>CM074721.1:68245037-69445037 GCA_037306005.1 Rhinophrynus dorsalis | reverse complement strand
GTATATCTGCAGTCCTCTCTTCACTGTAGTAGATGTGTTAACCCTTTTGATCCTAGAAAGAAACCCATCAAATATAGTGTGAGCTGAGCAACTACAAAGTCTCTCTGGACTGCTAAGATTCATGGGTTCTGTATCTTGCAGTCATGGGCAGTGGAAGGATAGTGACTGACACATGGGTCACAACAGCAACCTTCAGAAGAAAATTCCACTAAACAAGCTGGACCATACGATAAAAACTGGGACCTTGAGATCTATAACTTTAGTGATTATATGTCCTCCAGTAAATTCCAATGAGTTTCATGTCAGTATAGATACTTCCTCAGGGTATGGAATAAGAATGAAAAGTTCTTGTTAGACTAATGGAGTCTATCTGAATATTCTGCCAAAACTGGTTGTGCATTCTGGGATGAAAAGCTACCTGTGTAATACCTGGAGGGGAGATCACTAAGGCATGATAAAGAGGTGCTATAGTGGAGATGACTTCTCCACTGATATTACGTCTCCATTTCCTATGTTGTTCTATAGAGCCTATGCACTAAGATTTCTCCAGCTTTGGAGGTGCATAGGCTCTACATAATAACATAGGAACTGGAGACGTGATATCACTGGAGAAGTCATTTCTGCTTTATCTCCTCTTTATCATGCTTTTGTGCATTACCCCCCCAGGATATCTTAATCTGTTTGGTGCTATATTCAATGAGTGGGATAACTGACACCAACATAATGACTGTAAAATGCTATAAAAAACAAACTGATCTATATATAGAAGGAACACAGCAGAAAAACATTTGATTACCTTCAATACTACATATGTGGTCTATAGTATCAAGTGTACATGCAACTATATATATATATATATAGATAGAACTAAACGAATATTAAAGGATAGGTTTCTAGAACATAGATGAAATATCCTGATGGGAAATACTCAGTATCCACTATATAAACACTTTTCAGCAATACATAATAAGAAACAGTTTTGATGCCCCTAGAATATGTTCCTAATTCCTAAATGGGAGGTGGTAGATTCAAGTGCCTCTATCACAGAGATACATATCAGATCTATAGACGCAACACTTTATTTCTTAATAGTCACACACAATGACAAATTGGACATTCACACTTTTATTTAATCATTCCTTTATTATAGATTTCACATACAAAGTTTGCAGATTATATTTACACTACCGTTCAAAAGTTTGGGGTCACTTAGAAATTCCCTTGTTTCTGTTATGGGAGCAGCTTGACCATATGGTACGTAAGATTAAGCCAAATTGTGTGACGTGCTCCAGGAAGAATGGTCTGCAAGCTGTAAATTCTGCAAATAGAGGATTCTTCGACAAAAGCAAAGGACACAAGTATTATTTAAATTAAAAATCCTTATTTATAACCTTATCAACATCTTGACTGTATTTCCCATTCATTTTTCAACTCATCAATGGAAAACAAGGACATTTCTAAGTGGCTCCAAAATGTTTGAGCGGTAGTGTGTGTATATATATTACCTGGTTCACTTTGCCATTTTATCAGTTTTAATTTTCTGTTTCATACATTATTTCGTTCACTGGTTATCATTACTAATTATGGTTTTATTTCTCCTTCACAGTCATATTATTTATTATTTTTGTATTCTATTTTAATTTTATTTAATTTTATTTATTTATTTTTCATTCCATAATCCACCTAGAAATATACAACTTTCTTGTGGCTTGAGATATACACATATTACACACCTACATGTTTCTATACACTGTACCATTGTCATGGATTCTTTCTATGTATAGATTTGTTTTTGTTTTCTATAGCATTTTATGGGTGTTATGTTTTTATCCCACTCGCTGAATACAGCACCAAATAGGATAACAAAACATCAAGTGTTACACAGGTAATATTCTTCTCAGAATGCACAACCAGTTTTGGTGGAACATTCCAACAGATGTCATCAGTCTAAAAAGAACATTTTATTCTTACTCCATACCAAGAAGTGACTATACCAACATGAAACAAGTTGGAATTTACTGGAGGACATATAATCACTACAATGATAGAACTCAAGGTCTGAACTTTTATCATATGGTCCAACTTATTTAGCGGAACATTCTTCTGAAGGTCGTCAATGTGACCCATGTATCAGTCACTATCCCTCCACTGCCTGCTATATTCCATATAAAGCCCATGTCTACAAGATACAGAACCCAAGAATGTTACCAGTCGAGAGAGACATAGTAGTTACTATACATTTGATGGGATTCTTTCTGGAATCAAAGGGGTTAACACCTCTACTACAGCCTGGAGAGGACTATAGGTATACTCCTAACACAGCCTATTATTATTTTTTTTTTGTGTGTGCAAAATTAACTGAAATAAAACACAATTTCTTGCTTTTACCACACAATTAAAATCCTAATTCCAATTAATTTCCTGTAAGGATGTTGCTATTTTCCACCTATTTCAAACAATTCCCACAGCCATGTAGTTTCAGTGTGTGGTTCTGTTGTTGCCAGTGCAGTTGAACAAAGCTGGGAATCCTGTGAGGTCATCATTTGTGGTTCTCTTTCTACCAGTGCAGTGGACAAGGGTGAGAGGTCAGTGTGTGTGGTTCTGTGGCCACCGGTGCAGTGGGATGAGGTTGGGTACTCAGTATGTGTAATTTTATACTACCTTTAGACAAGGGGCAACGAGGGACTCTTCAGCTGTTTTCAGACTATGACTTCCATCATTCTCTGCTAGCCAATGGGAATGGTGGGAGTTGTAGTTTAGCAGCAGCTACCGGTCTGGGAGTCAGTAAGTGTTTCTATATCTACCAGTGATGTTGGAAAGGCATGGGGGCCAGTGTGTGGTTTCATGACTACCAGTGCAGTGGGATAAGGATGGGGGGCATGTGTGGTTATATGGCTACCAATGCCATGGGGTATGGCTGGGGGTGGGTAATGATGCTCTGTTCTATAGAACAGCAGAACAAAGCAGGGGGTCAATATGTGTGATTCTATGGCTACCAGTGCAGTGGTGATGGGGGGGGGGGGGCGGGCGTCACAGTGAAAATCTTCCCGCTTAGTGGGAAGTGACATTTTTCACCTCTCTTGCTTTTGAGAAGAAAAATGTTGCTCATCTCTAGATATGATGTCCAGAATGACTGACAATGTTATCTATGGAACAAAAGCAAAGGGCAAACTTTAGGAGTTTATGGTCATAGTTATAGAATTAGTTCTTTGAATACTGCCACATGTATTTAACTCATTGTGTACCAGCAGGGTGCCCAACACATAGCTTTGCGATGTGTTGGACATCCTCCAAGCACACAAACTTTCCAAGGATCCAGAAAGTGACTGATAACAGTGTTCTTGCTGTTCACAAGGTTGCATTTAGCCTTCAAATGTAGGGTTTCTGCACTGCACTTAGTATTCCCTATGGGCACTACTTCCTGATGCCTAGAAAGAGGCTGTGTATACCTGAATACAATCATTTTTATACATTACCTTGAGCTGAGGAATGAAAAGGATTGCAGAGAAGCTGAGGTTAGGAAATGGTGTATTTTAATTGCAGTGTAAAATGTGTTTGCGTGGTAGTCTCACTTCACTCATTGTAATGCAAGGTAGCAAAATAAATGGAAACCAGCTGTTTTTGAGCAATGTAATCCAGTAAATTGCATCACAGTATAATTTGTTTTCCCTTGGTAAATCTGAATCTTGGTTCAGTTGTTGGACTCAAAGAGGATATAGGATTATTCCTCTGAGATATTGGCAGAGTTGTAAAATCACAGACTTCTTAACTTGAAATCCAGCTGTTAAAGTGACAGTAAACCTTCTTTTATAATTTACATACAGTATGTACTTCCAGAATATGTAAAGTCAGATTGCGCATATGTATATTTATACTAAATATTGTTTTACTCCTTTCTACTTCCCTTGACCTGTTTCCAGAGAGCTTCCCCTCACAGACTGATACAAAGTAACACTGTTCCTGTAACACTGAATGCTCTGTATGAAGTACAGATATAGCTGTCTTTAACTGCTGCCTTTCTGAATTAAGTAGGGTTGCCACCTTTTCCTCAAAAAAATACCGGCCATAGTTGTGGGTCGGTGAGGGCGGAGCCACAAAAGGGAGGAGCCACAAAAGGGGCAGAACCACTTAATGTTGCATGACCCTACAAAACTGAGCTTCATACAGGTTTAGGCAGGGCAGGACACAGGAAGAGACATGGAGGTGACAGGAAAGGTGGGTACAGCAGAAGGATGAACAATAGCAGGCAGAGTGGGATATAGAAGGAGGCGTGGAGATGACTTCCAGGGTGGGATATAGGGGGTACGGCCAATGACAGGTAGCGTAGGATACAGGTGGTGGATAAACAATAATAGGTAGAGTAGGATACAGGTGGGAGAATGAACAATGAGAAGTAGAGTAGGATATTCGCTTCTGTATGGAGCCAGGGAGCAGGGCTGCCATTACAAATCAGGCAGTCCAGGACAAGTTTAACTTACAGGGCCTCCGATTTATGCCTTTTTTATGCCCTACCTCACTGTTGCCATAAATACATGACATTAAACTCAGTAAGTGTGTGTGTGTGCTTGTGTGTAGATGTGCATGACTGTATGAACACACAAACACACACATTACCCCAGCCAAACCACATATAGGCTAGGCAGCTCATTCCAGTCTCACTCAAAGGGCCCCCCTACTCCAGAGCAACAATCCTACCTATCTCGTCTTAGTGGTGGTCCTGGGTTATGTACCCCACAGTGCCTGCTTTGCACTTAATGTAGCTGAATATGCACATACCTTGAACTCATTTTGACTTCTCCTCAACAGGCACTTTGCTATTGTAAACTCTTCCTCCTTCTCTACTTCCTCCCACCACTTAGGTAATCCAGGGTGGGAAAGTAGTTCTGGTGCACGCTGTTGCAGTTCTACTTCCTCCTCTCCGCTTCCTGCTACCTCTAGCTGGGCCTGCTATTAACCATTTGACCACTTGAGGGCATGTTTGAGCTGTTTACCCTCCAAGTGCCACCACTGTGTAAATTATAAAAATATTGCGTTTCAATCTTGACTGGATTGTCTTTTTACCCCTGCCCTGGCTGTCAAAGGGTTAACTTATTTTGTATCCTTTGGTGTTACATCCCATGGGACTGACTTTAAGATCGTATTACTTAAAGATTTATACAGTGACTGTACCACTCTTTAAGTAATACGATCTTAACGTCAGTCCCATGGGATGTAACACCAAAGTAAGTATAGGAAATAAGTTAACCCTTTGACAGCGAGGGGGGTAAAAAGCCGATCCAGTCAGGATTAAACTGCAATATTCTGTACTTTATAAAGAGGTGGCACTTGTTTCTGAGACCTCTGATGACCTGTATGGGAATCATGTATCAGCTGAGGTGGAGAGGAACTGCAGCCGACATAAGCGCTTGACAGCCAATGAGAGAGGCTTACCCTGGTAAAACTCTCCTTTTACTTATGGTGTTTTTAGAGTTGCCACCCGGTCGATATTTTATCAGCAGCAGCCATAATTGTGCTCCACCACACCGGGATTGCATGCACTGGACTGGACTGGAGGCACTTGTAAGCTGTAACCAGGCAACAGTGGAGTCATGCGTGCACATATAAAGTGTGTGATGCACACGCACTTACTACTGCATGATGATGATCGGCATCTCACCGCCACTCACGAGACGCGGCTTAGTGAGTGAGTGAGGGCTTAGACAGTGACAGTGAGCCATCATTATAGGCTGCCGAAGTGGCTTGAGCATAGTAGGAAGTGGGGCAAAGGAGTTCAAGCGCAGTGATACCGGCTTTTCAATTGCCGGTATAGAGGTTGTACCGGCACCGGCCAAGCAGTGCTAATTACCGGCTGTGCCGGTAAAATACCGGCCAGGTGGCAACCCTAGAATTAAGCCATCTCCATCCGATAAGCAGCTTACATTCCCTTGCATGGAGATATTTGCTTACTTAAAGGGAAACCCTATAAAACATGGTAGAATAACTATACTGGTGCTGGCATTTATTTGGTTTTGTAGTTTTTTTGCTTAAGAGACTATGATCTGGGAGATTTGGGCTCTTATGCAAATTACTTTGTGCCCCCCCCCATACACGCATACACCTACCTATTGATAAAGCAACTCTGTGCAATGCCTGTTCAAGTAAGGGTGGGATTGTAGGCTTATTTTTGTCAGTGTTTTTTAGACTTGACAGTGTGGGGAGCATTGTGTATAGTGTTGAGCGAGCATGCTCGGCCGATGCTCGGATCGGCTCGAGCATCGCTCTGCTCGGCACATGGCGGTACTCGTACGAGTACCGCATGTGCTCGCCCGCCATGTTCGGGTCTCCTCCCCGCACGTTTTGCGGCTGCTGCGCAGCCAATAAACGTGCAGGGAGGCTCTGACATCGGTGTAATGCCAGCAGCCATGTTGGCTGCTGGCATTACACTGATTGGCTGGCCAGAACCCGTGGTCGGGTGCTGTATAGCACCTGACCATCGAGTTCGGCTCAGTCTGAGCCAGGGAGAGCTGAGGATAGGAAGGGAAAGGCAGTGTAGGGAGGAAAAAAACAAAAATTGTAAAAAAAAAGAACCAAAAGTCCTTTTTAGGACTACTGTGTGTGGGGGCAGCAGGTTATTTTGTGTGGGGGGAAAAAAACAAAAAAAAAAAAAAAAAAAATATTCTGTTTAGTGTGAAAAGTTGCAGATTAGAGCACATTCTGTTTAGTGTGCACAGTTGCAGATTAGAGCACATTCTGTTTAGTGTGCAAAGTTGCAGATTAGAGCACATTCTGTTTAGTGTGCAAAGTTGCAGATTAGAGCACATTCTGTTTAGTGTGCAAAGTTGCAGATTAGAGCACATTCTGTTAAGTCTTCAAACTAAAATATCAAAGTCACATATTCCATTCAGTGTGCTTCGCCGCAGTTTAGCAGCACATTCTGTGTACTGTGCAGAGTTGCAGAATAGGAAGAAATACTGTTAAGTCTTCAAACTAAAATATCAAAGTCACATATTCCATTCAGTGTGCTTCGCTGCAGTTTAGCAGCACATTCTGTGTAGTGTGCAGAGTTGCAGAATAGTAAGAAATACTGTTAAGTTTTCAAACTCAAATATTAAAGTCACATATTCCATTCAGTGTGTGTCACCGCCGTTTAGCAGCCTATTCTGTGTACTCTGCAGAGTTGCAGAATAGTAAGAAATACTGTTAAGTTTTCAAACTCAAATATTAAAGTCACATATTCCTTTCAGTGTGTTTCACCGCCGTTTAGCAGTCTATTCTGTGTACTCTGCACAGTTGCAGAATAGTAAGAAATACTGTTAAGTTTTCAAACTCAAATATTAAAGTCACATATTCCATTCAGTGTGTTTCACCGCCGTTTAGCAGCCTATTCTGTGTACTCTGCACAGTTGCAGAATAGTAAGAAATACTGTTAAGTTTTCAAACTCAAATATTAAAGTCACATATTCCATTCAGTGTGTTTCACCGCCGTTTAGCAGCCTATTCTGTGTACTCTGCAGAGTTGCAGAATAGTAAGAAATACTGTTAAGTTTTCAAACTCAAATATTAAAGTCACATATTCCATTCAGTGTGTTTCACCGCCGTTTAGCAGCCTATTCTGTGTACTCTGCAGAGTTGCAGAATAGTAAGAAATACTGTTAAGTTTTCAAACTCAAATATTAAAGTCACATATTCCATTCAGTGTGTTTCACCGCCGTTTAGCAGCCTATTCTGTGTACTCTGCAGAGTTGCAGAATAGTAAGAAATACTGTTAAGTTTTCAAACTCAAATATTAAAGTCACATATTCCATTCAGGGTTTTTCACCGCCGTTTAGCAGCCTATTCTGTGTACTCTGCAGAGTTGCAGAATAGTAAGAAATACTGTTAAGTTTTCAAACTCAAATATTAAAGTCACATATTCCATTCAGTGTGTTTCACCGCCGTTTAGCAGCCTATTCTGTGTACTCTGCACAGTTGCAGAATAGTAAGAAATACTGTTAAGTTTTCAAACTCAAATATTAAAGTCACATATTCCATTCAGTGTGTTTCACCGCCGTTTAGCAGCCTATTCTGTGTACTCTGCAGAGTTGCAGAATAGTAAGAAATACTGTTAAGTTTTCAAACTCAAATATTAAAGTCACATATTCCATTCAGTGTGTTTCACCGCCGTTTAGCAGCCTATTCTGTGTACTCTGCACAGTTGCAGAATAGTAAGAAATACTGTTAAGTTTTCAAACTCAAATATTAAAGTCACATATTCTGTGTAAGATGAAGAAGGCGGGTAAAAAGGGACGGGGAAGTGGACGTGATCCTGAAAGTTCAGGGCGCGGGTCAGGACGCGGAGAAACTGTGCCTGGTGCCAGAGCACAAGAAAGAAAGACATCCACCATACCTAGCTTCATGTGTAATTTTACAGGGCGTCGCAGGACATCACTCTCGAGGTCCGACCACTGCGAACAGGTGGTCGGTTGGATGACAGCTGATACTGCTTCCAGTCGGTTAAGCACCACCCTGTCTTCCACCAAGTCCACTCTCAGTAGCCAAGAGTCTGGTCAACATAATCCTCACTCTGATCATCCTTCCTCCCACCATACACGGTCTGGTCAAAGAAGTGATCCCACACTGGGATATAGTGAGGAGCTCGTCTCATCACCAATCCTTCATTTGACCCTCTCTCCAAGCACGCTTGCAGAGGAACATGACATCTTGTGCCCTGATTCACAACCTCTAGAGGCTACCCAATCACAAGAAGATGACAGATGTGAACGGCATTTAAGGTCAAAGGAAGTAGTGGATGATGATGATGATGATGAGACACAGTTGCCATTAAATCAACCACTATTTCCGTCTCAAGACCTTGTTGAGGAGAATGTTATACAGTTGTCAATGACTGAGTATGTGGTGGGATCAAGACTTGAGGAGGATGATCAGAGTGAGGAAGTGGAGGAGGACTTGGTGGACGATGAGGTGACTGACCCCACCTGGGAAGGTGTAGAGCCGAGCGATGACAGCAGTCCTGAGGGTGAGCCATCTGCAGCACCGCAACAGGCTGGAAGAGGCAGTGGTGTGGCTACAGAAAGAAGGCGGACCGCACCAAACCGGCCCGCAAATGTTCCACGGAGCACCCCCTTGCGTAAATCTACCTTGCCAAGGGGTAGGTGTTCCGCGGTATGGCGTTTTTTTGAGGAAAGTGCGGACGACAAAAGAATTGTAGTTTGCAACCTGTGCCACACCAGAATGAGCCGAGGCATGAACACTAGAAACCTCACCACCACCAGCATGATCCGACACATGGCATCCAAGCACCGTAGTAAGTGGGAGGAACGCCTGGATCGCCCATCTGTGTCTGCAGGCCACACCACTGCCTCCTCTTCCCCTGTTTTCGGTGCCGGCCAATCGCCTGTCGAAGGCGCAGGCCCGCATACCTCCCGCCCTGCACCTGTACCATCTAAAGCACCATCAGCGACCACATCCACTTCCCTGTCCCAGCACAGCGTCCAAATGTCGTTACCCCAGGCATTTGAGCGCAAGAGAAAGTACCCAGCCACCCACCCACAGGCCATAGCACTAACCTCACACCTTTCAAAATTACTGGCCATCGAAATGCTGCCATTTAGGCTTGTGGACACTGAGTCCTTCCGCAGCCTGATGGCAGCAGCTGTCCCTCGGTACGCGGTCCCCAGCCGCCACTACTTTTCCCGGTGTGCCATCCCCGCATTACACCACCATGTGTCCCGTAACATCACCCGTGCCCTGACCAACGCAGTTACTGGGAAGGTCCACTTAACGACTGACACATGGACAAGTGCTTGTGGCCAGGGACGCTACATTTCCCTGACGGCACACTGGGTGAATGTCGTGGAGGCTGGGAGCGACTCGGACCCTGGGATGGCACGGGTGCTACCCACGCCGAGGATTGCGGGCCCTACCTCCATCAGGGTTTCCACCAGCACCTACGTTATTGGCTCCTCCTCCTCCGTTTCCACCTCCGAATTCTCTACACGCAGCGCCACTCCCCCATCAGCCAGTAGCTGGAAGCAGTGTAGCACTGCAGTGGGGAAGCGTCAACAGGCCGTGCTGAAGCTGATCTGCCTTGGGGACAAACAGCACACGGCCTCAGAGCTGTTGCAGGGGATTAGTCACCAGACCGAGCAGTGGCTCTCGCCACTCAACCTGCAACCAGGCATGGTTGTGTGTGATAATGGGCGTAACTTGGTGGCGGCTTTGGAGCTCGGCAAGCTCACACACGTACCATGCCTAGCGCATGTATTTAATTTAGTGGCGCAGCGATTTCTAAAAACCTACCCCAATGTGCATGATCTCTTGACCAAGGTGCGCCGCGTGTGTGCACATTTCCGTAAGTCATCTACAGCTTCGGCCGGCCTGTTGAAGCTGCAGCAGCGCTTACAATTGCCAGCTCACCGGCTGCTGTGTGACGTGAGCACGCGCTGGAACTCCACCTTCCACATGTTGGCCCGGCTTTGTGAGCAGCAGAGGGCAGTAGTGGAGTACCAGCTGTTACACGGTCGTCGCCTCTCCGTTCAACTTCCTGTAATCAGAAGTGAGGAGTGGGAATGGATGTCAGACCTCTGCGAGGTTTTACGCAATTTTGAGGAATCGACACAGATGGTGAGCGGCGATAACGCTATTATCAGTGTAACCATCCCACTTCTGTGTCTACTGAAACGCTCGCTGCTCACAATTAAAACCGACGCTTTGCATGTGGAAGAGGTGGAAATGGGGGAGGAAGAGCTTACACAAGGTGATAGCCAGAGCACCCTCACTTCGTCTTCTCAGCGACAATTGGAGGAGGCGGAGGAGGAGGAGGAGGAGGAGGAGGAGGAAGACACGGTTGCCTCCGCTACAGAGGGTAGCCATGGAACTTTAGTTCCATCTCTTCAGCGTGGGTGGGCAGAAGAGGAGGAAGAGGATGAGGAGATTGAGAGTCATCCTCCTGGTGAGGACAGCGAAATCTTGACTGTTGGTACTCTGGCACACATGGCTGACTTTATGTTAGGCTGCCTTTCCCGTGACCCACGCGTTATACGCATTTTAAACAACACGGATTACTGGGTGTTCACCCTTCTGGACCCCCGCTACAAAGAGAATTTCTCATCTCTCATTCCTCCGGTGGAGAGGACAAGCAAAATGGTGCAATACCAGAAGGTTCTTGTTGAAAAATTGCTCCAAAATTTTCCATCTGACAACGCTGGCGGCAGAGTACGTGCTACCTTGGCCAACAGAGAAGGGGAGAAAAGGGGAGCACACAGCAGTTCCGAGAAAGGCAGGGCAACACTCTCCAAGGCGTGGGACACCTTCATGACACCCCGCCAGCACCCTCACCCTGATGCGCAGCCTAGTGTCACAAGGAGGGAAAAGTTTTGGAAGATGGTGAAGGAGTACGTAGCAGACCGTGTCAGCGTCCTCAATGATCCCTCTGTGCCTTACAACTACTGGGTGTCCAAGCTGGACACGTGGTATGAACTGGCACTCTACGCCTTGGAGGTGCTGGCCTGCCCTGCCGCCAGCGTTCTGTCTGAGCGGGTATTTAGTGCTGCTGGTGGCATCATAACAGATAAGCGTATCCGCCTTTCCACCGACAATGCTGATAGGTTGACACTTATAAAAATGAACAAGGCCTGGATTTCCCCTGACTTCTCCACTCCACTGGAGGAAAGCCCCGGGGGAACATAAACTCACTTTATATATGTTATTTACAATGATGTGAATACTCTGTATTCCCATTCACCCCTTCCACCCAAAAAACAGGTATATGGTTGACTCTTAATCTTCTCATCCTCCTCCTCCTCTTCCATATGCCCTGGGATATAATTTTTATATAGGGCCAGCTCACCAGCGGGCCCTGTGCTATAATTTTTATATAGGGCCAGCTCACCAGCGTGCCCTGTGATATAATTTTTATATAGGGCCAGCTCACCAGCGGGCCCTGTTTGACAATTTTTATATAGGTCAGCTCACCAGCGGGCCTTCTCATATAATGTTTTATTGGGTCAGCTCTCTAGCGGGCCCTCTCATATAATGTTTTATAGCGTCAGCTCACTAGCGGGCCTTCGCATATAATGTTTAGGATGGTCAGCTCTGCAGCAGACCCTCACCCATAATGTTTTAGATGGTCAGCTCAGCACACGTTTCCCTCTTAATCATGGCCTCAGTTCTGAAAATCAAGGAAATTTTTGGGAGAATTTGCCTCTGCGCACGTTTCCCTCTTAATCATGGCCTCAGTTCTGAAAATCAAGGACATTTTTGGGAGAATTTGCCTCTGCGCACGTTTCCCTCTTAATCATGGCCTCAGTTCTGAAAATCAAGGAAATTTTTGGGAGAATTTGCCTCTGCGCACGTTTCCCTCTTAATCATGGCCTCAGTTCTGAAAATCAAGGAAATTTTTGGGAGAATTTGCAGATGATATACAAGTAAATATACAGCAAATATTGTTTGGTAACAATTTTTCGCCTAAAGTCGTTTTTATTTTCCTTTTTGTGTGTTTTATGGTCAGTCTGTAAAAATGGCGTACTACGGGCGAAAGATCGTTCCCAGCAGCGATGTTGGAGTCCAAGATGCATCCAGACATCCTCCCTATGCTGTCCCTGAACCATTTCTGTGGTGTTTCCATCCTTTTCTGCCCTTTTCCTATGGACCAGGCACCCTCCCCTCATCAGAGCAGGGGGTGCCTGGTGTAATGCTCGAGTCCTCCCATTGACTTCAATGGGGCTCGGGTGCTCGGCCGAGCACTCGAGCCTCAGGGGGTGCTCGGTCAGAGCACCCGAACACCCGAGCATTGGGGTGCTCGCTCATCACTAATTGTGTAGTTTATCAAAAAAATGACACCTTATACTTTAGGTTTTGAAATAGGGGGAGAGGGAGCAAGAAAGTTGTACAAATAAAACTGAATAAAATATAGGAATTAGCAACAAACCTGACGAGGTTGATTACAGATATTGGACAGTGTTGTATTTAAATTCAGTACAACATTAGTTTCCTTATGAAGTTTATGATAGAAACCTTAAAATACATGAAGGGATTCAACAAAGTGCAGAAGGGAAGTACATTTTAAAGGAGGAAAATGTTAGGACAAGAGGCCATAGTCTAAAACTAGAGGCACACAGGTTTAGATGTAATGTAAGAAAGTTTTAACTCACTGAGAGAGTAATGGATAAGTGAAGCAGCCTACCAGCAGAAGTGGTAGAAGTTAATACAGTTACAGAATGTGAGCATGCATGGGATAGGCATAAGGCTGTCCTGAATGTATGACAAGACCAAGGACCAAATAAGGTTTGAGATTTTTACAGTAGGAAAATGGGCAGACTAGGGGCTCAATTCTCTTACCTGTGCTAAAACCGGCGTTACAAGAAAAACAAGCTACGTGAATTTTGCAAACGTGTTACACCGATATTCTATTGCAGAACCACAGTAAAACAAAACTGGCATAGACAGCACATTTCAGAGTACTAACAAAATTGGCATTGTCTGCTTTTATTCGACTACCACCTACAAAAAAACGTACAAAATGTCAGAGTCCAAGGAAATAGGCGTACGTTTGACAACAGAAAGATCGAGTTCAGTGTTAGATGTGTTCCCCACATAACAAAATCTGACATAGAGTCAGGGACGGATTTACATCTCAGATGCCCCTAAGCACAACCACCTCTGGCGCCCCTAGCCCTGCCTATGCCCCACCCCAAATCACGCCTGTCACTTAGCCACACCCCTCCATTAACCACACCCAAACAATTATTACCAGTGTAAGGGAAAGGCACCATTATTACTAATGTAAGGGAAAGGTACCATTAATACTAATGTAAGGGACTGGCATTATTATTTCCAGTGTAAGTGAACTGCACCATGAAACAGATAAATATAGTTGTGTGCACCACACATACCAGCCTGATGCTGAACTGCAGGCTATTGGGGAGGCTACTGCATGCCGCTCCTCCTGTCACCCTTCCGGTAACAACTGCAGACCTGCTCTCTTGATTGCACCCGCGGCCCGCCTCTGAACCAACTCCTTCACACTTTGCCGAGTCAGACTCCAACTATAGTGTAGGCTGCTTCCTGTGGCTAATATGTTGTTAGGTGTAGCTTGCGCGGCACCCACTACCTGACATCCGTGTGTCGGCAGCATCACAGGAGGTCCTGAGGTGGTGACCAATGACAGCAGAGGCGCGGCACGCAGGTGCAGCAGGGTCACATGATGTGGCCCCGGCGGCACAGGCACAGAGCAAGGCTGACAAGGTAACACAGTTGTCAGCAAGCGCTCTCGAGTCGAGGGCATAGGCGCACACCACCAGAATGGCACAGCAGTCAGCATTATGCATTGTGGGCGTGACAACAGCATTGCCAGGCGCCCCTGAAAATCGGGCGCCCTAGGCAAGTGCCTTGTCTGCCTATTGGCAAATCCGGGCCTGCATAGAGTGCCCCCGTCGACATTTTAACTCCCCTTTTAACATTCGACTTACAGTGCTTTCAATTACCACTTTAATTCGACAAATATTGTACATTCAAATTTTAACCCTTCCCCTTCAAAATTCGATTTACAGTGCTCCCATGACTTTCTTTCACCACTTAAACCGACATTGTTCTTCTCCTATTTTTTTTTTTGACATGCCCTAGTATTTGTATTGTATAATTAACCCTATGAGTACCAGAGAGGTAGCAACGCATTGCAATGTGTTTGCTACCCCTCTGGTGCTCATAGGGTTAATAGGCAAGGTATGCAGCTGCATACCTTCCCTGTATATGTGTAAAACGTTTATTTTTTTATTGTATTTGTATTGTAGTTTAAAAGAAAAAATTCAGACCTGAAAGGGAGGGGCATCAGGATCCTTCCTGACACCCCCTATTATTATTGTGCACTATAATAACGAATCCCCAACATGAATGTTCACGTCATATACAAAAATGATGTATGAAACTCAACCTCAAATAAACATATAAATGAAATACAAGCATCAAATCTGCAAGATATCGCTGGCATATTCGAGATTTCACATTACTTGCAAAGAGGGGCACCCATACATCGCACCGCTTCATTACTGAATACCGCAGATGAATGCTCACTTAATCCATAAACTAATGAATGAAACTCAGCCTCAAAAAAATGTAAGAATGTAATACAGGCATCAGATCTCAGTAATATTACTGGCTAATTCGGGATTCTGAGTTAATTGCAATACGGGGCACCCGTGTATCGCACCGCATCATAACCAGTAATAAGTATAGCATCAAGCCATATGTGGAAGAAGGAGGTTATCATCAGTAACATATTGCAGAAAAAATTATATATATCCCCAAGGTATACTATTCAAATAGAATGATGGGGTGACAAGGGTCGCGAAAGTTATATGTGGCTATTCATAGTCCTACTGTCCATTGTTGTGTTCGTTCTGCAAGGTCCGGCATTCATATCAATGGTGGCATGACCAAACTGGTATATTCTACCCCTTTGTGGGGGGTTTACATTTCTTCATAAGACATGATTAGCATAGAGGGACCTGATCACTAGTCATGCCACCAATGATATGAATCATGCCCCCCTTCAGGTCTCAAGTTTTTCTTTTAAACTACAATACAAAAACAATAAAAAATAAACTTTTTACACAAACAACCAAACTGTAGCAACAACAAACTTGATAGGTCCACAAAGTCCAGTTGTTCTACTTTTATCTATCTGTCATTCTAATGTATAAATGGGCAATATACCAATTTGTACTATCTCTTTTGCTTGGCTATATTGGGGCAGGTTAGTACTTTTGACTACTCACTAACCAATATGTACATAATATTAGATCCTGCTATGGTCTGTAACCATGCAACAAGATCACCCATTAGTTATACCCATCAATGGCTTGATCAAATAGCACACTATCTAACTGGTTCTGTCTTCATCCTACCTGCCGTTTCTTAATGGAAGTATCACGGATTAGTTATTTATTGTCCAACCCTCTACCCAGCTCTCATACTCAACATTGTTTGTCCATTTCCCATCAAATACTTTTCTTGACGGGTACTGATTTTTGATTTTACGATTACAATAGTTTGCCTATAGGGACTATTATCCCTGTTTTGTATCTACCACTATTGAGCATAATAGTGAAGATGGTGTCTATATCTCATGTAGTGATTTATTTCTGTGCATATTTTTACTCCTATCTTTTGTTCTAATTAAATATATTTTAACTGTACTACATTTTAGAGGGATTATTTTAGCACTATCCCTATAGTTTTTGTATATTTTATGTATTGCATGGTTCCTGACAATACAAAACACAAAGGACAAGCAGCAACTTATTGGAGAAACTTTTGTTTTTTGGAGTTTGGGACCAATTAGGGGCTTATAGGACCAGCTACTTTGGCTGATTGCTAACCCTCACACCACTATATAGGTTTAAGACATTCTGTGTAGATGTATGTATGTATGTGTGTATATTATATATTCCATATGTATGTCCATTTATAATTTTTCACAATGAACTTGCTGAGTTATCTTGAATGCTGATATTCCATACTCATAGTTATTTAATACATTGGGGCTGTTTCTGTTGTAGAGGTATTATTCTGTTTTATCATTATATCTTATTTCAAAATCCTTAACAGAAAGCTCACTGGAAATAGATCCAGGGAGCATACTGTTTAGAACATACGTATAAGAAAAAAAAAATTAGTCATAATAAAAAGTATACTACATGTGTATGATATATGAAGTCAAAAGGTGTTTTATGCTCACTTTAAAGGAGAGATAACACCTCCACATAATGACCACTCTTACCTTATTATGGACAGAAAATCAGATAACTGAATTTCTGAATCGCATCCTTGATTAGAGAGGCTTTCTCTTGAACAGTTTTGGATGTCATGACCCTGGAGGCAGACATGATATTTGTTTGGAGTTTTTTCAAACTAAGCCGGCAGAGACAGACTTTGGGTATCTCTCTCTCTCATTAAGGTGGTTAAAAGCCCTGTTTAAATCAATGGAAATTTTGGGCCCTTAACACCTCTGTGCATCTGGTATGCACCAGAATTTATCCCCTCTTGCCTTCTGCTTAAGGTCCTGAAAGCCACATGTGCATTTTCAGTTGATTGCCCCTTTTTTGCTGATATCTTAAAGGGTTAGTAATGTTTCAAGATAAAAGCCTCTCCAATTAATCTGTCCGGAAGACTCTCAGAGGGACAATCTTTAGTGAGAATAAGGAAAAACCTGTCAAAGGGGGCAGGGTTTTCCTTATGCTCACAGTAAGAAGACTGTCCCTTGCTGTGAGCTGTCTGGTCTCAAAACCAGATTCCACATCTGAGGGGAGGTGGTTTACACTAGGTAAAAGGGGTGGGAGGGGGATACTTTATCATTCAATTACTCTAGAACTCCAACTCTGACAGTATTGAAATAACACTCTTCACGCCCAAATACTATCAAGATTAATTGAAGCTGCTGTTTTTGTGAAGCAAAAACAAAAGTGAAGTTTGCATCCTAATTCCAGGGATTGTGGCATTATTTCTAATATTTGTCGGTAAGATTTGATGGTAGAGAGGTATTGCCCCAGAAAACCGCTACTCTGGCCTTCAGGCACATGGTGCTATTTGGTAAATATGCCAAGCTTGGTGTGACAAACGTATCTCAAAATCATTGCACGGGAGACTTGACTGGCACTCACCAGTTTAATCGTGTTCTGTCAAACCTGGAGGTTCAATATAATTAAATAATGATTCAAAAACTGGAAAATAGTCAAAGTTTAGTCCAATATGAGAAAGTTACTTTACATTATAGAAAGCATGTTGGACACAAGGGGGAGATTCACTAAGCAATGATAAAGAGGTGATAAAGTGGTGATGACTTCTCCAGTTTATCACTTCTCCAGTTCCTATGTTATTCCACGGAGCCTATTCACTAAGATCTCCAGAGTTGAAGAAATGTTAGTGCATAGGCGCCATAGAATAACATAGAATTTGAAGAAGTGATAAACTGGAGGAGTCATCACCACTTTATCACCTCTTTATCACAGCTTAGTGAATCTATCCAAGGAATGGTCCACCCAGAGGAGTGGCAGGGTCTAGACAGTAAATTAAGTTGAGAACTGGGATGAATGCATGGCTAAGGTTTTATATGAAGTCTGAGCTTTATAATTAAGGGAATGGGGAGATTAAGTTGGCAAACTGGTTGTTATATGCCATCAGTTACTGTTTCTATTAGCATTGCCGTGCCACAATTCTTATCGGGGGAATTTTCACCCTTGAAAGTGATAGTAATACATGAAATTACATACATTTAGTTTGGTTGATATTTAAAAAATAAATTAATTGTGCTGTTTCCAATCTCTCAAACCTTTATGGTTTGGGAGATATCAGTCTGCAAAGTTCCTCCTTCCTTCCTCTTGTGCTGATGTCAGCTTTCTAACTTAGAGACGGAGATCCCAGTCCATAGACCGTACTGCGGCTCTTCAGCAGAGCCGTGATTGCTGTAGTTGCAAAGAAATACTTCATTTGATCAGTCTACAATGTGTGCCTGGTTTGCAAGCACAAGTTCTAGACCAGAGGTTCTCAACCTGTGCCCTCAGTGACCACTAACAGGCCAGGTCTTAGGAATTTCCCTGCTAGAACACAAGTGTGTTGATCAGTCATATTCATTAACTCACCTGTGCTCTTAAAAGGAAATCCTCAAAACCTGGCCTGTTAGTAGACATTGAGGGCACGGGTTGAGAACCATTGTTGTAGACCATTCAAATTAAATGTATGTAATTGCATCTATTCCTATCACTTTAAGGACAAGAACAGTGTGCATTGCTTTACAATGCGTTGCACACCTTTGAAGTCCCTGGAGAAATTGTGAATGGAGGTCCCCAAATACACAAACACACATAGAACTCTATCACCTAAAAACAACCTTTTAAAGACTTTTCAGAATCACCTATATGTCACATTAGCAATTTTATCTAGAAACTTGAATTATCATTTATAGACTAATTAAGGCATGCAATGCAGGTACTTCCTGTTTTAGTCCTATAGTACCTCCCTCAGTCAATGACGCTGCTCAGCAATGTATTGCTTACTTCCTCTAGCACTGAAAAGATTGTGTCAGTGAAGGGGGGGTGATGGCTTGCTTTAGTTAACATAATCTACAAATCTTTTGGTTTCCTAAATAAAAAAAAAAATAAATAAAAAGTCTGATTACAGCATGTGATTTTGAAACTGGTTCTCCCTAGTGAATGCAGGGTACGCCCATGCATTAAAATTCCCACGCTCTCACAATTTAATAATGACAGTTGCTGTGTATTCAAAGGCTCTTCAGTGCTTTGTGGAAGCAATAATGATGTCTTTCCATCCACTAACAGAAGTGAATCTAAGAGAAAATAGGATGAAATCCCTGATGGTTTGTGTTCTTGGCTTCACAAACTACCAAGGCCTGTTTAACTGATTGACAGTGACAGCGATTTGAAAACAAACTTTCATTTAGTGTGTTTCTCATTAAATAAATTTGTGCTTTTCCTCTTATTTTTAAATTCCTGGTTTTGACACTAATTTATTTTATTTATTATAATATAATATCCTTCATATAATATGAATTCTTTTATTCAGATTACTTTATTTGAAACACTGAGGTCCAAAATGTATTCTATATACATGTTGTGAGAGAGAAGTTAATGTTTTCCCTGCTCTAGCCTTGTGCATCTGAAAGGTAAAATGTGTTTTTCTTTGGAATACAAGAAATTTTGCCTGACAGTAAATCAATAGCATCAACCAGATGCCACAACTCGGCAAAGAACAATTTTTTTTTTTTTTACAAGTTAAGCAAAAGGATAAAAATATCTTCATAGATTATCCTATATAATAATTCAGTAGGATGTTTGTCACGATGCAGACATGCGCAGTAGAGACTTCCTGCGTTCGGCCACTCTCTACTGTGCATGATTGCAACGTGTGAGTGAGGTGATGCAAGACTGCATCACGTGGAACAGTAAGGTAGCACCGCAGTCCTCTTAACCTTTTGAGTGCCAGAAGGGTATGCAACGCATTGCAAAGCAATGTGTTGTGTACCCCTCTGGCACTCAGAGGGTTAACATTACCTGGACCTTGGCTTTTACACTAGTATTATATATATAAGAATATATTTTTGCCAGTGGTTCCTTAAACATTTCAGTACTATAGGGGTGTGAAACATTGCAAAGCAATGCATTGCGTACCTCTCTGGCATTCCAAGGGTTAAAGTACCAGGGGTTCCACAGACCAAAAGTAACACTTTAAGGACCATAGGACCAATGTGTTGTGCATCCCTTTCGTTCTTTAAGATGGAACAAGACCGGGGAGGCCATAGAGTATATGGGGGTCTTTAACTATCAATGAGTATGACTGTAAAATTCAAAAGTGTGAAATCTTGTATTAAGCAAAGCACATTTATAACTAATTTACTTATGGTATTGCTACCAACTAACTTTCAAATATGATTGTTATAGACACTTTGCTAACCTCTTGATGCTTAAGAGGTTTCCAGGGCATTGCTTTACAAAGTTGTTGGAGCCCTCTCTAGCATAAAAAGGGGTTACTGAGATTTAGTGTTAGTTTTCCAAGGGGATTTAATTTGAAACTTAAAGGTCTTTCACGGCAAAACGTTTGAGAACCAATTAACTAAATGACTGCTGTCTTATGTAACTGTTTGGGTGTTCTTTACTAGACGTCAATTTGGCTGAACTCTTTACATCTGTAACTACTAGGAAAGGCATCCTAGGTACTCTTGGCTCCACCCATGGCCACACCCTCAGTCCTCCAATGGCCCTTCCCTCCCACCCCAGCCAAACTACCATACCTTGGCATAGAAAATACCCTTTAACTTTAAAGGGGAACTATCACCGCATTACAAGTTTACCTTATGGTAATCCTCATCTAGCGATAAGCTTTAATTGTTGCTTTTTTTCTTTGTTAGAAAAGGCAAGCTGTGGTGAAATTTACATTATTAAAAATGAGCCTGCACCTTACTTCCAGACAGACTGCGGTTACAGCTTTGTACTTCAGCCTGTCCATCTTCTTCTGTTCCTCCCTGAGTATTGTTGCATTCCAACCTCCACTGATGACAAATTTCTCCTTTTAAGCAACAATACTCAGGGAGGAACAGAAGAAGATGGACAGGCTGCAGTACAGAGCTGTAAGGCACAGGCTCATTTTTAATAATGTAAATCTCGCCACATCATGCTTTTTTTTTAACAACAAAAAAAAACAATGATTAAAGCTTATCGCTAGATGAGGATTACAATAGGGTAAACTTGTATACAAGGGATAGTTCCATTTTAAATTACTAGTATAAAGAAACAAACAAACTAACAAAAATAACATCTTAACCCCTTGGATGTGGAAAGGTCTTCAACCCATTGCTTTCTAGACCTCTAGAACCCAAGAGGTTAATTAAAGACCAGAAAAGGGATATGTAAACTGGTATACAAAATGGAACAAATTAGTGTGACTGGTAGATAAATCAGCCACCATAAACTGGGAGAAGGTGTTTTTGGTGCAGAGGGATTGGGATTGCTTTGGCCACACGTATAACTCAGTGGACTGCATGCCTCATTCACATCAACATGCGATGCTGAGGCCTTCCACCTATGGTGGCTTGGCTGGCGTGTACCTCAGGCTGCCCATCTGGGATCCTGTTGGTTGCCTACTCTGCAAAATAGGAAACTTAGCCCTGAAAATATTTAGATATAGCAATGTTTTTGTTTGTTTTCAATTTGCATAGTTATCAATTATCAAAGTATTCCTGGGCTCATTTGTTTATCAAAGAACAATTTTTACATATCTGAAAATGTAGTGTTACAACTGCCTAGGTATCATGTTAGCCAAAAGTTCAGCAGATGCATAGTTAGGAGTCATTCATACTTTAATTTCTTTTTGAGTTCTGAGTGCAGAACTGTATGGTAATGTAGACTAATGAATAGTGCAGTGCAGAATGTAACCCCTTAAAAATCAGAGGGTAGTACAACGCATTCATTTTTAATGTGTTGCAGACCCCTCTGGTCCTTATGGAGGGTGATTAGCATAGAATACCACCTTGAGAGATACTTTTTTTTTTTTTTAAGAAATAAAAGTAACTCTTATACCAGAGTTGGCAATTAAAGGTCTTCCAGCTGCTGATGAACTAATACTTCCCCGTCAGGGCTTCTCATTGACCACCCATGTCCTAAACTACACATCTTCTGGTCTTTTGGCTAACATAACACATAGGCACTTTTGAATGAAGTTTTCAAAAAATGCAGAGCTAAATTCAAGGTGACAAATCCACACTTTAAAATCCTTCAGCCAGTACCTAACAACATCCCTGCATGAGAGCAGTGTATCTGTGTCTGTATGAGAAAGGGGAGAATTTGTGGGACATACTAACTGCCTCACAGGGTAGAAATGTTTCATTGGAGACTATCTGTATTGGAGATCTCTCTAGTATTTAAAGGGGTAATAGTAAAGCTACATTTGTAAACAAATCGGAATTTGTACTTGTTCCCTACAGTGCAGTTGCGTCTATTTTATTTTCTCTACGTTCTCCAATGCTTAGTCAATAGAGCCATTTGAATGGAAAAGAGAAATGCAAAGGCACTTAAAGGGTTAAAATTCCAAATTGGCATCTGTACCAGTGCTAGTCAGCTTTCTCATTGGGGGAGCAAGGCACAGTACCATAGTTGATGAGGCTGAAAAAAGAGATCCATCCGTTAAAGGGATAGTAATGTCTATATTGTAGATATTAAAACAAATTAACTGGAGCAAGTCCCATCTCTCAAACATTTATCGTTTGAGAGATATAAGGTTTTAAAGTGCCCCCCTCCCTCCCCTTGCACGGACATCAGCCTGTAGCTGACAGAAGAAAATCCTGGTCCCTTGACCGGCTGGCGTCTCTTCAACAGAGCTGAAATACCGCAAACTAAAAATAAATACTTAATTGGAATGGTCTACAAAGTGTGCCTGGTTTGCAAGTACACTTTGTAGACCATTCCAATTAAGTATTTCTTTTTAGATAGAGCTATTTCGGCTCTACTGAAGAGCTGCCATTGAGTCACATGACTCAAATCTCCTTCTGTCAGCTAGACAGCTGACGTCTGTGAAAGTGGAAGGGGGAAATGTAAAACCTTATAACTCTCAAACTATAAATGTTTGAGAGACTGGACTTGCTCCAGTTAATTTATTTTTTTAATATCTACAATATAACTGTTCAGCCTTTGCTGCATCAGCTTTGTTTTTGTTTATCTAGAGCAGTGCTGTGCAAAGTGAGGCCGTCCAGCTGCTGCCAGACTCCCATCATTCCCTGCTAGCTTCTGTGTTAAATAAAGACCTTAATCACAAAAGCTAGACTATGGACTGTCCCAACATGGCCTATGTGACAGTCCATTGTCTTGCTTTTGAGTTTAAGGTCTTTTCTTTTTACTAGCCACCCATATACAAGAAAACTGTTTTGTTTTTGGTTTTTTTTGCCTTGTTTTTCTTCTAACTTTTAAATTGAAATTGTATTTCTTGCTTCCCTCTCTAAGGTACCAGATCCACACAGGGCTTCAGCACTCCATCATACGCCCAAGACAACCCAACTGCTTGCCTCTTCATCAAGTCACATTGCCTCAGAAATTGCAGGAGGCCGGCTATTCTACCCACATGGTAGGCAAGTGGCACTTGGGCTTTTATAAGAAAGAGTGCCTGCCGACACGACGTGGCTTTGACACCTTCCTTGGCTCTCTGACTGGCAATGTGGACTATTACAGCTATGACAACTGTGATGGACCTGGAGTATGTGGCTTCGACCTCCATGAGGGAGAAAATGTGGCTTGGGATCAGGCGGGAAAGTATTCAACACTCTTGTATGCCCAACGAGTAAGTCAAATCTTGGCTTCCCATAGTCCCCAACAGCCTATCTTCATCTATGTGGCTTTCCAGGCTGTACACACCCCTTTGCAGTCACCACGAGAATATATCTATCCCTACAGGGGTATGGGAAATGTGGCTCGGCGGAAGTATGCTGCTATGGTAACCTGCATGGATGCAGCAGTGAAAAACATAACCCGGGCATTGAAAAAATATGGATATTATGACAATAGCATCATTGTGTTCTCCTCAGATAATGGTGGTCAGACATTCTCTGGGGGGAGCAATTGGCCCCTAAGGGGTCGCAAAGGAACATATTGGGAGGGAGGTGTAAGGGGCCTGGGCTTTGTTCATAGCCCCCTGATCAAAAAGAAGAGAAGGACTAGCAGGGCCTTAATGCATATTACAGATTGGTACCCTACACTGGTGAACTTGGCAGGGGGAAATATTTCAGAAACAGAGGGATTGGATGGCTATGATGTGTGGGGGTCCATCAGTGAGGCTAAAGAATCACCTCGGACTGAAATTCTGCATAACATTGATCCTTTGTATAACCTTGCTAGGTCAGGGTCCCTAGAGGAGGGTAATGGGATCTGGAACACAGCAGTTCAGGCATCCATTAGAGTCAAAGACTTTAAGCTCCTGACAGGAGACCCTGGATACAGTGACTGGATACCACCACAAACCCTCACTAACTTCCCTGGAAGCTGGTGGAATCTGGAACGTCACACAGAAGGAGCCCGTAAATCACTCTGGCTCTTCAACATCACAGCAGACCCATATGAGAGACATGACTTGTCTGCAGCAAAACCTGATGTAGTTAAGGAACTCTTGACACGTCTAGCTTATTATAACCGTACTGCTATCCCTGTGCGATACCCTGCTGAGGACCCAAGAGGTAACCCTGAACTAAATGGGGGAGCATGGGGCCCATGGGCCAGTGAGGAAGATGAAGAGGAAGAAGAAAATTGGATAGGAAAAGGAGGACTTCTAAAGAGTTCAAACAAGAAAAAGAAATGCAAGATTTGCAAGCTGAGGTCCTTCTTTAGGAAACTGAACACTCGCCTTATGTCTAACCGCATTTGAAAGGGAAATAATGAGACCAACCATATGCAGATGTTCAGGATCATACTGGCCTTGTGCATTGCAATTCTTTATGTGCCTTGGGACTTAAAGGTCCAGAGGAGATTGTTAATGCAAAAAATAACCCTATTCTGGGGATTCTACATGTAATACAAGGTTTTGTGTGCACTGTATATCCAGGATATGTAGACTGTGTTGAACTCTTAATTGTCCTTCGATGTTGAGGAGAGAATTGTAAAGTACTTTCAGGTAGAGTTGCCAAAACATTGTTTAACCCCTTAAGGACCGGCCGCGCATGCATGCGGTGGTCATTTAAGAACTATGGAACATTTTTTTTTTAATTGAATCTGATTCCGGACTCCCTGAATGGCGTGCAGCCGCGCAGGAAGCCCGGAATTCCATAATGGTCCTGGTACATCATTGGTCCTTAAAGCAAATCCAGCCATGATGTACCAGGACTGTCAAGGGTCCTTAAGGGGTTAAAAAAATCAGTAACTTTTTGGTAATTAAAAAAATATACATTTGCTTTTCCTGCTGAACAAAACGAGGACATTTCCACTGCTGACAGTATCTTTATTGAAGAGTTATTACCGTGAAAGTACACAAAATGATGGAGCTGTTACTGTCACTTTCTATGGAGATCTGTTGATAGAGGCTCATTTCTCCCATGTGCAATAGAAAAACTCTGTGGGCACCAGGTGAACTTTGGGAGAACAGTCTGGACACCAGATGGCATTGTTTATTAATAAATAATTAAATAAATACTGAAACACCTTTGGAAGCATCTCCCAGCAGTGGGAGTACCCTTGGTTTACTTGTTTTTTCCCCATAATAAAGGTTTACTACTCTTTTAATATTGGTCTTTTATGAAGGACACCTACTTTAGGGCTGCATCGTTGTAGATCTAGATGAGAGATGATCAGTCATCCTCAGTTTTTCAAAGGCCAAAAGCTGGAGATAGGAAGGTTGCCCAGCATTGCTTTAGTGAGGGTGGCTGAGGATGATGGACGTTGTAGTAAAAAACAGAGGTTGCCAACTTCATTTCTGAAGTGGTCTGCTGGTGATGAGAGTTGTAGTTCAAAAACTGCTGGTGATACAAATGTTGTTGCAGACTTCTCTGACCTTTGTTTAAAGAGTTCATAAAAAAAATCTGTTTGCTCTCAATAGTTCAAGGGATAGTGTAATACAGTGCTGCCCAACTTTGCCAGTGTGGAGGGCCGGATTTTGTTGGAGCAACATGGTGGGGGGCCAAACCCAACTACAACATAAACATACAAAGATGTGTAACTTCGTAGCACGATTATAAAATCACGTGGTGAACTCCATGCATAATAATCACCCTTTATGAAAGACACATACCACATTATTACTGTTTCATCACACAAGGTTCAGATGTACACTGACACCACCTCGGTCCTGTTTTATTATTAGAAACCTCAGATTAATTCTTCTTACTATTACAGGTAGACTCTGCTCAGTCACCATAGCTTTAAGCTCCCCACATAGATACAGATGTACTCTCCATGTAGACACCATAAATATCCTTTCATAGACACCAGTAATAAACTGTTTCTTCACATACACTGCAGATGGACTCTCTCACACAGACACTAGAGATGTATTCCCCTCACATAAATAATACAGATGCCTTTTCCCCACAGATACCACATATTTGCTCTCCTTACTTACACAAACACCCCAGATAGACACAGACACATCATATGTACTCAAACACTCAGATTCACTCTCCTCACAGACACACATAATATCTTCCCTCACACACAAACACCTCCTATACGGATTTACTTTTCATATACTGAAAATACACAGTAGTAAAAAAAGATCCTTTGAATTAAACTGATCTTTTGCACCCTTAAAAGTTATGAGAAAAATTGACCAACAAGTTGTTGCATAATCAATTACAGACATATCTATAATTCAAAGATTTTAAAGCCCCTTTCAAATCGGTAGACATTATTGATAATTTATATTTACCCTCCCCATGGTGATTTTAATTTGCTCAAGGATAGCTCCAGTTCTTCAGTCTAAACAGCTTTACAGACTATACACAGTGTTATGCAGAATGGACAGTCAATAGAGGTCCATATAACTCAGGGTGCTAACTCCTCTTATTTCAAACTCCTTTTAAATAGGAGAATCCAATATGTAATTAACGTCTTGGGTGCTAGAGACAACTCTAGGATTCAAAACGTGTTAAAAACATACATTTATTGTATGGTATGGATTAAGAAGTATAGCCTATGACACTGCAGACATGATATTAGCAAGAAAATGTTTCTAAATAATACCAGCACGTTGGTTTTTGTAAAGAAAACCAATTGTTTTTCCCATTAAAATGGATGTTATGATAGAAAAAAAACTATACATCAGATAATTTTCTGTTTGTCTTAAGAAGTATAGCCTGTGAAAAACCTATTTTTGCATCAGATAATTTTCTGTTTTAAACCTATGGCTATAAAAATGAGTTTTTGGGATTTCTTTCACACATCATAGGGATCAGCATCAACAATTAGTTACCCTTGTCTTACACCTCAAATAATAAAAGTTAATTGGATTTATTTAGAAATTATGTTTACTCTGTTCTGTTTTGTATGTGAGCTATGAACGATGGGATGATTTTGGTGCAAACCATTTTTTACATAGTAAAGAAGAAATTCTGCGAAAACCACGTTGTTGTCTGCTTTTTCGCTGGAAAATCCACTTTAAAACTAGCGATGAAAATGTTAGCATTTTTTGCCCATTGGCCAGAATTTTTCACTATGTTTTCAATGTCTAGAAAGTTTCTGCCCATTGATTTATGTTGTTTTTGCCTTTTTGCTATAAAAACATGACGTATTTGCAAAAATCAAACACAACAGAAACAGCTACAGAAGCAAGGTAGACGTGCTGTGCTATTCTGCTGTGATCTTTTTCCAAAATTGAGGCAGGAGAAGCTCATAGTGACTGCTATCACTATGAGCAGGTTTAAAAATAATAAATTGTGGAGGTGGAAGTAAGCACTACTGAAGCAATGCTGTACAGTCCTCCTAAATCACCCCAAGGGATCTTGGGAAATTAAATGGGAATGGGAATGGAGGGAGAAAAGTGGAGAGAGAGAGAGAGAGAGAGAGAGAGAGAGAGAGAGAGAGAGAGAGAGAGAGAGAGAGAGAGAGAGAGAGAGAGAGAGAGAGAGAGAGAGAGAGAGAGAGAGAGAGAGAGAGAGAGGTCAGCTGCCTGGGCCTGCTGCCACTAGTGCCATGCTTGCTGTCAGATGTACTGCCCGTGTTGCAACCAGTGCTGTACCTGCTGCCAGAGCTGAACCTGCTGCCACCAATTCTGTGCTTGCTGTCAATCTCAAATAAAAAAACCTAACTAGATTTATTTGGAAAAATTGTTTACTCTGTTACATTTTTGTATGAGAGCAATGCATTCTGGGATGATTTTGGTACAAACCATTTTCTCCATAGTAGGTGACACATAAAAGTTCTTTTTGAATTAAATTGATATTTTGCACCCTTAAAAGTTATAACAAGGTTGACCAACGAGTTGTTGCATAATCAATTATAGACACCTGTATAATACAAAGAGTTTAAAGCCCCTTTCAAATCAATAGATATTAATGAAAATTTACATTTGTCCTCCCCATGGTGAATTTAGTTTGCTCCACGATAAGTCCAGTTCTTACATCTAAACAGCTTTACAGTTCTGTATACAAAGACATGAAAAATGGACAATCAATAAAGGTCCATATAAGTCATTGTGCTAACTCCTCTTATTTCAATCTCCTTTTAAATTGGAGAATCCAATATGTAATTAACCTCTTGGGTGCTAGAGAAAACTCATTATTCAAAACATGTGTTTTAAACATAAATATATTGTATGGCATGGATTAAGAAGCGTAGCCTATTACACTGTAGATATAAAATTAATAAGAATTATTTCCTAAATAATATCAGCACATCAGTTTTTGTCCATCTGCCACACTTGGGAGGTGTTTTCTGGTTTTCCCCTCTTACTTGATGACAGAAGAGTGACATGTCTGTTTCCTTATCAGGCTCTGGAAGAGAGAATGCATCCTCTGAGTCTGTATTTCGTCTGTGGCGTAACATTTCCTCCTATCCATTGTAGGGTATCATGAGCAGGGGGACTCCTCCAATTTCCTTCATGTGCCTAGCCTGTTCGCCGCTCTCTTGTAGTTGGCCCAGCATTTCTTGATGACCTCCTGTGTCCTGCAGATGGTAGCCACTGTGTTAACAGCCTCCTGTATCCGTTGCCATGCTCACTTTTTCTGGACAGCTACATCTTTGCTCCTTTCAGCCTCGAATGGATGTTGTTATGCTTCAGGATGTTTTGGACTTGACATGGTATCAACAAACTTTGCCACTGAATGTAAATGAGGCCCTCCTTCCTCTGCTTGTGCTGTGTGTCCCTGCCACAGCCCTTGCACCAGTCCCCCTGTCTCTTGTTTTTTTTTTAAAGATTGATTTGCCTAGTTAGGTGCCCTATATATAGCAGTCACTATATGTTTCTATATATTTCTTGAATTATATTTAACAGTTGTCTGCTTATAGTGAACTCTGTTGAAGTCTTTCTTTAAGTCACACCTACAAAAAACAAAGAGTAGACTCAGCAGACCTGAATAACTTGTAAGGGACAGTTCTCTTTAACAGATTTTAAACTGGAAGCAACTAGTTGTAGATTCAAGTAGGGATCACATGTAAAAGAGTAAATTAAAATAACAGACTGCTGTTTGAAGGACACCTACTTAATGTCCTGAAAAACAATTTAAGAGACATTTATTCTTAGGGCATAATTCCTCTTTAAACTTGTGAATTTTGTGAAATGGCCTAGTAGTTTCTATTTATGCCTCTGGTTTTATGTGCGTAACCGCTTAACAACCACTGGCCTGGCAAGGGGAGGCTATTAAGGACCACAGGACTTTTTTGTCACAATGAATTCTGGGATATAAATGAAAAAAAGGCTTGCACTAGTAATATAAAGAACTGGGAGTATATTAAGACTTCAATAGTCCGGTGCTCTCAAGGGACAGAAAATACAATGCATATAAACCAGGAAAACAAAGGGAACCCCCCAGAAAGAAGTCCAATATAAAGAGGCACACAACTCCAAGAACTGAAAATTATCAAAAATGATGTATTGCATATACAATCAAAACAATGAGAAGATATATAGACTCACATTTAAAACATCTTTAAAAACAATAAATACCCAGGAAGGGTACACTATTATGCCAAATAACAGGGAGTAACCCCCAAAAAAAGTATATTAAACAAACAAACAAAATATCATAAATAGAAATAGATCGGTCTCCCAATATCTTATAATATGTCCTCAAATAATAAATTAGGAGGAAGGGAAATAAACAAGTACTCTCTTTCCCTAAAAAATAAATAAGCAAACATCACCAAGGAAATATATCTACTGTGAATCAAATCTGTAAAATACAGGTTGAAATGTGTAAAAGATTTAATAGGTATAAATACTCCTATATAAATGTGAAAAAGTAACAAAAAAAACCACACAAAACTGTGTATTAAATAATCATATACAAGACCTGAGAGTATAAAGTGCATAAACCAACCTCCAAAATTAAGGCTAAGATACAAGAAGTTACCCCTCCAAAGGAAGCCACATATCCTGACGTGTATCGCCGCAAGGCTTCATCAGGGGTATACAGAACAGTGGCACAACTCTGTTTATATTCATTCAAGGAACCAATCCAACAAATCGAGAGATCCACGTGATACTCACTCTCTCTCTCTGCAAAACCCACGAAAAAACATCTGACCCATTCGAAAGGAATGCAGAAGGAAATGGGACGCGGAATAACATTGGCTATGTAAGCAAAGGTGATTCTGCCAAGCCTGCGAAAGATCATGCGAGCCACTTGAATGGAATGCGGAAGTAAACGGGATACAGAATAGCATTGATTATGAGAGCGAACGTGAATCTCGCAAGATGTCAGATAAATAGATGTGCCAGGAAAGTAAATCAAAATCACAGCAAAAAGATAACCCTCTCAAAATAATATAAAGTAAACATAAATATGTCAAATCACATATAAAGTAACAACCCAAAATAGTACATTTTAGGGAAATATCCAAATATATATAAAGAGATAATAATGAACATATACATAGACTCAAAAATATTCACTATATCACTAAATTTGTTAAAGAAAAAAATCAAAAATTATTATAAGTATTTGTATAGTATTTGTACTATACAAATAATTGTTTAGAATTTAATGTTTATTTTTTGTGGCACAGGCGGCACTTCATGCTAATTAATGTATGTGCTGGGACAATTAATATAGGAAGAGCCGGCACTTTAGCCTCAAACAAAGTTTATTAGCATACTGTGCAGGAAATTAGCATAGAATGTCACACTGTGCCATCAAAACAGAAAGGTCATATTCTCAAAAACTATTTATTTTACAGAAAAATGGCTAGTATAACATATTGCTAAATGCTAATTATCTGTAAAACAAACTAAACTTCCCTTGGAGTGACAAGTCTGCTCTAAGTATAACATCACTTTTTGTTAAAGGTTACAAGAGAAGATGATATACTCTGTTAAATGTATAAAGATGGCAACTGATAATTGAAAGTGATTCCAGAAAGTAAAAGTATATGATGATGTAGATTTTCCTGGAAATCCCAACTACTAATTTCCTATATGAACAGGCACCATCTTAGCCATTTAAGGACCAACGTTGTGTGCAACTCATTTTTTTTTCAAAGAGCTTTATTGAGATTAAAATATAAGTACAATACAAATTGAGATTAATGTTCATAACATCAGTAGTACATATCATACAAATAGCTGATACAACCGCAGAGTAAACAGAACAGTACAATATTACATGTTCAAGGTTATGTCAAGGAGCCTCTTAGCTGTTATTAAATCAAGAGTAAGGATGCCAATCTAAATTCTTGTTTTGTTGTTAAATGCGGGCCAGGAACGAACCTAAAGCTGAGAACAGCATGTGTTGGGCCGGATCCGTATCCATGGAGCGGTGAGAAATCCACAGCTCCAAGTAAGATTAGCCTATATATATATTAACAGCCTGCTAAGGGAAGAAGAAAGAGAAAAACAGAAAGGTAGAGGAGCAGAAAGAGAAAGGAAAGAGATGCATGGAGTGAAAATTAGAAGAGGTAGGGAGGATAGAGAAGGAACGGTGTCCCGCATGTGGATTAAGAGAAAGATCATCTACAGGGCAAGTTTCATAGTAACCTAGGGAAAGTCCGAGATGTATGAGAGCCAAGGAGACCAAATAGACTCCAGGTAGCTGACTTTGCTGTGAGCAATGTCATATATTCTCTCAAGCTCATAGAGAGAGTTTACTCTCCTAACCCATTGGTCCTTTGAGGGAGGTTCAGGCGATTTCCATAAGAGTGGAATCATATGTTTGGCTGCATTCATAAGAAAGTGAAATAGTCTGTCACGGTTTGTTAAGACTCTCAGACGTAAGGTTTAGGTAAAAACATAACTTTATTGAAAAGTTAAAGGCAATCCCATAGGGTTTTCATACACACACAAACAATACATAGCAGATAATGACAATAGCAAATAGGTTCTACCCGCCTTGCCAATATACCGGGCAAAGCAACCCAGGTGAGTCTGGAACAAGAGGCTCTACCGGCCCAGCCAATATACCGGGCTGGGCAGCCTAACGGGATACCAGTGTAGTAGGCTCTACCGGCCTTGCCATTACCGGGTAAGGCAACCTTAAGATGGAATAGTATGCGGTTCTACCAGCCTTACCAATATACCGGGCAAGGCAGCCTGACGGAATACCAATAAGTAGGCTCTACCGGCCTTACCAATACCGGGTAAGGCAACCTTAAGGTGGCAAAGTGAAAGGTTCTACCGGCCTTACCAATATACCGGGCAAGGCAGCCCAAAGGAAGGTGACAACCACAGTAACCTATTGACTGTCAGAGATGACAGTAAGATGGAATATAGAGGTTACCAGGTCAAGTGGTTTCACAGTAATCAGAAACTCTCGTGCCCAAATACTGTAGGAATCAATGCTGTTAGGACTGGACAGAGCACTCGGAACGATCAAGAACCTGACTGCAAGTCAGAGAGTAAACCAGCGCCCTACGTTAGGAACATACAGGCAGAATGAGAGCCGCAAGGCTTAGTGGAGCAAACCAGCGTCCGCACGCTGGGACCAACAGACTGAATGTGAGCAGCAAGGGTAATGGAGCAAACCAGCGTCCGCACGCTGGGACCAACAGACTATAATGTGAGCCGCAAGGCTAATGGAGCGAACCAGCGTCCGCACGCTGGGACCAAGCAGACTGTAATGTGAGCCACAAGGCTAATGGAGCAAACCAGCGTCCGCACGCTGGAACCAACAGACTGTAATGAGAGCCGCAAGGCTAATGGAGCAAACCAGCGTCCGCACGCTGGAACCAACAGACTGTAATGGGAGCCGCAAGGCTAATGGAGTGAACCAGCGTCCGCACGCTGGGACCAACAGACTGTAATGAGAGCCACAAGGCTAATGGAGCGAACCAGCGTCCTCACACTGGGACCAACAGACTGTAATGAGAGCCGCAAGGCTAATGGAGCAAACCAGCGTCCTCACGCTGGAACCAACAGACTGTAATGTGAGCCGCAAGGCAAATGGAGCAAACCAGCGTCCGCACGCTGGGACCAACAGACTGTAATGTGAGCCGCAAGGCTAATGGAGCAAACCAGCGTCCGCACGCTGGAAACCAACAGGAGGAAATGTTGCAGAAGTGAATGAAGAACAATGTCGCCACAGATGCAGGAACTGGAAGCAGGAAACAACAGGAACCAGCAGAGAAGATCAACCGGATCAAGCGCGGCCAAGCAGACTGGCAACAGGAGCATCAGCTACTGATGAGAACAACCGGAACCGGACTGGAACTGACAAAGCAGGCAGGAACTCAGGAACAGGTTGACTCAGGAACTCAGCAACAGGCCCAATCAGCTACTGCAGTAAGGAGGAAGTGGATGCTGTCAAAGACACCACGAAAGGGCAACCAGAGGGTGCCCAGACTGAGTTTAAAAAGGCAATGAGAGTCGGGCTGAAGGCAGACAGCCAATGGGAGCCCCCTACAGGTGATAGACACTGAATTGCAGCAATCACGGGCACCGTGATATAGTCTCAGAGCTGCATCTGGAACAGGGACTGGGGAGGAGGGAAACCTTGTAGCAAACAACATTATCATAGGATCCAAGGGAAGAGAAAGGATCAAAATGGAGTTAAATACTGGAAGGATTTCTTTCCAAAAGGGTTGAATCACAGGGCAAGACCACCACATATGTAATAGTGCCCCAGTGTCTAGCTTGCACTTCCAGCATAGCAGGGATGAGGAAGGGTTAATCTTAGCCAGTTTTTGTGGTGAATAATACCAACAAGAGCACAGTTTATAATTGCACTCTCTAGTTGATGTATCCACCACCGTAAGTTATATTGGACTGTCTGCCATTGCGCTAAGGTGAGGGTGATACCCATTCTCCAAAAAAGTAGGGTTTCGTAAGTAAATCATAAGAGAGCAAGAATCTATATAACTTATAGAGAGTATGAGAGTGTATCTTGGAAGACATAAACAGAAGTTCAAATGAAGAGTCAGGGCGCAGTTGACCAGAAGAAAGCAAAACAGACAAAAGAAAATGTCGTATCTGGCTATATTGCCAATGTGTGGTTGCAGCTTGTAAGCCTCAACGACACAAAGCTTCCAAGGGGAAAATATGGCTCCCATTTGTAAGAGATTTAAGGGTGTTAAAACCTACCCTTTTTCAATTACTAAACAGCGAGGGAAGAAGACCAGGAGGGAAAGCAGGATTGCCAAGGATAGAAGTCCTTGAAGAAGGGTACGTGATGAGATTCATCCTACCATTAATTCTTTTCCACGTAGACAGTAGATATGAAAATATAGGGTGCAAGAAAACGGACGCAGGGAGATAGGAATGATCCATAAGCAAACAAAACAGAATTAGTGGCTCAAACTTCAAAGTAGTAAAGTAACAATCACGGCCAACAAAATAAAATAGAAACAGTTGGGGAAAATCTCTGACAGAGTTTATTCTCCGGATCTAAGAAGGGTGCAACGGAGGAGCATCCCCACAAGCTCCTGAAAGGGTAAGTATGAAAGCAAAAGGATCCACGCACTCCCACTGAACAGATCTAACGGAGACTGCAGTAAAAACAATTCTTTATTCAAATAGGTTACAAATACCTCATGTCTTCAGGCCTAATGGTAATAGGAGAGACTCTTGACACTGTTAGATCAACAGAATTCCAAAATACACTTCATTATACATGATCCTTAGATGTAGACAAAATGAACCGCTCCACATATAGATAGGAATAGATAGGAATGATCCAACCAGAGTACTTGAGACAAATTGATTCCTGTAGCAAATAACTGTGTGCAATGAACCCATTCTTTGGGATCTGGGGAGTGCAATTCAACCAACCGGACCAGTGCTGCTGCTTCATAGTATGCATATATGTTAGGGAGACCCGCACATTCTTTTTTAGCTGATGGATATAGATATTGGGGGTGTAGTCTGGGGTGGTTGTATTTCCAAATGAAGGAAATAATAAGGGAATGAAGCTTACTAAGATATGCTTTAGGAATGATCAGGGGGATTGATTTGAAAACATATACAATTTTTGGCACAATTACCATTTTTATAATATTCATTCTGCCAAACCATGAAAGAAACAGCGCATCCCAACTTTTGAGATCTTCCGAAATCATCATCAGGAGAGGGTCAAGGTTAGCACTAACCATGGACGAGAGCCCAGGGGTCAAATAGACGCTGAGTTACTTGACCGAAGTGGACTGCCATTTTAGAGGATATTTGTCTGCCAATTTTGAGGCATTCGAAGAGGGAACTGTGAGGTTCAATATATCTGATTTGACCAAATTGACCTTGAAACTTGAAAATGAGCCAAATTCTTCAAGGATGTGAAGCAGCGATGGAATTGATTGTACTGGATGCGAATGCAATACCAAAATATCATCAGCAAAACTCGCTAATTTTGTGTCACCCGTACATATTGGAAGACCTGATATAGCAGTGACGTTTCTGATCGTGTTCAGTAGGGGATCAAGGGTGAGAATAAAAATGATCGGTGAAAGGGGGCAACCCTGTCGTGTGCCATTGGAAATGTCAAACGACTCAGATAGATAACCATTAATAGTAAACCTGGCCGAAGGCTGAGTATACAAACTCATAATGGCACCAATGCCTTTGAGAGACAATTCCAGGTGTAACAACAACTCTTTCATGTAGACCCAATTCACTTGATCAAAAGCCTTTTCTGCATCGATCGTTGTCAGTAAGGCCGGAATTTTCTTTTGTATCGCAGTATATATTAGGGCTGTTGCTGTAGCAATATTGTCTCTGTTCTCTCTTGCTGGTACGAAACCAGATTGGTTAGGGTGTAAGATAGCGGGAAGATAAGGTTTCAAGCGGTTTGCCAGAAGTTTTACATATAATTTCACGTCGACATTTAAGAGGGATATAAGCCTATAATTACCACATTGGGAAGCGTCCTTCCCAGGTTTCGGTATGAGGGTGATGTGGGCTTCCAAGGTTTGTTTTGGGAAACCATTGCCTGCAAGGATCTCGTTAAAGGTAGCCAGCATATGTGGGAGAAGTATGTCACTAAACTTTTTATAATAGGCAGAAACCAGCCCATCTGGGCCCGGACTCTTGCCTGCAGGGGAACTATGCAAGGCTGTTTGAAGCTCTGACAGGGTGAAAGGTGTATCGAAGGTCTGCACAGCCTCCAGACTCAAAGTGGGGAAGCCCGAGGTAGAGAGAAAGTCTCGTATTTTACCTGACAAGCCAGCAGCATCTTGGGCATGGGGAGTTCCTGAAGGAAACAAGTTATATAGGTTTTGGAAGAAATTGACAAATTGATTGGCAATATCTGTAAAGGCGACAATTTTTTTCCCCGATGAATCACTTATGTAGTGAATATGTCTAGACAGTTGTTTGATCTTTATGATCCTGGACAGCGACTTCCCACATTTATCCCCATTTAAATATTGATTATAACGCTGCCATTGAAAAGATTTATGTACCACAGATTTCAGATGAGCCTTTAAGTCGCGATGGGCAGACGTAAGACGCACAAGAAGCATGTCGGAGGGGTCAGTTTTATGTTGCAATTCCAAAGAGTGCACTGTCAGAGAGATCCTGTAGCTTTGGTGTATTTATCTTCATTCTATAAGCCCCAAACTTGATAAATTTCCCCCTAACCACACGATGGGAAGGGGAGTGTCATCGACTGTGTTGTGAAGAAAGAAGAAGTGCAGAGAATCAGCAACGGAGGACACTACCTTAGGGTCATCAAGAAGTAGTGTATTAAGGCACCATAATGAGGAATTAAATTTAGCTGGGACTGATAGAAGGATCGGGGTGTGATTAGGCCAAGATATAACATCAAAATCTGCCAAATGTAAATTCGGAAGTGCAAGCTAGTCTATGAAAAAATAATCAAATCTGGAGTAAGTGCCATGACAGGCAGAATAAAAGGTAAAATCTTTTTAAGTGGGATGAAGCAGTCTCCAAGTATCAATCAGACACATATTTTGAAAAAGTTGAGATATTCTTTTTAGGGATTTAAGCCTAAAAAGAGAACGCCCGTGGAAGAATCTAAAGACAGATCAAAAGTGAAATTTAGATCACCGCCCAAGATCAACCTACCAGCCTTAAAGTCCTCCAAGAGTGAAAGTGTCTTAGTATAGAAGGCTACTTGACCTACATTGGGTCCATAAATGTTTGCAATAGTGAAGCGAGTACCTGCAATAAAACCTTTAATAAATAAATATCTACCATCGGGATCACGTATCTGACCTTCATATTGCCATGGCAGATGTCTATGCAACAAAATAGCCAACCCTCTTTTTTTTTCCCCTGCGGAAGCAAGCCAGCCACTAGGGTAATTGGAATTAGAAAATTTGGGTTGTGCAGTAGCATCAAAATGTGTTTCCTGAAATAGAGCAACAGACTCATTTTGCCTAGCAGCCTCCCTCAAGGCCAAGGAGCATTTCTCTGGCGAGTTTAGGCCATGTACATTTAGAGATAGAAAGGTCAGGTTAGATATTGTCATTACTAAAACAGTGTGGGATAACAGAAAACTGCAGAGTTTCTGAGGGCATTTTCCAAGTGCAGGACACCAAAGAAGAGGGGGGAAATAGAATAAGGAGTGGAAGAGAGGAAAGCAGGGGAAGGAAAGAAGAACAGAAAGAAAAGAGCAGACAGATGTGGAACACTGGATTAATGAAACCATCAGAGGTTCTGGCATTTATGAGATAGAAGAAATACAGTAGAGCGAGAACTTCACAGAACGGGCCCAAAGTCATTGAGGGGAGGAAGTACATAGGAAGACCTATGAAGGCAAAGGCGAGCCAAAAGTTCGGAACCCCTGCCTTCCACAATATGGTTCAGGAGCACCAGTTAAAGGGATAGTAATGTTTCATAACAAAAGCAGCTCTAATTAATCTTCATAGTATTTGGACTTTGGAGAGTGTTATTTCAATTCTGTCAGAGTTGTAGTTCAAGAGTAATTCAATGATGAAGTGTCCCTCTCCCGCCCCTTTTACTGATGTAACACTGCTCAGCCAGATCAGAAGGGAGGTGCCCAGGTAGACTGCAGAGAGGGACACTCTTCAATTAAGATTAGGGAAAAAGCTGAAAAACTTGTCAAGGGGGGCATGGCTTTCATTGTTCTCATAGGAAGAAGATTGTCCCCTGCTGTTATCTGTCTGGTCTATGGACTGCATTCCACACCTGAGAAGAGATGGCTTACATTAGGTAAAAGGGGCAGGAGGGGGAACTTTGCTTGTGAATATCTCTCAAACCATAAAGGTTTGAGAGATAAGACTTATATCATTCTTCATGTTTTTTTAATGCTTACAAAATAAAATAAAGTTAAAACGAAGTATTACTATCCCTTTAAAGAAGCTATAAAGAAAACACTGCTAATCATCGTTACATATGAACATCAGGACACAAAGAAACATTCATTAGGGGGTCCACTGGCATCGACAGGAATCCACCAGCTCCTCTTTGGTCTTTTAACTCCTTAAGGACCCATGACGTGCTGGGACCGTCATGGGAAAACTTCCCTAAAGGGCCAGTGATGGTCCTGGAATGTCAGAATTTCAGGGCTCCCCACGTGACTGCATGCTGTTCAGGGAGTCATGAACTGGATCCAATTTAAAAAAGTGCTCTGAGGTCCTTAAATGCCAGCTATGAGTGTGTGCGGACTGTCCTTAAGAAGTTAATGACTAATGGAGTAGAATTTGAAATAGGCTTTGCAGCAACTGCTCTGCCTTCTGTGATTGACAAAGGCTTTCCCTGCTGAGTAAAATAAGGTTAATCCCACTGCTGGAATGTTTTAATTCAATGTTATTACATCTCAAATGTATAAAGCTCAAACTATTTAAAATATTTTCTTCTATTTTTCATAAAAAAACCTCCGCCGATTAGTTAAAATCATTAGTGTCATTCCAAATTCCACTTGTAGAAGCTGAAGGCTGGCCAGCCTTTTAAACATTTGAGTGCCAGGATTGTGTATGAAGTGATGTGTTATACATCTCTCTAGCATTCAAAGGATTAAAACTTTTACATAACTTTGGATTTTATTTAATGTAGCTTTACTTTTCTCCTCTATCTATTTTACACTGTAAACCCTAGCTCCTTGATGTAAGTCAGAACTGACATAAGGTGCATTGATTAATTTACATAGGTTAAAACAAACTGACTCATAATCCATACACAACTTCTAATATCACTTTCTGGAAACACCTACACAGCATAAAACCTTCTCTGAAACCTATCAAGAATATACTGGATAGGCACATCAATAATTCATCACTGGAATACCTGCTAAGAATTGGATTACATGAGAAGGAAAACATCATCACATATCATAAAAGCCAAAGTGTCTGTGTGTCACAGTAAATGACAGCAAGAGTGCTTATTGGCTGAGCAGTAACTTGAGAAATCAGTCAAGCTGCAACATAAACTTCAGGTCCAGAGAGGTATCCAATGCAATGAGATGGATACCACTCTGGCATTCAATGATTAAAGCTTTGGTTTGTATGAGCCAGCCTTGAGACACATCTTCTCCATGCCCCTCATGCAAGTCGATCACATGAGTTATGCGGGTAAACAGAGGTAAATTGACACGGTGGCTTGGAATGCACTTAAACAGAGAACAGTCAAGTCACCTCAAACTCTGCTTAACGCAGAAGGTAATATTCACTTTTTAAGGACCCATGGTAAAATTAACTCCTTAAGAACCAGAGGCATGTGCAATTCATGTCTTCATAATACACTCCACACTCCACTCTTCATTATAGGGTTAAGTAGGCACATGTACTTTCACTGTTTCATTTTGAAAAAACTGCCAGCACCAGTCTTGTCTTCCTCCTTGGACATGACATCTCCGACTGACTGAACAGTTTATCCCTTGAACAAAATCACAAAGGAAAAATTAATAGGCACAATTAGGAGTGTGTATATGTGTGTGTGTGTGTGTGGGTCATTATTATGAGGTGTTAGTTCTCCTTTAACTGGGGGTGATTTTCTAAAAAAAATCTACCAGATCACCTTATTTTTGGTGAAAAAAGTGCCAAAAGATAAAGAGAGTCATTGATAAAAAGTACCAGGTCATCAATAAATGGTACAGGATCACTGACCTGCATACCATGGCCTTGCTTAAAATCAGCTCTGCCTTTAACACATGCATTGCTGATGTGGGGCAGGGGCGAGTACACATGAATTCCTCAGGAAAAGAGAATGAGGTGGGGGGACATAGGAAGTAAAAGGAGATAAGGAGGGCATGGTGATTAAAAAAAAGGGGAAAGAGAGCTATGGAATGAAAAACACAGGGTGAAAATGGTTCACTATCAAAATGTCACACAGTACTGTGTGAGCCACCAAACAGCGCATGTTTAATGCAACATTTAGTTGCTCACACAATAGTGTGCAACATTTCAAGAGGATACCAGTGAAAAGCATAAGAAAGAATGTAATGGAGGGAATATAAGAAAGAAATGTTATGGTATGGCAACTTTAGTAAGTGGATGAGAACAAAAATGGCAAAAGTACTAAGGCCAGGAATAATCAAGGAGCAAGACAATCTGTATATCAGATACTCTGCTGTTTGCTGCCTCTTTGCTGACTTCATTGACTACCTTGGATATTCATCAATCACTGATCACCTTTACCTGCTTTTTGAAACTGTACCATTATGGTGACACACACACACATGCATGGACCGTATTCCTATCTGTGTGCTCAACACTATTGATGGGTGCATTCATTCATCTATCACATATCACAGCTCCTGTTTCAAACTTGCTCCATACCCAAAAAACAGATTAGAGCAAAACTGAAACAGGTCCTGGGATGTGTGACAGTTGAATGAAAACCCACAGCAAACAGAGAGCTTCACCACTGACAATGAAATACCCACCCTTCTGAGCCTTGATGTGTGTGTCACATCTCAAACCCCCATCATAATCTCACATTCTGTTACCCAGCCCTCCTTCTCAGCTTCACCTACTCATCAGCCTACCCATTTTCTCTTTCCTCTTCCCATCCCATACCACAATCTTTTTACCCCTGTCATTCCTTCTATCCCATTTTCCCAGCCACCCTGATTTCTCCATTCCTCCAGAACACCCACACATGGTATGTGCATGTCAAAGTCCTAAAACAGAATGTTGACAAGAGAATGCCAGTAGCTAATGTTGCAGTCCTCTATATAGAGAAATGTTGAGTAGGTGGCCCTCGACTATATTTGAGTTTATATAGTGTGCCCATGGCAGATTGGTAGATCTATTGTGTTTTGTGTAGCTTAATATAGATTGCTAGCTCTGTTTCAATCGCATTACCATAGAGGTTGATAGCTCTACCTCCAGTAGGTCATTATAAATTGCTGGCTCTGTGTCTTATGGGTCACAATAAATTGCTTGCTCTGCCTCATGTGGGCCACTGTTAATTGCTTGCTATGTCTCATGAGGGTCACTATTGAATGCTGGCTCTGTCTCATGAGGGTCATTATTGATTGCTAGCTTTGTTGTGTTGTGTGGATCCCTTTAGACTATCTCAGCTGGGTTAAGTAATTTACATATTGGTTAAATCTGTTGTATGTAACCTCCATCTGAGACAAAAATGTCATATTATTATTACTGTCTTTAGAGAACTAAAGAGGAGCAAGAGCCTTTATCAATAATAACATATTTGTTTCTGTTTTTACTGTGAGGGAATATTTTTTCTTGCCCATAAGTGGGGTTCTTCAATAAGCTTTGGCACAGAGTGCCAGTTGGCATAGGCTGGCCCTGGTCCTTTTGCCTGCCAATAGGTACTATGTCTCCACCTCCATTGATCTGATGTACAGGGCTCCTGAAAAAAGGCATAAGCTCAAAGGGGCCATGAGGATTTTGTGGCTATGGTAAGGTACCTGTGTATGTTTCTGTGTGTATGTGTGTGGCAGGGGGAGGGAGGTTATGAGGATGTTAGTTCTCTTTTAACCACTGAAGGTTAGAAGTACCTCCATCTCATCTGAAAGTCATACATTGGTGATAATTGTAACCCCGTGAATTCTAGAATTAACTAGAGTAGAACAATGAATAAAGTTCCCCACCAAGTCAAGTTGTACTATCTGCATGGCTCTTGCTTGTAAATGACACTAATTATTTTCTGTTTAATTAGTTGTGTTAGAGTTTAAACTAATCAGAACCATATTTATGCCTAAGCAAAGAACATATTATATACATATATATCAATTTATACTGGCAATATTGGCACAGTGTTCCCTGTATGGTTAATAAAACAATGAGTGGCTTGATGAATTTTCAGTGCCTAGCGCTTTCAGCTCCAAAAAAAGGTGTGTAACACATTGCAATGCACTGCATTACCAGAGCCGGATCACAGGCAAGGAGCACAAGGTTCCTGCCAAGGCCCCGCCCAAATGAGGGGGGGCCCAGAAAACCTCATTCTGGACTCTGCTTTCAGTGCTCCCCGAGTCCCTCCTGGCTCCCCCTACGTTATTTATGCAGCACTCAGCGCACTGACTGTCTTTGGGCCCAGCCGTCTGGTCAAATGAGGTTGGGGCCCGGCGGAAACCTCATTGGTGCTCAGCTGAGGCTGAGCTCACTCTCAGTGGCAGTGCCATGATGAAGATGTTAGCCGCGCACATGTGTCATGAATTGAGTCCTGGCACAGTGGCACATTCGCATATGGGGTAATGAGGGAGAGTAAGGGTTACATTATGTAGCACACTGATAGTCACGTGTTGGTGGGGCTATATAGAAGGCCCCCCCTTGCTCTTTTGGGAGGTGACGCGACTTGTAGCAGCATGTTCACACTGGCAGCAGGGTCTGGGGGCAGACGGCCACGTGCACACAGTAAGGGCCCAGGCCTACTATACCCAGCAGATCATGATGTAACGAGCTGAGTGCTGACCCTGACCGCAACATTCTGTACAGTAGTACTACTTCTAAATCTGCAGGCAGCCACGGACGTGACCACAGTGACTTGATTAGCAAATTGAGCAACGTCACTGTATAGTATTGGGACTGTGAGTCCCAGTCTGCTCAGGGCCTTTTACAATTACAAATCAAAGCACCTTATTTATTTTTAACAAAGTGATTTTGGTTTTATTCTAGTTTAATAAATAGGTTGAGTATTAGACTGCCCATTGACAGATAAGAGATTACATTGCTAGCCTTTTTAGTGAGTAACTTTGAATGCTATGTTACAATAACTATATCTTAATTGTTGGTTTACTGACTGTACTTGTTTGTACTAGACTTGCACTACACATACTGTATCATTTAATTAAACAGTATGCTTAGTGAAAACCTAGTACAAAAAAGTAGAGTAAACCAACGATTAGGATTAAGATAGTGATTGTAACTTAACATTCAAAGTTACTCACTAATAAGGCTAGCAATGTAATATCTTATCTGTCAATGGGCAGTCAGTCTAATACTTAACCTTTTTATTAAACTACAATAAAACCAAAATCACTGTTATCTCCTATATGATATGTGAGTACCTATAAAAATAAATACATAACATTTTTTTTTAAGTAGAAAAAAACCCCAAATCACTTTGTTATCTCATAAATGATGAATATCTGAGTGTTTTTATAGACCCAGATATTCATATATGAGATAAGAAAGTGATTTTGGTTTTATGCTATTTTAATAAAAGTTAAGTATTTGTTTTTATAGACTCAGATATAGATATGAGATAAGGTGATTTTGGTTTTATCATTTATTGTAGTTAATAAAGTTTACGTGTTTACGTATTAGACAGACTTCCCATTGACAGATAAGAAAGGCAATACTGAACTTAGCCTTATTAGTAAGGAACTTTGAATGTTACAGTCACAATATCTTTATTGTTGGTTGGTTTACAACTTAGTGGATGTCAGTGGTGGTCAGAATGAAAATAGGGTCGCACTCAAAGGGTTATCCGATAAGATAGATTCCATTCCCTATAATAGGGATTGGAATCTTATCTTATTACTGGATAACCCTTTGAGTGCTAGGCTGTTATACATTGTGGAGGGGGAGTGGGGCACCAAGTTGGCTCTGCATCCACTGCAACAGTCGTTGGTTGAAAAAACCCACATTGTGGCCAAACGTTCATCACAGCTTTTGTTCCCACAATGCACCCTAAATAGCATGATTTGTGGGAACATAAAAGGAAACTAACTAACTAAACACTAACCCTACACTACCCCTAACAATATCAAGAAAGTGAAACAATACTAGCTCTAACATTATCCTATCACCCATACCCCATAGCTGTAACACTTACCTCCATCCATAGTGAGTATTCTTTTGTAATCTTGTATCTTCCATCTTCTTTCTTCTCATCTTCATTCTCCATCTTCTTCTGGAAAATAGATTCACTGTAAAGAAAAAATAACATGCTCAAATTCTTAACGTCCCCAAAGATGTACTGGCCCTTAAACAAATGCTGTGCCTGCTGGCAATGGCAGGAAAGCAGAGCAAAACTCTTCCCCCCTCAGATACCTCTCGGACCATTGCCTGAGCCATACTGAGGGAAATTTGAACAGAGACTGGCTTTTTATATGTCCATTCCCTGTTCAAAATGGTTCCCAGGCTTCCATTGGCTGGGATGTGGGGTTATGCACATCCCAGCCAATTAGCTTCTAGCGAGCATCAGACTTACAGGTAAATGTTTTCATGGAATGGAGTTAGCTTTAACCTTTTGAGTGCCAGAAGGGAAGGCAACACATTGCAAAGCAATGCATTGCTTATCCCTCTGGCACTCAAATGGTTAGAGGGATTAACCCTATGAGGGCCAGTGGGGTATGCAATGCTCAGCAATGCATTTCATATCAAACTGACACTAATAGGGTTAATTTTTTTGTTCTTGACAATCATGATTTTAGTTCCCTGGATGTATTGTTATGGGGCTTAGAGCCCCATATCAATATATCCATGGGATCACTTGCCATGCATGCATGTGTTCGTGTGTTAGAAACCACTGTTCAAGTGCACGTCTGTGGTTTTTAACGCACCTTATGGACTCAACACCTACGTTTGATAGGCACTATTTTAACACAAAGATAGAGAGTTCTTTAATGTGTATTACAAGCCAACACATGTCACTGAATATCAAATTCATCTACTTTTTCACTGTGTACAATGGGACCAAATTTAGCACCCGTTGTGCATTTTTAACTGTTGGTAGTTTGTCACAGCACAGGTCATAGAATATCTCACTGTGACTAAAATCTACCATTGACACTTTTTTTTAACGGTGGTCATAGTATCAAGGCCAAAGTGAGGTATTAAAAAGTAATAGGGGTGCGTGCATTTGTTCCTAGGAGTGCAGGAAACCTAAATACATCACCGAAACAAATATAATATTGTAGGCATGTGCATGCCTACTCCAACAATGGAGGAACGATCCCATTACGTGAAGATTGCAGTCATTAGCATCCAATAAAACATTTGTGCCGTCCGTTAGGCATGAACAGATTGTGCCAAGATTGAAACATTGAATTTTATTACTGATTCAATAAATGGTAAGTTTTAACCTTTCCTATTTAGTAGCTAATGTGTCCTTTTTCTGGTACATTTAAACAAATAATCTGCAACATTTTGGATGAGGACAAGAGGGAAAGGCATGGAGACATCATAGTATATTACAAAGGTCAGACTGCCAGAAAGCAAATGCATGGTCCAGAATGAGAGAGTAATCATAAGAAAAATGAAAGTAACGGCTGTACACGGAGATGATGGAGATCTGAGATGCTGTATATGGAGGGGAAACATTATGAAAATGTTTTAAAGGAGAAGCAACATCAACTAATAATGACTTCTCCCCTCAACACACACATTAACTCTTTTGGTACCAGAGTGGTACAAAACGCATTGCTTTGCAATGCGTTGCATACACCTCTGGCACTCTTAGGGTTAAGAGGAACTCTATCACCTGAAAACATCTTAGGCCTAGTTCTCTGAATCTCAATGATTTTAATTCATGAAAAAACATGAAACTGTTATCGTTGTGTTGTACAGGACTGTCCACACTGCTAACAAATTCAGTGCATGTTAAAATGTAAAGCATTTTACTGCAATTTTTGGTCTCCCAGTGCATAATCACAATTTCATGCAATTTGTATTGATTTCAATGGAGTCACACCAAACATCTATTAATGTGATTACCTTACAATGTTGAACCTGTGATGTTGAAGGGGAAGAAAAACAATATGGGTAGTAAATTAGAAAATTGTGTGATTAAACATGTTGATAATAACATGAAAATTGCATATATCTCATGCAAAATTGTACCTGTTTTATTTGTAATGTCAGTGCATTTAAAGTGGAACCTTCATGCTAATAAAATTGTGGCCGAATATAACTCTGTGCGCCTGCGGGGTCAGTCCCTTCCGGTGCCTTAAGGTACGAAGGACGCCACTCACCAACGCTGGTAGAGAACGGGACAGACAGCACAGATTCAGAGGTATATTTCCTCTAAGATGTCTGCGCTGTCTGTCCTCTGGTTCCTGCCATGTTGTTTCTTAAACACCCCTGACTTAGTGAGCTTAAGGATTGTATAACTGCATATCGCTAGGTTAGTAATATATTCGGCCGCAATTTTATTAGCATGAAAGTTCCACTTTAACAAGTTAACAGTGTGAAAGTAACCTTTGTTTCTAATAGAGCTTTCAAAATCTCGTCTATGTTCTATTAGTCATTTCTATATTGAAAACATTTCTGAGTTATTTAGATTTATAGATGAAGCTAATTAAGGTAAACCTAGAAGACACTTTCTATCTTAGCCCTACATTATATTCCCAACTAAATGGCACTGAAAGGATTAAGTGTCAGTTAGTGGGGAAGATGGGAAATGCCTGGATAGCATAATGCATACATCTAAATAAAAAATAGCTAATACAACACATAGGTGATCTTGAAATCTCTTTCAAAATCACCAAATTTTGTAGGCGATAGTATGACTTTAACTTATTATATCCCAAAAATGCTAATGCCCCCTATGAATTTTGCTTGTGTGCCTTTGGTAAAGTGATAACATCCGCAATCAGCCCTGGATGTTATGTCCATCAAGGCCAACATGACAGTTGCTAGTAGAACACAAATCCATCTGACTGCACTTTGTAATCTTAACCCTTTTTTTGGCCATAGTAAGATAAGAGGAGAATTAAGCTCCAGGTAGCATCAAGGTCCCTTCAGGACTAATAATGTAAAGAAGATTTCCAGTTAATTTTTAATTAACAGTTTGAGTATCATAGGGGTGTGGAGCACCTTGCTCTGCATACTTGGAAAATATCACTTGGGTGTGCCCACAAAAATAATGTATTGCTGGAGTGGAAGTGTAGAAATTATGCAATTTTTGTCATAATGGGGTGGAGCTTATGTGGGGTGTGCATAATCAGGGAGGAAGTAGGTGGTGCTTGGAAAGAATATAGGTAGAAAGTAGGTGGAAAGGTAGGGAAGTGAGAGAAGCTGGAAAAAGAGTCTCAGTTCCTGGAGACCTGGTACTGGTGTTCAAAGGGTTAATCTATATTCTCATGTTACTTGTTTGAGGACCTTAAAGGAGCAGTAAACTTTTTTTATGAAAACCTATATGTTATACTAGTTGAACAGCGCGTTACACGGGCCACAGTGTCACAGCCACCCGGTCGCGGGGCAGTCCTTCGGAGCGCCCAGCTCTGTATCAGCCGCGGCGCGGGAAGTCTCTACTACGCATGACTGCAGCACGCGCAGCAGTGTCTACTGCGCATGTCACGGCGTTACACACGATTTAGAGAATTATTATATAGGATAGATTTTCCTGTTGAATAAAACAAGGGGACTCTCACCAATGTCATTTTTTTTATTCAAAAGTTATAACAATTCAAATAATCAGTGAATTTACTGAGTGTTTACTTCCTGGTAGTTCTAACTGACAACATGATTCTGAAGTTTCTATCACATTCTATGGAGAACATATGTCACTGCCTTTCCTCCACATTAGAATGTAACAGAAATCCAGTTGGAATTTGACCACTAGAGGGCACTGCTAATGTAAAAAAATATGGGTTTAAACTGTAATTAGTCAGGAAATATGCATCTCCCAGAAGTGAGAGTACCATTATTTTATTCAGCAGGACATACCCTACAATATATATATATTTACAAAATGTACTGCTCCTTTAATTTATGTAATCATTTCACTTGTATCTTTGCAGTATTTTGCAATGTAATATACTCCCCACTTACCTTACTAAGACCAAAGAATTCTAATGGCCCCTATTAATTTTTCCCTTTACAGAGATACCTTAGGATATTCATCAATCATTGATCGTAGCAGCCTTTACACACCTGTATGCACTGAATGCATGTCTATGTGTGTGCTCAGCGCTGAAGCCACTGGATGGAGTTTGTGGATCTATCTGGTTATTGTTCTTTGATGGATGAGTGATGGCCAAATGAAGCCTGGTCACAGAAGAATATGTGAATGCCTAATATATTTTGAGGAGTTCCTCCATAAAAGGAAAAGTAACCCCGCTCATTAATAACCCTAACTTACCTTTTTATGGACAGATAATTCTAATGACCCCTAATGAGCCCACAAAACGTTTTAAGGACCAGAGGAGTTTGCAATACATTACAAACCAATTTGTTGCACACATCTCTGGTCTCTAAAGTGTTACAGTAACCATTTGCAGTGAGAAGAGTTTGAGGTCCTGGGGCCTGCTAGCAATTGTCATGTCAGACTCCATGAACAAGACGTCCAGAACAGATTGAAGATGTTCTCTCTGTGACAAAGGCACAAGGGGAAAATTCACTGGAGCCATTAGTATTTACTGGCCACAGTAATGTCATCGAGGATTATTATTAGGAGCTGTTAGTTCTCCTTTAACTGAAAGAGACAAGGTGAATTTCAATGTTGTATGGCTACTTTTACTGTTGATACCCTTTAGTGCGGTTGGCACATGCAGATCAGTGTCTCTGAATTCGTTACAATGTCAAGGGAGCAGCAATCCAATACCTCTTCAAACTTCAGGCAGAGAAGAGAACTGCTTGGAGTGTCTCTAAACACTTAAGTGCCCTGGCTCTCTGTAAATCAATTCTTCCTTTCAGACAGAAGCATGTGTGAACTGTAAGCATCTGCAAAGCCTTTCAAACATGCACATATGTACAAAGAAAGTTGTATAGGTGATTGAAACACAGCTGCAATTCATTTTGTGGATTGATCTTCAAGATCAGGAAAGAATTCCAGATTCATCCAGATCGATCCTGAAAGAATCATGTAGGGATAGAAGGAAGGCAGGAGAGAAGGAGGGAGGTTCAAGGTATTGTGGGGAACAAATAATAGGGAATCAGGGGGCAGGAGTGAGAGGGATGGGTGTGGGAAGAGGGAAAGGGCTGGAAAAAGTAATGCAATAGGAGTTAAAAGGGGAGCTAGAAAGGGGATCGAAGGGAGGGGAGTGTGTTAAAAAGTTGGAAGGTAGAGGGGTGGGCAGATGAGATCGAAGGGAGAGGAGTACTCCCATGAGATAGAAGGGAGGGGTGTGTGTCAAAGAGGTGGAAAGGCAGGGAGTGGGCTGAGGGAAGGAATATGATCCAAGTAGATAGAAGAGAGGGGAGTGGGCTGAGGTTATGGAAAGGGGTGGGCCAAGGACGTAGAAGGAAGTCAAGTGGACAATTGAGATGGAAGAGAAGGGAGAGGTCCAGTGAGATAGAAGATAGGGGAGTGGGTTGTGGAGATGGACGAATGAGGGCTGTGGGTCTTGGGAATGAAAGGGGGAGGGAAGTGGCCCAAAGAGATGGAAGGGGATGAGAAGACAAGATGGAATAGTGGGGAATAGGCCAAGAAGATGGAATACAGAGGAGTATATCAAGACGATGGAAAGGCGGGAAGTGGGCCAATAAGATGGATGGAAAGGAGCATGCCAAAGAAATGATTTTAGGGAAATGAGTGGGCAGCGGAGATGATAGCAGGGAACATGGAGATAGATGGGAGTTGATATGTGCCCTAGCTCTCTGAAAATCAGTTATCACTTCAGACAGGAGCATGTGTGAACAAAGTCTAAGAGAGACACACACATGCACAAAGAAAGGAGTATAGCTAAGTGAAACATCTACAATTAAGTTTGTAGATTATCCTGAGGATCTAGAAAGAATTCTGAATCCAGAAGGAATTGTGAAGAAACAGGAAGAAGGGAGGTGAGGGTAGGGAGAGAATATAACAGGAAGAGAAGCACAGGGAAACAGGGGGTGGGCTAAGAGGAGCAAAGTGAGCAGGAATGAGGAGCTAGTCAAGGAAAGTGGTTTGAGGTGAGAGTGTCAAAGTGATGGAAGGGAGAGGAGTGGGTCAATGAGATTGAAGGAAGTATGCTGATGAGATGAAAGATAGGGGAGCTGGTTGAGATGGAAATGAGGGATATGGACCAAGGAGATGGAAGGAAGGAAGGAAAGTGTACCCGTATAGCTGAAAAAGGAAGGGAAGTGGGCCAAAATGATGGAAGGGGAAATAGGCCAAGCTGGAAGGAAGGGGAGCTGGACAGAGAGACTGAAGGAGGGTGAGTACTTAGCAGATAGAGGGGAGGGGGAAGTGGGCCCAGGAGATGGAAGATAGGGGCTAGGAGATGGAAGGGAGGGATATGCACCAAGAAAAAAAGAAGGGAAGAGATGAAAGAGAGCTAAGTGGCCTAGCTGCAAATCAATTCCTCTCTTCAGACAGGAGCATATGACAAGATCTTGTTTATAAATGTCAAGACTTTGTAACAATGAGATGAAGATAATACAAATCAGCAACTGACCAAGGCTTGAGGCTCCAAACATCTAAATTGAAATAACTCATAGTAAGAGCCAAGCCGACTTTAAGAGGTTACAGACATTCTTCAACCTATGGAATGGGGGGAGGGGGCACATCTTATGTACAAGAAGGAAGGAGAGGAGAAATAAAATGAGGCAAAGAGGGGAAGAAGGAAATAACAAGAGGTAATATCATAATAGAGCAGGACAAAGTAGGAGCGAAAGAAGGAAAGGAGGAAGAAAACAAAGGGGGGAGAGGGGAACAGAGACATATACTCTGAGAGAGGGAGTAGGCAGACTGATTCCCAGCATGGGAAGGGACCATGTGGGTCAGTGGCAAAGATCTACTTAACTAGGTATTCACAGATGTAATCCAAGAGTGATACTTGCCAGCATATACAGGAAGGGTGCGTGTAGAAGTATGAAACAATCTCTCCATATCCAAGAGGTGTCTGATACGGATCTTCCAGTCTAGGAGGACAGGAGAGTCAAGGACTTCCACCTCTTTGGAATACAAGCACTATCCTCTGTGACAAGGATGATCCACGTCTTGAGGGAGGAAGTAGGGAGGGGGGGGACTGGTAGGGAGGATGTAAAGAAGGTGTGATTGAGGAGGTATTTGCAGACCCGTTAAGGTTGGGAAGTGGGAGCAAACGTCTGTCCAAAATCATGAAATTAGTGGGCAGGACCACCAAATATGGAGCATACTCCCAGTGTCGGAGTGACATCTCCAACAATGGGAGGACACACCCGGAAACAATCTAGCCAATCTCTCAGGTGTCCTATACCACCACATCTTAACCTTATAGTTAGTTTCATGCATAAGAACATTGAGAACATACTGAACATGGAGACGGACAGCTGAGAGCCACTGGGAGTCAGTAATCGTCATACCAAGTTCTCTCTCCAAAGCAGTCTTCTGTGCGAACTCGAGTGCTTCGGAAGAGAAATAAGCAGGGCGAATGTGTGAGAGATGGAAAATCTGCTGCCAACCACAACTGGAACCACCAAATGGGCTTCAGAGTCAAGGATCTGTGTTGATAAGACAAGGACAGTAAAGAGCGAACAAAATGTTGAATCTGACTATACCTCCAGAATTCCTAGGTGGGGAGACTATGTGTTGATTGTAATTCAGAAAAAGTACCATGCGGCAGGAGATGGTCCAGCCTTGACAAGACCACTCACAGAAGGCTTCTCTTTGGAGTCCAGGAGGGAAGTCAGGATTGCAAACTATTGTGCACAGAGGGGAAGGTGAGGGAGCTAAATCCAATTTGGCATTGCATCCTCTCCAAATCCTCAGGAGGTGGTGTAGAATAACACATTAACAGATGTCCAATTGAAGGTGGTGGTGATCAGCCCAGAGCAGTTGGATAGGGCGAATGGGACCAAGGGGGGGTATGCAAGAGAGAGGTACATTCACAAGTGTGAGAATTTATACATAGTTCCTAGAGATGCACCGATACCAATTTTTTAAGACCGAGTACGAGTACCGATACTTTTTTCAAGTACTCACCGATACCAATTACCGATACCTTTTTTTTTTTTGCAGTCATTTGCCAGTTTTCTAAGTACCTATATGCTTTAGGTACTTGGAAAACTGGCAAATAACCGCAAAAAAAAGTATTGGTATTGGGGAGTACTTGGAAAAAAAAAAAAAAAAAAAAAATATATATATATATATATAATATACACACACACCACCTCTTGATTCTCCCCTTTTGACTCTCTCCCCCTCTTGATTCCTACCTTTTGCTTCATTTTACCCCTCTTGAGCCCCCTTCTTTTACCTTTGCTTTCTCTCTCCCTTTTGATCCCCCTCCTTCTCCTTGACTCACCCTTTTGCCTCTCTCACTCTCTCCTGATCCTTCCTCCTTTTACTCCTTGCTCCCCTCTCTGCCACTTTCACCACCAGCTGCCCCATCCTGCCTCCCTTACTGTCCTCTGCCGGGTGCTCACTGTTCTCTCGCGAGCCCCGGCAGAGGTCAGCGTCGGAGCGTTGCCATGGTAACCCGCGGCAACGCTCCGACGCTGCAGGAAGGAGAGAGGTGACCGGGGAGCATTGTGAGCAGCTCCCCGGGCTCCCTCTCTGCAGCACCAACCCTGACACAGGGTATCGGTGCTGGCATCGGCCGCATTTGCGCGAGTACAAGTACTCGCGCGAATGCTGGCATCGGCACCTATACCGATACCAGTATCGGTATCGGTGCAACCCTAATAGTTCCTGCAGAGTTGACAGAGCCACAGCTTTATAAAATACAAATATATCTGGTAGGCCTATTCTGCCTGATAGGGGCAGTCTAGACAGAAGTAAGCGACTGATCCTAGGCCTGCATCCTTGCCAACTGAACACCTGTATAAGATGTTGCAACAATTTTAGGAGTCTAGGAGGTACTGATATCGGAAGGGACTTGAAGAGGTAAAGAATTTTAGGAAGCACTACCATCTTATCATGGTGCCCGTGCTTTTTCCTGTCAGTCTCTGTGTGTTGCACTCCCATTGGCTGAGCTTGGTTTGGCCCGCCCAGTACGGCCTTTTTATACTGGGCCTCTGGCACCTGTCTGGTGCCCTTTCGTGGTGTTCCTGTACCAGTGCTTACTTCTGTTGCTGTGTTCCCGTGTACCGACTTGGCCCGTCTGACTACTCCACTTCTGGTTCTTGCTCCGTGATTCGACCCGGCCTGGCTGATGTTCATGCTGCATGACCTGACCCCGCTTATCTGACATTCCTGCTCCGTGACCTGACCCGGCTTTTCTGACGTTCCTGCTCTGAGATCCGGCCCAGCTCTCCAGTTCCTGCTCATCGTGTTGCCTGGGCAACATTCTGACTTCCGCCTAGTCTGGGCCTGCCAGACAGAGAGCCACTGTTGCCTCCATTACTGCTGAGCCTTCCGTTAACTGTTGCAGAGCTATTGTTGCCTCCGTTGCTGCTGAGCCTTCCGTTAACTCTTGCAGAGCTATTGTTGCCTCCGTTACTGCTCCGGCAGTGTGCCAGTGGTTGTGTTCCGTTCAGCTCTTGCAGAATACTGTTGCCAACGTTACTGCACCGGCAGGGTGCCATTGGCTCATTTCTATCCACTCTCGCAGAGTACTGTTGCCTCCGTGATGGCACCGGTCGGGTGCCATTGGCTCAACTTAACTAAGCTCGTGCAGAGTACTGTTGCCTCCGTTACTGCACCGGTCGGGTGCTCGTGGCTCAAGTCCGTTCAGCTCTTGCAGAGTATTGTGTGGCCTCCCTTACTGCTACGGCAGACGGCATAAGTCTCAGCTCCGCTCTGCAGATTTAGGTGCTTGCCTCCATTCTCGCACCACAGTCTCCTGATAGCTGTTATCCATCATACTGGGCGTTACTGAACACACCACATCAGAGACTGATTATATCATTGGACTTTAACCCATGCTATGCTGAGTTTGCCTTGTTATGCCTGACCTGTGACAGTATCTGTACCATCCTACTCATTGTAATACTGGGCCTGTGTGGGCATATGTCTATGACCTATATTTTCCTGTCTATTCCGCTGTGATACGCTATATCCCGCTAAGGGAAATAAGTTTTATTCTAACCTACTGTGTCTGAGTGTCGTACAAACCGTTACACATCTTTACCAGACTGGAGCGGCCCATTCCGGAGATAAAAAGACCAGTCCAGGATTGTAAAGTGGTTTCTGAGTGAGCACTCCAAGGCCAAAAAATTGCCCTCAGCTAGATCAGCAACCCAAGTGGTAAGCAATATGCCAAGATATTTTATGGAGGTGTCATGCCACTGAAACGGGAACCGGTCTTGAAGGTGGGTGGCTTCGGACTCAGGGACTGACAGATTCAAGATCTCTGACAGAGTAATTGATCTTGAGAAAAGAGAGAGCCCTACACCACTGTAAAAGGGCGAGTAAGGAGGGAATGGACTTAGCAGGGTGGGAAAGAAAGAGAAGGACATCATCTGTGAAGCAAGACAGCTTCACTTCTTTAGACCATATACGAAAACCAGAAATATCAAGACGGATCATGGAAAGTACAGGTTCTCGGGTCAAAATGAAAAGAAGCTGGAACAGGGTGCAACCCTGCTTTGTGCCATTGGCTATAGGAAAGGAATTCGAAAGGACTCCATTAGCATGAACTAGTGCAGAGGTTGAGACGTACAGTGAGGAGACAGCCGATTTAAGTCAAGGGTCCAGGCCTATATGATCTAAGACTGCTGTCATAAAATCCCTTGCATCCAAGGCAAGAAGCACCGTGGAACCAGGTGAAAGGGTGGCAGACTGAATAAGAGAGATGGCCTTACTCGTGCTGTCTAGTGTTTCCCTACCAGTCATGAAACCCACCTGGCCTGAGTTTACAATAGAGGGGAGTACCCGTTTCAATTGGTCAGACAGCAACCTTGCAAAAAGTTTCAGGTCCGTGTTTAATAGCGATATGGGTCTGTAGTTGCAGCAATATGATTGGTCTTTGTTTGGCTGTAGAATAAGGGTGATATGGGCTGACAGAGATTGAGGAGGCCAGGCCTGACCAGATAGAATTGAGTTAAAAGTAGAAGTAATATCAGGAAGCAAAATGGTTTTTAATTGTTTTGAATTGAATTTGGGAACTTTTATTTGTCCTCTATTGTGTAGTTGATTTGTACCAGAATGACTATACTTTTCTTTATGCAAATAACTTATACTTGTATGTTTATAGACACTGAAGCTATACTAGCAATTGTATTTAGAATAATCTTCATACTTAAACAGTCTGAAAGGGGAAAATTCATATGTGAAAAAGTTTTGCCCTTGGTCTTAAATTAGCCCAACTACATTAGCCTTAGTATTTTTTTAAATTTTTCTTACCTACTATTTAAGCTAAGGAGACCTTAAATGTGCCAATCCCGTGTTCTGCGGCATACTGCTCAGTAGCATGGTAATTGTAGCTTGTTGTAACGATAGCTCACATAAATACAATTACAAAGGAAAGCATGAATGCACTCCCTGGGGCAGCTGGGAGGAAGTTGGGAAGTTCTGCATTGTGCCTCACATACAGTGTGCCGCAGAACACGGAAGTAGCACATTTCAGGTCTCCTTAGCTTAAATAGTAGGTAGGTAAAATTAAAAAAATACCAAGGCTAATGTAGTTGGGTTAATTTAAGGCCATGGGCAAAACTTTTTCATGTATGAATGTTCCCTTTTAATGGTGAACAGCACTGTCACTAAAATTACTTAATAGCGTAGCTATCTCTTTACCTAGTTGCAGGTTATATCATGGATTCCTCTACCCTCATATCAAACTGTGAACCATGGCCCCTTGACTGTCTTTTACAGACTCTTTGGACATCTGCTGATGTTGCTGGTATATGTAAGACAGGGACACATTCAGAATACCTAGAGAGAGGTTTTATGAATAAATAAATAAATAAATAAATAAATAAATAAATAAATAAATACATAAGTATATTAATACAAAGCCTAGAATTTGATATGTCCTCCTGCATGGAATGGTTATTGTAGCTATATGGCAGCCTGTGGTCCCTATACAGTCAAACAACAATTCCCATGTTCCTCAGATGGCCAATGGCCAGCACTGGAGGTATCTTTACATGCAAGGGGTAAATGCCCCATTTAAAAAGCAGTTATCATGTTTTGCCAAGTCTGCTTCAATGCATCCTATCAGCAATTTTGTTTGGGGGGAGGGGTTGTCAGAAAAATTACATTCTTCAGCTGGAACAAAACCCAGATGTATGTGGCACTACGCCACAGACTTTGCAGGTTGTGCATGCAGTCACTATAGATTTTCTGTGTCATGATCTCAAGCTTGAAGCAGAAGGTCTTCGTCTGTGGTTCCCATCCTTCTCAGGGATGCCTAATAGGCCATGTCTTTAGGATTCCCCTGCATGTGTGCAGGTGAGCTAATTAAAAAATTGAGCCTGTGATCAACTGAGCTGTACACAAGCAGGGAACCCCTATAGACAAGGCCTGTTGTCCTCCTAAGCAGAGGAATGGGATCCAGTGGTCTATGGGTACTGCATTACACAGGACCAGACACTGCACTGTGATACTCATGGAACCAATGAGAGCACCTTGTTTTTTTCAGACTCATTCTATCCCCTTTTGTTCCACTGGAGCTCACAATACAGCCCCAGTGTCATTGGCAGGTCTGCTACCAGTTCTGCTAATAGGGCAATATCCATGTGATAGTTATCCATTAAATCAGTGGGATTTGAGGAAATTTGATTTTACAGAAAGAGCATTAGATTCATGGAATAACCCAGTGAAAGTGGAAGAATGCTGTTCAAAGGGGGGGGGGCTCATGAAAGTCTGGGATAGACATAAGACTATGTTGATCATGGTTCAAGGTTACGTATTAAACCCTTTTATGCTAGGGATGCCTTCTACACATTGTAAAATAATGCTTTAGAGACATATCTAGAATCCAAGTGGTTAATTATGTCAGTGCTCTTATAGTTAGATAAGGAATTACTGGGCCAATTGGTTATTAGCCCTGCAAGAGAAAGAAGGGGGTGTATAATGCATTTCTCACCTATCCTTCACTAAAAGGTTAACCCAGGGCCAGGTCCGGATTTCCCATTAGACAGAATAGGCAACTGCCTAGAGCTCCAAATTTTGTGAGACACCTTATCTATACTGGTCACACCCACATTCTGAATTGTGGATGTGGCCAGAGCAATCTCAATGTCTCTGCACCAGCTTTATACCCCTATTATTTAATCCCTTAGCAAGGCTTTGGAGATCTATCTAGCAACCAAGAGATTAAAGCAATGTTTATTATCCTTGTTTGTTGTAAGTTAAAGATATTTTGTGTGCCTGGATGGGACTGAGAGTGGGGCCATGGGTGGAGCTTAGAGCACCTAGAATGCCTTGCCTAGCTATATGTTCATACACATCCTCTCCCACAATATCACAGACTGGTCCCGGCACCTCACAATGATGGGACCACAGCCTCATCTCTATGTGATAAAATTGTCACAGGATGTGTGTTGCATTGGAGAACACACGCTGTGCCTCCCAGAGAACGCATGTCCATGCTAAATGAATATAAGTGGGCTGTTTCAATGCACAAATCTTTAATGGGATTGCCCATCGTTTGTGGACAACCTGGACAGTACTAGTAGCTCACAATTCCCATGCTATATTTGGATATGTTGATGATAGGCGGGAAGAAATCAAATGTATCTTTAACTCTTTGTGTGCCAGAGGAGCACCTGACACAGCATTGCTTTGAATGACCCATTAACATTCAAAAGGTTAAATCACTTCAGAAAGAAGTCAAGTTTTTAATTAGGCACTCATATCCAATTAAACTGAAAAAAAGATAAAACAACTTTTGATAAAGAATTGACGTGAAGGGGTTTCTCTCTCTCTCGCCCACTCCAACCTGATACTTTGTGTAGGATGGTAGCAGGGGAGCTTTCTATTAATCTTCCAGCTGAATCTGTTGGGAGATCAGTAGCTATAGGGTATCAAGAGGGGTCCTGATGTCACACTGCAAGGTGCCTCTCTAGCACTCAGAGGGTTAAAAAAAAGTTCACTGCAGGAGCGAAGTAGTGCCACATACCTTCTAGTATATATATATATATATATTAGGGTGACCACATTTCCGTTCTGCCATTCTGGAACATGTGGGAACCCTAGTCCCACGGCTGAGGCTCCTGCCGGCGCTGACCATCTTTCTGAGGCTGACACAGAGTAAGAATTTCCAGTGTCAACCTCAGAAAGATGGTCAGTGCCAGCGGGAGCCTCAGCTGCAGGTCTCACTTCCAGCACCAGCATACCTCCTCCATCCCAGCTGTCTAGCATGCACCAGTCCAGCCAGCCAATGAAATGTATTTGCTATATGGTCTTCATTGGCTGGCTCAGCCAGCCAATGAGGACCATATAGCAAATACATTTCTTTGGCTGGCTGGACTGGTGCATGTTGCTCCATTCCGGGACTCTTTGTTGTCCCGGTGGGGGGTGACCCGGCACACAGACCCCCAATAAGGGACAGTCCCGGGCATTCCGGGATGCGTGGTCACCCTAATATATATATATATATATATATATATCCTATATAATAATTCGCTAAATCATGTGTAACGCCCGACATGCGCAGTAGACACTGCTGCGCGTGCGACAGTCATGCGCAGTAGAGACTGCCTGCTCCACGGCTGATACAGAGCTGGGAGCTCCAAAGGAGCGTCCAGCTCTGTAACAGCAGTGGCGCGGGCAGTCTCTACTGCGCGTGACTGCCCCTGCGACCGGCTGCCAGAGGCACTGTGGGCCGTGTAATGGGCTGTTCAACTAGTATATATATATATAGACACACATACATAGCCTTAAAAAAAAAAAATAACTAGGAAAGGAGGCTGGGTTTAGAAAACAAGTGGTGACAGAAACCCTTTCAGATATTTTTGTGATTGCAATCGATGAACAGTATTTTTTAATGAATTGTATATGTTCTTTAATTCAAGTTTTATTTTCTTATTTCCTTTATTTTATTGCCTATCATTTTAATTTCTAGTTATGCCTAATTAAACATGTGACTTATTTCTCTTTTGAGTTACTACATTATTCTCATAATACATAGCACCCCCACTGCAGTCATTTATAAACTGCTGTTTGATGGATTACTTGATATATTTTGCTATGCAATATCATAAATCTCTTCACATGCATCCTCATCCTCATGCATTTTATTGACCTTTCCTTCCCGGTCCCTTCTCTTGGTATAGAACCTGAAGAAGGATGGTGCGCTGTGAAAAAAATATGATTGCAAACTGCAGAGGTGTGGTACATATTACAAGCAAAGCAATGCTTATCCTGTTGTATTTAGTTAATGACAGTGTGTGTGTGTGTGTGTGAATATGTGTGTGAGTGTTTGTGTAATTTTGTGTCTGTAGGCCTTATTTCTCAATTAACATACAAAGTTAACTAATGGCAGCAAAATATGATTATTGTTTTTTTTTGTACATGAGAACAGCTGGAACAGCTGCCCAAAGCATCTGCTCTAAAGTATGGGCACGTCTAGACAACACAATTTTATTTTGAAAATATATATATAAAAAGTCTCCTTAACTGAAAGCTTCACTTCTCTGCATTTATCCTGAACTTAAGAGTGATGCTGGCTAATGATAATGATGGGGCTTGGGGGGGGCTGCTAGTTCTATTTGTCCTGGGCTCCATGATTTCTGGTGGTAGCCCTTGGTTAATCCATGTTAAATTCTATGTTTCTATGTATAAAGTTCAGTTCAGATTAATAATTTGAATTACCTGGTCCCCTCTTGCATTGTTTTATTGTCTACTGCATAATTAAAGCCCTGGGATTTGCTACACCTCTCTGCTAAAGAGATTTGACATACTGCAGCAAAATGCATCAGTGACGGGACTCACAAAGTTAAAATGCTTGTAGCATCTAATCCTTGCATATATATATATTTTTTCCTTCATCCTGGCAATTGCATCTCTCTTCAGCTCTGGAAACCAGTGCAACTGAACCTCAAAAATTTTGCCTTGCTCCTCTCTGCTCACTCACACCTGTATCTGTATACCATTAACCTATGCAGTACCTTAGTAAGGCAACATCATTTTTCCTCTCTTGTACTAACAATTTGATTGCCACAAGGCTATGCAAAGCGCTACCTTGCACATATCACTGCTAGGGTTCCCACCCAGCCGGTATTTTACCAGCAGGCCGGTAAAAAATTAGCTTCTGTCCAATGTTAAGTCTATGGAGGGAATGCGATGGCCAGTATGTTTTTGGAAGAAAAGGTGGCAACCCTAATCACTGCACGTGTAATTGTTAATCAGGACCTAAGGGATTGCAGTGTACTTGCCCAGTGTGCTAAAGCCCCAGGTCTCATGTTTATACCCCCAGGCTGGTTTGAGGCAGTAATGGTGCTAGTCTCCATACTAGTAATGTGTGGTCAGGCTGCAAGAAGCATGAAGGTGATTAGCTTGGCCCATTCCCCTTGTCTTTTGGGAACTAAGGGCTCGATTCAAATGTTGGCGTTAAAACCAACGTGAAGAAAAAAACTGCCTTCGCTCGTTAAGCAAGACCAGGTAACGTGAGATTCAAATCTTCCTTACCTAGAAAGCCTAACGAGCGATAACCAACAAAATACACGTTAATCTTAAACCTGCATCGCAAAGAAAATCTTACCTAAAAACACACAATAAAAATGTTACCTAGCACCACAGCCAATCACAGCACTGCAAAGTATCAAGTTCAGTCAGAAAATCCCAAACCCACGTCTCCAGTTCTGAACAGCATTCTCTGTGCTTTTCCCTACCCAGCCACTAGGGGAACACAGAGAAGGCTTTCAGCACCATGGACAGCTTTGAATGCCATAGGGATGTGCACTGCTCACCCCTGTGGCATTCAAAGGGTTAAAATCAATAAAACTAGTACACCAAGCACTACACAATGCCCCCTTCCACATCCCCCCCCCTTAGTATGTCACATATATTGCATATATGGGACATACTAACCCCATCCACATCCACCTCATGGACTTCCATGTAGTGGACAAATCTGTCTTTTATTCCACAATTAACCCTTTGAGTACCAGAGAGGTAGGAAAGCATTGCTTAGCATGTTTCCTACCCCTCTGGTACCCAAAGGGTTAATAGGCAACGTATGGACTACATACCTTGCCTATATATATGTGTGTGTGTGTGTGTTTTAAACTTTTTTGTAATTAAAATACTGTGATTAGACAGTTTAACTTAGATCTCATTCATTGTTAACCCCCTACCTCCTGTGTCCCATTGCTATTAGTACTTTTGCTCCACTCTTCTTCAAACTGAGAGTGGAGCAAAAGTACTAAAAGCAAAGGGACACAGTAAGTAGGGCATCATGAATGGTTGAGATCTAAGTTAACCCTTTGAGTGCCAGAGTGGTTCGCAACGCATTGCAAAGCAATGCGTTGAGTACCACTCTGGCACTCAAAGGGTTAACATACAACTGAGGGAGCAGCCTGCACTGTGAATGCAGCGCTTCCCTCAGCTTTATTTATACATTCTTTATTTTTTATTATTTATTTATTATTATTCTTTATTTTTTGTTATTATTTATTTATTAATTATTTATCCCCTTGCTGCGGGCGGCTGTGAAGCCCGCAGCATAATAAAACCTTTCTAAGCAGGCTCTGTCATTGGATTATTGCAATGTTATTTGGATTACTTAGAATCAATTATGTATGCACAAATAAGCGTATCTGTTGGTAGGATTGGTCTCATGAGTCCATTTTAGGCAGTCTGGGTTCAGTTGGTGGTTATGCCTGATGCTGAGTATCTTTTGCACTTATGGAATAAAGCTCAGTTTTAGCTGATATTTACACATTACCTTTGAGTGTGTTCTCCTTATTAATGCTCCAAAACTCAAAAGTCGATGCAGATTAGAAAGAGAATAAGAGATAAATAATAGCCTGAAACCAAACATTATGACCAAGTTCAAGACTATTAGTCACTCTGTGAGGATATGTGTAATACGGGAGCTTTCAGGCACATACAAATAAGTAGCGCTGTTATACATATCTAAATGTGTATTACTCACAACAATAATCCCTAGTTAGCACAGATATTGCAAAAACTGGTATAAGACATCAGTGGCTAAACCTGCCCCTGGTTTTGCGTACACCAGAATCACTGGAACAGGTCCCAATTATGATCTACACATGGTAAAATAAAAAGGTATTTAATATGAACAAAACCATTAAAATGACAATATAAAGCTTAATCAATGCATGCAACAGCCGTTTCTACAGAAAGCCTAGGCTATAATGAGCCCGCTTGCTGGCAACACCTTGCCAGTCAAAGCAGAGTCCACCGGAGTGTTGTACAGAGAAGAAGATGTTGGTGGACTGGCTGAGACTGATACAACAGCTGAACAATTAACATCCTGCTTGGCATTTAACATTGTAAAACTTAGAAAGATGGCTTTCCCACATTTTGTACTAAAAAGGAATGTTTCTAGTACAAACTCTCTCTGTTCCATACACAAGATCAGTGTGGAGTCACTCAAACTCCAATACCTCTCCTCTCGCGGTGGCATTGTGCCCAGCTGCCTGGAGTCGCGTTGTACAACGCCTTGTGCAAAGGGACGATTTGCACAAGGCGACGCCAGGCAGCTGGGCACAATGCCACCGCGAGAGGAGAGGTATTGGAGGAAGCGGGCAGCAAATACAAGCCTACCACCCGCTTCCTCCGATGCCTCTGTCCCCTCCTCCCGCTTTCTCCAATGCCTCTCTATGCACCAGGAATAGGATTGGTCCATTTGCAGTTCTACTGTATTCCTATTGGCACTCGATAGTCCTGTTTGAGTGACTCCACACTGATCTTGTGTATGGAACAGAGAGAGTTTGTACTAGAAACATTCCTTTTTAGTACAAAATGTGGGAAAGCCATCTTTCTAAGTTTTACAATGTTAAATGCCAAGCAGGATGTTAATTGTTCAGCTGTTGTATCAGTCTCAGCCAGTCCACCAACATCTTCTTCTCTGTACAACACTCCGGTGGACTCTGCTTTGACTGGCAAGGTGTTGCCAGCAAGCAGGCTCATTATAGCCTAGGCTTTCTGTAGAAACGGCTGTTGCATGCATTGATTAAGCTTTATATTGTCATTTTAATGGTTTTGTTCATATTAAATACCTTTTTATTTTACCATGTGTAGATCATAATTGGGACCTGTTCCAGTGATTCTGGTGTACGCAAAACCAGGGGCAGGTTTAGCCACTGATGTCTTATACCAGTTTTTGCAATATCTGTGCTAACTAGGGATTATTGTTGTGAGTAATACACATTTAGATATGTATAACAGCGCTACTTATTTGTATGTGCCTGAAAGCTCCCGTATTACACATATCCTCACAGAGTGACTAATAGTCTTGAACTTGGTCATAATTAGTGATGATCGAGCACCCCAATGCTCGGGTGTTCGGGTGCTCTGACCGAGCGCCCCCGGAGGGGAGGACTCGAGCATTACACCAGGCACCCCCTGCTCTGATGAGGGGAGGGTGCCTGGTCCATAGGAAAAGGGCAGAAAATGATGGAAACACCACAGAAATGGTTCAGGGACAGCATAGGGAGGATGTCTGGATGCATCTTGGACTCCAACATCGCTGCTGGGAACGATCTTTCGCCCGTAGTACGCCATTTTTACAGACTGACCGTAAAACACACAAAAAGGAAGATAAAAACGACTTCAGGCGAAAAATTGTTACCAAACAGTATTTGCTGTATATTTACTTGTATATCATCTGCAAATTCTGCAAAAAATTTCATCGATTTTTCGGAACTGGGGCCATGATTAAGAGGGAAACGTGCGCAGAGGCAAATTCTGCAAAAAATGTCCTCGATTTTTCGGAACTGGGGCCATGATTAAGAGGGAAACGTGCGCAGAGGCAAATTCTCCCAAAAATTTCCTCGATTTTTCTGAACTGGGGCCATGATGAAGAGGGAAACGTGCGCAGAGGCAAATTCTCCCAAAAATTTCCTCGATTTTTCTGAACTGGGGCCATGATTAAGAGGGAAACGTGCGCTGAGCCGACCATCTAAAACATTATGGGTGAGGGTCTGCTGCGGAGCTGACCATCCTAAACATTATATGCGAAGGCCCGCTAGAGAGCTGACGCTATAAAACATTATATGAGAGGGCCTGCTAGAGAGCTGACCCAATAAACCATTATATGAGAAGGCCCGCTGGTGAGCTGACCTATACAAAAATTGTCAAACAGCGCCCGCTGGTGAGCTGGCCCTATATAAAAATTATATCACAGGGCCCGCTGGTGAGCTGGCCCTATATAAAAATTATATCACAGGGCCCGCTGGTGAGCTGGCCCTATATAAAAATTATATCCCAGGGTATATGGAAGAGACTCAACCATATACCCATTTTTTGGGTGGAAGGGGTGAATGGGAATACAGAGTATTCCCATCATTGTAAATAACATATATAAAGTGACTTTATGTTCCCCCGGGGCTTTCCTCCAGTGGAGTGGAGAAGTCAGGGGAAATCCAGGCCTTGTTCATTTTTATAAGTGTCAACCTATCAGCATTTTTGGTGGAAAGGCGGATACGCTTATCTGTTATGATGCCACCAGCAGCACTAAATACCCGCTCAGACAGAACGCTGGCGGCAGGGCAGGCCAGCACCTCCAAGGCGTAGAGTGCCAGTTCATACCACGTGTCCAGCTTGGACACCCAGTAGTTGTAAGGCACAGAGGAATCATTGAGGACGCTGACACGGTCTGCTACGTACTCCTTCACCATCTTCCAAAACTTTTCCCTCCTTGTGACACTAGGCTGCGCATCAGGGTGAGGGTGCTGGCGGGGTGTCATGAAGGTGTCCCACGCCTTGGAGAGTGTTGCCCTGCCTTTGTCGGAACTGCTGTGTGCTCCCCTTTTCTCCCCTTCTCGGTTGGCCAAGGTAGCACGTACTCTGCCGCCAGCGTTGTCAGATGGAAAATTTTGGAGCAATTTTTCAACACGAACCTTCTGGTATTGCACCATTTTGCTTGTCCTCTCCACCGGAGGAATGAGAGATGAGAAATTCTCTTTGTAGCGGGGGTCCAGAAGGGTGAACACCCAGTAATCCGTGTTGTCTAAAATGCGTATAACGCGTGGGTCACGGGAAAGGCAGCCTAACATAAAGTCAGCCATGTGTGCCAGAGTACCAACAGGCAAGATTTCGCTGTCCTCACCAGGAGGATGACTCTCAATCTCCTCATCCTCTTCCTCCTCTTCTGCCCACCCACGCTGAAGAGATGGAACTAAAGTTCCATGGCTACCCTCTGTAGCGGAGGCAACCGTGTCTTCCTCCTCCTCCTCCTCCTCCTCCTCCAATTGTCGCTGAGAAGACGAAGTGAGGGTGCTCTGGCTATCACCTTGTGTAAGCTCTTCCTCCCACATTTCCACCTCTTCCACATGCAAAGCGTCGGTTTTAATTGTGAGCAGCGAGCGTTTCAGTAGACACAGAAGTGGGATGGTTACACTGATAATAGCGTTATCGCCGCTCACCATCTGTGTCGATTCCTCAAAATTGCATAAAACCTCACAGAGGTCTGACATCCATTCCCACTCCTCACTTCTGATTACAGGAAGTTGAACGGAGAGGCGACGACCGTGTAACAGCTGGTACTCCACTACTGCCCTCTGCTGTTCACAAAGCCGGGCCAACATGTGGAAGGTGGAGTTCCAGCGCGTGCTCACGTCACACAGCAGCCGGTGAGCTGGCAATTGTAAGCGCTGCTGCAGCTTCAACAGGCCGGCTGAAGCTGTAGATGACTTACGGAAATGTGCACACACGCGGCGCACCTTGGTCAAGAGATCATGCAAATTGGGGTAGGTTTTTAGAAATCGCTGAACCACTAAATTAAATACATGCGCTAGGCATGGTACGTGTGTGAGCTTGCCGAGCTCCAAAGCCGCCACCAAGTTACGCCCATTATCACACACAACCATGCCTGGTTGCAGGTTGAGTGGCGAGAGCCACTGCTCGGTCTGGTGACTAATCCCCTGCAACAGCTCTGAGGCCGTGTGCTGTTTGTCCCCAAGGCAGATCAGCTTCAGCACGGCCTGTTGACGCTTCCCCACTGCAGTGCTACACTGCTTCCAGCTACCGGCTGATGGGTGAGTGGCGCTGCGCGCAGAGAATTCGGAGGTGGAAACGGAGGAGGAGGAGCCAATAACGTAGGTGCTGGCGGAAACCCTGATGGAGGTAGGGCCCGCAATCCTCGGCGTGGGTAGCACCTGTGCCATCCCAGGGTCCGAGTCGCTCCCAGCCTCCACGACATTCACCCAGTGTGCCGTCAGGGAAATGTAGCATCACTGGCCACAAGCACTTGTCCATGTGTCAGTCGTTAAGTGGACCTTCCCAGTAACTTCCCACTCCTCACTTCTGATTACAGGAAGTTGAACGGAGAGGCGACGACCGTGTAACAGCTGGTACTCCACTACTGCCCTCTGCTGTTCACAAAGCCGGGCCAACATGTGGAAGGTGGAGTTCCAGCGCGTGCTCACGTCACACAGCAGCCGGTGAGCTGGCAATTGTAAGCGCTGCTGCAGCTTCAACAGGCCGGCTGAAGCTGTAGATGACTTACGGAAATGTGCACACACGCGGCGCACCTTGGTCAAGAGATCATGCAAATTGGGGTAGGTTTTTAGAAATCGCTGAACCACTAAATTAAATACATGCGCTAGGCATGGTACGTGTGTGAGCTTGCCGAACTCCAAAGCCGCCACCAAGTTACGCCCATTATCACACACAACCATGCCTGGTTTTGCACACTAAACAGAATGTGCTGCTTATCTGCGGCTAGACACAGTGAATGGAATATGTGACTTTGATATTTTACGCTTTGCACAGTAAACAGAATGTTCTCCTAATCTGCAACTTTGCACACTAAACAGAATGTGCTGCTTATCTACGGCTAGACACAGTGAATGGAATATGTGACTTTGATATTTTACACTTTGCACAGTAAACAGAATGTTCTCCTAATCTGCAACTTTGCACACTAAACAGAATGTGCTGCTTATCTGCGGCTCGGCACAGTGAATGGAATATGTGACTTTGATATTTTACGCTTTGCACAGTAAACAGAATGTTCTCCTAATCTGCAACTTTGCACACTAAACAGAATGTGCTGCTTATCTGCGGCTAGACACAGTGAATGGAATATGTGACTTTGATATTTTACGCTTTGCACAGTAAACAGAATGTTCTCCTAATCTGCAACTTTGCACACTAAACAGAATGTGCTGCTTATCTGCGGCTAGACACAGTGAATGGAATATGTGACTTTGATATTTTACACTTTGCACAGTAAACAGAATGTTCTCCTAATCTGCAACTTTGCACACTAAACAGAATGTGCTGCTTATCTGCGGCTAGACACAGTGAATGGAATATGTGACTTTGATATTTTACACTTTGCACAGTAAACAGAATGTTCTCCTAATCTGCAACTTTGCACACTAAACAGAATGTGCTGCTTATCTGCGGCTCGGCACAGTGAATGGAATATGTGACTTTGATATTTTACACTTTGCACAGTAAACAGAATGTTCTCCTAATCTGCAACTTTGCACACTAAACAGAATGTGCTGCTTATCTGCGGCTCGGCACAGTGAATGGAATATGTGACTTTGATATTTTACACTTTGCACAGTAAACAGAATGTTCTCCTAATCTGCAACTTTGCACACTAAACAGAATGTGCTGCTTATCTGCGGCTCGGCACAGTGAATGGAATATGTGACTTTGATATTTTACACTTTGCACAGTAAACAGAATGTTCTCCTAATCTGCAACTTTGCACACTAAACAGAATGTGCTGCTTATCTGCGGCTCGGCACAGTGAATGGAATATGTGACTTTGATATTTTACACTTTGCACAGTAAACAGAATGTTCTCCTAATCTGCAACTTTGCACACTAAACAGAATGTGCTGCTTATCTGCGGCTCGGCACAGTGAATGGAATATGTGACTTTGATATTTTACACTTTGCACAGTAAACAGAATGTTCTCCTAATCTGCAACTTTGCACACTAAACAGAATGTGCTGCTTATCTGCGGCTAGACACAGTGAATGGAATATGTGACTTTGATATTTTACACTTTGCACAGTAAACAGAATGTTCTCCTAATCTGCAACTTTGCACACTAAACAGAATGTGCTGCTTATCTGCGGCTAGACACAGTGAATGGAATATGTGACTTGGACATTTTACACTTTGCACAGTAAACAGAATGTTCTCCTAATCTGCAACTTTGCACACTAAACAGAATGTGCTGCTTATCTGCGGCTAGACACAGTGAATGGAATATGTGACTTTGATATTTTACACTTTGCACAGTAAACAGAATGTTCTCCTAATCTGCAACTTTGCACACTAAACAGAATGTGCTGCTTATCTGCGGCTAGACACAGTGAATGGAATATGTGACTTTGATATTTAACACTTTGCACAGTAAACAGAATGTTCTCCTAATCTGCAACTTTGCACACTAAACAGAATGTGCTGCTTATCTGCGGCTAGACACAGTGAATGGAATATGTGACTTTGATATTTTACACTTTGCACAGTAAACAGAATGTTCTCCTAATCTGCAACTTTGCACACTAAACAGAATGTGCTGCTTATCTGCGGCTCGGCACAGTGAATGGAATATGTGACTTTGATATTTTACACTTTGCACAGTAAACAGAATGTTCTCCTAATCTGCAACTTTGCACACTAAACAGAATGTGCTGCTTATCTGCGGCTCGGCACAGTGAATGGAATATGTGACTTTGATATTTTACACTTTGCACAGTAAACAGAATGTTCTCCTAATCTGCAACTTTGCACACTAAACAGAATGTGCTGCTTATCTGCGGCTCGGCACAGTGAATGGAATATGTGACTTTGATATTTTACACTTTGCACAGGAAACAGAATGTTCTCCTAATCTGCAACTTTGCACACTAAACAGAATGTGCTGCTTATCTGCGGCTCGGCACAGTGAATGGAATATGTGACTTTGATATTTTACACTTTGCACACTAAACAGAATGTTCTCCTAATCTGCAACTTTGCACACTAAACAGAATGTGCTTCTTATCTGAGGCTTGGCACAGTGAATGGAATATGTGACTTTGATATTTTACACTTTGCACACTAAACAGAATGTTCTCCTAATCTGCAACTTTGCACACTAAACAGAATGTGCTGCTTATCTGCGGCTAGACACAGTGAATGGAATATGTGACTTTGATATTTTACACTTTGCACAGTAAACAGAATGTTCTCCTAATCTGCAACTTTGCACACTAAACAGAATGTGCTGCTTATCTGCGGCTCGGCACAGTGAATGGAATATGTGACTTTGATATTTTACACTTTGCACACTAAACAGAATGTTCTCCTAATCTGCAACTTTGCACACTAAACAGAATGTGCTTCTTATCTGCGGCTCGGCACAGTGAATGGAATATGTGACTTTGATATTTTACACTTTGCACACTAAACAGAATGTTCTCCTAATCTGCAACTTTGCACACTAAACAGAATGTGCTGCTTATCTGCGGCTAGACACAGTGAATGGAATATGTGACTTTGATATTTTACACTTTGCACAGTAAACAGAATGTTCTCCTAATCTGCAACTTTGCACACTAAACAGAATGTGCTGCTTATCTGCGGCTCGGCACAGTGAATGGAATATGTGACTTTGATATTTTACACTTTGCACACTAAACAGAATGTTCTCCTAATCTGCAACTTTGCACACTAAACAGAATGTGCTTCTTATCTGCGGCTCGGCACAGTGAATGGAATATGTGACTTTGATATTTTACACTTTGCACACTAAACAGAATGTTCTCCTAATCTGCAACTTTGCACACTAAACAGAATGTGCTGCTTATCTGCGGCTAGACACAGTGAATGGAATATGTGACTTTGATATTTTACACTTTGCACAGTAAACAGAATGTTCTCCTAATCTGCAACTTTGCACACTAAACAGAATGTGCTGCTTATCTGCGGCTCGGCACAGTGAATGGAATATGTGACTTTGATATTTTACACTTTGCACAGTAAACAGAATGTTCTCCTAATCTGCAACTTTGCACACTAAACAGAATGTGCTGCTTATCTGCGGCTCGGCACAGTGAATGGAATATGTGACTTTGATATTTAACACTTTGCACACTAAACAGAATGTTCTGCTAATCTGAAAATTTGCACACTAAACAGAATGTGCTGCTAATCTGAAACTTTGCACACTAAAAAGAATGTGCTGCTAATCTGCAACTTTGCACACTGAACAGAATGTGCTGCTAATCTGCAACTTTGCACACTAAACAGAATGTGCTGCTAATCTGCAACTTTGCACACTACAAAGAATGTGCTGCTAATCTGCAACTTTGCACACTAAACAGAATGTGCTGCTAATCTGCAACTTTGCACACTACAAAGAATGTGCTGCTAATCTGCAACTTTGCACACTAAACAGAATGTGCTGCTAATCTGTGGCTAGGCACAGTGAACGGAATATGTGACGTTTTTTTTTTTAAATCTCTACCCCCCCAAACAAAATAAACTGCTGCCCCCACACACAGTAGTCCTAAAAAGGACTTTTGGGTCTTTTTTTTGTTCAACAACACTTTTCTTCTCCCTACACTGACTTTCCCTTCCTATCCTCATCTCTCCCTGGCTAAGACTGAGCCGAACTCGCTGGTCAGATGCTATACAGCACCCGATCACGGGTTCTGGCCAGCCAATCAGTGTAATGCCAGCAGCCAACATGGCTGCTGGCATTACACTGATGTCAGAGCCTCCCTGCACGTTTATTGGCTGCGCAGCAGCCGCGAAACGTGCGGGGAGGAGACCCGAACATGGCGGGTGAGCACATGCGGTACTCGTACGAGTACCGCCATGTGCTGAGCAGAGCGATGCTCGAGCCGAACCGAGCTTCGGCCGAGCATGCTCGCTCATCACTAGTCATAATGTTTGGTTTCAGGCTATTATTTATCTCTTATTCTCTTTCTAATCTGCATCGACTTTTGAGTTTTGGAGCATTAATAAGGAGAACACACTCAAAGGTAATGTGTAAATATCAGCTAAAACTGAGCTTTATTCCATAAGTGCAAAAGATACTCAGCATCAGGCATAACCACCAACTGAACCCAGACTGCCTAAAATGGACTCATGAGACCAATCCTACCAACAGATACACTTATTTGTGCATACATAATTGATTCTAAGTAATCCAAATAACATTGCAATAATCCAATGGCAGAGCCTGCTTAGAAAGGTTTTATTATGCTGCGGGCTTCACAGCCGCCCGCAGCAAGGGGATAAATAATTAATAAATAAATAATAACAAAAAATAAAGAATAATAATAATAAATAAATAATAAAAAATAAAGAATGTATAAATAAAGCTGAGGGAAGCGCTGCATTCACAGTGCAGGCTGCTCCCTCAGTTGTATGTTAACCCTTTGAGTGCCAGAGTGGTACTCAACGCATTGCTTTGCAATGCGTTGCGAACCACTCTGGCACTCAAAGGGTTAACTTAGATCTCAACCATTCATGATGCCCTACTTACTGTGTCCCTTTGCTTTTAGTACTTTTGCTCCACTCTCAGTTTGAAGAAGAGTGGAGCAAAAGTACTAATAGCAATGGGACACAGGAGGTAGGGGGTTAACAATGAATGAGATCTAAGTTAAACTGTCTAATCACAGTATTTTAATTACAAAAAAGTTTAAAACACACACACACACACATATATAGGCAAGGTATGTAGTCCATACGTTGCCTATTAACCCTTTGGGTACCAGAGGGGTAGGAAACATGATAAGCAATGCTTTCCTACCTCTCTGGTACTCAAAGGGTTAATTGTGGAATAAAAGACAGATTTGTCCACTACATGGAAGTCCATGAGGTGGATGTGGATGGGGTTAGTATGTCCCATATATGCAATATATGTGACATACTAAGGGGGGGGGATGTGGAAGGGGGCATTGTGTAGTGCTTGGTGTACTAGTTTTATTGATTTTAACCCTTTGAATGCCACAGGGGTGAGCAGTGCACATCCCTATGGCATTCAAAGCTGTCCATGGTGCTGAAAGCCTTCTCTGTGTTCCCCTAGTGGCTGGGTAGGGAAAAGCACAGAGAATGCTGTTCAGAACTGGAGACGTGGGTTTTCTACTTTTACTTGTGTGCTGTACTCCAAAAAAAATAGGCGTTAGATTTCTGGAGAGAAATGTTGCAATTTAACGCGAGTTAGCCCTAACTCCAACATTTGAATAGCTTTTGGCGTCATTTGTACATTATCCTCTATGGGTGAGATCTTGCTGTTCTGGTGACGGGCGATGTCTGTTTCAGAACTGGCGTCGCTTGTTTCTAGTAGAACATTTGCATTGCTCAATTGACGTTAAAAGCAGCGTCTCCAGTTTTTTCTGGCGACGCCAACATTTGAATCGAGCCCTAAGGGAGAAATGTATAAAAAAAGGGTTCTTTTTTTTTGTTGTTGTTTTTTCGTGCGAATGGATACTTAAAATGTCCTTATTCCTTAATATGAGTGTTGGTTTTTATAATATATTCTAGTTACATTTAAAATGTGGTGACCGTAAATATTAGGAACAGGTAAGACATGGCCTTAAATATCTGGTGAAAATTCTGCAGCTAAATTTTCACAAATATCGACATTAATTTATAAATTTTGCCAAGACAATTTTTTCATACTTCCTAAAGCCATATTTGAACTTTTTGAGTGCCAGAGAGGTATCCAACTCAATGTGTTAGATATCTCTCTGGCATTCAACGGCTTAAGAAAAAAAAGCATTACACGATGTTAAGTCCTCCTAAAATACTGTTAAAACGTTTATAACTATCAGGTACACACAGCCATTTTAATGCTTCTTTTCACTTAACTCCACTTTTATAAATCTTCCCCTAAAGGCATTTTTCATCTTGCTAAAGAGGTGCAGTACTGGAGCAAAACATCATTACCTTAGGGTTAAAATTAGAATTCAGAAAAGTCTCAATGATTTTAACCTAGGTTTTTAAAGGGGATCTATCACCCCTACACATGTTGGCACAAATAGTTTATGTAGCGACTATATGTTCTAATATTTTCATTTTTTTAAAATAAAATCTCTGTTTTTCTGAATTTAATCGAGTAAATATTGGCCTGCACCTACTTCCAGACAGACTGCTGTTATCAGCTCTGTACAGCAGTCTGTCCCTCTTCCTCTGCTCCTCTACCTCGATCCAGGCTCCTCCTATGATGGAAGATTTCTGCCTGTAAGCTGGAGCCAATGGCCAATGAAAGCGCTCCAGCTTACAGACAGAAAGTCATTGGAGAAGGCTCTATAGAGGAAGGGGCGCAGGGGCAGAGTGACAGACGGCGGTACAGAAGAGGTAAGCGCAGTCTGTCTGGAAGTAGGGTACAGGGCAATATTTACTCATTAAATTCAGTAAAACAGCGATTTTATTTAAAACATGAAAATATTATAACATCTAGTTGCTACATAAACTATTTGCGCCAACATGTATAGGGGTGATAGATCCCTTTAACCCTTTGAGTGCAAGAGGGGTGTGGAAAGCACTGCAGAGAAATGCATTGCGTACCCCTCTGGCACTCAAAGGTAAGCTGACCAGACCTCACCTTTAACCGGGGACACATAGGAGAAATGTATACTGCAGGACTGCATTGATTTCAGTGAAGTACTGAAAAATGCCTATTTCCTATGTATCCCCGGTTAAAGGTGAGATCTGGTCAGCCTACTCAAAGGGTTAACACCATGACTGCCAGACAGGTATTCAACTCATTGCTTTTACAATGTATTGGATACATCAATCATTCTAGGGGTTAAAATTCCCTCTTAAATCAGTGAGAATTTTTCTTTGCTCCAGAATTGCTCCCTAGAACCCTATTCAGGAAGCTAAAGAGGAGCAATTCTAGGGCAAACTAACCGTAGAAAAAAGGAGAAATAAACTGAAAAAATTTAATTGTTTCAAGTCATGCATTTAACCCTTGAATGCTAGAGATGTCTCTAACACAGCCATTCCAGGGGTTAACAGCCCCATTTAAATTCATGGGTATTTTTCTTTCCCCCTATGGTGTAGTTGGTTTGCTCAGAGCTGTACATCTTTAGCTTGATAAGTAAGAAAATGTATTTCAGGAATTTAAGGGTTAAAGAGCAATGCTTAAACATACTGCCTGTACATAGATAGCATACATCTTCTAGTTACACCTACTGATGATTGTATATATACACATAGGTGGTAACACAAGCTGTCACTGTTAAACACCCACACACGATCATCCCCCCCTCGACACCCACACCCACCAATACACACAGGCATTCCATTAGACTGCTCCAACACAGCTCTGCACACTTGTCTCTGCAATCAGTCCCTGCGCCCCCACCCGTTTTACATATTATTGCTATTTTGTCCTTCTGTCACAAAAAAGCTGCAATCCATTTCCTGCCATATTGATACAGAGAGATTTCTGTGTTCCCTGTACCCCCTCCCTTTTTGTCTTTCCCCAGCACTCCCCCCACCTTCCCCAACTCTAATTCCTCTCTGTTCTCCTCCCACGCTCCACGTGCTGTGCTCCCTTCTCATTTCCATACACTGGGTTTCTTTGCTTTTCTGTTCAACCTGCATTCCTCAATACAGGGGGTCCCCAAGGGCTTGACAAAGCGTGGGATGGGATCTTGTTAACCCCTATATTAATGCTAGCATTTGACTGCAGCACTCTGTTTTTTACTTTCTTTACCCTTTACTGACCAGTGTGGTGTACAACGTTTTGAATAGCTATGCATTGCACATCCAACTAGTATTTAAAGAGTTAACATTACCATGTGCAGTGCCTTTAGCAACCTGCATTCATTTGGAGATTTCTAAGGACTTTTTTTTTCAGGAAGCTAAAGCAGAGAAATTCTGGAGAAAATCAACTCTAACATACATGTCAGATTAACATTCCCATTGATTTAAATGGGGGTTTTAACCCATTGAATGCTAGAGAGGGTGATTGAAAATTGCTGTTGATTTAAATGGGCTTTAACCACTTGTATGTTAAAGAGGTCTCCAATGCATTGCAGAATATGCATTGGAGGGAGACCTCTCTAGATAGTGAAGGGTTAAAAGCCCCATTTCAATTAATGGGAATTTTTAGAATGTTCATTTATACCCCATGGTGCAGGTGATTTGCTCCAGAACTGCACAACATGTAGCTTAATGAATAAGGCCATAGGGTCCAAAAATACATGGGTATTGGGTCAACCTAACTAACCTTACTAGTGTACAGTAGGCTGACCAGATCTCACCTTTAACCGGGGCCACATAGGAAATAGGCATATTTCAGTACTTCTTTGAAATCAAAGCAGTCCTGCAGTGTTTATTTTTCCTGTGCGTCCCCTGTTAAAGGTGATGTCTCATCAGCCTAGTGTACAGTACAGCCCAACTGCACAATTACTAGTAGGGATAGAAATTCTACATGCTTCAAATTAGCCTGGAGCTGTAAACGTAAGAAATGAGGCTTTAGCAATCCTAGCCAATACATAGCAATACCCTATGTAGTGATTAACAATTAAGACGGTAACCCTTTGAGCGTCAGAGGGATATGCCAAGCATTGCTTTGCAATGCATGGCATACGCCTCTGGCGCTCAAAGAGTTAAAGAGCAACGTTTACCGTTTGCAGGAAGCAGAGTTTCAGATCCAGTGGTCCTGCTAGCAAATGTCATGTCTGCCTTCATAGACATTGTACCCAGGACCAATTGAAGATGATATCTCTTGAACCAAGGAGTAAGGGCAAAATTCATATTGACTCTGTGATGATATCAGAAGGTAAAGGAACTTTTGTTCTTAAAACAAGCTGTTTCACAAGACATGGTTTGAGCCTTGAGGAACAGCCTGTTTCATACAAAATCCAAACATATAGAAATGGTTTGCTCATCCTTAATTACTGTATTGAGATTGCCATGCACGGGCGTCCCTGGGCATATTTTTTGTTCTAGCAAGTATGAATGATGCATTCTACAACACTGGATGAGTAAATGATATATCCAAGGTAGGGTGGCTGTCATTGCACAGATTATTTTAAAAGACAAAAAACTATGCTTAAATCCATGTGTAGAATGCTAAAGATGAGCAATGCTGGGGCAAATAAATTGTACAGTTAGAGGGTTATGGTCTCTATTAATTTTGCTCTTGTGCCTGTGTTCAAGAGAACATCTTCTGATTATCTTGGATGTACAGGAGGCAAATATAGTCAAGTTGAATCCTTTATTGGCTAACTAAACAGATTTAGGATGCAAGCTTTTAAGACGTCTTGGATGTCTCATTTATGAAAGTTGACATGACAACTGCTAGCAGAACCACAAGATCTCGAACTCTGCTCACTACGCACATGGTAATCTTAAAGGGTTAGTAAAGTTTTATTAACATTTCAGCTAGGATCCATCCTTAGAATGTGTATTATCACTCCATGATATTACTAATGTCTACACTGCTCTAGTTCCACTGATATTATATAATCAGTTGTCTCCCCTCCGACCCCTTATACGGATATCAGTCTTCTTTGCCTTGGAACTGAAGGAGGATTGCAACGAGGGACAATCTTCATTCAGTATAAGGAAAACCTACCATCCTTCATCAAGGAGGGCAGACTTTTCCTTATACTGGATGAAAGAAGATTGTCCCTGGTTGTGATCTGGCCGGTCTAGTGACCAGACTTCAGACCTGAGGAAAGGTGGCTTCCTAAACTGTAAAGGGTTGGGAGGAGGACAATTAATAATATAATATCAGTGGAACATTAGTAATATAACGGAGCGATAGTACACATTATAAGGAGGGATCATAGCCGAACTGTTACTAAAACATTACTAACCATTTAACCCGTTAAAGGGACAGTAATGTCCAATAAACATTTTTTCTTGTTTTGTAGGTTTAAAAAAAAAAAATATGTTGCACAAATCCCATCTCTCACACCTTTATGGTTTGAGATATATTTGCATCTAAACTTCCCCCTCTCCTGATGTCAGGCTGTAAAGCTCACAGAAGGAGATCTGTGTCGGCCGTCACGAGGCGGCTCTTCAGCAGAGCCACGATAGCGATATTGGAAAATAATTACTTCATTGGAATGGCCTAGAAAGTGTGCTTCCAATATCGCTATTTTGGCTCTGCTGAAGAGCCGCCAGTTAGTCTCAAGCCCGGGATCTCCTGCTGTCAGCAGAGCGCTGATATCAGGAGAAGGGGAATGAGGGGAATCTATAGATGTGTATATATCTCAAGCCGTAAAGGTTTGAGGGATGGGATTTGTGCCACATAATTTCTTTTGTTTAAATCTACAAAACCAGAAACATTTTTATTGGACATTAGTGTCCTTTTAAGGACCAGAGCATATCTCCCAACATTTCAAATTGCCAAAGAGGGACAATTGTGCTTTAGGGGGTGTGGTCAGTGGGTGGGGAATTAACAAGAATTTTCAGGCTGTTTTATGACCTATTGACACGTCCTTGTGTTAGCTAATAAATGACTTATAGCAAGACCAAAGTATTATAAGCACACAAATTTATAAACACATATACTGATGTTTAAAGAACAATAATGTGAGTTTTATTGCTCTGGAGCAAGGTGATACACTTATATACACACCACACAATCTGATCTCCTAAAAAGAGGGACATTAAGGTGGGAAAGAGGGACAGTGGGATTTGGGTCTTAAAGAGGGACTGTCCCTCCTAAAGAGGGACACTTGGGAGGTATGCCAGAGTAGTGTGCAATGCATTTCTTTAACCCTTTGCGTGCCAAAGAGGTATGCGTTAGATACCTCTCTGGCATTTAAAGGGTTAAAAAGAGGCACACTAAATTCTAAGGGGCCATTAGGATTATCTGGGCAGATAATTATTAGGAGGCATTAGTTCTTTAAATAGGAGTTTTACAAAGGATTTCAACACAACGGAAAGCAATATGTTGGAGATCTCTCTAGTGCTCAAGGGGTTAAAAAAAAACCAAATTAAACAACTGGAAGTTGTCGATTTGCCCCGAATTGCTCCTTTTCATTTGACTAGGGCCCTTATTGTTTATGCAGTGACAGGACACTGCTAGTGAAGATGCAGTAATTAAATTATAGATGGCAAAAACTGAAAAGGCCCGAGGTACACTTAGAGCCCTGGGGCTAAATAATATTTTCAGATTTTATTTTATTCCGCTGGGAGATTATGTTCTCCATAGAAACGTTAGTAATTATGTGTGAGTCTTTTTTTATACAGCCTTGATCAGTAGTATACAGCATAATATGAGAATACTTCTTGGGGACATTTTAAATCTTGAAATTCTTCCTCTTTTGCTTTGTTGTGAAACCCAGTAACTCAGTCACAGAATAGCCCATGGCTGTGTTCCCACTAAAGTGAGCAAAGATGAGCAATGAAAGAGTTAAAGGAGAGCTAACACCTCTTAATATCCCCCTATTGAACTTAAAGAGACAGTAATGTCTCATTATTAATTAAGGTTCAATCATTCCTCCTACTTGGTAATAAAGCTTTGCACCTTTGACAATTTTCTAATCAGTCTTGTTTTTGTGTAATTATATCATACAGTTTCCCACTCCTGCCCCTTTTACAGACATCAATTTTCTTTCCTCAGATCTGAAATTCGGTTGATTCACTGGACAGATCACAATGAGGGACAATATTGTGGCTATCAGTATAAGAAAAACCCTGCCCCCCTTGATGAAGGAGGACAGGTTTTTCCTTATGCGGATACAAGATTGTCCCTTGTTGCAATCCATCCACATCGGCTTCCTACTATGAGGAAAGAATAATGATGTTGGTAAAAGGGGGGAGGAGGAAACTTTATAATATAATTACACAAAAACTAGACCGATCAGAAAATTGGCAACAGTGCAGAGTGTTATTACCAAGTATAAGGAATGACTGAACCTTAATTTATAATGAGACATTACTATGTCTTTAATGGTTCCTTGTGTATATGTTCAATCAATAAGTCCTGCATTTAGACTAGGCTGACCAAACCTCACCTTTAACCGGGGACACATAGGAAATAGGCATATTTCAGGACTGCACCAAAATCAAAGCAGCCCTGCTTTATACATTTTTCATATATGTCACCGGTTAAAGGTAAGGTCAGGTCACCCTAAATTAGACCCACTGAGATGATCGTGACAGTTGCTGGCAGGACATCAGGACCAAAAAACATTGCTCAATGCACATGGTTGTATTAAATCTTTAACCCTTTGAGTGCTAGAGAGTTGTCCAATGCATTGCATGTCAATGCATTGGATACCTCTCTGGCACTCAGATGCTTAAGGACCAGAGGGTTGTGCAACAAATTGCTTTGTAACACCTTGTGCACCCTTCAGTTCCTTAAAACTGTTAATTTAGGCTTGTGCACTTTGCTTCATTTTGATAAAAACTGCCAGTAACAAGCATGTCTGCTTCTGTGGTCCTCTTGACATCCAGGACTGTTTGAAGATATTCTCACTTGAACAAATGCACAAGGGATAAGCTCATAAGGGCTATTAGGATTTTCTATTCATAATCAGGTAAGTGGGGATGTTATTATACGGAGGTGTTAGTTCCCTTTTAAACAATAAATACAGTTAAATAAAACAATGCAGTGCTGAGTTGCTCACCTTAAAGGGAGCATGGGTTCCTGACAGGCATAGCCCCTATATTAGCAGCACTCACTAAAAGCAAAGTAGAGCAGGTCTTGGGTTTCCTAACTGCACAATAGGAGACACATAAAAATTCCCTGGTACCCATTGACTTAAATGGGGCTTTTAACTCTTTGAATGCTAGAGAAGTCTCCAGTGCATTGTTCTGCAATGTGTTAGATACATCTAGCATTCAAGGGGTTAAAGCTTGATGAATCAAGCTTAGCAATAACATTGCCATAAGGGAATGGCCTGCTGGGTAGCTTCTAAGTAAAATGTCCTCTGTATGTAAGGCAACAGATGCATGACTAAGGCAGCGTTAACTTCTTACATAGTTCCACTTAATCCTGTAATTAAACAGAGCAGAGCTGAGGCATTGAGAAAAAAATGCCACAGCCAGGTTTAATAGATCTAGGCCGATGTCCATCAAGTGGACCCTGCCTGATCTAAAAAGTTGTGTTGGCCCTCAATATCAGAATGCTGAAGTAACAGACCAACATGCCTCTGGACATGAGCAGACATCGCCTTGTGAACCTTAATCCTCGTCCTATTAATGGACGAATGAGAAACCGGGTACTGCCAGAGATAACAAGGGATAATTTTAGGCTATATTATGATAAGACCAGGGAACAGAGCTCATAGCCTGGAAAAATCCCTCTTCATATGCCCAATAATGTACTTACAGGGGTAAACACCTAAATCTTTGCTCCCAACATGTATAAGCAAAAGGTGTGGAGTTGTAACTCTTTTAAGCGCAACCACCTCAGGAAAAAACAGTTCCCCTGACATGCCCGAGGTTCTCAACTACTGCAGCTCCACTTACTTCCTGGGGACATGCATCCTTTTTCCACATGGTCATTCCGCCCTTCTCCTGGAGGCCCAATAAATATACTAGGGGCCAACTACAATGAACCCCCCATCCCAAACTGGGATCCCTCACCACCCAGCACCACTCTTGGTACCACCGCAGGCCGCTGGAAATTACACTGAGCAACCTGGATGAACATAGGACTGGAACAGTGCCGATTTCCACCTCCCAATCATCCAAATAACGTCCTCATCCAAACCCCAGCACAACGCATGAGTCGTCACCCCGATCCAAAAGGAATAGAACTCAAATTCAGATGGCTGAAGACCCAACCTGTCTAACAATTTGCGAAAAATAGCAATGAATTGAAAACAAGAGAGAGGACCCATCCGCTTGCACCTGCTGAGCAGGCTGAACACCAAGAACTCCGAACATACCTTCATTGGACAAAAAACGCAGCCCAGATTCTCAAACAGGACCCTCATGATCAGTTTTTGACCGCCGTATGACAGACACATCGACAAATTGAAGGCCCCATGCTTGTACCTGGCATCTCTCACAACTTCCCGATATGTAATGCTCCAAAGAAAGTGAACAAGAAAGCAACCAGAAATATGGAATATTTATAATCCCGAGTACACAATGAATGTAACATGGAAATCAAACGCACCAACAAAGCATACGAAAATGACACCCCTGAAAAGCCCTCTCAAGGCAAGCTTGACAATAGACTCCCTCATCAGATCCCTCCACTCCAACTTCTTAAACAGGAAGGCCAGATCGCATCCATTTCCCAGCGGCCACTTTAGAAATCCTTTCCTCACTACTTAAATCAACATACCATAACAGCAAGTCAATGTTACCTGCGCCCCATTCGACAAACTTGCCCACCGTGCCAGCTGAAACCAAGCATCCTGTAATGTAGAGGGCAAGGGGGAGGGGAGCTAGCAGGCACATGGGTAAGCAGAAACCAAGGTAAACAAGATTATAATAGAAATCCTCCCCAAGTCCAGCTTGCTAACAGGGAAGGGGAGCGCAAATCACTGCACCGGCAGGCAGTTCAAGACAGGGAGATTGCAAAGGCCTAAGACAGATGCAGGGACAGAGCGCGCCTCACGAATCACCTTCCTCACTGGAGGTGACTGGAAGACACAGGTCTCCCCTAAAGCCTTAGCAGAAATCCTCCCTCCCTCCTCTTCCTACAGTCACCTAAATAGAACCTACCTTCCTAACTGCCTAGCCCCAGTCATGTCCCTCTCTTCTTAGTGTTTGGCTATGAGTGTTACTTTAAAAGAGAAGTCACACCTCCTAATAATAATCCCTGCCACTCATGCAGCTATGGATTTTGCCTTTGTTTATGAGGTAACATCTTCAGTTAATGCTGGATATACTTGGGGGCGGACATGTCAACTGCTGGAAGTGATTTTTAAATGGAAGCAGGCAGAGTTCATGAGCCTACTTAATTGTTTAACAAACTGAAGGGTGTTCAATGCAGTGCAAAAGTAATGTACTGTGATCCCCGTGAACCCCTTAAATGATTACTATTACCATGTGCAGTGAGCAGTGAGGTCCTGTGATTCTGCAAACAACTCTCATGTCCACCCCCATGGATCTGACATCCAGGACTAATTGAAGATGTTTTTTGAACCCACTGAGTGTCAGAGAGGCTCGTAACGCATGTTTTGCGTACCCCTCTGACACTCAAAGGGTTAATTTCTCCCCTGTGGTGCAGCTGGTTTGCTACATATTTTTTCCAGTTCAGTAAAATCAGTTTTTGTCACAATGTGACTATTTACAAAGTTTTGAAACATTTTTCTACCCATAATTCATATCACATGGAAAAAAATATTCCAGTTGACTTGTATAAATTGTTGTGCTTCAGAGTAGCAGGAAAGCAGGAACATTTGTTGCCCAAACTATTGAACTAAAACATTAACTTGAAAGAGTGAGTTAACCTGTGGGTGTTGTAAGCAGTAATATGTTCTATACACAGGTTCGTATTGGAGCATTCACCATAAAGCAGCATGCTTAGAAAATAAGGTGTTTCATAAGTGTTTTGTTCTTTGTTTAAACCAAAGCAATTACATGATGTCTTGAACAACCAATAGAGCAGCTGTGTATCATGTAGGGCAATAGGAATACTATCCTGTAGAAAGCTTCTAGGGAACTGCAGGATAACAACTCTCTCTTACTGGGTGAGTGATGGACTTGGGAAAGCTCTTTTTCTGTCTCCCTCTCTCTCAGGCCTCAATTCAATTTCCTCCAATGCCAAAAAACCCAGCTGACTCCAGTTTTTTAAGCATGGTAAGCCATGTTATAAACACTCACCTAACATCAGTATAAAACACACAATGGGAGATAATATTTCGTACATTGACAACAATGGAACAGACATCCCCAGAGCCATTCAATTCTGTGAGGTAGTGCCAATGGATGATAAATTGATACATCTAAAGGGATAGTAATACTTCGTTTTAACTTTATTTTATTTTGTAGGCATTAAAAAAACATAAAGAATGATATAAGTCTTATCTCTCAAACCTTTATGGTTTAAGAGATATTCACAAGCAAAGTTTTCCCCCTCCCGCCCCTTTTTCGTAGTGTAAGCCATCTCTTCTCAGATGTGAGTCTGGTTTTAAGACCAGACAGATAACAGCAGGGGACAATCTTCTTTGTATGAAAACAATGAAAGCCCTTCCCCCCTTGACAAGTTTTTCAGCTTTTTCCCTTATCTTAATTGAAGATTGTCCCTCTCTGCAGTCTACCTGGGTACCTCCCTTCTGATCTGGCTGAACAGGGGGGAGATACTTTGCTTGTGAATATCTCTTAAACCATAAAGGTTTGAGAGATAAGACATATCGTTCTTCATGTTTTTTTAATGCCTACAAAATAAAATAAAGATAAAATGAAATATTACTATCCCTTTAACAGATGAAACTCTAGACCCAGTTTTTTTGGCATTACACCACACAATGAAAAGATAACCCCCGTTGGACAAAACAAAGTAGGGGAATAGCAGCTCACACAACACACAGCACATAGCACAAGCACAGCAATGGCAAAATTAACCCCTGCAAAACCAAGAAACCACCTGAACAATGCCCATGCCCTACAAACAAGTCACATACAACCAACAATAACCTAGCAACCCCCCATGGACAAGGGCTTGACAAAGCAAAACAACACAATCCCTCACACCCTACCCTGGAACAATAGGGGTTAACACAAAACAACACATATGAAAACACAACACAAGATGTATACCTGTCAATCCCAAAGTAACCCAAGCTCACCTGGCACCATCATCAGCCAATGGAGACACACCATGTACCTGACAATGTCACACAAGCACCTGACAGCTACATAGCAAGTACAACCAATCACATAAACAAAACCATCCACACAGCAAAATACTAACCTGAACAACACAAACCTTCCCACTGGGCACTTCTTACCATATGACCGGGTCTGAAACATGCCTCACCAGTGCCTTAAAGGGACATCTCACTGTCCTCAGATGTTCTTTACAGTGAGACCACTCAGACAGAGAGAGAGAGAGAGAGAGAGAGAGATTGTAATCAGTATGTCTGCATACATATACATGCAAAGACATTGATACGAAGGTGTGAGAGGGCTTGGTATCACCACCCTCCCCTCAAGCACACCTGATGAACAGCCTACATTTGATTCTGATGCTCCAGATGGACAGTCAGACAGGAGTCCATTTCCACCTGGAGAACCACATCAGGCTGCAGTACCACAGCTGCCGCAATAGGATTTCCCAGCACAGGGATGACAGGCATCTTCAGAGACCCAGGATATTACGCAAAAGGGTCACGCTTGTCAGAATGATGGAGACCAGTACAGCTTGATGTCGCACAGCATTACCTGGTGATATGGTGATCAAAGATGATATCGACCCCATTTACAGCAACAGCTGTGCCCTATCCAGCTTGTAAAAGCTGGTGTGTGCCATTCAAGTGGATCTATCTAGTATCTAGTATGGTGCTCAAAGATGATATCGACCTCATTTACAGCAACAGCGTATAGGTGTAAACTGTGGCTACTCACACCAATAACAAATCCACACCCACCTGCACAGGAGCACTATAATGAGGCTCACATCGGAACCAGGATGTGACTGAGTGCACATTTGGCTTCCTGAAATCCTGATTACATTGCCTGGATCACTCTGGAGGGCTCTGCAATATTCACCAGAAAAGGCATGTGACATAATCCTGGCGTGTACAATACTCCACAACCTAGCCTTAGACACACCAAGTCCCTGTTCCTCAGCCACACAATGAGAATACCCTGAGAGGTATTCATCCACGAGTACAACATAGGAATCAAACACAATGCATGTATGTCCATGATCAGGCTTGGGGAATGTGTGCACACACACTCACACAACACATAATGATCTGTTTCACTCCACAGGATGACTCACATACACAGTCCTGTCACAACCACATAACTGGTAAAGTATATAACCCATGAAGCTCCTCCGTGGATGTATCATATTGAGGGTGTGAATTCAACTGGCATCTGCCATTCCTTCGGCCATGATGATATTGCCACTTCAAGGATATCATCCATCCTTCTGCAAACAAAGGTACACCACATTACATAGTAAATTAGGTTGAATAAAGACACAAGTCCATCAAGTTCAACCTTTGCCTCATACCCTAGTGACAATAGAACTGTATAGCTTTCCCGCTACCAAATAAGTTAGTCTTCATTAGACCTTCCTGCTTTGCCTACTAATATACAGTATAACCCTGTATGTTCCTTTTTGAAAGAAATGTATCTAATCTTCACTTAAATGTATCTATTGTATCTGCCATAACCACCTCCTTGGGTAAGGAATTCCACAATTTAACAGACCTTACTGTAAAAAACCCCTTCCTCTGCTGAAGTCTAAACCTTCTTTCCTCTAATCTCAAGGGGTGTCCCCTGGTCACCTTATCAGGCCATGGAATGAATAGCTCACCACAGACATACTTGCATTGACCTCTCATATACTTGTACAATGTGATAAGCTCTCCTCTTAGTCGTCTTTTCTCTAGAGTAAATAAACCAAGTTTGTCTAGTCGTTCCTCATACATCAAGTCCTCCATTCCCTTAATTAATTTTTTTGCTCTTCTCTGTACCCTCTCTAGTTCTAATATATCCTTTTTCAGAACTGGTGCCCAAAACTGTACTGCATATTCAAGGTGAGGTCTTACCAGTGATTTGTACAATGGCAAATTGATGTTCTCCACTCTTGCGTCAATACCTCTTTTTATGCAAGACAGGATTTTGTTTGCTTTTGCTACTGCTATTCGACACTGGTCACTGTTTCCAGGTTTGTAGATCGTATCCCTTAGATGAACTGACCGCAAACAACATATATTAAGTAGAACATAGCCTTATCAACCCTATAACCCTTGAAGACATAGAGGAATATCTAGCTCAATTCATTGGGTACCACTCTGGCATTCCAGGTGTTAAAGAGGTATTGGAGTTAGCCTTAGAACAATAGTTTTGCAAAACCTAATGGAGCAGAATAGGGATGGATGTGCTATGTTAGTGTTGTCTACAGCAGTGTTTCTCAACTCCTGTCCTTAGGACCCACTAACAGGCCAGGATTAGATGATTTCCTTGTTAGAGCACTGGTGAGTTATCAATGTGAATGAGCCTCTGATCACCACACCTGTGCTCTAGCAGAGAAATCCCTAAGTCCTGGCCTGCTAGTGAGTCCTGAGGACAGGAGTTGAGAAATACTGGTCTACAGCATTAGAGTAACTTTAAGGGAGTCAGGTTGCAAGGTCCACTATTTTGATCTGTGTGAGTGTGTGTGTGTGTGCAGCACAATGATATTGCCATGCCAACACCCTCTGCTTCATGGGTCTTGTTTCACATACTAGATGTGCTACAATGTCCCAGTCACACATACATATGGCAGGTTGGCATCCCCTTGTTCCTAACCTTATGCTATTACATAACTAATACATGGAAAGCATGTATAGTTAAAGGGATAGTAATACTTAAAATGTAAAAAAAATATGTTGTAGGGTTTATCCCCCTGAGTAAAACAAGAGTACTCCCACTGCTGAAAGGTGTTTTATTCAAAAGTTATTAATTTTCAAAGTTGAATTTTTTAGGTGCAATATCACAGTGGTCTGAAATTGTACAGTGGCGCTGTTGCTACATGATCCTATGGACAGCTCTCGGGACCATAAATCTCTATAGGATGGTGTAGCAACAGCACCACTGTACAATTTCAGGCCACTGTGATATTGCACCTAAAAAATTCAACTTGGAAAATTAATAACTTTTGAATGAAACACCTTTCAGCAGTGGGAGTACTCTTGTTTTACTCAGGGGGATAAACACTACAACATATTTTTCTTTACATTTTAAGTATTACTATCCCTTTAAGTTTGTTTTTAATACTGTATGGTTCTTTTTAATATGAATACTAATAAAAATGTTGGCGTTTTATAAGTCTTTAAGTGAATAACAGACATATTTTGGTCCAGACACAGTATCACATCTTTTCAGTCTCCTCTCATTTCTTTAAATATGTTTGATGAGAGGCTCAACCAGCGCATGTGATCACTGTACCAGCGATCACATGTTCTGGAACTATGGGAGAAACTGACTCTTCCAGTCCTGAAGCAATCAGTTACACCCTCGCTGGCATGATCACAGTACACCCTGAGGCGTGCTGAGATAATGAAAGTCATGATAGACCAGGACCATCACCCATCCTTAAAGGTCAGATATATGTGACAGCCCTGCTCTGTAACTCGACGTGTATGGATTAAAGGTAGATATTATTGCAATTAAAAAAATATAGAAAATGGTGAAAACTCTCTAGCAAACTTTTCACTCACAGATAAATGCAAAAAAACAAGGCGGGATTCAGTAAGACTACAGAAAAATGTGCTTTTAACTACAACCAAGACAAGGATTCTTTTATAGTAAGAGAAATAAGGATGTGGAATGATTTATTTTGGCAGACTGTGTTGATGGATATTGTCAATACCTTACAAAAATGACTGGGTATCTTTCTAGTAACAAACTGCATAGGGAATATGACAGCTGGTTACAATGCAGATAGGCTGGTGATCCAAGGAGAAATCAGATTTAGAGATTTAGAGACATGAAGAATTTATTTTTTTACACCATGGTGCAAAATTAGAAATGGCTTCAGTTGGGGGGTTTTGTTTGCTTTCCTCTGGAACAGCAAAGATATGTCAAAGGTTGAGTTTTTTAACCTCATCAACTGTTACTATATTTCCCAAGGGACTATAAAATTATAGAATCTATTCAGAATCTATAACAGATGGAGTTAGGAGAGACAGGTTCTGTTTGCAATGAAAGACTGATCCTACACATCAACATTAAAAGGTTTCTATGTAAAATGTGCATTTTAACAATCAAGATTTAACTCACAAGTCTCATGGATATCATCCTATCTAGAAACATGATTATGTCTCCAGTGCATTGTGAAGCAATGAGGTAGCAATTTATAGATTGTGAATCATTTCAGTATTATTCCACACATAATTGTCAGTTTTGTTGGGAAGATTCTACAATATTTAGTGATCTGGAATTCCAGCTTGGACTGGCATAATATCTGAAAGGGGTATGATTTGCAGTACTATCTAAATCTGTGAGTCCTCCTACATTTGCATATGCCTGTACAAAATATCACACTACAAATTACAAATTCTAAGAAAAAGATCAATCCTGTGCTCTGTATCAATATGTGAATATGTGCCCTAGCTTAGGCATATATAATAATCATAGTTAAATATGAAAATACACATGAGGATTTAGTCCCCATTTTGGCCAAAATGGTATGAGCTTGCCTCCAACACCAAGGTACCTCATAGTTTGGCAAGTACCTACTCTAATATGCCCATACAAGTCTGTCTAAATCAAAAACAATATCTTGAGAAAGTTTTGGAAACGCTTAGATTAGAGCGGGGCCCCTTTAAGATGAGATGAATACTAAACTGATGGGTCCCAGTGTGTATGCAATTAAAAACACCTATCTAACATTACAAAATCTTTTGTATCTTGAGAAAGGAAGGAGTCTTTTGTGGAAACACGCAGTGGGAGCTTTAAATATACCATGAATACTGCTTTGTAGGTCCCAATATTTTAACAAATAAAAAATATTATTACACTTTTCTTAAAGATTCTTAAAGGGGTGGTTTTTGGCCTATTTGTTCTTGCATACACCATGCATGGTATCTATCGTTGTTCCTCTACTGGCCTGTGGGGGTGATATTTTCTGGCTTATAGGAGTTTCTGAAAGGTTTGCAGTCCTCTTGTGCCAGTGTGCACTCACTGCAGGCCAGGGAGGTTCCTATAGCAAGTCTCTCTCTTATGCCTTTACAGTACAGTTTTGTCTTGGTGTTTAATTTTCTTTACTTGCTGCCCTTTATATGTCTATTAATCTTTATCCCTTTTAATTTATAAATTATATGTATTCACTGTGGTTAGTTTAGTGCTGTGAGCTCTTTCTGTTTTTTGAAATTACAAATTCTGACTCTTTTTCGCATTCCAAATCCCAATGCACCTTACCACAAAACAGCTTAATTATTCATAAAATAAAAAAATACATTAAATAATATATAATCCTCAATGCGAGACACATAGCCTAGGGAGGCAATAATGAGGAGTTAGTCTTCATTCTGCCTGTCCAATCGGACTATAGCTGGGGGTATGATTTTGACAGGAATGTCCGTGGGGCGATCCCCCGGCAACTACCGAGAAATCCACTGCAAGTACCTAGACGGGGGTGGTAGGATTTTGACAGAAGTTACCAGGGGGGTGATTGCTGTGACATCAAAGGGGAGAAGTCTCCTTACCCATTCCTGGAAAAATTACTGCATGGATCTCAAAAGTACAACATTAGCTTGGACAGAGTCTCTCTGCACACTGTTATTCAGGAGACTATTAGAGTAAAAGTGATACCTCTTTATTGGCTAACTGAGTGGCTCTAGTATGCAAGCTTTCAAGACAAATAGATCTCTTCTTGAGGTATCATATGAATGAAGTTCATTTTTATTATTGACTGAAGAAGACACCTAGCTGTCTTGAAAGCTTGTGTCTTGTGTCTAGGTGTCTTCTTCAGTCAATAATAAAAATGAACTTCATTCATATGATACCTCAAGAAGAGATCTATTTGTCTTGAAAGCTTGTATCCTAGAGCCTCAGAGTTAGCCAATAAAGGTATTATTAGTCTCCTTCATTTTCTGCGGCTAACACAGTACCACGCTTTGCCCACGCTATTATTCACAATCATCATTTCACCACTTCAGCTCCTCTTGTGACCTTCCATCTTGCCCTCTCTTGTACTTTAGTTCCTTATCTCCCCTTGTGACTCTCCATCCCACCCTCCCCTTTGCTGGTCCCCATGATCTTCCCTCCCAGGTTTTCTTCCATCATTCACTGCAACCCCCACTCCTTTACAACAGCTTCTTCACATAGCACTGATGTTATAACACAAAAAAAAAAGGGATTTTTATAGCACAATTTTACGGCTCTTACTACTACTACCAGCACTACACTACTGGACACTCCTTGAGGCTGATGTACAATGGAATAGTGGTGCTGTTCTGGTTCACAGACCAATAAAGAAAATTCCCCAAAATTTCCATTGATTTAAATTGGACTTTGAACTCACTGAATGCAAGTGAGCTTTCCAAGGCATTGTGAGACAAGACAGTGCCTTGATGACCTCTCTAGCATTCAAGGCATTAAAACATCCATTTTAATCAATAAGGTGTGCATTGCTTTCTTATGGTGCAGTTGGTTTACCCCAGAACTGTACCTTTTCCTTAGTACAGAAGCTCAGTGATGTCCTTTGATGACCTTCTCTACACAGTACAATTAGGACCTTATGTATAAAGGTAAAATGGGATGATTCTAGGGAATAACAATTACACCAGAAAGGACAAAGCAAACTTCCCAAATTCCCACTGATTTTAAATGGAGCTTTCAAACCTTTGAATGTTAATGAGGTTTGTTAAAGGGATACTACTGGATCGTATTAAGTAAACTTAATATTGTAGATAGTAAAAAAATAAAGTAATTGAGGCCACTCTAATCTCTCAAACCTTTATGGTTTGAGAGATATACAATTACAAAGTTACCCCTCCCTTCCATTTCTCTGAAGTCTGCCCTCTAGCTGAGAGAAGCAGTTTCTGGTCCCAGTACCGTCCATCCTACGGCTCTTCAGCAGAGTGGAATTAGTGCGATATAGAAATAAATACTTCATTGGAACAGTCTACAAAGAGTGTGCCTGGTTTGCAAGCACACTCTGTAGACCGTTCCAATTAAGTGTTTATTTCTGTATCCCGCTATTTCGGTTCTGCAGAAGAGCCACAGGATGGTCCCGGGACCAGAATCTGCTTCTCTCGGCTAGAGCCTGACATCAGTGAAAGGGGAGGAAGGGTGGGAACTTTGTAATCGTATATCTCTCAAATCATAATGGTTTGAGAGATCGGAGTGGCCTCAATTCCTTTATTTTTTTACTATCCACAATATTACATTTACTTAATATGATCGAGTACTATCCCTTTAATACATCGCAAAGCAATGCACTGGTGATCTCTTTGGCATTCATGGGTTAAAATCCCCATTTAAATCAATGGGAATTTTTAGTTGTCCCCTGTAGTGCAAATGGTTTGCCACAGTATTTCTCTCTTATTTTAAACACATGGCCCTAAGTGTTTTTTAACAGATAAAGTAAATGTTTCATTCAAAAAATACTTTTTAACCATTTAACTGAAGGATGAGCCACATTTTGCTACATACACCTCTAATGCTCTGATAAAATTTCTAGTGAGACATATGCTTTAAACGACAGCTGCAATATGTCAGTTTTGACTTACCTCCAACATGAATGTTCATTCTATAAGCCGCCTCTTCTAGAAACTGAAGGGGAACAGTGGCTGCTTTGTCTGAAAGGTCCATCAATCTTAGTTAAACTGAAGACATTATGATTTATAGCTGGGTGAGAAAATATAATACATGAAACTGTGAAGCTTATTCATCAAGCTAACAAGGCGCAGTTCTGGAGCAAAGAAAAATAACTGCACTACAAGGGGAAATGAAAACTGTGTTGATTTAAATATAATACACATATGTGTACATTTAAAAGTGTGAAATATAAAAATGACCTGATTCCAGCAAGGAGTTCCTAGTTTTACAACATTTTCATAGGACAGATTTCCCATTAGTCAAAGCAGGCAGCTGCTTAGAACAACAATTTCTGAGGGGTGCCATAGCTGTGCTGACCACACCCATATTTTGAGTTGTGGGTGTGGCCAGAAAGCTTCTGGTGTTCCTGGATTATGGAGGCTTGTTTATTCACCAGTTTACAGAAGCTAGGGTTGCCACCCAGCCGGTATTTTACCGGCAGGCCGGTAAAAAATTGGCTTCCTTCCAATGTTAAATCTATGGAGGGAATGCTTTGGCCGGTATTTTTTTTGAAGAAAAGGTGGCAACCCTAACAGAAGCCTTTACATGTCTTGTGTGCTTTTGCCTAGGGTTCCTCAGATATAAATTTGGAATCTGGCTCTGACATTTCTACTGTATTCCCAGAATTCCCTGCAGCAATATGCAAATGAGAGTACAACGTGCATTCTCAATGCAAGTGAAAGTACAAAGTGCAGTTTTCAATGCATAAACACCTCATTGTCATTCAAGGGGTTAAAAACCCAACTATATGAGTAGAAACTTTCATTTCCCCTAATGCTGAAGTTGGTTTGCTCCAGAATTGTATGTCTTATTATGTTTTCTCATTAAGCCATAAATCATGACAAATTGTATCTCTGTAGCTTGATGAACATGACCCTGTGAACATGACTCTGGATGTCATTTGGGTCTGACTAGTCCATCCCATTTGTATAATGACATACCATAGATTTTGTTTTTAACCCCTTGGATACTGAAGACATCTCTATTCCATTGCAATGACAATAGAGGTTATTATACTTATAACAACCCCCAGATGTATGACGGATAAATGTTGGACAGCCATCAGACATGCCCATTCAGTGACAGAACTGCCAGGGAAACACTGGGCAGTATATATATATATATATATATATATATATATATATATATATATATATAGAATGAACAATTATAAGATCATAAGGTGACATCATAAATTACTATTGTCTTATACCAATATCCAGTCTTCTGGGGCCTTTTATGTTAATTTTGAATGATTTAAAGTTTATTTATAAAAAATATATATGCTTTTCCTGCTGAGTAAAACAAGAATACTCTCACAGTGGGAATATTTTTCATTCAAGTCACTATAGCTGAAACTCTTTTTGTATTAAACTGTTAGCAACAGCGCAAACTAGTGTACAAAAGACAAACTTTTTTTATAATGCACTCTATAGGAAAACTTGAGTTACAGGCTTTGGGGGAGATTTATTAAGCGGTGATAAACAGATGATAAAGTGGAGATTACTTCTCCAGTGTATCACTTCTCCAGTTCCTATGTTATTCTATGGAGCCTATGCACTAAGATTTCTCCAAAGCTGAAGAACTCTTAGTGCATAGGCTCCATAGAATAACATAGGAATTTGAGAAGTGATATCACTGGAGACGTCATCTCTACTTTATCACCTGTTTATTACCTCTTTATCTTTGACTTTTCATTCCAAGAACAGCACCATTTGGTGGACACAATGCAAAATTGCAGATTTCATGTGAAAAAGTTTGAAGTTTGAGCTGTAATATATGAAAAATCTCCTTGCAGTGATAGTACACATGTTTAAGTCATCATCGAAAGTCATATAACATTTGTCATAAAAATAGTTGTCTGTTCATTTTAAAAGGCTGTCTTGCTGTATTTGTATTGTTTCTCTGTGTAACCTCTACTCTAAATAAGAACAGTGACACATTTAATTCAATATAGTTGATAGAAATATCTGTGATTCAACTGGAAGACGTTGAAAAAATTTGGGATCTGTCCTAATCGAATCACCGAGCTGCTGTGAGAAAGGGGGACAGGGTAAGAGAAAGACAGGGAACGGGGAAGAAGATCGGGGGGAGATGCATTAAGGCATGATAAGGTGGTGATAAAGTGTAGGTGACTTCTCCAGTGATATCACTTTTCCAAGCCCTATGCTAGTCTATGGAGCCAATACAGATTTATCCAGCTTTGGAGATCTTAGTACATAGGCTCTATAGAATAACATAGCAACTGTGAATCTCCCATAGGTGAGAAGATGGAAGATAGGAACAGTGAGAGCATGCAGGAACGAGCGGAAGCAGGCATGTAAGAAACTGAGATGTGATGGGACAGTTGAAAGTGAGATGCACTGGTGCTCTGTAGTGAGAGGGGGCTAGAGCAGGGACAGTGCTAGACCAAAGCATGGGTCAGAGAGAAGACGTTCTCCTACTTTGCTCTCATGAGCAGTCCAGACAACTATGTGCTGTGATTGATGTAAGGTAAGTGAACTTGATATTATTTTTTTTTGTTAATCTGAAATGAACAGTTTCCTTACTTTCTGCTTGGTTAAAAAGAAAAACCAAACTTAAAGGGATAGTAATACTTCGTTTAATCTTTATTTTATTTTGTAGGCATTAAAAAAACATGAAGAACGATATAAGTCTTATCTCTCAAACCTTTATGGTTTAAGAGATATTCACAAGCAAAGTTTCCCCCTCCCGCCCCTTTTACCTAGTATAAGCCATCTCTTCTCAGATGTGAATCTGGTTGTAAGACCAGACAGATAACAGAAGGGGACAATCTTCTTTGTATGAAAACAATGAAAGCCCTTCCCTTCAGCCTTTTCCCTTATCTTAATTGAAGATTGTCCCTCTCTGCAGTCTACCTCGGCCCATCCCTTCTGATCTGGCTGAACAAGGAGGGGAAACTTTGCTTGTGAATATCTCTTAAACCATAAAGGTTTGAGAGATAAGACTTATATCATTCTTCATGTTTTTTTAATGCCTACAAAATAAAATAAAGATAAAATGAAGTATTACTATCCCTTTAAAAACTGTACAACTGTTTCAGAAGACAAAAAACATTTCACTGATCCTAACTCCTCAATGAACACTTTAACTAACCACATGCTTAACGAATCCCTATATACTTCACTGGACACAACATTTAGAGTTCAGCATGTATGTGATGCAGAAGGAGGCTCTCTCAGGCATGCTTGACCTTAACCTCTTCTCAGTGCAATCGAGAAATCCTCAGAATTCATTTTGTTAATGTTGAAAACAATCATCTTGCTACAGCAATTAAAAATGTGCAACAACCAAAATTAAAATTAATCACTTTTAGATTTAAATGGCTTGGTCCAATGAGCAATATCATTTACTTTTAACACTTTGAGTGCCAAAAGGGGTGTCCAATGCAACCCTTCTGGCACTCAGAGAATTTGTTTTTTTTTAAATGTATATGCATATTAGCATTGCATGGAGAATTTATATCACAGCCCAGTATACATTTTCTGGTCACATTTGTGAAAAAGTACATATTATTTCTGTTTATTCCTATTTATTACAATATTGGCACTCTGCCAGGTACAATGTATCAAAACAACTTATCAATAGCATCAACGTTCAATTTGGCAGATATCCCAGATTGTTCACAGAATTTACACAGAGTAAAGGGAAGGCGATAGTTAAAATTAATACGATTTTAATGTACATACCATTTTGAAAGGTGACGGAAACCAGTTATTCTTGCTTCCAATTTGCTCCCAGCCATTGGCTGGGAGGTTCTTATGCACATCCCAGCCAATCAGATCTGAGCGTCTGTTCTTTAAACTGTTTGGCTGGGATGTGCGGAAGAACATCCCAGCCAATGGCTGTGAGTGAATTTGGAAGTGATACTTCCCATATATAAAGGCAGTCTCAGTACCAATGCCCTCAGTGTGCTAAGGACATCAGCCCATGCAGGAAAGGAGTGGAACTATGTAGCTCATCAATGTCTCTGCTGCCGCCACCTCCCTGGCCGCACAAAGAGGCGGAGACATGAAGAATTGAAGCTAAGTATTTAATTATGACATTTATTTATGACAGTTATTCATGGCACTTTTAACTAGTTGTACATTAAATCGAGGCATATTCATGGAGGCTTATTTGTGGCACAATAATATATGTTTTAACCCTTTTGAGTGCCAGAGAGGTACACAACGCATTGCTTTGTGTACCTCCTCTGCCTCTCAAAGGGTTAAACAATGTCATGGTTTAGGCGTTATAGTTATACTTTCTTTTTTATATAGCAAGAAAAAAGAACAGAAGTACAGTAGATGACAGGTAAGTTTAGTAGATAAGAATAGTTAACGATCGGTGCTTGACGGTATGTCAGGCACCGATAATTAGCTTTTTTCCTTTGAAGTTCCCAACACTGCCTTTATTAAGTGGCGTTTTGAGAGCTTAGCACACAAAACGGATGTTTGGCCACAAGACCATTTTTGTGGCCTAATGTCCACTGTGCTTTAACCGGTAGGACATTAGTATACCAACAATACATTTTCTTTTTTCTCGGTTGGTATCCATTTTGCCCTACCGTCTCTTTTATCTTCAACATTTGGATGGAGCCCTAAATGTCTGAAATCAAAATGGGCATGCCACACAGCAAGAAGATCTAATGGTAGATGGACCAAACAAATTTTGAAATGCATTCCACTCAATACTAAATGCCTAAGAAGAATATCAAAGACAAGGATGGTGCACTTCGTTGCCAGTATGACTGGGCACACTGTGCAGTTCAGGGACTCACTTGACTGCTGTAACAGTGAGTCTTGCTGCAGTGATTTTCACAGGAGTGGACAGGGCGCAGGTGAAATATCTCCCAACCTGCATTAGACCAGTAGATTATGGTCCATTCTTCCTTCAGTGTATTGAAGATGACTGCACACACACACATATTATAAGAAACCAAAATCACTTGTGCCCCAACGTAATCTCTTCCGTCTCCCCAAACTATGGGCTCAGAGGTAGAGAAGATGCAGAGGCATGCATGACACATGCACACCTCTTATTTCTACTCACTGTTTGAACTCTGATTGGTAGACTTTTTCCTAGTGTTTCCTGGACACTGACACAGAAAAGATGCAGTTTCTGTGCTAGCATCATGTAAACTGGCCCAGCTGCAACCTTTCCGTGAGAAGGTGGGACATCAGGGATAAGTGGTGTGGTGGCTTGGCATGCACTGGCTTGGCTGGTGGCTTAGTATGCAATAAAATAGAGAACATCCAGGTCCCCAGTGTGAACAAGGGCTATAGGCTAACATTTTCAATACAGAGCTGCTCACCCTTAATTGTGTTAGATGGAATATTGAACTCTGAAGATACCCATCGAGGAAGAAAATTTGAGCCTATTCAAACAATGTCAATTGCCATTCTGTTGGTATTTGACCATACCCTGAGTGTTAAATTTCCATTAGCACTCAATGGGCTTTATGGATAAAGGCAAAGGGAAGCAATTCTAGAGCAAACCAACTGCAGCCTAGGAGGCAAATAAAAATGGTCAACATTTTTGTTGATTTAAATGGGACTTTAACGCCTTGAATGCTAAAGAGCTCTCTGAAACACATTGTAAGACAATGCTCTAGAGAACTCTCAAGCAGTCAAGGGATTAAAATCCCAATTCATTATATATTTTATTGATAAAGAGCAGAGTACAAAGAAAGTGCAGAAGCATATCAACAGGATTCATCAGGTGGACACTTATCCAGAAGCATCACAATATTGCATTAATCATGTGAACATCAGTAGTATTTAGTATACAAGAAAGATATGTATTTGCAGAGACTAAGACTGATATGCATGAACGCTTCTTTTTGGATCTGAAGAGATTCAGCAGGGAACTATCGTTGCAATGTTTCTTTAAAATCCAAGAAACATAAAGAAAAACTCTGTGTTCTGGGGGAGGAGACTCTTGTAATCTCCAGAGTTCGAAAGATTTAGAAACTCTGGGGTTTTTGGAATCCCTTGCACATGAACGTTTGGACTTAGGAGATGGAATGGAGCTATCCGGTGAGATACAAGATTCTATACTGGGCAGTATACAACATACTCCATACAAAAACGATCTGAGTTTTTTCCAATACAATCTAAAGGTCCCTTTGTGGAGACCTTTTTTAAGATGGTTATGGAAGACTATAGGCAGCAAATTTCCAACACCTGTTATCATAAAAAGGATAATTTAAGCAAACTGGAAAGACAGACTTTAAAACATCTTTCTGAAAAAAAGGGAATAACAATTCGGGAAGCTGATAAAGGGGGGGTCATTGTTATACAAGATACCCCAGTTTATTTAGCAGAGGCAACAAGACTCCTAGCAGATTCTATTTCATATCAGAAATTAACTTATAATCCATCTGTAGTATACAATGATTTATTTAAAGATCTACTTCAAAAGGGTTTGAAGCTAGGAATACTCAGTAAACATGAGTATAATTATATCTACTCTCAGCATCCCGAACTCCCATTTTTCGACCACATACCAAAATTACATAAGGATAATATAAATCCCCCAGGAAGGCTTATAATTTCAGGAATCAACTCATTCACTTCCCATTTGTCAGCGTACATCGACTATTTACTTCAAAAGCATTTGTTACTTCTTCCATCATATTTGCAGGATTCTCAAGACGTGATCAATAAACTATCTGATATCCAATGGAAAGAACATTATATTTGGGCTACACTAGATGTAGCCTCCCTGTACACCTGTATCGATCATATATTAGGTATGCAGGCAATAAGATACTTTTTGGAAGCAGACTTAGAGATGTCCAAACAACAGATGGAATTCATCTTGGATTGTGTTGATTTTATTTTACACCATAATTTCTTCATATTCCAGGAGGATTTCTATCTCCAAATCAAAGGGATCGCCATGGGGACCAGATTTGCCCCCTCTTATGCTAACCTCTTCATGGGACTCTGGGAAGATCTTGAAGTATGGCCCAGGTTGAGGTGGGGGGGCAATCTGGTCTTCTATGGCCGCTACATAGATGACATCCTTGTAGTATGGGGAGGTAGTGAAAGTGAACTGATGGCTATGATTCAACAGTTCAATAATAACACAATGGGGCTGCGTTTTACTGCTGATCATAGCAAAACCAGTATTAATTTTTTGTATTTGAGCCTAGGAGTGTCTGCGGAAATGTCTATCAGTTCTACTCTTTATCAAAAAGAAGTTTGTAGAAATCAATATTTAAGAGCAGTCAGCTGTCATCATCGCCGTTGGATCCAAAATATACCTTTTGGCCAATTCCATAGGCTTCGCAGAAACTGCAGCACAATAAATTACTTTGTTGACAAAAGTAACCAACTGAAACAACAGTTTTTGGAAAGAGCCTACAAACCAACTGTCATTGAGTCAGCTTACCAGAGAGCGAAGAATCTTGACCGTCGGGTCATTCTTAACACCACACCAAATAAAAAGAAGCCCACCGAACGACCACCTTCTATCATAACTCAATTTAGTGGATCAGCAAATACAATACATCACATAGTATCAAAACATTTGAATATTCTTTTACAAGATCCACTTCTTAAAGATACCTTAACTAGAAAAGCTAGTATAACCTACAGAAAGGCTAGGAACATACGTAGTATGACTGCTCAGTGTGACCTGTGAAACGACTTTTGTCATTTATGTGATTAGCTGTGGGTGTGGCATTCAATATGTAGGCCGCACCACTAGGGCACTACGCGATCATTCCAGGGTGCATAGGCTGCTGATTAAAAAACAATCCAGGGAACATTCGGTCCCCAGACATTTTAATGTGTGTCCTCTAGGTGGCCTGGAAGGTTTTCATATCACTGGAGTGGAACATATCCAAGTTCCAACTCATGATAGGTTTGCTCGCTTATGTCATCGAGAGGCCTTCTGGATTTACAACTTGGGGACCTTGTCCCCTGGTGGTCTAAAAGAAGAGTTAGAAGTGAGTAATTTTTTTATAATTACTCTGGATAGAATATGTCTTTGTTGGGTGTAATTTCCTCTGCCCATTTTCACTACAGGTGCCAACTATAGGTATTATTATATCAGTATTTTATTTGGACATTTCATTGTTCTTCAAACATTTTGCCCTGTTTTGAGTTTTTTGTCTGTTTGCTTTTGTTTTCAAGTCACTGAGCAAATATATTTTTGTAAGTATTGAAACAAATATGATTGAACAAATGTTCTAGTTCTAGACTCTATTACATGATAAATCTTGAGTTTATATACAAAATTTTATATATGTATATTTGAAATATTTTTATTTATTTATAACTGTGTGTTGTATTTTACTTTCCAAATACATCTGGTCAGTCCAGTGACAGTACCCATAGAAAAACTCAGATTGAGAATGTGTGCTTATGTACACTCAATGTCTGTTATTCTGCGGGGTTATACACACTTGATACAATTTTGGGTGTGAATAATGTGAATAACAAGTAATGTATTTATGGGTCTGTTTTTTTTCCCGGTCTTCCCATTTGTTTTTTATTGTACTATCAGAGTGTCGGCCATTCCATGGGTCCAGTAGGGCTGGATCATGTCACGTCCGGTTATGCTATGTCACTTCCTCCTTCTGTGAGACGGATGTTGACAGAGAATCCATACCTCATTGTGGATCCATTGCACACACGACCGGCGCCCGTATGGTCCGAGGGACTCTTTCAAGTGTATAAATGTAAGTGTCATTTTATATTATATTTTATATCTTTCCAACTATCCCCTGACGAAGTACGTTAATAAGCACAAAACGCATTGGGAAATAAAGATTTTTTGAACGTGATCAGTCTGGTGTATAATATCTGATGGGCTTGGTTTTAGCAGTGATCCCATGAGTAGGGTTGCTTTGGGGGCTTTCACATTGCCTCTGTCATACAGTGTTACCCTTAGGGGATTCTGCATTATCTTGTCTCTTATTAGAGGGTGTCCTCCACATATCTGGTCCAGCCAAGTTTCGTAAGAGATCCTTGGAGATTCTTTGAACATCTTTGGAATTGTGTGGCTATCAGCAACTTAGACTTTGATTTTTGAGGCTTACTTGCAAGACAAGATCTTGTAAGTATAATATATACCAGCAAACTGAATATATACAATACAGAAGTGCTCTCAGATTTTTTGCGCTCTTCCTTATTTCTTCTTTTTTCTTCAAATAGCATAATCGGTGAACAAACAAGAGAAATAAAGACAGTACAGATTGAAAGAGAGTAGAAAGGAGAATCTAATGGGACGTCTGGTGGAGGAAGTGAGGGGGGAAGAAAAGGGAAGGATCGCTACAGAAAAATGTCTACCTATCTAAGAGTATATCTATTGCAGTTTCAAGACTGTATCACACAGGGTTGACCATAAATCTGCTATCTCCACGTGTATAGTTTTTTAAGGTCCAGTGACTGTACAACCAGCCTCCATCACTACCAGCCAGGACAGACTTGTCATCCACTCACCAAATCTTGGGGGGGTCGGTGATTTCCACAGTTTGGGAATACACAATTTAGCTGCAGTCAACATAAGGTTGTGGAATCATGTCTTGGCCTGAGAGTTCCTCAGAAACTGGGGAGGGATGTTTAAAACAACTAGGTCAGGGGGAGGCAGGAACATGGACCCCCAGGACTCCTGATACCAATTCAAAGAATGACCTCCAATAAGCGTGGAGAACTGGGCATCCTCAACAGATATGGAGGAGTGTACCCTCTCCCAAATGGATAGAACATTCCTGGAACTCGACATAGCATGCCTATTAGCAGTGTTTCACATTTCCACGTCTAAGGGGAGTCCTAAATCTGTTGCCCATGAGTCACAAATAGACTGAGTATGGGGTTCAGTACTACCCATCATGGTAGAATAAAAGGATGACACCTTTCTAGCTCTAAAGTCCCCAGTCAGGAAGCGGGATTCGATCGAAGTAGATGTCTTTATTTGGATTATTCATCAAAAAATTGTGGCATTGTCTGTATGTCTAGTAGTCGTTGGAAGATAAGTCCAAGGTGAGTCATGGTGACTTGAAGGAGAGTATCTTACCGTCCTTTGTGAGATGGGCCGCTAGCAGGATGCCCAAGTGCAGCCATGGAAGCAGGGAAAGAGCATCATGCCCCTGTGGAAAGTCAGGATTCACAATGAGGGAGGTAAGCGGGGATGGCAAGCTGGAGCAAGATTTTATCCAAAGACTGCAGAAAAATATGCAGCAGGACTGACAAGACCCCCAGATGAGGCCTCAAAGATCTAGGTAGCCAGGCCACAGAAGTGACAGTCTGTGGGCCAGATAAGTCCCAAGGATCTCCACCCACACCACCTGTCTCGTATGATGGAAACAATCACTTAGCAGGGACATCTGAGTGGCTAAGTAGTAGATGATGACATTCGGGAACCCCAGACCTCCCTCTCTGTGTATCTGGCCAACCAAATCAAGACACAGTCTAGCTGGTTTTTGACCCCAGATGAAAGACATCAACACATGCTAAAGTTGTTTTATATAAGAGATGGGGAGCGAAATCGGAACAGTCTTGAAATGATACAGGATCGTGGGTAATATGACCATTTTTTAGTAAATTGATTTTCCTTCACCAGGAAATAATCAAGGAGCCCCAATTCTTCAGCTCAGAGATTATCGATTTGAGTAGTGGGGGGAAATTTGAGTCAAAAAGGTGGGAAGGGGATGATGGGAGATGGATTCAGAGTCGGAAAGGCCAATTTATAGGGCAAAGAGTCTACCAAAGAGTCTACTTGTTGTGGACAACAAGTAATTATTGGTCCTGATGAAGTGGCATATTTTGGACGCCACGAAACACATTGAGCCAGATCTCCGTTTTTGTTTTCTCTTTGTGGGTAATTTTCCACTTTTATTCAAAGTATTATCTTATTTTGATTTTATGTGATTATTGACAAATTAAGTTTTATTGTATTTGAGGACTACATCTTGGATCTAAGTGGTGAGGTGGTTCCACTTCAGCTAGTGGTCCCATACCACTGCATCTTTATTTGGGCTTCAGAAGTTTCATATGCTATTTATTTTGCTTTCTGTTAAATAAATATATAATTCTTAACCCCTACTATTTGATATGTGAGGGCTTGTATGTTCACATATTTATAATATTAAACAGTTCCTATTTATGTTTACATATCAAATATTGATGTGTGATATTATTTTGGGAACAACATTCAATATTTAATAACATTGCATTGGAGCCAGTGACTACGTCATTAGCCTGGAGTGAAGCTCCAACACCACAGTGTGGGCTTCCATCAAAGCAGGATGTCTGTCCACCAACACGGGATGTTCTCTGAAAACTCTCAGTAGTATAGGTAACAGAGCTGGGAGAAATGTTTTATAGAACTGAAGAAGGAAACGTCCAGTCCCAGCGTTCTACCACATAGCAGCTGCTTCATCGCCGTTTATATGTCCAACTCCTGGATATCTGCCTCTAATGCCTCCTTCTGAGCTTGCAAAGAGTTTAGGGGTATTTCCATAGATGTGACTCAGTCCATTGTGGGTAAGTTGTACAAACCCTGATAAAAATCACGGAAGATCTCTGCCATCACTGGAAAATCTCTAGTCAAGGAACAATCCGTGGACACTCTTGGGACTTGAGCCTGCAGAGCCAGTATCCTGCCACATTTGTTGTTGTGTTCATAGTGTTGGGTTCAGAATTTAGATATTACTATGGATGCATTGGATTTCATTAAGTCTGAAAGAGTAGTGAGAGCCGGGGTCAGGGATACATAGGTTTCTGTGTTGCCCTTGAGCCAATGGGCATCCTCCAGATGTTTAATGGTGAAAAGTAGATAGTTAATGGGTTTAGCAGAGAGCCTCTACAGCCTAGCGCTCTTTTGAATGAAGAGGCCCTGTAAATTGCACTTGAGTGCTTCCCATACATTTGTTGCCGAGGACACCAAAGGTTCATTCCGGACCCAAAAACCTCTGATATGTGACTCTGTTTCTCTACAGAATTCCCTATCCCCTAAGAGATCTTCTGGAAATATCCAATGTCCCATTCTCAGAAAGGACATCGGAAGGGACAGGGTCATCTCCACTGGGGCATGGTCCGACCAAGTAGTCGGGTGTATAGATACAGAGTATAGAAAGTATAAGTGGGCTTGGGAAAGCAATATGTAGTCAATGCGTGAGTGGGAGTGCATTGTTGGGGGGGGGGTAAAAGGTATATTGTCTGGAGGAAAGGTTCAAAACACGCCAGGTGTCAATAAGCAGAAAGTCTTGGATGTTCTTGGTAATATTTGTCAGTTGAGACCTGGGAATGCTGGAAGTCCCCGTCGAGCAGTCCAGTCCAGAGGACAAAGTATTGTTGAGGTTGCCTCCTACTACAACAATACCCTCCCCAAAATCAGCAATCAAGCTCATCACATGAGAAATATACGGTCCCTGTCCTTGATTCGGGGGCATATAATGATGCAAGGGAAAGTCTGACATCACCAACCTCCCCCCCTTGACCACCACATATCTACCTTCATTGTGTGTCAAATGGGTGTTAAAACAAAATGGAAGCCAATTATGCAGTAAAATCCCCACTCCCCTCTTCCAAGCTATAGAATTGCATGGGATAAGCAATGCTATTCAGAGAAATAGAGTTCTTGGAGGAGAAATGGGTCTCCTGTAAAAATTAAACCTGAGCACCCAGTCTCACACAATCTTGTAGCAGCATATGTTGTTTGACGTTAGAATTCAAGCCTTTCACATTTATGGAGATAGCTTTAACAAGGAAAGTGATAGACATGATCAAAAGCTAAGAAAAATCAATGGATTGGAGAATTGTGACAGGAACAGAAGCTCCAAATTGCTGAGAAGCACCTGTATAGCAATCCTATGTGGAGATAGGGGGCTCCTGAAGGGTGGGACGCAGGGGAGGGGGGAGGGTAAGGTTAAAGAATGAACACAAGTTAAGCAGGATGAGTGAGAAAAGAAAGATATGCACACTCTACCACAGGAATGGGTAGAAATTAGCCTATGGTAAAATTAAACCATATCAAAATTTGAGCAAGATTATCAAGTACTTAACATAACTAAACAATGTCTAGTGGGGGTATAAGAAATTTGATTATAGTTTGTAAAAGGATTGGTATATCTGACCATCAAAGTTACTTGCCCCAATAGAAAGTGTTGATGAATGAAAGCGCACAATGAGCTGAACCCGCACCCATGCCCCATCCGCAGGTTGCAGATGTCCCTTGGCACTGGTGTAGGCCCAGCCCACCGCCCCCTTGCAACAAGGCACCCACAACTCTCATATATGTAAAACAGTATTAAAGAATTGTGAATAACATATTAAAGAAAAAAAACGTAACAAGATAACAGCACAATGCGAGTCAGACTCACTGAGACCCCCACCAGTGGCTGACCGGAGAGTGGTATGTAACTCCAGTCAGCTGTCCAACAGGGAAATACAGGTCCCTCCTATGGGTATCCCAGTCTGAGGTCAGTCTTGTCGATCAAGAGCGGGGCTACCCTCCAACTGGGACGGTGTATCGCTGCATTTCCTCTTGGGTTGCACCGTTGCCATGATTGATGTGGCATTGCTTTTTAACCAAAGATGTTGCTTCTGTTACACCGAGGGGTCAGTTATACGAGCAGGTGCAAAGTTCAGTTTCTTGCATAAGGTCATAGCAACCTCTGAGGCCTTCAGTGTTGAGGTGCCATCCTTGTGGGTGAAAATCAGAGGGAAGAGGAAACCCCACCTGTATGGGATATGGTTCTCCCTTAGGGATTCAGTGAGCGATTTGAATGCCCGTCATTGTTGTAGGGTCAACCACGACAGGTCTTGATATAATTGAATCGAGGTGCCGTTGTAGCGCAGGTCGGGCTTTTGACGGGCTTCCCTCATAATTAGGCCTTTCTGCTTGAGGAATAGACAGCAGATAACATCCCTTGGTCGGTCCCCCTCCTGGGACCTCGGTCGTAACGCCCTGTGCGCTCTTTCTAAGTGAATCTCAGCCTGGGGGGTATCTAAATCAGTGAGGAGAAGATTTTCTGTAGGACCCCATGGAGACCTCTAGGCCGCACTGTCTCTGGAAGATTCCGCACTCGAACATTATTTCAGGAAGAGATTTTAAGCGTTGTACCTCCTCATCCTGAGACAGCGCCTGTTGTGGCAATTCATGCTGGGTGGTCAATATAGTTTCTGTTTTATATCTCTGCTGAGGTCTGCCATGTCAGACCTACCTCATGACGTCTCCCACCATGGCTTCCAATTCTGCTCTTGAGGGAAAGTACTGCATGTCGGATTTGGTGAGGAAACCAGGAGAGCCATCCTTAGAGCGGGCACCACCTCTCTGACACCAAGATTTCAGCTCGTCTGGACTGTTTTCCTTTCCTACCACCTCGATCTTGTTAGGCTGTGGCACAGGGGATTTGGTCTGGAACTTCACACACAAAAAAGTAGTGATTTTTGGTCACTTTCTTGCATCTCCCTATCATCCTCCTCAGCCTGGTAAGCCACTGAGGTAGTAATGCTAAGGATGGTGCACAATAAGCGATGGAGTGAGAGTTATAGTGATGCTATAGGGCCAGAGCTCTTCAGTGTGATACATTCTCTCTAGAGTCAGGCCACACCACCTCCAATGGGATTATTTTTTGTTCACTACAGTGCACACAAGATCCACTGAGCTTCCTTGTAATGCAGTTCTCACAGTTAACAGAGACAATGCAGAATCAAGATTAGTATTACCGTTTCCATAAGGGAGTCTCTGCTGTGTTGCAGTTGAGTAAAAATGTAATATGATGACTACATTTAGGACCATAGTCACAAAAGAAATGATAGGCAATTCAAGAGCAAATCACCTACCACAGGGGATAAATAAATAACCCCCTCCCAAACTCCCATTGATTTAAATTAGGATTTTCACCCCTTGAATACTAGAGAGCAAATTTTAATATGTAGCCTCTACAGCTCTTCATTGTAAATGCTCCTCAGTTCAGTGTAATAAGAGTGAGGCATAGCACACAATAATGAAGAGGGTAGTAGTGCACTATATTGACAGGTGTAGACAAGACTAATCTGTATAATATAAATTGCTAGGCTGCAAAGCTCCCTGTGTGCGTAACAGCACAAGAGCAGTAGAGATTGGCGGAACGATGCAGTCATGCGCAGTAGAGACTGGCCAAACACGCTGATCCAGAGCGGGACGCTTTGAACGGCTCACCACCTATCTCTGCTCCCGGCTCTAGGGCAGCAGCGAGGCCGCTGGGTGGCACTTTAGCCTGTGTACACGGGCTTTCATACTAGTTTATTAATAAAGAACAAGAAATTCTAGGGCTATCCAACAACACAATGGGAGAGAAATTAAATGCTTATTTATTTACATTGGACTTCTATTAAGTTAAATGCAATGCGTTTGAAAACAACTCTAGCATTCAAGGGATTAAAAGCTCCCTTTACATTAATTTCAAGTTTAATTTGTCTCCTATGATGTGGTTAGTTTGTTCCAAAATTGTCCCAGTTCCTCTTATTACTTCAGACTCTAGGGACCTTATTTATCAAGTTAGACAGCTACCATTTTGGAGCGACCCACCTGCGATATAGGGGGAATGAAAACCCCTATACATTTAATGCTTTGATCACCAGGGGAGTGTGCAACACATTGCTTAGCAATGCGATTATCACCACTGACACTCAATGGTTTAAATGGGGCTTTAACCCACCAATTCCTTGAGAGGGCTTAAAGGGATAGTAATACTTAAATGAGCCCAGAGACATCTCTCTGGTTTGAGAGATATCCGCTTTCAAAGTTCCCTCTTTTTGCCTTTTGATGTCAGCATTCTAACTGAGAGCAGGGGAATCCTCTCCTGGGATCAGCCGGCGGCTTTCATCAGTGCCGAGATCGCGGTAATAAAAAATAAATCCTTCACTAAAAAGGTCTTCTACGTGCGCGTGGTTTGCAAGCACACCTAGAAGACCTTTTAAGTTAAGGATTTCTTTTTTATTACCGCAATCTCGGCTCTGCTGCAGAGCCTCCGCCGGTCCTGGGACCAGATTCCCCTGCTGTCATCTACAATGCTGACGTCAGGGGTGAGGGAACTTTGAAAGCGGATATCTCTCAAACCATAAAGGTTTGAGAGATGCCTGCTGGGCTCATTTTACTCAGTTTTTGAAGGGCTACAAGATGGGGATAATAATTTTTAAGTATTACTATCCCTTTAAATGCATTGTACCATTTAAAGACATGAGAATGTGCTGATCATCTTCACTTCAAGGGGAATTGAGGGGTTTTCTCCAGAAATGCTTTTCTCTAGCTTGATAAATAAGTCCCAAGGTTGACTGACAGATTTTTCTTAAAAACATCTGCTATCTCATCTGTGTTACACTGGAGGAGAAACAGTATGTGAGAGATATTTAATTCAGACTTTATCTGGTGGAACTATCTAAAATTACATTTACTGTAAACAAGAGATTGGCTCGCCAAAACAGTAGTTTTCTATGAGCAGCAGGGGATGTGACCTGAAAAAATAATATATGGCTTATATATTGCACATTGTCTAATAAAAAACTGCAACTCCAGAGTAAATATAAATAAGTCACGATGTCAGTGGATTTGGGAACAAAATGTCTTCATAGGTTCAATTTCAATGCTGGCTTTTGGTGGTTAAGGTAGTATGATGCTATTTGTTCTCTCATTAGAAAATACCATTGCAAAATTAGTAACCAAAGGTATTATAAAAATAGTGTAATAATCACATCTTTCATATTTTCTATTAAATATAGGAAAGTAAACTTCTTTGTAAAGCATATTGTATAGGACTTTTCCTGATGGGTAAAATAAGGGTACTTGTGTTTGTGGGAGAATTTTCATTCAGAATGTATTACAGCTCAAACTTGCATTTTTTTTTTAAAAGCAAACTGTTAGCAAGGTTGCCAACTAGTGTCCAAAAGGTAATTTTCTTTATAGTGAACAATTTATTAGAGCTTGATAAAAACTACAGCTATCCATAGTAAGTGATAAATATTACAGCACCATAATATCAGGATTACGAAATTTAAGTTTCATGGTCAGTATTACAGTCCCTTGCTGTATCTTTATCAATTCATCCTCTAGCCTCTCTTATGGTCTTCAAGTCACACTTGAAACAACACCTCCTTAAAGTGGATCTATCACATATAGATATCTAATGCTCATTAGATAGAGCATTTAGAGAAAAAGTTTTGAAAAAAAAACTGTTATCGGCACAAAAATTCAAGTTTAAAACATGCCCAGCAGCCTACTTCCTGCTTGCCGCACAGAGGCTTCTCCCGTCCCACTACCCAGCATCCACCAATGACAGAGGCTTTCTTTCTCTAAGCTGGAGCAATCTCATTGGCAGAGATTGATATCTAGCCAATGAGATCGCTCCAGCTTAGAGAAAGAAGCCTTAGTAATCCGAGGATGCTGGGTAGTGGGACGGGAACAGCCTCTGTGTGGCAAGTAGTTGCCGCAGCGGCAAGCGGAAGTAGGCTGCTGGCCACCTTTTAAACTTGAATTTTTGCGTAGATAAAGGGTTTTTTGAAAAATGACTAACATTAAACTTTTTCGCTAAATTCTCTATCTAATGAGCATTAGATATCTACACACTAACCATAGCTGTTTGAGAGATGGGATTTGCTTCAAATTATTTTTTTTCATCTACAAAACGAGAATCATTTTTGATGGGACATTAGTCTACTTTTAATATCTGCCTTTGGATTTTTACATCCCAAGAACACTATTTTACATTTGGCAACATTAAACTGCAGCTGCTACAGTCTTGTCAATTCTTCTAATATATTGAAATAATTTACTTTTTGGCGTATTCCCCCCAGGAATGTTTATTCTGTTGCAGATCTTTGTTTTATTTGCAAAAAAAAGGCATACCTTACCTGGAAGACCTTTTGCCATATCACTAATATAAATACTAAAAATAATGGGCCCCAGTATGGATCCCTGAGATACCAAACTAGTAATACAACCTTCCCTTGAATATTCTCCATTAACTACAACCCTCTATTATTCAGCTACTGACTTTTCCATTCAACTATTTTTACATCCAGATCAAAACACTACAATATATTAATGAGCCTTCTGTGAGGGATAGTGTCAAATGCCTTACAGAAAGGGATAGTAATGTTTCAAAATAAAAGCAGCTCCAATTAATCTTCATAGTATTTGGGCCATGGACAATGTTATTTCAGTAGTGGCAGAGTTGTAGTTCAAGAGTAATTGAATGATAAAATATCCCCCCTCCCGCCCCATTTACCTAGTGTAAGCTACCTCCCTTCAGCTGAGGAATCTGGTCTCTTGACCTGACAGGTCACAGCAAGGGACAATCTTCTTACTGTGAGATCAATGAAAACCCTGCCCCCCTTGACAGGTTTTTCCCTTATGCTGATTTAAGATTGTCCCTCTCTGCAAGCCATCTGGACACCACCTCTCTGTTCTGAGGTGAGCGGTTTTACATCAGTAAAAGGGATGGGAGGGGGATACTTCATCATACAATTTCTCTTGAACTACAACGCTGACAGTATTGAAATAACACTCTCTATGGCCCAAATACTATGAAGATGTATTGGAGCTGCTTTTATTTTGAAACATTACTATCCCTGTAAATCTAGATAAGCTATTTCTACTGCTCTCCCCTTACCACAGAGTACCACAGTGTTTCCCATTTTCTTTTACCCTTACTGACAAGTCTAATGCAGTGCTCTGTTGCCTTTTATAAATCACATTTCAGAAAAAAAAACGTCTTTGGGACTCCATCTAAAGAACTCCATGCTGTTAAAGGCGGACTATCACCCCTATACGTGTTGGTCGAAAAATAGTTAATCTAGCGACTAGATGATATAACGTTTTCATTTTTTTAAATAAATTCACTATTTTGCTGAAATTAAAAAAGTAAATAAGCAAATTGACCAGAGAGCTCTTCAGCTTACATGCAGAAAGCCTCCATCATTGGAGGAGACAGGATCAAGGGAGGGAAGCAGAGGAAGAGTGACAGACTGTGGTACAGAACTGGTAACAGCAGTCTGTCTGGAACTAGGGCACAGGGCAATACTTACTCATTTAATTTCAGAAAAATATTGAATTTATTAAAAAAATTAAAACGTTATAGCATTTAGTTGCTATATTAACTATTTAGACCAACATGTATAGGTGTGATAGATCCCCTTTACAGACTGAGCTAAATATGTGTCCATTTTAGAAAACTCAGCCTTTCTAAAATATAGAACTTGTTGTTCTAGCGCGGTGAAACTCAGCCTCTTTCCTTATATTAACCCCTTAACGACCCTTGACGGTCACAGTACGTCATGGGTAAATCTGACTGAACAACCCATGACGTACTATGACCGTCATAGAATTCCGGGCTCCCCCCGCGGCTGCACGCCATTCGGGGAGTCCGGAATCGGATTCTTAAAAAAAAAATGGTCCTTTAGTGACCTCCGCGTGCCTGCGAGGCCGGTCGTTAAGGGGTTAAACTACCCTAAATGATGATCACTGGAGTCCACACACTCTTCTACAGTTATATCTGATACCAAGTCTCCATTTGTAAATACAAAATCTAGTATGGTTTCCTTCCTAGTTACCTCTTCTTCTAATTGACTAAGAGATAACCCCTGCAAAGAATTTAGGATATCTTTGCTCCTGGCTGAAACTGCTGCTTGTTTATTCCAGTCTACATCAAGCAGATTAAAGTCTCCCATAATGTTTACCTCACCTTTCACTGGCATCCTTGCTATTTCCTCAGCTTGTTTGGTGGGTCTGTAGATCACACTATAGAAGCGACCATCTTATTTTTGTATTTTAAAGTTATCCAGACTGTCTCTATGTTCCCCTACATATATTGTATAAGATCAACCTTTAAACTATTTTGCATCAATATCATTCTCTCCTCGTATTCGGCCTTTTTCTTTCTTTTCGAAATAAAGAGTACCCTGGTATTATTACATCCCAGTAGTTTTTTCAATGTATCAGGTCACAACAATCCCCATTCAGTCTACATCCTCACTTGTTATTATTTCAGTGAGTTTAAGGATCTTATTCTCTAAACTGAGGGCATTTGTACATATTGCTCCAAGCCTACTGGTTTTTGACCTATGTACCACAAACATGCCTTGTCCAAATCAATCTCTGCAGTGCTGTGGGGGTAAAGTAGATTTAACCAGTATTGTTCCATTGCCGCCTGTTGCTGCAGATCTTTACCTAGTTTCTCAAAAACACTCTCACCTCAAGGCAATTCATTAGTTCCTAAATGGGCTAGACATGAAATGAAGCCCCACTCACATGGACAGTAGGTCCATCCCTGAATCGGGACCATTGTCCATGGTTCCTACTCCAGTCAGCCTTGGGCACTGCTGTGGTGCCCCAGTCAGCACCCCACCCGATGCTGTATATACTTCAACTGCTACCCATGTCTCTCTTTCCAGCTGAAGGTGCTACAAGTGTCAACAGATAGGGCACTTACAAAATCAGTGCCTCCATAATAGAACCTACCAAGGTCAAATTGCTTGGGTGCTGCAGCACATCTCCATCCATGATGAATCCTAGAACTAGGATCTGTCTCCATCACCAGGGGAATGGCTCCTAGAAAACCCTATGTGCTTGGTTTTCATGGGGTGAACACTGTGTCCATTACCCCTCCAGAAATAAGGAGGAAGCATCAGCAGACAATGCAGATTGAGGGATATCCTGCCATATGACTCAAAGCCATGGGGACATTGGTTGCTGTGATGAAGCCCCACTGGGTACCAGCCAAAGTAGATTTGAATGATGAAGGCATAGTTATTGAGTTGGCAAGGGGCACCCAGTGCAGGATACCACAGATGTGGGTGCATTTGGAAGTAGGGATGGGCCAAGGGTATTTCACTTTTGGGGAGATGGATCATCTGCCAAAGAATGTTATTTTTGGTAATGATCTTAGGGAGATAGACTGTAAATATGTGGCATCGAGCCACCAGTGTAGCATCATACCACCCCCAATCAGCAGGATCCATACCTCCAGCGCCAGACACTTTAGGTCCCTACTCCCTCGGAGCCAGACACCCTTGACAGGGCTGTCGTTCCTGAACCTACAGCAACACCCCAGACTCAAAGATGTGAGATCCAGTGACACCAACAGTTCCAAGTATTTCCCCCACATCCCATCTCCCCTGTGCATCTCAAAGCCTGGCCTGTGCATGGTTGTTCTTAGTCCCTTAGACACCCTGGCCTCATCCCCACTTCCCTTACATGCTCCCTGAGGGTGTGGGTTGTCCCTGAACCATCACCTGGCACTGGCAGCTGAATGTGCCTCAAGAGATTCAACTATTTTATTACAGGTGTCTCATTAGGTACCCCTAGAAGGGTATCAGAATATTCAGGAAATGTAGGAGAAGTACCCCTAGCCAGGGACCTCCAAGAATACATGTAATTTCTGCAGATATTATGACTTTTACTCTATCAGTCACCTGCTTTAACCCCAATAAAATCAATTATCCAGCTCCCCCCAATATCAGGACTCTGTGATGGTCTAACAGTCGATGTAGAGAGAAATAGTGGAGATTCTGGTGATGGGGGTCAGTCAACCAATCGTCAGTCACTGAGCTGTTCCAGTAGTCCTTTTTAACCAATTTATGTGGATTACCATGCAGTGAATGACTACACCAATACAGATGCCTGTTCCATGCTCCACATCAACCTGGTAGATCAGCTGGCAGGAGCCTGATATGCTTCCACTCTGAAACTGAGAATGGGATATTGTCAAATACCCTTGCCAGATCAAGTGCAGCAGAAGCCAGCCTTCATCACCCCATTGGCTTATTTGAGTTACTTGTTATGTCATTTAGGATGAAGGATACCCCAGAAACATTTTAGAGACTAGTAGAAAATCTGTTGGAATGGTTGGAACACTGTGCCTGCACAGAACTGGGTAATATTGCAGTGTACTACTTGAGAATACTACCTGGCCCACTTGGCTGAGATACTTGACCACATCCAGGCATCCAGGCTGACAGTAAACAAATGTCATTTAGGGAAGTCCAGTACCTAGATACCTAGACCCAAGCCATCAAAACCCAAGGCAGTTCATACAGAGTTGGTCCACTCCCCAGACAAAGAAATAAGTGTTGGCCTTCTTAGGGACTGGATGATACCATACTACATTTTTTCCTAATGTTAGTGCTTCGGCCAGACCAAGAAGTTGCAGCACAGCAACGTGATCTGTATCGCAGAGTGTAAAACATTTCAAGAGACTGAAAACTGCCTTGTGATGTTCCCCTTTCCTGGCCACCCAGTACTATATGAAACAGCTACTGGTCCACACTGATGTTTCCACATGTGAATTTGGAATGTTGCATACCTAAGTTGAAAACTTGGATTTGGTGGTGGGGTGCAGAAAGAGTGCCTGGCTATCATGTAGGCTCTAAAAAGGTTACAACCATATCACTATGGAAAATGATTCACTGTGGTCATGGATAACAAATCCTTGACTTCGCTAAACTAGGTGTGGAGGACAATGTGTGGTTTCTTTGATGGAGTTTGTCTTTCCAGCCTTTAATGTGGCCTGAAGGCAAAGAGGACAGTAACACAGTACTAACAGGCTCTCTCAGCAGCAGGATAAATGATGGACTGGCTCATGGACTTATGAGGGAGGCTATGGTTGATCTGTAGAAGGCCAACCCATGATCACTTTTGATCACTTTTGTTTTGGTGTTGGTGAGGGAGAGGGTAGTGAATCTAATGACCCTGGTTTATACAGTGCTGGAGAGTCGGAATGTCTTTTCAAATAAAGGTTAAGTCCAGCTCTCTGCTGTTCACTGCTATACCCATTTGGTATGTGCTCAGTGTAAGACACTGTTTTCCCCCATATAACATGGAATTTCCTTTACACTACATGGTTCCCCTAAACACTCCCTAGGTTTCCAAGTGCTGGGGCAACAAGTTTAGCCCACCGACCTGTCCTGCAGTATAGCTTTCAGGTTGCCAGGCAAACTGCACATACTCAGAGATAAGGGTATTTCTGAGCACATACACTAGCCCTCAGGACAATGATCGTCACTCTTGGGGATCATCAGGACTGAGGGGATTGCCTGGAAGATACAAAGGGGAAGGGGAGATGGGATTAACCATTGAGTAATGTAGAATGTTGCTGAGTCCCAGCAGCAATACCATCATTGGCAGATTCGGATATCCTGGGGTGTTTCACATTCTCTGATTGGCTTCCACTCAATCCGATAGCAGAGGGGAGCTCCAGGTGTGTGGGGGACACAAATAGCAGGGTTTGATGTGATGTAAGTGTGTTAGTTCATGAACTCTTGGCTGTGTTCTGATACCCCATGCTCCGTTTGATTGTTGTTAATAAACATGTTAGACATGAGCTTCAGGGCTTTTGCCATAGTCTTCATGGTACAGTTAGTTTGCTCAGGTATTGCTGTAGTCCTTCTTAGCACATCAGTCTCCATGACTTTTACCTTTTGCTTTGCAATGAGTTGGAATCTGTGTGGCATACAAAAGAGTTAAAACTTGATACGGGTATTTCTTACTATTTCCTAACCAAACACATTCCAATTCTCCTATAATCAGTGTTTAATTTATGTAGTATTTCTCAGAGTAAGCATACATGTCTTTTACAAAGAACTACATTTTAACAGAATCAATGCGAAAACTGTGAAAGATGTATTCAAAGGGCATGCAAGGATCAGAGAATGTGGGTAAATGGGCCATTGTCTCTTTTACGCAGAATTCTGGTGACAACATGTAGGATAAGTATGTGTGGAACTGCAACCTATTATCTGCTTCACAAAAGCCTGGAAATAGCTCCAATTCTCTGTGCATTATCTACCAATGCTCATGTATGCTGCTGTGGAAGGAAGTGCTCAGAATTATTAAATTACTTACCCTGGGGACAGATTCACACGACATGGTTTTAAAGTAGCCTATGAAGTGGAAATCTAGAATTTAATATCTTCTTTATTGGCATATGGGAATATACTATTAGGCTGTCATTAGGGACATTTATGTATGCTGGGCTTATTTGAGTTGCTAATTATACAAATTAACATTGCATACAAAACATCTTGATATTTCTATTCCTTACATTGCTTCTTAAACCGTTGGCTGTTTGAGTGGTCTCTAGCACTTTTCACAGCAATGCCTCCCTAGCATCCTATGGGTTAAATGAATACCGGGACATAAGCATAAAGTCAAAAGCAGAGCAATTCTGGGGGTAAAACAATGACGCATAGGGACAAAATTAATATTTCCATTGAATTAATTGGGGCTTTTAACCTGCTAAATTTTGGAATGGTATCCAGTGCATTTCAGAGCATTGCACTGGATACCTTAGTAATCCAGGGGTTAAAAGCCTTATTTAATCAATGATCATTTTCGTGGTTGTTTTAAACTACCATAATGCCCTTGGTGGAATTGTGAATGGGGGGTTCACTATCAAAATGTCGGCCACTATTGGGCGATAAAGAAAATGGCGCATTACACATATTGCCGCATTGAATAATGCGATATCAGAATCTCACCCGCATCAACAGGGCACGATTCTGATATTGCGGGCTTAAAGTGTTGCACATTTGAATAATTAACGTTGAAAATTATAACCTACACCCTGCACACTCTGCTCTGCTCCGTGCATTTCATTTTGTAGATTTTGCACACAGCGTGTGTAGGAATCACACACCCAACCATTGCTAGTGCTTACATCCATGTATGTTAACCCTTTGAGCGCGAGAATAAGAGCTGCAAGATGAAATACACGCACCCAGAAAGGCTCCTTGTATAAGGTTAGACTAACACACTACACTGCATCTCTCTGCTTTCTTGTAGTGAATTGCTATGAGTTCCAGCAAAGTGTGCAGCATATAGGTTATAATTTTCAAGGTTAAGTATTAAAATGTGCGACTCTTTAAGCCTGCTATATCAGAATCTCTCCCTTTTGATGTGGGTGAGATTCTGATAAAGCTCTTTTCATTATTGCAATTTAATGCACCGCTTTCTTTGTTGCCCAATAGTGGCCAATGTTTCAAAAGCATACGGAATCCAATTGTCATTTCTGATCCTCAAATTTAGTTTCATACCGAACTGCAAGAAAAGCAGTCACATTTATATATTGTGCACCCAGATCAACTGACACACAGGATACATTTTGCACACCCCTCTGACACTTAAAGGGTTATGGCTGCCCAGTGCATAATGCAATACAAAGCAATGAGTTGTGCACCCCTCTGACACTCAAAGAGTAACCTGATATATAGAATAGACAGGGAAACAATAATATATATATAACTCTGCAGGAAAGTAATAAGACAGTACACTTGGTAATGATATTGTATAATAGCCAACTTAAACTCTCTCTCAAGCTGTACTGTATTCTCATGGAGATCTGGCTAACAAACATGCATGGAATTCAGCCTGTCCTGCTCAGAACCCCATCAGGAGATCTGATAGTCACTGGTATAAAAATTCAAGGCAGGAACAGTAGTCAAAATATATATCATATTTAATAAAAGTAATACAATAATACATTAAAATAAGCAAAAATCTCTGCTCATTTTTTGGGGTTAGAAAGCCATTTTCACAGGAGTAAACACGTTTCTACCTTCAACTAATGGGCAATGAACTAACCCCACATGCTTTTGCAGGATAGCTGATTCGCCTAGACAAGGCACCCTTGGTGCCTCTAGCCCTGTCCATGGTCACACCCCCACCAATGCAGTTGACTTATTAAAAAGCCAAGGCCTGCTCTGTGCCAACCCCCTCCCCCCAAAAAAATTGTTCCTTCCATCATTTGCAGGGGAGAGACAGAAAACACTCAAAGCTACAGGCTTCAATGTTTGTGTGCAATTTGTGTGCAATTCCCCGCAGACTGCAGTATATGTTATTTGCAGTCATAACCCCAGGTGACTGACAAATTTGTGCAGTTGATTGTTTCTCAAAAGATCAAAAGGAGAGCATCAGAAGTCAGCTGATCAGCTTCCTTCTGAGCCACCTTTAAAAAGCTATCCATTAAATAGCATGTGGTGCACAGAGAGAGAGAGAGAGAGAGAGTGCCATCAATAAATGATTGGATTGAAGGGGAAATATACTCTCGAGTAATAATTGACTCTTAATTTGTTCAACAGAAAAACTCGACTAAAAAAAGGTGGATGGATATTCCATACATTCAAATAGGAATAAGATCAGCACCTTTCCAGGGGAAAAAATCAATAGAATGGGACTACTGACCAATATCTTAACCCCTTAAGGACCGGCGGTCATGGGACATTTCCGTCCCATAATGACCGCATAGGGGCACTTTGACGCGACGGTACATGTGACCCGTCACGTGTATCGGCGCGTCACTATGGGGCTTGAAAGAGATCGCTCCGATCTTGGAGCGGTCTATTTCAGGCCCTATTTTTACTTACAGCGCTCCCGGTAGAGCGCTGTAAGTAAAAAGTACGTGACGTACCATGACCGTCATCGGTCCTTGAGTAGTTCAAGGACCGTGACGGTCCTGGTACTGTGAAAGATGATCACAAAAACACTAATAAAGTGCTAAGTGAGGGTTCTTCCCCTTGTCCCAGAGAATGTTATGAGATATAATTATTCCCTATTCTAAATATGAGTTCGTAATATCTCAAAGTTATATCTGTAGACAGGCCTTATACAAGTAATATAAGGACAATAAAGAGGATTACAGAGTCTGTGTATGTATTATGTAAAAGTTTATTGGCTATCTATAGAATATAAAGTAAATAAGAAACTTATCAAATAACACAATAAAAACAAGTTACATTACATTACAAATCCAACTAGCAGAGTATAAGATAATTATAAAGTATTGCTTGCCATAGTATTAAAAAATAATTAATTACATACCACTCAGCCTCGATGAATAAGAGTGTCAGATAACCTGATCTGTCCGGCACTAACTATAGGCATCTTCTCACCCATTATATACCTTTTTCTCCTAGCATGAGCTAAGGGGCGTAAAGGATCATGCATATAACTCGTGCACGGAAAAACCATATTTGGAGGTAGATATAGCAATTGGTTATTAAACACGTTGCTAGGGGCTTAGGGCATAATAGCTAAAGTTATCTAGGGTTCCAAGGGTGAAAAGTGTAAGTAGATAACTTATGCTTCCCTATCTGTGAGAACTATGGAGGATATGTAACTCGTGGAAGGTTACAAGGCCATAGACCGTCTCACAAGACCATAGACCATGTCTGTGTCAAATGGGGAGTGTGATGTAATATAGACCATGTCACAGGACCATAGACCATGTCTGGGTCAAATGGGGAGTGTGATGTAATATAGACCATGTCACAGGACCATAGACCATGTCTGGGTCAAATGGGAAGTGTGATTTAATAGTGGGCTCTTATCTAGCTAAAGCAATAAGTGTAGACTAGCTGTCTCTGCCATGGCTAAAGAATAATAACCTTTTGTGTGCTGTATAAAATAGCTATATGCAGAATGCAATAGGGTTATAGCATATATAAACAGTGTACACAAGTTGTAGGGGGCTTATTCCCCCGCAACAGTACGTCAGGGGTCCTTAAGGGGTTAAATTAGTTCTCCAAAATACTTTGTCAAAAGTAGATAACCACCCCAGCTTCTATTTCTGTTTGACAGTGCAATATTTTACAGGGATATATATAACTTTGTGAAACTTACTTTTCATGAATGAGACAGAAGTTGCATGGTACAACCTCCCCAAGAAATTAAATAACGGATGACTTCTGTAGTGAGAAAAAAAAATCATAGTCTGTGTAGGACTCAAATAATAATGATTTAAAATGAAGTAAAATAGTTTCACATTGATAATACTTAGTTCCTTTAAACATCCTGAAATGGTGAAATGGATGAATGAAGTGAACTCAAATGAAAATGGTGTGAAATGATACATGGGCTCCTAGTTTACCTTAATCAGTTGATTGATGCTTAGATGCTTAGATTTTTTATACGAAGTTTCATAGCAGTCTGCAGGCCCAGACTGGGACAAAAAATAGGCCCGGGCATTTAAAGCTGAGCAGCCCATTTTTATTTTCTGAGCAGCCCATGGGGGGGCGCTTTCTCTCTCTTTTTTTTTTTTTAACGCCCGGACCGGGATGTCATCTCCCAGCGCTCTGTATTACTACAGAGCCTGGGTCGCCGGACCGGCCCACCGGGAAAATGCCTGGTATGCCCGATGGCCAGACCGGGCCTGGCAGTCTGTATCACATCTACCAACATGATTCTCCCCTAGCTCCACTAGCCTTCAGTTTATCAGGATCCCTAGGTATACGATGAAGCTTGATGAAAAATGGAGATGAAATGACATGCTTAGGAATGTTTCCTTCATACAGCAAGCAACTATATGTGTGTAGTGATGTACATAGTGATGTACACATACATATTACTTCCTTTAGAACATCCTTGTGTCCCATTAGAATCATGGGCAGGGCTTTCTCGCTCTATGGCTGATAAAGTCTAATCTCTATTGGGTGTAGCTGTGAACTAAATACAGACCTAAAACAGCATGCAACAAATATAGGAAACTACAGATATTATGCAAAATATATATTGAAAGATCTGACTGCTTTATAAAGGTTTCCTTCCTAGATAAGCGTTTCTGTTAAGTGCATTAAGAGGCACATTCCTATGTGTATAGTTCCCCTTTATTATTTTCTAAATCATGCAACTGATGGCCTTTGTATGTGTGAGATTTTAACATATGAACACCTAATTAGAGGAGATGGGTCCATTTTAACATTCGTTATTAAACATGTTGTCATTTCCAGCAGGCTGGGGAAGCTATTTCTTTACTTTATTGTTAGGAAGCTGTAATCTTATCTCTAGAAAAGCAAGATATAAGCGGCACAAAGCATACTTCTTCCTCCAGCCTTTTAAAAATTATAGCACATGTAATAATAGGATTTAAAACATATCTAGAAAACTGTATTGAACTACTGATCCTTGGATATACGTTATCTATTCTGGTGATATGGTCCAAATACACTTGCGTCTTAAGGTTCTGAGCCATCATGAGGCAAAAGCAAAATCAGTAGGACAGATCAAAACTAATACTTAATCATTGTTCTGGAAGTCATTGGAGATAAAGCAAGGTTTTGGCAATTGGTATATAGGTCAACTATCATCCTGAGAATTGAACACTATCCCAGTTGTTAGGGCAGATACCATAACTATATTTATGATGGGTAGCAATTTAATGGAAACCATTCTCTTCTCTTAAGATAATGCTGCCTACTGCTCAAACCCAATGTGCTTTTATCCATTGGAGATCTAGCCAACGCATTGTAACCCAATGCGTTGGCCACTTCTCTGGCACTCAAAGAGTTAAAACAGGGGTACAGATCCATGCTGGGAGATCTCTAATACAAATGAAACTACGTCTTTAAATTACATAATTATACTGTATTTGAGTAAAACATTATTTGAGGCCAGTCTGTTATACAGTGGAGCTGTTGGAAAGCTACTCTTCTCCATAATAAAAGTGCATAGACTACCATTTGTTTAACCCTTTGTGTGCCAGAGGGGTACACAATGCATTGCTTTGCAATGCGTTGCGTACCCCCTGGCACTCAAGGGGTTAAAGGAATGATGACACATCCTTAAAATAAACCCCCTCTTATCTTAAAAATATAGTAAGGTTTATTTTAAACATATTTTGTTTCTATAATTTGCCATTTAAGTTTTACTGTCAAACATAATTCTTTGTTACAGGACTGCAGAACCTCAAATTGCTTCTACAAGGCCTACAAGGTCATTGGGAGGAGTTTGTGGTTTTGGAGTCCTACAAAATGAATCATGTCTGCCTTAGTGGACATGGCATCTGGTAATAATTATTAAAGATTAATGTTAGGGAACTATTCCACACATAATTTATTCTTAGTGGTCATTTAGATGTTCAGCCTAGATTAAGATAAGTAGGGTCTCTTTATTATTGTCCCGTTAAGGATAATCAGCCTGTGTTTTAAATTTAAACATAAGAGGTTAAAGTCACAAGGCATTAGAAGTGGATTAGTGCTCAACATATTCATTTATAAATGAGGAAACATTTTAATTACTGAAGGAGGCTCCCAAGCCATCTCCAAGGCACGTCATCTAATTACTTTCTATGTGATTCAATTACAATGTTCAAACTGCATTTGTAGATTAAACTATCCCCCCTGAGGATTAAGCTTCTGTCCTCAACATATATGCAAGTGCAGACACACATGCATCAGCACACACAAACACACGCATGCGTGCACACACCCATACATAAACACACACACACACTTGATTGTGGCTATTATAGACACAGATGCATAACATAACATATACATAACATTTAATGGCAGACAAGAACCAATCAGCCCATGTAGTCTGCCCATTCCTTATATAGTTAGCTCAGATTTACTGTAGCTAAAATAGAATAGATTAGAAGAGAATATCCAGTATACATTCTTACTCAATTGCACAGTGTTTATAGGTCTTGCCAACCTGTTGTATACTACAGCAGAATGTGTTAACACTTTATAAATAAATTCAGATAATAATTAAGTTGATTATTATTATTATCATCATCATCATCATCATAAAACACATACAAAATCAGAAAATCTACTACAGGACTAGTTTCATAGCTCTACAGCAGGGGTGGCCAAACTGTGCCTACGGTGTTGCAAGCTGTAACAGAGCAATGCAAATCACGGTTAGTCACCAGCAGTCAAAGAGATATGGAGGCATAAAACAGAGAGCATGCGTGGGTTGGGAGTAAGCAGGGATTTTCAATGCAGCTGATGGGAGTGGGTGAACATATAATATGAAAAGCCAATCAGTATTGGGGACAGCAATAAACTATTCCTATCATCCCTCGGCAAAGACATTTCACTTTCATCTGATTCATCAGAATTTGCATGTTTGGAGCATAACAATCAACAGTACCAAAGACCTTTATAGGAACCAGTTGTGCCTGGATGATTAACATACCTAGGTACTTTCAAAATGAGCAGATCCTGTAACCATTTGCATGTCAGAGTGTGTTTGCAACAATTTGCAGAGCACACCTCTCTGGCACTCAAACGGTTATAAAATTAACCCTTATCAATCACTACATGATGCCAATTTTAGGTGATATACCATGGCTGGTCCTAACCTAGTGGTACGATAATCAGTTCTCAAGGAAGCCTCAACATGCCAAGAGTTAAAGGAGAATGAATATCTTATAATAACTCCCAATTACTTTACTATGGCCAGGAAATTCTATAGGCCTTTTTAAATTTTTCCTTGGTTCAATAGAAAACATCTTCAGTTGGTCCTAGATGTAATAGTCATGGATTCAGACATAACAGTTGACCGCAGGACCTCAAACTCTATACTAAAACTTTAGGGAAACGTGGGATGGGCAATGCAGGTGCTTAAAGTGTTAACTAGGATCATGTACACTGTCTACTTTAGATTGAAAAAAGACTGCCAGCAGCCATGTTCTCCTTCACAGACCTGACATTCAGAATTGACTGACTTAAACAAAGACAAAATTAGGGAAATTAGGATTTTCTGGCCATAGTAAGGTTAGTGGGTTATTATTAGAAGGTGTTTCCTTTATCCCTTTGAGTGCCAGAAGGGTGTGCAACACATTGCAAAGCAATGTGTTGCACACCCCTCTGGCACTCAAAGGGTTTGCGATATTTCTGCTTGAACACATGAAAGAGAAGGAAACCTTTCCTTTCTGCCTTTGCAGTAGAAATAGCACCAACCTTCAGAGCAGCAATTAGTGCAGAGCATGTAGTAGAGCATTCTGCAGCCTATAATGCTAAGAATGTGGCCCTTCATTCTGACTAGGGATGTGTAGATGATAGCTCTTTCACCTCAATGAAAGGCATCTACTTTTCTCTTTCCACTGAAAGTACTGCATGGAAGAAATGCAGGAGAAACCAGCCTCCAGAAGGTGAAGTCCAAGGCAAATCCTTGTGGGAACATTCTGATGTTTCAGCACTGCTTTTCAAATGTTCTCACACTGATGTCTTGACTCCCACACACATCTTCATGTATATGCGAACCATAATGGAGACAGCCTTTTTGCTGCCCTAAGCCAAGCAAATTCATGCACTCTCCACCCCATACACACTGTGCCATGCTCACTTTATTCATCTCATTTCTCCTTAACTCTTTGATGACAAGAGAGGTATCTAGTACATTGTAAAGCAATGCATTGGACACCTCTCTGTCACTCAAAGTATTAAGCAAGCAATGTCATGAGCAACCACCAAGAACAAAGTAAAGTGTTTTGTTCTAAGGGTGTGGTGGCGTTTCAGTGGCACTCCCGTCCGATTTTTCTGTTTCATATATCATTACAGAGAGAAAATTTCCATAACCATATCAGGCTGGTACCACCCACAGGCAATACAGCTCTGAAATGTCAAGCAAATCCTCTCCACATGAGAGAATCGGCACAACCACAGATGTACGTTTTTTCCTATGTGGACCTCATCGGTGTGATGCAGCTAGTTCCCTCTAGGCACTTGGAGAGCAAGGTCACATGCGTGGGATGCCCTTCTAGACATGGGCCCTTGTTCTCCATGTACTTAGAGGGAATCAGCTGCACAACACCAAAGTGGCTTACATGGGCCAAAATGCATGTCTGTGTTGTTCCTCTCGTGCTGGACTGCCTGCGGGTGGGACCAGTATGATTTGAACATGGAGATTTCCTCTCTGCAATGGCACATGGGAAGTGAAAATGTGACTTGTAGCACCACTGAGAGGCCACTATGCCTTAGAACAAAACAGTTTATTTTGTTCATTCTCAGTGAGTGCTCATCACTATCTTTGCAGGTCTTCCTAAGTTGGTGGGGCAACCCAGGCATGGCCCCTTACTCTCCATCCGCATAAGGGGAATCAGCGGCACCACACTGATGAAGCCCACACTGGCTGAAATGGACATCTGTGCAGGGCCGGATTTATCAATAGGCCAACTAGGCACTGGCGTAGGGTGCCCAATTTTCTAGGGCGCCTGGTAGTGGCCCAGTCACGTCATACTTCCAGTTTTATGTGATCACTTTATTTTTATTATTTTTTTTTAAACGGTGGTGCAGTTTAACCTCTTTGTGCCATTTTCTTTGGGTACTTATATATTTGACTTTTTAATCACTGCTAATCATGTACTCATTTGCAAAGCTGTAGTTGTCATTTTTTTTACCAACATGTATGTATAATATGGCCCATATTATACATACATATTGGTAAAACAAGTACTGTGAAGAATAAAAAAACTGAAAAATAGGTGTGACCCCCAAGAGGATGTGGTTAATAGAGGGTGTGGCTAAGTGAGGCATATGGCTAGGGGTGGGGAAAAGGTGGGGCTAAGGGGCCAGAGTGTGTTGTGCCTAGGGGAGCCTGAGATGTAAATCCTGCCCTGCAACTGTGGTTGTGCTGTTTCACTTGTACTGAAAAGATTGCCTGACATTTCGGAGCTGGACTGCCTGTGAATGGGACCAGTCTGATATGAACATGGATATTTCCTCTCTGCAATGGCACATGGGAGCGAAATATGTGACTTGCAGCACCACTGAGAGGCCACCATGCCTTAGAACAACAAACTGTCCTTGTCACAATTTTTTTTGGGGATGTCTCCCTAAGACGGAAGTGTATCCCAGGCATGGGACTACGCTCTCCATGTCTCTAGGGGGAATCAGTTGCACTATGCTGACGAGGCCCACATAGGCTGAAATATACATCTGTGACCGTGCGTTTTTTCTTGTATGTAGAGGATGTCTGAGATTTCTGAGCAGAACCAGTCTGATATGGACATGGAAATGTCATGCAATGGAACATGGGAGTGAAGGCCCCAATGAGAGGCAACCATGCCTTAGAACAAAACACTTCTTTTGTTTGATCACAGTGGGTGCTTTTCACAATCTTTGTAAATCAAAGAGCTAAAGGCAAAGTTTGATATCAGTGCAAAGACCATTTTGTTACGTTCACTTTGGGAACAAGAGAGGAGATTTATAAACCTGGCGTTAAAGAAAAACTGGCTTTAAAAGCAGCTTAAAAGTGTTAATGGGATTTTAAAGTGTTAACGCCATCTAGTTGAGTTTTCTATTAAGTGGCATTAGAGAAAGTTAGAAAAGTGGCACAGTGAATTTATAAAGAAATGTCGTGAGTTGTGACAATTTTGAGACAGAATTATCGCCAGAATCTTAACGCCATGTATATGCTGTCCTTAACCCCTTAAGGACCAGCGGTCCTGGGGCGTGCCGTCCCTTAAGGACCGCATAGGAAACTTTGACGTGCCGTCCCACGTGACTGATCACGTGGGGCGGCACGCCAAACGGGGCACTGGAAGAGATCGCTCCGGTCTTGGAGCGATCAACTTCAGTGCCCGGTATTACTCACCGCGCTCCTACAGGAGCGCGATGAGTAAAAGTACGTGACATGTCAGGACCGTCACTGGTCCTTAAGTGCCGGACAAGCGTGACGGTCCTGCCACGTCACTGGTCCTTAAGGGGTTAAGCATTTCAGGAGTTAAAATATTCATAATAACACCATATTTATAAAAACGTCTTTAATAATTTATAAACCAGACCTGGCGTTATATTCACTTGCCATGCCATAAGGACTGTTCTTGACAACAGTTTTTATAAATCTCCCTCAAGGTGCCTAAAGACGCTAATAATCCCTGAGCCTCAGAGCTGCAAAAAATTTCAAGATAGTACGTTTTGTTTACAAAATGTATATAGATACAAAGCTGTAAAGCAGTTCAATATGCTGCACCAGCCAATCTGCTGCCTTAGACATAAGTAAATCACTATATGCACACATACACTCGTTCTCTCCATTCAGCCTTATGAAAGAGGTAGGCAGAAAGTTCCTTCCTGTGGAATTTCCACAGGAGGTGAAAGGTCTTGTTCTCCACTGACTCTCCCCTTAGCTCTGAGATTTAGCTAAAAATCGTGTCTCCTAGTTAGATTCTGAGAATTCCCAGATAAGAAGATTAGCCCTTTACGTGTCAGAGAGTGTATAAATTAACTTGTCTAACTCAGGTGGTTCAGATGATGATGTTCATTCTTCTTGAGGATTCACTTCTGTACTGCCCTGTTTTTGATATCCTAGGCAGGTTTCTTAACATTGACGTGTACACCATATGATGATACCTTGCTCTTGGTACCTAGAGAGACTACCTACACCTCACTGTTGATGTCCAATTTAAAACAAAAATCTGAAATGTACATATGGGGAGAGCTGGAATTCCAGTGAAAAGGAGCTTTATCCCACATTTAACCCTTTGATTGCCAGAGGGGTAGGCAGGACATTGCAGAGCAATGCATTGCATACCTCTCTGGCACTCAAAGGGTTAAGGGCTGGGCTGTCCATTTTTAGGGGATAGTGTCCCTTTCAATGGGGCTTTTAACCCCTTAAGTGCTAGGTAGGTTCACAGCACATTGCTTCTGAATGCGATGGAGACGTCTATAGCTTTCAAGTGGTTAAAACTTTCATTACAATCAAGGGAATTTGCACTAAAATTGCTCCTCTGTATTAGAAAAACTCAGTCCTGAGAGGATTGCTCCCCTCTTTATTAATTTGGGGTCTCATGGCATGTGCTACCTGTGACAATTAATATATACAAATAAACAGGTCAGAAAGTGCTATTAAAGTACACACTTATATTACCCAATTTTAATAGATTATGTTCTGTCCTGTTTATTTGTATTATGTCAGGCTTGGTTTCCCAACAGGCAGAGTAGGCAACTTCCCAGAGCTCCAAATTTTGAGGGGTGTCTTAAAGGGATAGTAATATTTCTTTTTATCTTTATTTTATTTTGTAGGCATTAAAAAAACACGAAGAATGATATGTCTTATCTCTCAAACCTTTATGGTTTGAGAAATATTCACAAGCAAAGTTTCCCCTCCTGCCCCTTTTACCTAGTGTAAGCCATCTCTTCTCAGATCTGGAATCCAGTCCATAGACCAGACAGATAACAGAAGGGGACAATCTTCTTCCTATGAGAATAATGAAAGCCCTGCCCCCCTTGACAAGCTTTTCAGGTTTTGCCCATATCTTAATTGAAGATTGTCCCTCTCTACAGTCTACCTGGGCACCTCCCTTCTGATCTGGCTGAACAGTGTTACATCAGTAAAAGGGGCGGGAGGGGGATACTTTGTCATTGAATTACTCTTGAACTACAGCTCTGACAGAACTGAAATAACACTCTTCAAAGTCCAAATTCCAAATTCTGATAATGATGATTAATTAGAGCTGCTTTTATTATGAAACATTACTATCCCTTAAACAGTACTGGCCACACTCATATTATGTGTTGTGTGTGTGAACAGAGCATTCACATAGTAACATAGTAACATAGTAATTTAGGTTGAAAAAAGACTTGCGTCCATCTAGTTCAACCCTTTTCCCATTCCTGTTTACCATCGTTGATCACAATGTCCCTACACCAATTTATATGCCAATTTGCAGGCTATTATTTAAGTGATTAGATGCTAGAGAGACCTCCAATGCATTGCAAAGCAGTTCATTGGAGATCTCTCAAGCAACCAATGGGTTAAAAGCGTTTTTGTGCTTTTATGTTATAGGCTATGGCTATTTTTGTGACAGGGACAGTGGATGGCATTGTGGGCGGGGGTCGTGTGAGGAAAGGGGGTGTGGTCATGGGCAGAGGTAAAGGCCCGTATGGTATGCTGCCTAAGAGCTCCTCCTGGGTAGAGGTGGGCGAAAGTGTTCCTGCGGGAAATTTTGCGAAAACCACGTTGTTATCAGCTTTTTCACGGAAAATCTGCCTAAAAACTAGAGGTTAATATTTTCGCATTTTTCTCCCATTGGCCAAAATTGTTTGCTATTTTTTCAATGCCTAAAAGGTTTACGCCCATTGATTTACATTGTTTTCTCACTTCTGCTATAAAAGCGTGACGTTTTCACTGAAGGCAGACACATTAAAAGCAGCTACAGAGCGAGATAGAAGTGCTGTTCTCTTGTGATATTTTGCAAAACGTGAGGCAGGAGAGGATCATAGTGACTCCTATCACTAACAGCAGGGTAAAAAATAATCAGTGGAGGAGCTGGAAGGACCATTATGTGTCCACTGAGTCTGAGGAGGAAGGGACCATTACTGTATCAATGCTGTCCAGTCCCCCTAAATCACTCCAAGGGATCTTGGGGAATTTAATAGGAAGGGAGGGAGAAAAGGGAATGGGAAGGAAGGGAGAAAGGGGAATGGGACGGAGAAAAGGGTAGTACTTGTGAGAGCAGGATAGGTAAGCTGCCTGTGCCTGTTTAAGACATGTTGCCCCTGCTGCCAGTGTCACCATTGCTGTACCTGCAGCCACTAGTGTTGTACCTGTTGCCAGACGTGCTGCCCCTGCTGCCAGTGCCACCATTTCTGATCCTGCAGCCACTAGTGTTGTACCTGTTGCCAGATGTGCTGCCCCTGCTGCCAGTGCCACCATTTCTGTAACTGCAGCCACTAGTGTTGTACCTGTTGCTAGTACTGAACCTGCTGCCAGTGCTGAACCTGCTGGTAGTACTCAACCTGCTGCCAGTGATGGACCTGCTGCTAGTACTCAATATGCTACCAGTGCTGAACCTGCTGCCACCAATACTTTGCCTGCTGCTAGTGTTTCTTGTAGAACTCGGGGGGGGGAGGCGAAAATTATGCCATGTGTGACAGCAGGGGCCCTCTGTCACATTGCTCGTCACCTCCTCCAAGCATCAGTGAGATGTCTGGAATAGAGAAGCAGCATGTAGGGACTAGTGGTGGTGGTGGTGTTGTAGAAGCTGGGGTGGAAGATACATTGATGGCCTTTTTAGCAGAAACTGAGAAGGAATGGGAGACAGGGATGAGGATGGACATCACCACCACCACTAGCAGTCAGCTTTTGAAATTAGTGGAAATTGCAAGTGCTCTAACTTCTGCTGCTGCTGAGATGAAAGGGCAGCAGGGTGCTGAGGAGCAGGTTAGTGTGCCACAGACCACCATGGACACAGTGGGAATGGGGTCAACAAGTAATGCGGGACTAGGACAGGTTCCACTTGCCAGCAGTAGCAATACTCCTCCTGATCCTAGCTGCAGTGCTAAATCTGACGCAGTAGCAGCAACATTATCAGCTGCCACAGAAAGTTAAGGGGAAGACAAGAAGAAAGAGGCCATACTTCTCCACCTGTTTCCTATCCTTCCCCCCAGAAGTTATGGGTGTGGGACTATTAGTTTCTTCTGCCAGGAACAGTGCAGTCATCATCAACAATGGAACAGTTCAAAATTTGTGACAAGTTAGTGAGAAGGGGAAAGGAGGGAACACACCTTGGCACAACTGCCCTGAAAACACACATGAAACACAGACACCATGACATTTACTCCAAACATGTTAACACACATGAAACACAGACACCATGACATGTTAAAGCCAAACACCTGTTACAGAAATCTAGCACCAATGTTACTGTACCCCCTGACTCTCCAGAAAGGTGGGGATCAAAGAGGAGGAAGAATAAAGAAACCCAGACAGACACTGGAAGTTCCATGACAAGCGAAACAACTAGCTTGCCATCACCATCACCTAGGGTAACTACATCTTCTGCCAATCCACCTCATTCATCGTTACCTCCCCCTCCAAATGATAGCCACTCTGTTAATGTTAGGATATGGCAGTTCATCTCTACCCATTGCATACTGTGTGGTGCACTGACCACACGTCAGTGTGGTGGAGGAGAATTGATACCAGATCATCAGGTGGCATCTGAGGAGATTCCATCCCACAGAATATGCTAGGATTCTGGCAGGGAGGGTTCAACATTACTATTAAACTGTCAGCAAGTTGTCATGTGTCCTTAGCAGGGACAGTGACAGCCGCAGTACTTGGTTTCGGGTGTCATGGTGTTTGGATACAGTTGTGCCCCCAGATGTTATTTACCACACACACACACACACACACACACACACACGGTGCACATTGCAGTTGCTGGTGGAAGCCACAGTTCCTGTTCTCAAGGGAAAAATATATAAATTCTAATAACAACACACCCATGATGATTTTGGAGGAGGGGCAGGTGGAGAAGATTTAATGGTCAACTTGTTCTTTTCTCCACAAATGCTGGGGGCTGCTTATTCTGCTGCTACTGCCTCAGTCGTATCACTGGAGCCAGTCGTGGCAAATGGAACCTTCATCATCCCTCTTCCATGTTACTGCTATTGTTGATCCCATTCCCTTCCGCTGCTTAAACAACTCAGCAGCAGCAGCAGTACGAACAGCAGTTGCAACTCAGGACTCAGGAGGACATTTGACAGTGGCCACTGGCCAACATGACCTGCTGGCATTAGGGCATTTTAATTTTTTTCTCAGGGCTTGTGTTTTGAAAAAAAAAAAATATATATATATAAAAAATAAATAAAAACTAGTCCTACAAAAAAAATAAACAATTTTTTGGGGGTTTGTTTCTAACAAGCCTAAGTCCTACAAATCAATGTTTCCTTAGGGCTTGTGCCAAATAAGCTTAAGTCCTACAAATCAATGTTTCTTCAGGGCTTGGGTCTCTAATAAGTCTAAGTCCTACAAAGGCTTCTAACAACAAATCAAACAAATCCTCCTCTACAAAGTACTCTATCAAGTCAAGTATCAGTCCACCCCAGTGGCAGCTTATGTCAGGGGGTTCCTGTCTCTGTCACTTTAAATACAAATGTCCTATTTTATTTTATTGATTTATATTTTTATTAACTGTCCCCCCAATAGCAGTCAAGAAAGCCCCCCAAAACAAATTCCCTGTTCAAATGATTCATTCATTCACCAACACAGGCACCCTCCTCAGACCTCTTTATACCATGTCTCAGGTTTTTATTTTATTTTATTTAGGACTTCTTTTTTATTAAGTGCCCCCCAATCCCAGTGAACAACCCCCCAAAAATAATCCCCTGTTCAACTGATTCTTTCCCCACACCCCACCAACACAGGCACCCTCATGCCCCTTTTATACTGTGTCTTTGGGAAATAAAATATTATTTGTAATGTGTTGTGTGTAACTTCTATGTTCCCATTGATTTCAATGGGCGAAAAAAGTGGAAGATCGGCACTTTTTGCTGGAAATTTTTCACCAAGCGGAAGGTGCCATTTTTCGCTGATTTCAGTTTGAGGAGGAAAGTTTCGCCCATCCCTACTCCTGGGATATAAATCCAGCCCTGGCTTCTCTTGTTTTAGTTCAGCAGCAGATGAAGACGTCTCTAGCAACCAATGGGTTAAAGCTTTTTTTGTGCTAATATGTTATAGGCTAAGGGAATTTTTCTGACAGGGAACAGTGAATGGGACTGTGGGTGGGGGTCATGTGAGGAGTTGGGGTGTGGCCATGGGAGGAGCTAAGGGCCCTTAGGTTGTGCTGCCTAGGAGCTCTTCACGGGATGTAAATCCAGTCATGGTTTCTCTTGTTGTAGTTCAGCATCAGATGGAGTCCAGCATGTTGATAACCCCTGTATCAAACAGTTGATTGATTGTCATGCTAAGATTAGTTTAGTTAATTAAAAGAGAATTTAAAACTTTGTTCATAATATAAATAGTTTTTGAGACATTAATATTTATTTTTGGGTGGAACAGTGTGGCATTTTATGCTAATTTTTTGTGAGCTAGGCCAGTTTTGCCACACACAGTGTTATGAATGAATCTTAGAATCTAGGCAGAGTACACACTGGAGTCATTCATAATAGCACAGTGAGCAAAAGGTTTGGCCTCAAACAGAACAAATTAGCAAACTGACCAGTAAATTAGCTTCAAGTGTCAACACTGTGCCAGTCAAATATAAAGGTTATTTTTTTCAAAAACTTTGTTTTACAAGAAAAATGGATAGTACCTCATGTCAATTCTCTGTAAAACAAACCAGCATGTACATGTAACAGTCATCCTTTAGCAATATAATTTCTGATTTTCTAATCATGATGTATTACTACAAGTTTGCATGTAAGAAACAATAAAATAGGCTAAATTGGCAATGAGGGACTGGGGATTGAGGATTGTTTGATTTGTTTGCCTCCCCCTCCAAACAATAAGGTGTTCTTTGCCTTTGACCTTTTATTTCCTTGTTCTGTGATCTGATAAGCACTAAAGTCAGCAGCTAGACCACTGGGAACAGGTTTTTGCTGTATGAGGAAAATATCATGTTCCAGGCAGCAAACTTTTTTGGTCATCAGCTACTGGGATGTAAACAAAAGAAATTACAAGTTTCACAATCCTCACAGTGATATTCTTAAACCAAGCACTGTCAGTGGTGTGAGGACTGGATCTTCGAAACTGTGTTCTGCAGACACTGAAGTCGCTAATGCAACAACAAGACTAGTGAAGTACTAGTGTACCACACTGTCCAGATGATAAGGAATATATTTTATGGTAGAGTGCACCAATCAAACCAAACAACCACTTGCTGAAACACCATGCAGCAGCTTAGAGTAGGGCTGGGTGACCTGCAGAATTTCAATATTGGGCTACAATTCCCATCATCCACAGCTGGATGTTCGCTGGCTGAGGATAATGGGAAATGTAGTCCTACCGATTACAGTTCACATATCCCTAAATTAGAGGGCTTGTTGATCCTAAGTGGGCCATATAGCTGTTGAATCCATTATGCTGGATTATGACCACTTTTGTCTACATGTGTTTGTATGGATAGATAATGCTGCATAAAAAACAGCAGTGTGCAATATAGGGAAGATGTCAACTGAAACTAATGTACATGAATACTGACATAGCACAGTGGGTTTCAGGAAATCACTGTGACACCTCAACAAGGTTGTTACAGTAATGGTAGAAGAGGGATGGATGCCATTATGTCAATGACAGAGCAAGGATTGCTAAAGACAGAAAGAAGACATTGTTAGTAATAAGCAATGTTTCTGGGCCCTGCTGAGGTTCTAAAATAAACTGTTTATTAGTAGGTTTGGTAGTGGGGTAAGAGAATGCCTCAGGGCAGGATTAATGACTGTCATATAGGAACAGTACAAGGCTGGGTAGATGTTTGCTACATCAAAAGTCTGTTTGTACACTGCACACAGTAACTGAGATATCCTCTGGCAAACGTAATTATTGCTGATACCAGAAAACACTGAAAGAGAATATCTCAGCATGTGTCATCTGATGTGTCTGTCTTACAAAGAACACACTGGCTATGACAAATTGTAATTACTGGAAATCACCCAGTCCAAAATATGACATGTTCTTTTTCCACCCCCAATGTCATAATATCCAGATATTTACAGAAGCAGAGAGATCCAGAATGGGTGTGGAGAAGATTTCTTGACTGGGGACTAGCAAAATACTGTAGTAAAGTTGTATTTACTTGAACCAGGCTGTTGCACTAAATCCAAAGCATGTTTTATGAAACAGGTAACATTGTAACATTCAAAGTAACATAGTTGATAAGGCAGAAAAAGCATCTGTCCATCAAGTTCATCCTTTGAAGTCATTCCCCATTAAAGGGATAGTAATACTTTGTTTTATCTTTATTTTATTTTGTAGGCATTAAAAAAACATGAAGAACGATATAAGTCTTATTCACAAGCAAAGTTTCCCTTTACCGCCCGTTTTACCTAGTGTAAGCCATCTCTTCTCAGATGTGGAATGCAGTCCATAGACCAGACGGATAACAGCAGGGGACAATCTTCTTCCTATGAAGCTTTGGAAAGTAGCAGCCTAGGAATCCTAAGACACCGAGAGTCCGTGTTACTTGTGACAAAGTTACAGGTCCCTCCCACGTCCCCGTTGAGGTCCACCACTCCGCCCCTGTCCTTCATCTCCAGTATTGGCTATTGTAAGTGCATTTCTTTTAATGTTTCATGAGATGTTTTATTAAAGACTACTACACTTAGATTCTTTTTATGTTTTTTGTGTTTGCGCTGTTTTTGAGGTTTTCTTGGATCTGTTTTCTACAACGGTGGACAAGGCCACCTGTCGCATCTCATCCTGCAGCAAACATCATTGCATCTCCAGTTTTCATCTATCCTCCATCATCCATCTCTCATCCATCAATATTTAATCATCAATTGTGTCTATACTAACGGACTACTAAGTTCATTCATTTCATTAATTTTTTATGTACGCTAACCTTCATTTTATCTGTTTCTTTTTCATCTGCTGTTTTTGACTTATTGTTTTTTTATTAATTGTGGTTTTAGGCTATTAGGCAGCGAGCGCTACTTAGTTTAGAATTTGCCCTAGTTCATATTATTTTCCATTTAACCAATAAGAATGCCAGAAAAGTGATAAAGTGATCATGTGATGTATAGATACGAAAAGAGCAGGTTCACATGCCCTCAGCATTATTCTATATAGATTACTATCCTGGTCATTACATCTCTGAAGAAGGTATATATTCAGAGAACAATGCAGAACTGCTGGAGCTCTTTTGCTATACCCTTCATAGATTAATTCTACATTTATTCTGATGGGATTTGAGATCCTCTGATATGCTTCAAATTGATTAAGTAACTCACAGAGATTTTGCTTATCAATACTCTTGACCAGAAGCCATTTTCCATCTTTCATGAGAAGGTCTTAACATTTGGACTGCAGTATATCAGACATAGGAGAGATTGATTATATATTACATTAAACCCCTTGACTTTAGAGACATATCCAGAATATTATATATACAATGGTATAGAAGTGATTGATCAAATGAGATCTGAAATATGTGATGCAGAAGCAAAATACCTGGTGCAGAAACAAAAGGCCAATGTCAAGAACAGGCCAATGAAGTTTAAGAAGACCTACATGGCCCTTTACCCAAGGTTCATAAATAGTTCTTAAATTAACCCACAGAAAATCATATAAAATAACTACTTATATAGCAGACAAGTAAATCAAATATTGGGTTATGGTTAGGAATACATTGGATCTTATATGGGAAGGAGCATGTGCATATAAAACAAAGCAATATACTTAAAGATATTTCAAATGTTGCAAGACAAGAAATTAATGACATTTCTGGACATGTTCATACATATGGGTAAAATGCTATATGAGATCAAATCAAATAGCAATGTGGTATAGAAATCTTGGATAAAAGTGATACTTCCCTGTTACATTCCTCCCAACATTTCAATTGTCCAGAGAGGGACATTTTTGTTTTAGGTGGTGTTGATGGTGAGTAGGGCATTACCAAGTATTTTTAGGTTGTTTCATGACCTACTGGCACCTTGTTGTATAACTGAATAAATGAAAAACCAACGTATTTCATTTACACAGACTAACATTAATGTGAGTGTTATTGCTGCTGAGCAACTTGATGCAATTATATACACAATATACAGTCTGGTCTCCTAAAAAGAGGGACACAAGGGTAGGAAAGAGGAACAGGGGGATTTGGGTGTCAAAGAGAAACTGTCCCTCTTAAAGTGGGGCACTTGGGAGGTATGCTGTTCTTATTTTACTTAGTGGGATTAGAGGTCCAAAAGAATGAATATCTGCTATATCTCTACCTATAATAAAGCCTTTTAGTAATATTTCAAAACCTGACATCTCTTGCAATTTCTCTATGTCCTGAAAAGGAATAAAAATAATGTATTACCATCAAGTTCCAATAAGATGTGATGTATATCTGATTCATGAAATTTAAAGTGGACCTGTCATCTTAAGAAATGTTTAGTATGTTTTATAGATAATTTAATTGTGCTTGTATGTTGCACTAGCATTTTACTGTAAAATAAATGATTTTGAAAAATTAATCCTAATGCGTTGGTGGCACAGTTGGCACATTATGCTAATTCCATGCACAGTATGCTAATTAGTTATGTGTGAGGCCAAAGTGCCCTCAGCCGTGCTGTTAGAAATGCTCCCAGTGCGAGATGTTCAAAAAGTCACATAACGAAAAAATTGTTGGATTATGAGTTGGTGGTAAAAGAAGGACAATATTTTAAGAAGTAAACCTTTCACGTTTGAAAATGCGTCTAAAGAATTAAAAATGACGGTAACAAGATCTTGTTGAACATTACCCTTAAAAATTCTGATGTTAAAAGTTGCCTTTGATTTTGTCTTCGAAACGAAAATCTTCAAAGAATCAAAGACATTTTTTATTGCCTTTGAAACTACAAATTGCTTGTCATTCCTGCTGATAGTACTTTAATTTGTCTTCTCCAAGTTTAGACCGTTTTTATTTTGTCAGGAAAAAATGACATTAATCAGACAAAAAAAGTACAATGAAACAAATATGATGGTAGATTAAACCACACCCACATTTAAGATGTTTTTTTTTCCCTTTGATGGAGATGATGGAATTGGATGCAAAAAATGAAGGAAACATGTCTGAGAAATGGCAGACCATGGAGTAAGAACTTTTTTATTTTGATTACAGCCAATTTCTCTTACCACCACTTTCTGAACATCTCCCCCAAATTGTTTGGTCCTTGCCTAGATTAATTCATAGTTCAGTGTGTTGTAATATTAGTCCAACATTGAAATTTATTAGCATAAAGTGTCAGAGTATGCAACCAATGTAATTGATAATGGGTATTTTCCCCAATTTATTTTTTTTATTATAGACGCCTGATAGTGCTTCTTTATTTAAGTTTAAACAATGCTTCTATGTTATTTGACCTTTTGGGGGGTATAACATTTAACTGCAGCTGTGAAATTGGCTGAAATTTTAGATTCCAGTTCAGATTGGAAGTCCCAACAAAGCCTAAATGTTTTGCAAAAATTGTTTCTGTTGTTTCGAATACTAAATTGGATACCCCCCCCCACTCAAATTTCCTGTTTGGCGCTATTCAAAATTTTGGTCAGACCTACAGCCCAACCAAGCTCAAAGATTCTCCTCAATATTAGCAGGGCAAGGCCCTGATGTGTACTGATTTGTTGCTTGTTTTTTTTTTTTTGAGCTAGTAAATCATATCAGTAGAACCAGTGATATTGGCAGTTAAAGCACAAAAAAGCAAGAGAATGTATGGCCATAACATAATTGTGGCACATGCTCAATAGAGTAGTGACTTAAAGCGGAACTACCACCGCTAAAAAACTTGCTCTCCAATAATTCTCCATCTAGCGACTAGCTGCTCAGTAGCACTAGTCCCCAGAATTATTACTGTGTTAAGGAGAGTAAACCATTTTTCCAGGGCTGACAGGCAGGACGGAGCATGGACATCTTTCCATAGTGACGTCTGTGCACCTGCGCTGTCAGTCCCTTTTGGAGCCAAACAGCTCCTAGCAACACCTCCTAGAGCCAGCTGGGACTGACAGCGCAGGCATGCAGAAGTCACTATGGAAAGATGTCTGTGCTCCGTCCTGCCTGTCAGCCCAGGAACAATGGATAATTCTCCTTAATACGGAAATAATTCTGGCGATTAGTGCTGCTGAGCAGCTAGTCGCCAGATGGGGAATTAATGGAGAGCAAGTTTTTTTAGCAGTGGTAGTTCCACTCTAAGTTATGGTACGTTGCTATGTACTGACAATTGAATGAATTGGTCTCTGTGGTGTTTAAGCCTCTGAGTGCCAGAGTGATATCCAATGCATTGTTTTGCAGTTCATTAGATACCCCTCTGGCATTCAAATGGTTAAGATTTAATTTCTTACTCATAAAATTTGCTACACTTAGGTAAGCCATAACAGATCCCAACCTACACTGCTGTCATCCTTACTTATTTCACTGCTAACTGGTAGTCATTGACCCCAACATACATTGTCTCACTGTGGAACCATTCTAGCATTCATTCATTTAAATCAGGGCTGTCCAATTTCAGTCCTCAAGGGCCACCAACATTAATCAGGGAAATCCTTACATTCTGGCCTGTTGGTGACCCTTGAGGACTGAACTTGTAAAGCACTGATTTAAATCAAGGGGACTTTATTTTTGCTTTTCATTTGCTGTAGTTGGTTTGCTCCAGAATTGCACCCCTCTAAGAAAAGTGCTCACCAATTTGAACATTTGAAAACATTATGGAATGTCATTACAAATAACTTAGTTAAAGCCATAGTTAAGTTCTCGCTCAAACACACAAAAAGTGGAAAATGCAGGCTATATGCTTTCAACTTAAATCCCTTCCATGTGGATTGCTGATGACATCACAAAATTATATCAATGTATATTAAAAATCAGAGAAGCTCAACTAGGAACAAACCTGCAATACATATTTGCAGGCTCTATAGGAAAGGTGTCCTACCCAGGGTGCAGTCTCTTTTAGCCCACTTGTGCCTTTCACAGAGAGGAAATATCCTAAAGCATATCATACTGGTCCTGCCGTAACAGCATTCCACCCAGGAAATGCCAGGTAATTCCTCTCTGAACAAGAAGAGCAGCCAACCCCAGATGTACGTTTCAGGCTTGTTGGGCCTCATCAGTGAGGTGCAGCTGATCTCTCTAAACACTGTGAGCAAGGGGTCCAATGCTGGATTCCCCTGTTACCCTTGGGGTGACTAATCCCAAGGATAATTTGCATATGTATATTAAAAGTCAGAAAAGCTCAACTAGGAACGAACCTGCAATACAAATTTGCAGGCTCTATAGGAATGGTGTCCTACCCAGGGTGCAGTCTCTTTTAGCCCACCAGTGCCTTTCACAGTGAGGAAATATCCTAAAGAATATCATATTGGCCCTGCCATAACAGCAGTCCAACCACAAAATACCAGGCAATTCCTCTCTAAACAAGAGAGACAGCCAACCCCAGATGTACATTTCAGGCTTGTTGGGCCTCATCAGTGAGGTGCTGCTAATCTCTCTAAGCACTGTGAGCAAGGGGTCCAATGCTGGATTCCCCTATTATGCTTGGGGTGACTAAGCACAAGGGTAATATGCATATGTATATCAAAGCCTGTAGGAATGGTGTCCTACCCAGGATACAATCTCTTTTAGCTCACTATTGCCTTTCACAGAGAGGAAATATCCTAAAGCATATCATACTGATTGTACCAAAATGCAGTCCAGCCACAAAGTGCCAGGCAATTCCTCTCTAAACAAGAGAAGCAGACAACCCCAGCCGTACGTTTCTGCCTTGTTGGGTCTCATCATTGATGTGCAGTTGATCTCTCTAAGCACTATGAGCAAGGGGTCCAATGCTGGATTCCCCCTGTTACCCTTGGGGTATCTAGTCCCAAGGATAATTTATATATGTATATTAAAAGTCAGAGAAGCTCAACTAGGAATGAACCTGCAATACAAATTATATCAATGTCACTGATTAGATAATTTGTGGCATTACCAATATTTTTGATGCCACTGATTATGCCATTTGTGATGTAATCAGTGATGTTATCAGCAATGTTCATGGCAGCTTGGAGTTAAGTAGTAAGACTGTAACCTGCAATTCCCGTTTTTTTCTGCATCAGAGTGAAAATGTAACTATAGCTTTAACAAAACTTTTTTTGCCATTAAATATTAGAGACAAATGGCTTGCATAAATAAGCAGTTTTTAATTATCTTTAAAATTATCTAAACTTATCTATGGGTGACAAGTCCACTTCACCATATACCCCCCAAAATAGAGCTAATCTGTGGCAAATCATAGGGAACTCCTGAAAATTCCCAGAATTCCTTTTGATTTAAATGAGAATTTTAACCTTATGAATGCACTGCAACGTAATAAATTGGAGACATCTCTAGCATTTAAGGTGTTTCCCCTTCAGTGAATGGAGATTTTTATTTGACCCATGTGAAGCGACTGGTTGGCCCAATGAAGGTTTCACTTTTTTCATGAGTATGGCATATAATCATATATAAGTGTTCGCTCCCTCTATCCTTTGACCTTCCAGTAGTTCTGCCAATGTACTGTTGAGTGCATTTCCATGTCATTAGATAGATCACATTGCTGCTGCTGCAATTAATGTAGCTCTTCACTTTATAAGTGCCTTTACTTACTGAACTCTGAAATGTATCTGAGTCAGGTATTACATGATGCCATTTACATTTTCTTGCATTTAATCTATATGAATCTTTTATATTTAACCAATTGGGAACATTATTGTTGGCCGCAAAAAGTGTAAACAGAGATGTGGATTTTCTGTTAAATAAAGACACAATCTTTTGAAAGGCAGTTTTGTTACCTGAGTAAAGATTATGCAGCACGGTGGCTCAGTGATTAGCACTGTCTCCTTGCAGCGCTGGGGTCCTGGGTTCATATCCCACCAAGGACAACATCAGCAATGAGTTTGTATGTTCTCGCCCTGTTTGCGTGGGTTTCCTCCGAGTACTCTGGTTTCCTCCCACACTCCAAAAAACATACTGATAGGTGAATTTAGATTGTGAGCCCCAATGGGGACAGGAACCAATATGAGTGTAAAGCACTGCGGAATCTGTGTGCGCTATATAAAAAATAAAGTATTATTATTATTATGCCTGGTTCCCACTGCCAGCTGAATCACAACACTTTGAACTCATCATGAGATTGAAATCAATGTGTCATATGGCACTGTTTGCACTGCTGAAAGGTAAACAAGGTAACATATCTTGCTGTAACTTTTGTTCAGATAGTGTGTTATTGCAAGTACATGAAGTTTGTATTTTGATGGTGTCACACTAAATTTTTCAGGTTAACCAGATTGACTTAATATGTTGAAGCTGTACAATGAATATGAAGCAAAGTATTATGGGTGCAAAAATAGAGGGTCATGTGTTTCAAATCTCATTGGCAAATGCATGATAATTACAGGCCAATCACATAGTTTTTAATGTGATTTTATATATGTTTTAATATATCATTTCAGTGCATCAAACATATAACAGGTTACTTTTTCTGTATTAATTCCTGATCTGGTGAAACTGAGCATTATAACCACTGACAAATATAGGGGTTTTATTACCTTGATTTTGTGAATTGCTACATTTTTTATTGTTCTTTAACCCTTTTAGGACCAGCGGTCCTGTGAGGGAGGAAGTCCCATTAAGGACCAGGTAGAGGACTTTGGTGTGCCGGCACATGTGAATGATCACGTGACCAATCCGTTCTTGGAGCAATTTCAGACACGCTACTACTCATGGTGCTCCTGCAGGAGCTCTGCGAGTGAAAAATATGTTAAGTGCCACAACCATCACCGGTCCTTTGGGCAAGGACAGAAGTGTGGGTCCTGTCAAGTCACTGGTCCTTAAAGGGTTAACCCCTTTGGGTGCTAGAGAGTTATGCAATGGATTGCATTGCAATACATTGGATGCATCTCTATAACCCAAAAGTTTTAATAATCCATCCCTAACAAACAAAACTGTCCTCTGGCATTCCAAATAACAGAGAAGGCCTTGTCAACAAAGACAATAGTACATCAATTCAGGGACAAAGCAACTACACTATAGGTATCAAATAACAGTTCATTAATGTTCTGTTACTTTAAATGGTTGTTTTATTCCCTTACTAGAAGTCGTCAATGCATTGTGAAGTCTTGAAAGGGAATATAACTCAATGGGAATGGGTTATGTGCTCACTATGGTATGATTGGTATGTATGAGAACTGCTCTAGTTTCTTTGTGCATATGACCCAGCATCTAAAGGACCTAATTAATGTATTTGTGCATATGGATCAGGGCCAAGAGCACAAGAACTACATATTTATCCTCAAGTGTGTGAAACACTTCCCATGTTGAACAATTTTCCTAACTCTAAAGATCTGTCCACTGGGATGTCCTCTAGAGGCAACTATTGCCATGGAAGGTTTGCCTTTGACAAACTTGTAATGGATACTTGTCAGATTACCACAATTTTAGAGAGACAGGGCTCATTATCTGTGTTTAGACATTGTCTTAATACTCATATCTTAGCATTTTGTGGCATGCACCAGAGCGTGGGAGAGCAAGCTGTGAGGCTTGACCCTTTAGAGCGGCCCCAAAGAACTGTCTAGAAGTCTTACAAACTGACAGATCCTACAGATTGCCCTAAAATATCTTTGTGCCCCTGACTACCACTAACATTATCCAGTAGCTCCGGGGTTCATACATTTCAAGTCACATTGACCAATCTTCTGCTCTTGTGTAAGACTAACCCCGTGGAGATGTGAGGTGCTCATGGAGAAGGACGCATAAGCAGATAAATACTTGGAGATACTTGAAAATGAGGGAAATTTCAAAGTATTTGTTTTGATAAAACACATTCTAATAAATATTTTGTTTGTTTTAAAGCTAGTTACTGGTTGGCAGCATCACACTTTAGTCCTCCAGTGCCATTGAAAAGGAAGAATATCATACTAATCTTGACAAATTGATGGTCCATTTTCAAAATGAGCCCCACAGAACCAGTGCACAAGAACATTGGTTCTATAGGAGCCTGAGGTGTCAGTCTAACTTCCCATAGAGCTGGTTGTCGATAAGGGACAGGAAGTGGAGCCTCCCTAATCTTAGGGGAAAAAGTGTGCAATAGGCCACCCCTGAGCTACCAGAGCATGTTAGCTGTAATCAGGGGCACATAGCCAGTATTTTAGTAAGCTTATTATATAATGTTAACTGTTCCTTTAAAAGTTTGGCTATCCCTATACTAGTGCTAATGATTATATAATACATACTGACTGCATGTAGATTAATATGGAGTCAATTTGCTCCTAGTATGCAACAACAAATAAGATGTATAGGAAAGTAAGACCCTAAATGCACATATATTTACCCACTGCCCTTCTCTTGGCATATAGGGAGTACAGTACTCCAACTTGCCTTACCATGGCCAGAAAATCCTCATGGCCCCAATGAATTTTACCCTTGTGCCCTTGTTCAAAAGATAACATCTTTACTCATTCCTAACTGTTATGCCAACTTCAGCTCTTAGCCACAGTAGTACTGCTGTGGGAATTTTCATGGTCATAGGAAACATAGGTGAAAAATGGCAAAGCATTGAGAAACAGTGTGCTTGAGAACTCTCTGGCATCCAAAGGGTTAAAAGCCCAGCTTATATAAATGTTAGTTTTAGATTTTTTTTTAAATGTGTTCTTGTGGTACTTATGGTTTGTCATTGCAAGGCTCCATTTTCTTTGTGGATATTCCCCTTGACTAAACGTCAGTAAGTACCAGTAGTTGTCATGTTTGTCCTCTTTTAGAAGACATCTCAGTGGGACAGTTGCTCGGAGCTAGGCAGGGCAGTAACTAGAACCCACTGAGCTGTGAGGTGAAATCGGACACTGACCCCCTCCACCACCGAAAAAATACATGGTCTAGAAAAAATTGAAATAATACTTGCTGACAAACACCTTTTAAAGTGCTTGATCATGTCTGAATCTTGCTACACCTCACACTAAAGGTGCAGTTCACAGCTGTATTATCACACAAGATCTTCATGTGATGGGTAAAGACAGAGATCAAAAACAATTTGTTCCAGTGCAATAGAGTAGCTGCTGCATAACTCATGACCCACATGCTGACAATTAACCCATTTTTGTATCAGAGGTGTGGCTATTATCTCTGCCAGATAGAAAAGAATAGCATCAGTGAACCCCTGCCTCTTCTTCATCATTCCTCTGGACACCAGAGGGCTGTCCAGAAAGCATTGCTAAAATACTCAGCTGTAGTGAAGCATGATGGGTATCTAATCTGTGCACCACTCACTCATCTGGGTTCTATAAAAACAGATAAGTGTTACCTGTTATCCAAGATAAATTTATCATATCAACTTTTTTCATTTGTAATACAATTTATGTTCATATTTTAATATATTACTATACTGCTGGATCTCCTGGCTCTATAATTGGAACCATGAATGGGGAAAATGAGTCACATATCCAGGGGTGCACCCATGAAAGATGTACAAGTTTCCATTGACCTACTGTCCCACTGACCTACTGTATCTCCAGCTGTAGAGCTTTATGGAGGTGAGGGTGGATGAGGGGGGACAGTGAAAAACACAAGGCTAGATTTCATATTAGGTAGAGCAGGAAACTATCTATTGCCTCTATGTGCCGAGGGCCACAGCTGTGCTGGCTGTGCCCACTATGTTGAACTGTGGTTACGGCCAATCCAGATCTAGTGCCCCTGCACTGCTCTACACACCTACTTCTGGTTTATGGTGGATTGTTTATTTTCCAGTTTACATAATCCTTTAATCTCCATATTATATATATTGTGTCATTTCACTTGTTGACGTACCCTTGGATTAAACAATTTAAAATATTTATTTTGTTTCTATGTTCGACAATAGATAGGACTAGGAATGGACTTACATGAGTCATAGGTTATGAGGATGAAAAAGAATGCATGAAAACATTAAGTTCAACCTTTTACAGATCTCCAATTGTTATTCTAGATGAAGGCAAAAAAATCATAGACAAGGCTATAGAACCAAGGGTGGGGCAAGGAGTGCCTAAGATTCATTGTCAATGGACTCCAAATGTAAATCTAGTCCTGCCCAGGGTAGAGACAATCAGGAAATTAAATTGTTAATTACGTTGGAAAAGGCAGAGGCTGGTTGTGTTTGCATGTAATGTTCCAAAGCTGTGCTCTTTTCTGAAGTGAGTCCCATACTATTCTCTCTTATTGCATAAAAATAAATACATTGCAGTAGGTACTTTCAGATCGCCCCCCATTACAGAGCTAGAACACTATTTATAATATGAAAATAACCTAGCTTCTAAAATGTTTTCAGAAACCAATATCCAAAACTATGTGATGTGGTATAGTGAAAATGAACCCCCTGGGTACTAAGAGGTCTTGCAATGTTAGAGACCTCTTTAGTGGGTAAAGAGGTTGCATAAGGAACAGAAAACTGGTGGATGATGGTAAATGCTTCTACAAATGTGGGGGCAAATATAACGTGCAGATTTGCATTTGTTTCCAATAATTTCTCTAGTTCAGTGGGCCCGAGGATATATGCCATTCAGAGCTACATAAGTTGCTCAGTGAAAAATATTGCATATTTGATAACTTGTTCAGCCAGCAAAAAATATAATGTGGGGAGGAAAGGACTCAAAATGAAAAGAATTAATTAGGAAACATGTAAGTGCCATCAGGAATATACATTCTGTCTCACCTATAGCTGGACATTTTGCATATTATCACTACGACCTTAAATTTGCCTAGGATTTGTTATGTTTCATGGTATTAAGAGTTACCCTTTTAATACCATGAGTAAGCACTTATGTGCAAAATGCATAAGACCGTCCATTGTGTGTGGAATCTGTGTTATCATCTGTGAATAAAGTTGTTTTTAGTATTTGACCTCAATTACGATAAGGATTGGAACTTCCTTGACTTGCACCGTAGCAGAATACTACAACTGGTGGCGAGTGCTCTTCATTTGGCCTATGAAAATTATTTTGGACTGTGAAAATTACCATACTGCCATGCCACTGGTTTTCTATCCATCTTCATTGAGTTACCCTTCCTGCCAGGGGCGGGAGCCTAGTTAATACGCTTTCATTCAGAGTGGAGTCTTTCCAGATAAATAAATTGAAATTACAGATTCCAGTGGGACTGAAGAGTGAATAGGACATGAATCTCAGTAACTGATAACATCTGAATATTTGGCTACTTAGTCTAGTATAAGTGGTCGATTTTTAATTTCTCTTTTGCACCCCTCCGATAGGTACTTTCATAGTATTAGCAATCATTTTGGAATCTATATGAATACCGACTATTTGTATATATTTATAAATGGATTTCTACTGTATATGTGGTGACAACTGGTATCACAGCTAAAGCATGTCCTGATTTGCCCAGTGTTTTTTTGTTTTGTACTTTTGAAAGGGATAGTAATGTTTCACAAAAACAGCAGCTCCAATTAATCTTCATAGAAATTGAGCCATAGAGAGTGTTATTTCAATATTGTCAGAGTTGTAGTTCAAGAGTAATTGAAGGATAAAGTTTCCCCCTCCTGTCCCTTTTACCTAGTGTAAGCCATCTCTTCTCAGATGTGGAATCTGGTTGTAAGACCAGACAGATAACAGCAGGGGACAATCTTCTTTCTAGAAAACAATGAAAGCCCTGCCCCCCCTTGACAAGTTTTTCAGGTTTTTCCCTTATCTTAATTGAAGATTGTCCCTCTCTGCAATCTACCTGGGCACCTCCCAGGTGCTCTGGCTGAGCAGTGTTCCTAGGGTTGCCACCTTTTCTTCCAAAAAATACCGGCCATGGCATTCCGTCCATAGACTTAACATTGGACAGAAGCCAATTTTTTACCGGCCTGCCGGTAAAATACCGGCTGGGTGGTAACCCTAAGTGTTCCATCAGTAAAAGGGGCGGGAGGGGAATACTTTGTCATTGAATTACTTTTGAACTACAACTCTCACAGAATTGAAATAACACTCTCCAAGGTCCAAATACTATGATGATTAATTAGAGCTGCTTTTATTATGAAACATTACTATCCCTTTAAGTAGTCTTTTTTGCTCACTCTTTATCCTATGTCTAATTGGCTTGATTGCCTAGAATGCATAAGAAGCTTATTAATTTTTCTTGTCACAAAGAGATCTACTATTTCTATTCCTATCTACCAATATATTTTTAAAGAGGCATGAAAAAAGTCTGTTTTTAACCTGCAATCAGGTGGTTATCCATTTTTCTTCACATAAAATAGAAACCTTCAATTTGCTTTTCATCAGATTTCGCCCCCCCAAAATTCACAAAGATAAAACCAGCTTTATTCTATATAATGTAATAGCATCTGAGATGTTTCCAGGAAAAAATGGCAAAACTGAGTGATGTGGTATATTGTAAATTATACTGTAAATGAACCAGCTGGATATTAGAAGGTCTTGAAATAGGTTTGAGGCCTTTCTATAATCAAGTGCACTGGGGGTCACTGCAGGGAGTTAGGCTAATTTATACCAAGGGCCACAAGAGGAGTAATTCTGGGACAAAACAACAACAACCATGCGGGACAAATCAGATCAAAATTTCTGATAATTTTAATGGGGTTTTTAACCCCTTAAATGCTAAAGAGGTCTACAGTGGATTGCTTTTCAAAGCATTGGAGACCTCTCTCACATTCAAGGGGTCAAAAGCTTTAGTAAGCCTTTGAGTGCCAACGTACTGGCAATCAAAGAGTTAACATCAATCCCCTAAATTGCAGCTGGTTTGCCCCAGAAAGGCTCCAGTTCTTTTTAGTATATTAGTCTCATTGGGGTTCACATAACATGGAGTCATTCTGGAACAAACCAAGTGCAACAGAGGGGACAAACAAAAATCCCCAAATGTCTGTTGATTTAAATTGGACTTTTTTCTCTTAAATGCTACTGAGGACTCCAGTGCATTGAGAAGCAATGGACTAGAGGAGACCTCTCTAGCAATCAAGATGTTAAAAGCCTCATGCCCTATGGTGCTGCCTGTTTACTTCCAAATTGCTCCTCTTTTATGTGTACATAATGCCCACAAGAACAGCAATCAGTGGCTAGAACACAGTAGCATAGAACAGCGATGAGGCTGACTAAGATGTGCATCTGATTGTGAATTACAGGCAGTAATTGCAATATCCCCTGGCATATGGATTTAATGTTGATATCAACAAACAGACTAGCAGAGCAACTCATCCCATGATCTCAGATATCTGAGGCTGCCATCAGAAGAAAAGGATCATGGGTGATTAAAGGATTCCATTGCTGCCTTTCAATCTAGCACAAGAGCGATGAGTGATCTGTAATATCTATGCAGGCAACAGCAGCTGAAATGCTACTGTACAGGGAAGATATGACATAAAAGCCTATATTTAACATACAATTAGGAACGAAAAATCTATCTACTTAAAGGAACACTACAATATCCTAAAAAGGAACTCCTACTTATTTGAATCTAAGAATAGAACCATAATGATTATTATGACCCAGTTCTGCTGTGATTGGTTCTCGAAAATTAGTCTTTAATCAATACTGGATATCATGTCCAATAGGCAAGCATGATTCTTTTTTAAAGGATTCCAAAATCCCAAAAGGACCCCACTGATGCCTTCCAACGAAGGTCTTACAAAAAAGAATCATGGCTGCCCCTACAGGCATTATATTAAGTATTAATTACTAAATTATTTGCAGTGGAACAAATGTGTCCACAATTGGTTCATAATGCCATTAGGCATTTCAAATCAGATTCCATAGAATTACAAAGTATTGGAGTAATTCTTTAGATTTATATTTTTTCCCATGCAAACATATATAACTGCTCAAAATATCCAGCTAAGGCCAAAATGTATGAAAGAGATAATAGCAAGACAGGTAAGGAAATATGCTTGAATGTCCCTGAATATTGCCATTAATAAATCTTTCGGTTTGATTATACTCACTAATTTACATACATATCTCGATTTGTCTCCGGCATTCTACTTTTTATTGTCAAGTGCTGTCTCTTCTTAGGCTGGCCCTCTTTCTATGGGCTCAGATAATTCCTCCCAATATTTCAAGCCACTTTTTAGCCTTGCCCTCCTACTTTCTCCACATCACATCCACTTATTAATCCTAATACCCACAGTCCTCCTTTGTCACATCCGTTAGAAGCACAGCTCACCTAATTTCCCCCCATCATGATGTTGATGGTATTTGGATTGACCCACACCAAGGAGATTGGATCACTCTGTGGGGTAAGGCTAGGTTCTCATGGGTTATTTGAATGTGCAGCAATGTAATGCTATTCAAACTGCCTGTTCTTACTGTGATGTATTAAATTTCCCCTAGCTATACACTCTAATTTGAGTATGATGGCAGTGTGAGTGTTAGCAACAGCCAAATATGAAGTTAGATATGTTAGTAATACAGCATAGGAACTGTCAACGTAATTCATGTAAACAATCTGCACTGTCTCTCCTATAGGCCGCCACTGAGAACAAGCATGATGCCTTCTGCTCTGGACACCTCCAAATCACATTCTGATGCATCACACAAGGCAAATATCCCCTGGTGAACAGCACCATAGGCAATGGCGGCAGTATATGTTTGCAAAAGAAGCAGCTGCTTAGGGCTCCCATTTGCTTAGTGGGTCCCAACTAACCCGTTTATAGAATATTATTGCATGTTTCCTCATTCTTTCCTTTGCCTGGCCACAATCTGTGGAGATAGTGGATGAACTTTTTTCACCTCTTTCTTCCAGTAGTCCCATCATATGCCCTAGATGCCTGCTAAAGTGATCACATGTGCCAGTGGAGCCACATGACAACAACAATTTATGTAAACACTGTTCTCTGCCTCTCTCACCTCCTCACTGTGATTATGAGGAAGAGAGAAGTAGAAAACAGAGCTCCCAGCTCCCCAAATGGCTAAATATTGGGTACTTTTGATGTACTGGGAGCAGGACTGTTGGCCTGTTGACCTCTCAATGTGTAAATAAATAAATGATATAGAGCAAGACCAAAGTGTTTTATTTACACAAAATAATGTATAAAATATATACTAATGTTTATATTTACATTAATGTGAGTTTTCTTGCTGTGAAGCTATGTGATACACTGATACAGGGCTCAAAATTTCCACTCGCCACTAGCCAATGGCGAGTGAAAATGTATCCCTGGCGAGTAGAAATTCAGCCCTGGTGGTTATGCTATGGCTTGCAGTGGCAAGTAACTTTTCAGGTCTGGCTAGTAGCAAAGGACTTCACATTTTAAGCCCTGCACTGATATATACACACAACACAGTCTGATTACCTAAAAGAGGGACATCAGGGTGGGAAAGAAGGACAGCACTTGGGCCTTTTATCCAGTCACTGTTAAAAATACTCTCGTTAAGCACAAATCATCACAGGAAAACCTATGAAAATTAGATTTTTTTTAACCTTTTTTATAGTGTTATTAAAATAATTGAGCACAAATCATCATGGGAAAACTTATAAAAATGTCCTGTTTTTTCATTTTTTCACTTTTTTATATTATTATAAAATTAAAGCTGTGTTAGACATAAAATGTGGCATCAAACGAAAGCCCTACTTATACTGCAAAAAATGGTATATAATTTGTGTGGGTGTACTAAATTAATTAGAGGGAAAATATGGTTAACCAAAAGGCATACTAAAAAGGCCAAAATTGCTCTTGTCCGCTTATGTAAATAAGCCCTTGTCACCAAGGTGTTAAAGGGATAGTAATGTCAAAATATAAATTTGCATAGGATTGTTCAGTGTAATTGTTTATAATGCATAGTATATTTTGCAATGCATGTACTATACCTCCCAACATTTCAAATTGCTAAAGAGGGACACCTGTGTTGTAGAGGGTGTTGCTGGGGGTGTGGCTGAATTTTTAGGCTATTTCATGACCTATTTACACCTCCTTGTGTAACCTAACAAATGGCTTATAATAAAACCAAAGTACTTTACTTACACATACTAATGTATAAACACATATACTGATGTTTATACAAACATTAATGTGAGTTTTATTGCTGTGGAGCACTGTGATACATTTATATACACATCACACAGTCTGATCTCCTAAAAAGATGGACATCAGGGTGGGAAAGAGGGACAGGGGGATTTGGGTCTAAAAGAGGGACAGTCCCTCCTAAAGAGGGACACTTGGGAGGTATGATGTACCTTTGTATTGTTCTTGTAAATTTAGTCAAAAGTTCCCCCCCACACCCTTTTCCATCATGTCATTCAGAGTTCTGACAATATTATGTCAGTGTAAGGAAAGCCCTGGCCCCTTCATCACGGGGAAAGGGTTTTCCTTATGCTGACACACACACACATACACACACATACACACACAAATACAATATTGTGCCTCATTGGCAACTGGCTCAGTGAACTCTGAATGATGTGATAGAAAGAGGTGGGAGGGGAACCTTTGACTCAGTTTACAAGAACAATACAAAGGTATAGAGATTGTAAAAGATACTATGCATTATAAACAATTACATTGAATTTTGACATTACTATCTCTTTAAAGTGCCATTAGAACTTTTGTTACCCAATTCCATACAGCTTGATATCCTGTTGACACAGTCCACTGTCTTGCTACATTCCTTATCTAATAGTAACCCTTTTAGTGCCAAAGGTGATATCTAACACATTGGGGAAGATGCACTAAGACATGATAAAGAGGTAATACAGTGATGAGATAACATATCTAGTGGTATCAGTTCTTATTTTATTCTATGGTGCATATGAACTAAGTTTTCTCCACCTTTGGCTCTATAGAATAATATAGTAAAAAGAGAAGTGATATCATTGGAGCAGTCATCTCCACTTTATCACCTCTTTATAACGCCTTAGTGCATAACCCGCATTGGGTAATATGCACCAAAGTACATATTAGGAAATGTAAAGGACTGAACTTCTCCAGTGATATTACTATTTCAATCTTAATGTTATTCTACAGAGCCCATGCACTTGGGAAGTCTTAGTGCATGGGCTTCCTACAATAACATAGGAATCAGAGAAGTGATATCAATGGAGACGTCATCTCCACATACATTACTGCATCTCCTCCATTGTGTTGCAATGCTTTGGAAATCTCTATGGCATTAACAGAGTTAACTTGTCAAACATAAACACTTGTAAGTCCTTTTACTTTGCTGTTTATGTCAGGAATTATGTCTTTATTCTGTCTTTCTGTGTTGTATATGCATTATTTTGCATTCTGTGGCATTTATTTATGTTTCTGTACTCTTGCCCATTACTTTATTTTTTTAACCGTCTGAGAACCAGAGGATTGTATAATGCATTGTGCTGCAATGTAATGCAAAACCATCTGGTTCTTAAGGGGTTAAATTATTACTCATTTGATTTATCCCCCCAGGAATGTCGATCCTTTGTGTCACCTGCAATATAAAGCACATTGTTCCATCAGTAACATCACTAATAAATAATAAATAGGACCTAGCACACACAATAACATACCTTTGATTGCTTTCGTCAGTGCTGAGGGATATATTCTTTTGTGACTACAATAAAACTCCTGTAGGTCACTTATCAAGCCTGAGAATTAACAGTGAAGGATTTCAGATGAATGCAATGAAATATAATATGCATCAAAGCAAATAAAATCGGCTACGGAAATTTTCAACTTGAGGATCTGTGAAATGTAAAGCATCTGATAATAGTAATTACATTTCTAACATCTTATGAGGTAAACTGAAGTACTGTGTATACCGGATGCGAAGGTGGGGGATGCCAAAAAGAGGTATATAGATTGACAGATTTTAACCCCTTGGAGTGATATCTCCAGATCATTGTAAAACAATGTGTAGGTGCTGCAATGTATTGTATATGTCTCTGGCACCCAAAAGGTTAAAGCAGTGGTGGGTGCATGTGGCCCCCTCTGTCCCCCTGCCTTCTGTATCCATAGAATGCCCAAGGATTTCCACCCTCTGTCCCATTCCCCCTATACACATAAAAGGCCAAAGCATTTCCCACCCTCTGTCCCATTCCCCCTATACACATAAAAGGCCAAAGCATTTCCCACCCTCTCCCTGTACATATTGAATGTCATAGTGTTTCCTGTCTTTGTCCTTCCTACCACCTTAAAAATAGAAGGCCAAAGGACACCCTTTGCTCAAGGGTGCATAGAGAGATCAGCTACAACTCACCGATGAGGACCAAGAGTCCTGAAAGGTACATCTGGGGTTGGCGGCTTCTCTTGTTCAGAGGAATTGCCTAGCACTTTGTGGCTGGGCAGCCATTTGGAACAGCATGATGTGCTTCAGGATATTTCTTCTCTGTGCATGGCACTTGTGAGCTTAAAGTGATTACACCCTGAGTAGGATATAAGTCCTACCAAATTGAGCATATATGTATGGATGCTTAAAGGGGAACTTTCACCTCCATGAAAGTCCTTCTTATCTTAATGTTCCACCTCAAGAAATCCTCAATCCGTTTTTATTTCTTATTTTGATGCAGTATAGACAGAGCAATGGTTGCTGCAGCATATGCAATAAATGATGATGATCCCTCTCCTCCCGGGGTGGATGCAGTTTGTCAAGGTCCCACCAATCACACTTCGCCCGTCCACCACCACCACTACCATACACATCTGCTACATTGTAGGTTGTGCTTTTTTTTTTCACTTGACATCATCATGAATACGTGCCAGTTTCACTTAAGCAGCAAGTTAGTGTTGTGGGCAAAGGACATATGTACTCTGCATGCTAACACATGTTTCAAGGTATATGTTGCTGTAGGATACACAACTTTGACTTCCAGCTATTATTTCTCCACTACAACCCTCAGAAGAAGTAATATTGTGCTGGGAAATGTTGTACCATATTAAATATAGGAGAAAAATGTGTTGGAATAAGAAAAAAATTGATGTGTTAGAATTGGAGAAAAAGTGTTAGAATAGGTGAAAAATGTGTTGGAATAGGAGAAAAATGTGTTGATATAGGCAAAAAATGTGTTAGATTAGGCAAAAGAATTAGCTGGAATAGGTGAAAAGGAGGAAAATTTTGCATTGGAGAAAAGGAGAAAACTTTTGTGAAAAAAGAGAAAACTCTTCCTTTTTCCACGAAAAGTCATGCAGGAAATTTTTCTCACTTTTCGCCCACCCCTACCAGTAGGGTATATATTTTTTTTATCTCAGTGCCTGTCTCTTAGCAAACCAGAGGCCTTTAAAAACAATGTTTGGGGTTGTTTCTAACAAGTCTGAGTCCTACAAATAATTGTTTCCTCAGGGTTTGTGCCTCTAACAAGCCTGAATCCAAGAAATCCCTGGTTCCTCAGGGACTGTGCCTCTAAAAAGCCTGAGTCCAACAAATCAATGTTTCCTCGGGGCTTATGCCTCTAACAAGACAAAGTCCTACAAATAAATGTTACCTCTGGGTTTGGGCCTAACATGTCTAAGTCCAACAAATGAGTTTCCTCAGGGCTTATGCCTCTAACAATACAAAGTCCTACAAATAAATGTTTCCTCAGGGCTTAAACCTAAAAAGTGTAAGTCCAACAAATTAATGTTTCCTCAGGCCTTGTGCCTCTAACAATACAAAGTCCTACAAATAAATGTTTTGTCGGGGCTTGGACCTAACAAGTCTAAGTCCTACAAATCAATGGTACCTCAGAGCTTATACCTAAAAAATATATGTCCAACAAATGAATGTTTCCTCAGGGCTTGAACCTAAGAAGTCTAAGTTCTACAAATCAATGGTTCCTCAGGGCTAATACCTAAAAAGTGTAAGTCCAACAAATGAATATTTCCTCAGGCCTTGTGCCTCTAACAAGCCAAAGTCCTACAGATCAATGTTTCCTCAGGGATTGTGCCTAACAAGTCAAAGTCCTACAAATCAATGTTTCCTCAATGCTTGGGCTCTAATAAGTCTAAGTCCTACAAAATAACAAAAACTGGAGAGAGCCGCACAGAAAAGTCCTCTCAGCATAGTATTTAAAACTGGAACAATCCTTCACCAACACCCAATAGGAAAATTACTCACAATTTCAAGAGGCCAAAACTTGCCTCTCAGTATGTAGGTTTGCATTGGTTCTCATGCCAGTAAAGTGTGCTTCCTTCACAATCTGAAACTTTTACTGCTCATTAGCACTCCATATCGGAAAGAAGAATTTCTTGTGGAAACAGCCATTCTAGCAGAGAGTAACAACAAACCCAATTCAATCCTGGCTGGACCTCTGTTTATTCTCTTAATCCCTTAGAAAAGAGTGTGGAGCTTGTGGAAGATTAAACTCCTTTACTAGAGCAAACAATACACAATCATAAAATATGTGTAAAAAATATACACATAAAAACAATGATCAACAGGTAAAATGGAGTGCAAATGGCCATAAGTTTTATGTACTACACTTAGAGGACTTTCTGCACCACTCTCTCCTTTTTTGTTTTTAGTATATTCAGAGTGGGAATCCAGCTCTTGAATAGTGTACAGCAGAGCTCAAAATTTCCACTCGCCTCCTCACATTTCTAGCCCTTTAAAAACTGAATTTAATGAGCTCAGCGGCATCTCTCAAACCTTTATGGTTTGAGAGAAATCCGCTTCCAACGTTCCCTCTCCCCTGACGTCAGCGATCTAGCTGACAGCAGGGGAATCCAGTCCTTGAGCAATCGGAGGCTCTTCAGCAGGGCCGGGATCGCGTTATGGAAGAAAAAATCCTTCACTGAAATGGTTTTCTACATGTGGACCATTTCAGTGAAGGATTTCTTCTTACATAATGTGATCTCGGCTCTGCTGAAGAGCCTCTGCCGGTCCATAAAGGTTTGAGAGATGCCGCTGGGCTCATTTAATTCAGGGCTACAAGATGGGGCATAGTAAAATTTAAGTATTACTATCCCTTTAAGTCCTGCAAATCAATGTTTCCTCATGGCTTGTGCCCAATAAGTCTTAAAAATCAATTGTTCCTCAGGGCTTGAGCCTCTAACAAGTCTGTCCTACAAATCAATGTTTCCTCTGGGCTTGTGTTTAAAAATTGTAAGTCCTACAAACTTTTGTTTCATCAGGGTTTGTGCCTAACAAGTCTAAGTCTTACAAATCAATTTAGTTTTAGGGTTTGTGTTTGGTTAACCTGATTGCTGCACATTGCACAGCACAAACACAAATAATTTCAACTGTTTTTAAGCCTGCTGCTATGCTGCCTACTAGCCATTGTTTATAAAGAAAAATAAAGAAATCATTAAAAAAAGGTTAGGAGGAAGAAAGGGATCACCATAATTTATTGCACATCCTGCAGCCACCATGGCTGCAGCCGGTTTTCAGACTACCACTTATATGTCCCTTCTCCTCCACCCTTGTCTCTCTCATCTCTTCATCCATTCCAAGTCTCCCCCTCCATTCAAACACAAACTTATTCTCCCTCAGCCAGGCCTCTCCCCTCACTTTTCTAACAAGACACTGTGAAGCAATATGTTGGAGACCACTCTAGCATTCAAGGGGTTAAAGTCCCCATTTAAATCAATGGGAATTTTTGTTCTCCCCTGCAGTGCATTTAGTTTTCCCCAGAATACCTCCACTTTTATTTAGAACACACAGGCCATAGTGCACTAAGAAAGTGGATTAATTCTGGGGCAAACCAAGTGCATCATCCTATATAATAATTCGCCAAGTTGTGTGTAACGCCCGACATGCGCAGTAGATACTGCTGCGCGTGCGGCAGTCACACGCAGTGGAGACTGCTCGCGCCGAGGCTGATACAGAGCTGGGCGCTCCGAAGGAGCGTCCAGCTCTGTATCAGCCGAGGCGCGGGCAGTCTCCACCGTGTGTGACTGCCCCGCGACCGGCTGCCAGAAGCTCTGTATCAGCCGAGGCGCGGCCAGTCTCCACTGTGTGACTGTACCGCGACCGGCTGCCTGAGGCACTGTGGCCCGTGTAACGGGCTGTTCAACTTGTATGGAATAAATAAACATTGCCATTGATTTAAATGGGACTATTAACACCCAAATAATGCCTTGGGGACTGATGTAGCATTTAGAGGTTAAAAGTCAAATTTTTATTTAGAAAACTATTTTTTGAGTTATTTAGATTGACAGATTCTGATAATTAAACCATGCCATTTAGACACTTCCTGTCTTAGAACTGCATTACCTACCCCCACCACCACTCACTGACACTGCTCAACAATTCAGAGAACACTAAAACAATTCCAATGTATTACTTTGCTCGCTTCTAGAATGAAAATGGTTAAACAATACATATTATTTGACTTCTTAATTATTCTTACAAACAGTTCCCAAGACTGAACCTGGTGTTTTAAGAATAATAACATAGTAAACACATATTTTATGCTAATTTAATAAAAATAACTAGCAATTCTGGAGTATTCCAACTGTACCTATAGAGTACAAATAAAAATGTCTCAAATATCCATTTATTTAAATCCTTGAATAATATGATTTACAACTGTGATGTCCCTCTCTGGGGATTACTTAATAGAAGGTGAACAGCGCCTGTCTGAGAGCAGTGGGTTGGCCACTTCCAGATGAGGTTGGGGACTACTTGGGTGCAGGCGTGAACCAGCCATCAACCAATTAGTGGATCTAGCACTCTGCACCACATTGTGAATATGCAGTATTGGGACAGAGAGTGTGGAGGATGCTATGGAGCCTTGGGAATTTACCAAGTCTACCATAGCTATTAGTGTAGCACATGTACAAAGCTGAAGTCACAGACTTTGCACTGGTTATTTAATTATGTTCACCGAGGTCCCCACTTGCAATCCCAGAGGGCACTTTTTGTATATACTAGATAAAATAGATAAGAGATATACGTCCCCTCCTGTGTTTGCACTTACTTCACAGTTTATTTCACTTTAAGCACCAAACACCAAAACTGGAAAGCCGTCTCTCCCTTCCTTTTTCAGTGTTACCTTCTTATTTATCACATATTTTCAGTGAAATTATTATTAACTTTAAAATTATTATTTAATGATATTTAATTCTAAATGATAAAATGGGCAGAATATGAAGCAGAAGCTAAGGAAACAGCTCATTGCTTACTAGATGATGTATGTGTAAGAAACAAGACCAGAGATAGCAGATGGGCAATGACATAATAGAGTAAGGTACTGAAGGAAAGATAGGCATTTTCTAGTTTCCCTGGTTAGTGTTAGATGTAGATTACCATGAAGTAATAGAACTGGTGGGATGTAGGTCAATGCAAACTTCATGCTCATTGCAGATGGAAGGGGACTAAAAGTTACATTTTTTAATTCCCATTGGCTATTATCCATTCTACTTTTAACCCCTTCCCGACAATGGACGTACATGTACATCCCGCAGAAACTGTCACTTAGTGACTGAGGACATACATGTACATCCCGGAAGTCCGGGTCCCCGCACAGATTACATTAGAGAAAAAAAAAAATTCCTAGCCGGGCGATAAGTGATGGCCGCGTGTGCGCGTGGCCAGTCACTAAGGGGTTAAAGGGATAGTAATACCTAAAATGTAAAAAAAAAAAGTATATTTTGTAGGGTTTATCCCCCTGAGTAAAACAAGGGTACTCCCACTGCTGAAAGGTGTTTTATTCAAAAATTATTACAGCTCAAAGTTGAATTTTTTAGGTGAGATGAATTCTGAGGTCTGATTTGATGTGGGGGCTAAATGATAGTGTAATGAAGATCAGGGCTGGTGTGATAGGGGCTCATTGCTGGTTAGGTGGGACTGCATGTTAGTGAGACAAGGCTCAGTGCTAGTATAATGGGAAATCGTTTCTGGTTTCATGAAAGTGTTGCATGGCAGTGAGGTGAGTGCTATTGTTAATGAGATCTTGGTGCTAGTTTGATGGGGATGTCTGGTAATGGCATGATGCTCTGAGCTGGTGCAAACGGGCCTCAGTGTTGGTTTTATGGGGCTTCGTGTTAATGGGATGAAGCTGAGTGCTGGTGTGATGGTGGCTCTGTTCTGGTTTGATGGGGCTGCATGGGAGTAGGATGAGGCTCACTGGTGATGTGGTGGGGACTTAGATCTGATTTAATGGGGGAGTCCATGGTAGGGAAATGAGTCTCAGTGCTGGGGTGATGGAGGCTCAGTTCTGATTTGTATGATGGGTACTTTGTTTTTGTTTAATGGGGGTGCATGGTAATGGGGTGTGGCTGAATTCAGGTATCAGGGGGCTTATTAATGGTTTGCTGATGGCTGCGTGTTTGTGGGATGCGGCTCAGTGCTGGTGTGATGGGAGTCAGTGAAGGTGAGATGAGACCTTAGTGTTACGTCGAAAGGAGCTGCATGGTAATGGGTGATAATCAGTGCTGGTGCGATGGTGATTCAGAGGTGGTGAGATGAGGTCTCATGCTAGTTGGGGAAGGCTCAGTGCTAGTGCAATGGAGAAAAGTTGAGATGAAGTCTCAGTGTGAGTTTGATGGTAGCAGCATGGTAGTGGGATATGGGTAAGTGCTGGTGTGATGAAGGTTCAGTGAAAGTGAGATGAGGTCTCAGTGCCGGCCTGATGAGGTCTGCCTGTTGGTTGGATGAGGCTCAGTGCTGGTCTGATTAGGTCTCAGTGAAGGTTTGATGGGGAGCTGCATGGTAATGGGGTGATGCTCAGTGCTATTGTAATGAGGTCTATTGCTGATCTGATTATGGCTTCATGGTAGCGGGTGAGGCTCAGTGCTGGAGTGATGGGGATTTAGTTCTGGTTTGATGGAGGGCTGCATGCTAGTGAGGTGAGGCATGGTGCTAATGTGATGGGACTTATTGCTGGTTGGATGATTGCTTCATGGCAGTGGGATAAGGCTCAGTGCTGGTGTGATAGTGGCTCAGTGAAAGGGATATGAGGTTTCATTGCTGGTTTGATGGGGTCTGCATAGCATCTGAATGAGGATCAGTGCTGGTGTGATGGAAGATCAGTGCTGGTTTGATGAGAACTGCATTGTAGAGGGATGAGGCTCAATGCTAGTGTGATGGGGCTCAGTGCTGGTCTGACAGGGTTTGCATGTAAGTGGGATAAATGCTTGGGTGCACTCTCCATATCCTGGGGGGCCTCAGACTCATAGGGATCTGAAACTATCATCAGGATAGGAGATATATCCAGAACATCAAGTTTTATATATATCTCCTCTCATGGAATATTTTTATCAAAGTGCTGCAAAGAGCTAGAACCACACGTTACACACACACAACAAGTGTGATGCTGATGAAACTAGTGGGATGGACCGGCTCCTCTTAATAATTCTAGTGACTTGCCATCCATAGGAAGAAGACATGCGCAAGCTCATCCAAATGGCATGAACTGCACCAAAGTTCTTTGGAGATGGAGGGAGAGAACCTAAGCCTGACACTTGCTACTGCTAGGTACAGATAAGAAGACAGTTGAGGTGCTGATGGCTTGTGGATGGTGCTGTGGGCTGTGTTGGGGTGAGGTGGGTATTAAGGCTCTGATGGCCAAAGTGGTGCTAAACTCTGTTTTAAGAGGTGCCAAGCATCTTGATGGGATAAGGGGGGTGGGGTGAAGGCTGCAGTGGGGAATGCTGAGGGCATAGAGTTTGAGTCTGTGGTGTGGGGTTCTGGAGGATATTATGGTGTTAGGGGTGCTGTAGGCTGTGGAGGGTGGTTCTGAAGCAATGTACTTGAAAGTCTGCTGTGGTGGGGGTGCTGAGAGCTCTGACAGGGTGAGGGGGCTCATTGCTGATGTTATGATGCTGAGAGCTCTGATATGATGGGGTGAGTGCTGTTGATATGTGCGGGGATGGTGGTGGGTGCTGAGGGCTCTGACAGGATGAGGGGACTGGGGGTTGTGTTTTTGGGACTGAGGGTTCTGATGAGCTGGAGTGCTGAAGGCCATGGCAGGTTGTGTTAAGAGATCTGATGAGGGGACGAGAACTGAGGACTGTGAAGATGGGAGTTAGTCTGTGTTTCTGAGGATTGTGATGGGAGGAGTGGATGAAGCTTGTCGTTGTGGGGAGAATGAGGGCTGTAACTGAGAGAGGGGGCTGGGGGATGTAATGGTGAGGGTGCTGACTGATAATGTGGTGATTTTGGAGGTTGTGGGAATCTAATGGGGAGTTAGGTGGTGGCTTATCATTTTTACTGGGTAAGTTAAATGAATCTGTGGTTGTGTGTGCTCTGCATGGTCATCATGGGAACTGTGAGATTTGATGGGGGCTGTGGTGGTGGAGGGGATCTGAGGATTCTACTGGGGGGAAATGACTGATGGCTGTGAAGATGTTGGTAACTGCTAAGGGTTGTGGCAGTGGGGATGAGAGTGCTCCAACAATTACATATTGTATTGGGGGTTAGGGCATGATGCTGATAATGGGAAAACTGAGTGTTATTCTGATGGTGGCAGAGGGCCCTAATGTTAGTGAGTGAGAAGGTGAGGGCCATGAGGGGGAAGCTGAGAGCTCCATGCTAAAGAGAACTCTCACAAACACGCAATGTATTTCTATATTGAGGGCATCTTGTGCTATTATGCAGGGAGCCTCAAAACATCCCTGGGGATGAGGTTCAGTGCTTGTGTGATGGGGGCTCAATTTTGGTTTGATGGGGGCTGCATTCTATTGGGATGAGGCTGATTGCTGGTGTGATGGTAGCTTAGAGTGGTGGGAATTATGGTAGTAGGATGAGACTCATTAGTGATGTGATGGGGGCTCAGTTTTGGTTTGATATTGGTTCAACACTTAAAACAGAAACATAGAATCTGAAGGCAGATAAGAACCATTCGGCCCATCTAATCTGCCTATTTTCCTACTGTAAAAACCTCAAACCTTATTTGGTCCTTGCTCTTTTCTTATGTTAAGGACAGCCTTATGCCTATCTCATGCATGCTTTCATTTCGTCATGTTTGTGTGATTGTAGGCTCAGTATAAGTGTGATGCAGTCTCAGTGCTTGTGGGATGAGACTCAATAATAGTCTGAGAAGAGTGCAATGGATATATTATTTAATGTTAATCCCACTTTCAAGGCTGCTAAAGCAATGTATCGATTGTTACAAATAGCATGTAATAATACGTATTGTGGTTATTACTCTGCCCATGCAGCCTTTGAAGTGGTTTGAACAGCTATAATCAGTATTATGTAATATTCATGTCCCCTGAGACGCTGCACATTCAGGTCATGTAATTCTGGTTACAGCTGTTAATCCCACATGAAATGCTGTGTAATACAGTGTATGAGGGAATTGGTATAGTCTGTAACATTGTTCTATGATTGCCTTTTTTCCTATAGTATATATAGGGTCCATACACTGAAAAACAAAAGTGGTGCAATATTGGGGCAAACCAACTGCACAAAAGGACAAATATTTCACAATATAAACTAAACTTTTAATGTAATAGACATATCAAATGCACTGGAACCTCACTAGTATTTAAGTTGTTAAAAACACCTCAAATAAACGAGAACATGTATTTATTCCTTATGGTGCAGTTGGTTTGCTAGACTTTTCTTGCTGCATAACACCCTTAGAGCCACATTTAGATTAGAAAGCATTTGCAGTTGTTTATTACACAAAACTGTGTCATTTTATGGAAATTCTCTATATTTGCATTCAAGGAATCTTAAAATGCAGAGTACAGAATAAAAATGCCTTTGCACCTTTTTTTTATATCTATGAAGTAAAAAGTTACTTGTGTTTATGTAGGATGGCAAACAGAGTAGGTATTGTAGCGTTCAATAATTCTGTTGTATATACAAAAAAAATTCTAATTTGCTTCTTTTCACTATTTGCTCTCATTTATTAAAGGAGCAGTAAACTTTTTTTTAATGAAAATCTGTATGTCATAGAGCTATTCCTGCTAAGTAAAACAAGGGAACGCTGTCAGTTGTTTTATTCGAAATGTATAACAGTTCAAATAATCAGGAAATGAATTTACTGTGCGTTTACTTCCTGTTCTAACTGACAAGAAGTGCCTCGGCAGTTTCTATCACATTCTATGCAGAACTGTATATCACTGACTTTCCTCTCCTTTACAATGTAACAGAAACACTATTTGGAATATGACCACTAGAGGGCAATTTTATGCTGATATTCCAGTATTTGGTGTATTAGACCTCTGTTATTCTCCAGCTTACTGACGGTACTCATCCTGGCCTGATTACAGCTCAGATGGGGTCGGATATTCAACCCTTTACTTCCTGGTTTTTAGTGGCAATGAAATACTCTTGTCTGTCACCACTCAAGCATCATTCTCAAATTATACTTTCTAATCACCTGAAGCAGAGGTCCATTCATCCTTCTTCAGGATTTCTTTGGCTGACTGATTTCCAATTCCTTTACAGTAACCTGTCATTTGAAATGATGGGTGGATGAATCAATCAGATAGAACTCTGGGCTGGTCCATCATCAAATAAACATAGGCATAGTGTATCTGATTAATGCTATGCCACAATGATTGGTGGTAGTCTGTGCATTCCAATTGGATGTTGGGGCAAACATCTTGCATTAGAGAGTAAACTGTGCTCACACACCAATGCTATCACTTGTCCTTTCAAATTGAGGGCTATTTTTCCAATAGAGGACCGTGTGCACAAAGTAACATGTAACATAGTGACTGCAGGGTGCATTATCAGCCCAAGACCATATAAACTAAAAGATGCAACACTTCTTTCTCTCTTTTCTCTCTCTTTCTTTCTTCCTTCACACCTTTTAGGTAACTTTATTAATTTCCATTCTGAGACACCTTCATCAATTAAATTGGGTTAAGAGCTCCACTTAAAGAATAACTCTTGCAGGCATGTCTTGAATTCCTGTTTTAAAAATGTCAAGCACTACATTCAAAAAATGGATAGAATCGTTCCTGAAAAGGCCATCATTTACCATCAAATTCTAGTTCAAAATAGGTTTTTATATATCTGGACACAGTATGACTCAACTTGAGTCTGAATCAGTCCAAGGGCTTCATTTAAATGGACTGAACCACCTTGGGTGCAGCATTCCCTCTGAACAAATTAACAGAGTTTTGGGAATGAAGTCTTGTTATAAGGAATGAATTAGGTTAGTAGTCTTAACTCTGCCTAAGTCGTTGCCTCCCAATTGAATTAAAACAATGGCAAGGTCACCAAAATTTATAAGCCCTAACCTTGATTCTGAAAGAAGTTCAGCCCAGTGAAGGCCTCTCCTCCCAAGCCACATAACTTGATAGTTCTCCACTGAATGCATGTCTTCTCCATTATAATCCTTCTGGGCCCTGATCCTGGCACAATGGATATACAAATGCCCTATAATCCAAATGCCACTATCTGGGCATCCTATACGAAATAACATCCTGTGTCTAGATTTATTGGGGATACATTTGCATTTTAAATTTGTGGGATTATCAATGACTAATTATCTTACTGACTGACCCAGCCAAGCCCAAGAGAGATATCTACATAGCAGCTCAAATACTAACTTAGTTAGGAGAGACTATGACTGAAGGGATGCCAGATTCACTGAGACACATATTAAACACTTTTGAGAACTGACATTTGGATAAAATGTAACATTTTTCATGAATGAAAATGGGGCCATCAAATATAGGGTACATATTTAAATAACATGACATACTGGAAACTGGACAAATAAGGCAATCTCTTATGGCATCTTCTACACTAAAATAAATTATAGCCCCCTGATGTATAACTGGAATAGAATAAAAACACTTGGTAACACTGAAATAGATCAAACAGCAGTTCTGGTGTGACAGGTTTCCTTGTAGCCAACTTCTGCTCAATATTAGAAAGCACCTTAAGGAACTGCTTAACTATAAAAAAATGTAATATTCTTTATTTGATAAAGTTTTAAGAAAAAGGCATATCATACTATGCTTATTAGCAGATATTGATAGCCGAGTTTGATGACATTCCAAAAGCAAACAAATAATTAGGTCCCTATAAAACCCTACTGAATTTGACTAAATGAATTATTTAATGGAAAGTCAGTCATCCCAGATATTCTGATACACTTGGATCTGCAACAACTAAAAAAAACAGTGCAAACCAAGCAGACACCAATCTAATTGTAGACATTTATTGACAAATAAAACATGAACATAAGAAGAGGTAATGCAATCACATTTGCCCTTCTTCGGCTTAAAGCACATCAAGAGGTTCTTTCTCTGGTAGCCAAATGAACTGTGTCTTCCTGACGTCCTTCCATTGTGGTCCTTGAATATACCATAGCTATTCTTTTGATGGATGGATATACTGTGCACTAAAAGGTAAAAAAAGGTAAAAAAAAAAAAAAAAAAAGTCTGTGGTGGCAAAATCCCCAAAATGAAAATATATCCATTTTTACAATACAGTTGAATGGAACAACAAATAGAGGGAAAGTAGCCAGATGCTACCTGTGCCTCATAGATAGGTGAAAGAAGAATCTGACTGCCAGTGCGAGCAGGATGCTGGGGGCAGAGTGGGGGAACTAACAGAGGGAGTGGAAAGGACCCAGTATTTGGAGTGACAGACTGGACTGAACAAATTTTTGCAGAGACACACTCTGCTACCGCTTGGGCAAATGGAATACACTTAACATGTACCTTCTGAAAGTGATTGTTGAGTCATTTTAAGCACACTGGTTAGACTAGCTCCCACATATATTCTGGGAAAATGATACCTTACTTGTCCATCAGCAGTGACAAGCATCTAAACATCAGGGCTTAAAATTTCCACTAGCCAATGGCGAGTGAAAATTTAGCCCTGGCTAGTAGAAATTCAGCCCTGGTGGGTATGCTGTAGCTTGGAGTGGAGAGTAACTTTTCAGGTCTGGCTAGTAGCAAAGGACTTCAAGTTTTAAGCCCTGTAAACATATCCCTGTGTTAACTAGACAAGGCATCAGCTCTCTGATTTTATTGGCACATTTGCAATATGAACCACACATTACACTGAAGTGCTATGAGTACAAACTATCATAAAGTCTGAGAACTGTGAGGGAATTAGAAAGAACATTTTTCATAACCCATACTACTGATTATCACAGTGAAAAAAATATTATTTTATTGCTAAACTGAGATCCCCATATTTCTGAAACAACAACCAGCAAGAATAACTCTAATCAAATTATGTTTTTGCCCCCCACCTAATGGTCAAGTCTCACTACACCAATGGCCATCCCAGTATATGCTAAAGCCAGCAGATGATATGGTATCTGTAAATACAGCAAGTCAGTGTTTGATTGAAATGCAAATTGCCTACAAGAATGGCCATTGTAAGTCTGTATGAAACAATCCTAAACTTTGAAGTATTCCTTAGCCTCCAAAGTCAACCTGATGTGCTAGTTTGGATGTTATACTCCTGATGTAAGAGCTTACAGTCTTCTAGAGAAACCCTTAGCAATAAGCATGACTCTAGTTATGAAAGTGCCCTAGCAGGAACTGTAGATGTTTAAATGGATAGTAATGTTTCACAATAAAAGCTGCGTCAATTAATCTTCATAGTATTTGGGCCATGGAGAGTGTAATTTCAATACTGTCAGAGTTGTAGTTCAAGAGTAATTGAATGATAAACTATCCCCTCCAGCCCCTTTTACTGATGTAACACTGCTCACCTCAGAGCAGCAAGATTGTCTGGATGGAAAACCTGAAAAACCTGTCAAGGGGGGCAGGGTTTTCCTTATGCTCACAGTAAGAAGATTGTCCCTTGATGTGAGCTGTCTGGTCCCAGGACCAGATTCCACATCTGAGGGGAGGTGGCTTACACTAGGTAAAAGGGGCGGGAGGGGAATACTTTATCATTCAATTAATCTTGAACAACAATTTGGACAGTATGAAATAACACTCTCCATGGTCCAAATACTATGAAGATGAATTGAAGCAGCTGTTTTTGTGAAACATTACTATCCCTTCAAGTGTAATTTTGTGGCTAATAAAGCATTTGTAATGAGAGACGATGATTTTTTAAGTTTAGCTTCTGGCAGCCTAAACTCCATTTTAAATCTATCAATTTCAATCCCCAGCAACTGCATGGTTGTAGATGAACCCACTGTGTTTTCCTTGGAGAGAAGAATCCTCAAATTATTAGCAAACCAAGTAAGGATTTTTAAAATGAATTTTTAATACCCTCTACACCTATGAACATAATCTCATACAAATAATGAAGAATTAAGGAGGGCCTGAATAACTCATAATGCAAGCAAAATAAGGAGAAACCTGTTGGCAAATATTTATCAAAAAACATTTTAAAGAAGAACTCAGTAACTGACAACAATTAGGTTATATGGGTAACTAACAATGACCCCCTGACATATAGTCTTATTAATTTTAGCACCTCAGCAAATTATAAGAGAAGCTTCACATGAGTTTGTCAATACCATCACTGATGCAGGCACCAAAAGGAAAAGACAAATTATGAATTAGCCTAAAAGTTTTGGATTTCTTTTGGGAAATAAACCCAGTGGGTAAAATGATCAAATGGGGAGAAGAAAATGGCCAACCCAAACTCAGTTCCTTTTAATCCTAACTTCAGCTACAGCTGGGTGTTGCAGAACAGAATTTGAATTATCATCTGCACAAAGAACATTAGTGTTGAATGAGGGAATCCAAAAACTTGAAAAAAAACAGTTTCATTTAGATCTACCTTCAGCTTGTCTGTGTAAATGTTTAAAGGGATAGTAATGTTTCATAATAAAATCAGCTCTAATTAATCATCATAGTATTTGGACTTTGGAGAGTATTATTTCAATTCTGTCAGACGTGTAGTTCATGAGTAATTCAATGACAAAGTATCCCACTCCCACTCCTTTTACTGATGTAACACTGCTCAGCCAGATCAGAAGGGAGGTGCCCAGGTAGATTGCAGAGAGGGACAATCTTCAATTAAAATAAGGGAAAAACCTGAAAAACTTGTCAAGGGGGGCAGGGCTTTCATTGTTCTCATAGGAAGAAGACTGTCCCCTGCTGTTATCTGTCTGGTCTATGGTCTGCATTCCACATCTGAGAAGAGATGGCTTACACTAGATAAAAGGGGCGGGAGGGGAAACTTTGCTTGTGAATATCTCTCAAACCATAAAGGTTTGAGAGATAAGACTTATATCGTTCTTCATGTTTTTTTTAATGCCTACAAAATAAAATAAAGATAAAACAAAGTACTACTATCCCTTTAACAATGGCAGCTTCTCTAAACCCTTCACAGGGAACAGCAATGTTGGCCAGCTGATCTTTAATGTGGCAATTTGAAGCCAAGGCACTAAAGGACTAATGCACTGTAAACCTGGGTGTAATCCTGCACAGGTTCCACATGTGCAGTGACAATGTTATTCTGTCATTTACAATAGCACTCACTATATATCCAACAGGAAATAAGCATACATGTCCTTCATGCCCCACTTTAAAATTGAATGGACTGATATTTTTGCCTGAATCATTAATTATAGATAAACCGTGCTATGTCTAAAATTATATCAGTGTGTATAAATAGGGAGACACTAAGTGAAGGCTGACATGCACAGATTGCGGCTGTGTAAATGCAGAAAACATGAAATCATCCAGTAATGGTAGAAAGCGCTAGCCATCATCTATCCTCCCCTTTTCCCTCATTAGTCTTATATATGTAGATAATGTCTTTAGAAGAAAGAAGCAATTATTGTAAGTAAACAAACTCCCCTTTTTAATTTTGTTCCTTATAGATTCAGATCAAAATAAGAGCAAGTATTACAGTACATGGGGTAGGGTCCTTTAAGAATGTATCACGGACCACTAGTATTTTTTGTGTTTTTTTTGTCAGCCAATGTCTTAGTGTCTCTTGCATTTCCATTAGGATCCCACATATTTGCTAAAGATTTGCTGTTCTTAGTTCTGGCTATAACTGATAGCATGTACATGTGACAAGTCTGTAGACTCTCCCAGACGCAGACAGTTGCTCCAGTGAAGAAGTTCCTTCATGTGAAAATGCAGATGTGATAGGCTTGTTCGGTGCTGAGGATTCTGAACAGGGGAGTGACTGGGAAAAGAGCTTGCAGTTCTTTTGCTCTCCACCTCAAGGAAGGCAGCAGAGGGCTCCTCCAAAAGATCAGACTTTGGCCGGACTAGAGAATCTGCAGGACAGCTGGTGTAGCAGGTCATCTTTGCAGGACTTTTTCTAGATGCTGTCTCTTTAAGGTATTTAGTCTTATTATTGGCATTGTGGGGAATGAGGCTTGCTGGAACTGCTAAGTGCTTCAGAGGCAGCCTGTTCTGATAGGGCATCATCACTGGAAGACTAAGCCCTTCTCTCTATCACCTGACGGCATCTCTGTAACCAGATGTCTTTTCCTTCCTCCTGCTAGACACCTTGAGTCCTATGAGAAAAAAGCAATTCTGGAGCAAATCAACTGCACTATAATGGATAAATAAAGATTCCAATTAATTTCAATGGGAATTTTAACCGCTTGAATTCTAGCGAGGTCTCCAACATGTCCGTATTGAATCAATATGAATTTTAGGTATATTTAATTGTCCCCTATGGTGCAGCTGGATTCTCCTAAATATGTCAACTTACACTGTGCAAAGAATTAAAACACAAGGGCTTGAAATCTCCATAGTATGAATAGTAATTTGGGGTATTTATGTGTGTTCACTATGGTTCAGTTGGGTTGACTCAATCTCTCCATTAGCTTTGTGTATATTACACATAGAAAAAAACAAACATGCTCAGTATCAAAAGCATTCTCTTAGATCCAGTATATTTGACTGTCTCCAGACTTACCTAATTGATACTGTTATTAGTGGTAGTCGTTGTTACTTCTGATCACTATCCACCCTGCTTTTTCTATTATCTGCAAATTTTATGGGTATACGCTGCCTCCCCTCCTTCCATTACCACACACCCCAGTCAAGCACCACTAATTTTATGATGCAGGTCATGTCATTTGGACACTCCAACCCCCAGACCTTAGTGGACATCTGAAGGTATAATAGTAATTTATAGATGTGCAAGATGGGCCAAATATTGCAGCCATGGTTTATACAATTATAGCATGATGGTGGGGGAGGTGTACGAATAATACCAGGGCTACCACTATGTGGGGACAGGGGGAACTGTTTTTCTAGGCCAGGGCAAACAGAAGGGTCCAGAACCTCTCCATGTGCCTGCATGCTGCCCCTTTGTTCCTGCACAGGAGCTGCAGTCAGGGGCTCCATTTCAATGTTAAGAACTGTGGTGTCACTTGTGTAACTCCATGTCAATTGTAATTTTCTGTGGTATCACTTTTGTAGCTGAATTTCAATAGTAAGCTCTGAAGTATCACTTGTGTAGCTCTAGTTTAATGGTAAGATCTGTAGTATCGCTAATGTAGCTCCATTTCAATTCTAAGCTCTGTGGTGTGACGTGTATAGCTCCATAACATACAGAATGTGAGAGGCTTCTGGGAATGAACAACAGCACAATGCCCTATTCTATGGCTAGTCACCGCCCAGAAGCATCATGTTTTAGCTGTCTAGTGCCATTACAGAGGAGAAATTTCCATGTACATATTGGACTAATCCCGCCCAAAAGGGCAGTCCAGTTCCAAAATGACGGGTAAGTCCCCACTGCACGGGAACACTAGCTAACTCCCGGCCTATGTTTTGGCCTAGTTGGGCCTCGTCAGGAGGGTGCAGCTGGATTCCCTAAGCACTGAGAGCAAGGGGTCTACTTCTGGATTACCCTTCACTCTTAGGGAGACCCCCTACATGTTATTTTGTATAGCTCCATGTCAATTGTAAGCTCTGGGCTAGCAATTAAAAGTTATGTGATAGCACTTGTGTAGTTCCAATTCAATTGTGAACTCTGTGGTAACACTAGCGTATCTTTATTTAAATTATAATCTATTTTGTATCACTAATGCAGCTTTATATTAATTGTAAGCTCTGTGGTGTGCCTTGTGTAGCTCCATTTCAGTTGTAAGCCCTGTGGTGTGAATGTGCAGCTCTGTTTCAGTTATAAACTCTGTGGTATTACTAGTGTAGCTTTATATCAGTTGTAAGCTTTGGGGTATGACATTTTCAGTTCCATTTCAACTGTGACTATGAACCATATGTACAAAGTAAGAATGAAGCAATTCTGGGACAAACCAGTAGCATCATCAGAAACAAAAAATTAAATTACTCGAATTCTGATCAATTTTATATGAGGTTTTAACCTCTTGAATGTAGACTGTAAGCTCTCAGGAGCAGGGCCCTCTGATGCTATTGTTTTCCATGTTCCATTTGTATTATTTAATATCTCTGTATATCTATTCCCTATTGGACAGGGCTGTGGAATAAGTTGGTGTTATACCAAATAAACAATAATAATAATCTCAGACAAGTTTCCAAAACATTGCTTTGTAAAGCAAGGAATACCTCTCTAGAATTAATGCTGTTAATCAGTGGCAATCTGTGTTTATCTCCTGTGAGGGAGTTGGTCCATGGAAGAAGTGTTCCACTTTTTGCGCATATTTGTGATTAATAGTAAAATGTGCAGTCAGTGTAAATAGTGTTGAAGACACTAAGGGCCGTATGTTCAAAGGGAGAACCACAAAAAAATGTTGTATGAACGCCAAAAATAAGTAATTGTATGCATGAACGATATTTTCTATACAGTATACGACAAAAAAACTAGTAATGTCCGTTGGGTACGACACAACTCCAGAATTGCTGGTCAAAGGGGCGGGGCAGGGGCGTGGCTAAACTATTCTCCAGTGTCGTATAGAGGTAAAGAAAATTTCTTGTAACTAACGACAAAAAAATGTCTTGCAAAAGACAAAATTTGTACGTTAAGAAAAAGTGGAGGGAATGTGTAGTTCTGAATGTGAGAATTTTTGTCTTTAGCTTAGACATTTTTGTCGTTAGTTAAGACATTTTTTTGTTGTTACATACGACAATTTCAGTCAGGGCAAACGTCATATTTCCAGTCACAATCAAAATTCTCTGAAAATATTAATGAGCCCAACGACTCTGTACTTTGAAAAGTTGTTACAAACGACAAAAGTTATTTCACTACTTCTTTGAACATATGGCCCTAATATTAACCCCTTAGTGACCGGCCGTGCGCGCCCGCGGCTGGCACTTAACAATGTTTTTTTTTTTTTTTCGACATTCTGCCAAATTACTTCCTGGACGTACATGTACGTCCTCTGTCACATGAACGTCCATTGTCGGCATGGGGTTAACAGTGTGGCTATATGAATTAGCCCTTTGAATTCCAGAGAGGAAAGCATCTCATTGTGAAGCAATACATTGCACACTCCTCTGGCATTCAAAGGGTTAATGATGCTGAGGAGGGAAAATAGGAGGGGTAAACAGTGGGGTAAGGGGAACACTGAAAAAATAGGGGGCATTGTCAGTTATTTTTGTCCTTGGCCCCATGATTTTTAATGGCAGCCCTGATACATACATTGCAGCTCTAGGCAAATATCATTGTCAGGGTATATTCAATTACCATCCATGCAGTAGAAAGGAGCTCTTTGAAATGTAATGGCAGTATATAAATGCCAGTTATTATTATTACACCAAATGAGAATAGTGCAATAATTTTGGCTTTGCAGGGAATCAGCCTTTTAGGTACAGATTTAATACAATTCTCTTTCCAAATCTCGCTGAGATTATGTCTGTTTGTCTGTGCTTACATTGTACATGACTATTTCATTCTGCATGGCTGTGTCGGATTTCAAGGACAATGTTTTATTTCCCTTTGTCTTGCTTTAGCTGCAACGTTGGCGGCTCAAAGAATTCAGTAAAAAAAAAAAAAAAAAAAAAAAAAAAGAGAAAAAATAAGTAGGTTTTTTTTGACAGTGGAAATGGTGCAATTAAATAAAAAGCACTTAATGTTAATGCACATTTTTTTTTCCGTCGCCTCCCCCACCCTGCCTCTCTATCCCCCTCTTCATCCTCCCCTCACACCTCCTTCACACTTTTTTCCCTTTTATTCTTCCTCCTCTTCACCATCTCGCCTCACACCTCTCATTTAACACTTTCACTACTGAGGAGGAATGCAGAATTGAGTGGCTGATGTACTGATAAGAATTGGAGTGATTCTGGAGCAAGTCAGCTACATCATAGTGGACAAAAATAACCCCATTGAATTAAATGCTGCCTTTAACCCACTGAATGTTAGAAAAGATGCATTGTGTTGGAGATTTCGCTAGCATTCAAGGGGTAAAAAACACAATTTAAATCAATGAGATCTAAGATTCAAATGTTTCAGTCTTCTACTCTGGGGTAGATGATGTACTAAGGAAGTTGAAGTAATTCTTGGCCAAACCAACTGTGACATAAGCATCAAATAAATGTGAACATTAATTTAAATGGGGCTTTTAACCATTTGAATGCTACAGAAACAATACATTGAATATTTCTCTGCTATATAATGGATAAGAGCCTCTTAGCTATTCAACTGTGCTTGAACAGGGACACTTTAAAGGGATAGTAATGTTTCATAATAAAAGCAGCTCTAATTAATCATCATAGTATTTGGGCATTGGAGAGAGCTATTTCAATTCTGTCAGAGTTGTAGTTCAAGAGTAATTGAATGATAAGGTATCCTCCCCTTCTAATGATGTAACACTGCTCAGCTTAAAAACTGTCATGGGGGGCAGGATTTTCATTGTTCAATTACTCTTGAACTACAGCTCTCACAGTATTGAAATAACACTCTCTATGGCTCAACTGCTATGTCGATTAATTGGAGCTGCTGTTTTTGTGAAACATTACTATCACTTTAAGGAAGGACCCATTTCAAAAAAAACCTAATCTCTATTGAAAGTTGACCTTGACATCAGTCTCATTCCCTTTGTTATAGCTGGGGAGTAGGTCACTGGACTTCACTTTACAAGTCAGAAATGACAGTCCTCCTTTTTTCTCTCACTCTCTTTATTGCAATATGTTTCTAACTGTGAAACAAACTAAACAGTTGCCACCCAATGGTATATGAGCCCTCTTCATCTTTCCAAATTGTCGATTCCTGCATTAATGCTAAAGATGAGTCAGTTTTGATCTCTCTTTGTCATATCTGCTCCTAGAATTGCCCCTATCAGTCGATTATTAAGTGGGAAATTGGTAAACTCACAAATCTGACCTTCAAATTCAACACACAAGACATTCTCCTCAACATGATACCAGTCTCAACTAATACCCCAAAAATTGCTCTCAGACAGTTCATTTCTGGCCAGGGATCTTCCAACCATTCTTGTTTTGAAACTTTCTCTGATCATAGTCACTGTTCCTTCCTACACACACACTGCCATCAGCAAGCCCTGAATGCCTCTCATGTAGCATTCACAGGACAATGGAAGAATTTTACTGACATTTCCTTGGCACCTTGTAAGAACGTAATGAGAAAACATGGCTCAGTGGAACCCAAGGCACCAAAACATCCATACATTCGTTCATATGAAAGAAGCATAAGGAGCACAGACTGCTTAATAAATTAGGTTAGGAAGGCAAAGTGCCTATTTATTGTGTAATAATGTTAATACATCTCCTTCAATGTCTCCTTACATTTTTCTGCTGAATATTAATCAATATGCTGCTCTGAAGCTTATGTACTAAGAAAACTATTATTATTATTTATTATTCTTTATTTATATAGCTCCAACTTAATCTGTAGCTCTGTACAATTGGGAATAGACATACAGGGATAATAAATAGTAAATCATATGTGAAGAACAGAAGGATCAGAGGGCCCTGCTCGTGAGAGCTTACAGTCTAGAGGAAGGTAGGTTGGACACAGAAGGTGTAAGTGCTATTGGGTGTGTCTCCTACCCACTGAGCTGTCAGTCAGTGGGTGGAAATGAGAAGTGATGTTGAGTGCAGTGGTCCAGGCAAGGGGTGGTTCTTGGTGATAATGTTTATGGAGGAAGTTGATAAAATCAATGGTACTCATTTATCGACCTCGGAAGGATGAAGGGCTGAGTTAACCTTGCTGCCTCCATAGTTAGCGACTTTACCACTGAGCTATCTCACCAGAACAAGTCTAGAGTAAACTAGAGCACAGAAAAAGAATAACTCACAGTACTAACTCCCCATAATATATACATATAATTAATAACGTTAGAATAAAGTAAAGTGACTAAAGTATAGATAGCAACAAGGAATGAGAGGGTTCTCCAGTCCCCCAAGTATTAGGCCAAAACCTAAAGTGCAAGCACAAGACAATAAACAGATCTGTGCTCCTCTATACAAAGTGGAAATGTGTGCCCTGTATTGGGAGTGGGGGGGGGGGGTTACCCGGGGCCTCAGAGAACCATAGCCGCGACAAGAGACAAATGTAGATCTTACTGAGGTGTAGAGAGAGAAGAATTATGAAGGCTCAACAGAAAGGGGAAGCTCATCAGAGGGTGAAATAGTCTATCCCAAGTTGCCTACGGAGTTATCCTCCCAACTTCAGTTAATGTGGAGGGAGAACAAGGGAGTGAACTAAGATGTAGATAACCATTGATATGTATTTTGTTTTTAATGGTAGACACTGGGACCCCATGCATCAAAAGTACTGAGGTACCTTGACGGGGTTGTCAAGCTTATACATTGTTTGGCCAAATTATGGAACAAAATCCTCATGTTTATTAACGCAGTGGTATTATATATGCCCAATACAGGGCACACATTTACACTTTGTATAGAGGAGCGCAGGTCTGTTTTATGTCTAGAGTAAACTAACTGCACCATAGGAGGCAAACAAAATGACCTATTGATTTAAAGGAGTATTTCAATCCTTTCAATGTTAGAGTCATTCGAAGAGTTAAAATTCCCCATTAAATCAATGGGAATTTGGGGAATTTTATTTGTCCCTACGGTACAATTGGTTTGTTCCAGAAATGTTCTAGTTAGCAGTGCATCAGACTTCCTGACTTCCCTTTGTCTCTTTCCATATAATGCTTTCTTTTCCAGAACTGCATTTTTAATCTATTGGATGCTAGACATGGTCCCCAAAGCTAAACAATGGGTTGGAGACCGCTCTGGCATCCAAAGGGTTAAAATACTTTGTTGTGTGTGTGTGTCTCTTCATTTTTCTACCAAATAATAATTATTGCCAAACTTTGACTTCCACTTTCTCTCTTAATGTCTCTCACAAATGTTCTTTCTTTTTCAGGATTGTATTGTTTTCCTTTGAATCCTTTTATAAACTGACCACATTATTGTATATTCTACTGTACAGATGTATTGCTACATAATACTTTGGCATACAGCTTTTTACAATATGTATCCATGTGTGTCTAAATTTAAGGGGTTGTTAGATTGCTAATTAGCTCTTCATTATCTATGTAGCTGCTTAATTATCCATATAGTTACATTGTAACAATTTAGCAGTACAATAAATTATGTTTGGTATAGTAACCTTTTCAATTACCTGTATGCATTAACTAAATGTATGTTGAATACTATGGCAACTAGAAAATGTGATGTCAGAGGGAAAGGTTCAGAAGCCTTATCCAATGATGTACAAGCAGTATAAGCAAATTGGGTGGCCATATGTTGTGCAAGGCTACAGACCCATGTGTAACATGCTTAATAAACAGATAGGGATAAAAAAGGCAATGGGAAGGGTATTGAGCCTAGTCCCAGTTCATTGGTCAGGATTCTGGCTAATGCACCTCACTTTCCTTGAATATTTAAATTATCACATTCACAGACTTATCAAAAAGCAGCCATTTGGTGGTCAGAAAGCAGAATCCTTTGACTGGAACACAAACCAGAAGTGGGGCAGCACAGTGGCTCAGTGGTTAGCACTATTGCCTTGCAGCGCTGGGGTCCTGGGTTCAAATCCCACCAAGGACAACATCTGCAATGATTTTGTATGTTCTCACTGTGTTTGCATGGGTTTCCTCCGGGTACTCTGGTTTCCTCCCACACTCCAAAAACATACTGATAGGTGAATTTAGATTGTGAGCCCCAATGGGGACAGGAACCAATATGAGTGTAAAGCGCTACGGAATCTGTGTGCGCTATATAAAGGATTATTATTATTATTATTAAGTATGTGGGTTGTTAGCTCAGCGTTCATAGACCTGTTGCATTGGGCTTTAAAGACCATAGAACAGCATTGTGCAAGACAGAGACTGAACTGTGAGACTTCAGTCTTGTAGTTCAGTCTTTTCTTGCAGGACCAATGAGGGAGCCCCAGAAGTCTCTTTTCTGATCCTCCTTCTTCTCACCCATTGGTCTGCAGGGATTTACAATGCAGTTCCAGCTTCATCTGCTCCAAGGGGAGCAGTTCTACAGAAATGTCACTGTCTGAGTGATAGCTGCTCATTAAGGACCAGATGGTTGTTGTCTTAGTCTGCTTTTTGCAAACCCCATAGTCAATGAGATAAAAGATGCATAAAGGGGCCGGTAGACCATATTATTATTATTATCATCATCCTCTATTTATATAGCGCCACCTTATTCCGCAGTGCTGTACAACAGGGAGACATACAGATACATTAAAACAGTACAAATGGAACATAGAAAGCACAAGGATTAGATGGATGGGAGGAATGAGTGATGGTTATAGGGTAGTATACAGGTTTCTTTGAAAGGGGGAGATTTCAGGGAACATCTGAAGAACTGAAGGCTGGGTGAGAGCCTGTTGGGATGGAGAGGGAATTCAAGAGCTCAGGTGCAGCACAGGAGGAGTCCTGTAAGTGGGAATGGGAGGATAAAATAGGAACTACAGAGAGAAAAAGATCATGTGCAGAGCAAAGATGGTGAGTGGGAGTGTATTTGGAAACAAGAGATTAAATTTAGGAGGGTGCAGTGTTGGTAAGAGTACGTAAGTTAGCACTAGGATTTTGACTTAAATTCTTAAGCCTAATGAGAGTCAGTGTAGGGACTGGTAGAGAGAATCAGAGTTAGAGGAATGATGTGTGCTTTTGGTTAGTCTGATGTTAGAGATCATTGTGGACTGTAGTGGGGTTAGTCAGGTGCGAGGAACACCAATTGTGAGTTGCAGTAGTCAAGCTGGGACATGATACATCTTTGAAATACTATTTTGGTAGTTTATTGGGTGTGAAAGGTGAAATTCCACAAATGTTGTGTAGATGTAGCTAACATGCATTTGAGATTGACTGACTATGAGGAATCAGGGTTAGGGCAAAGGTGACCCTCAGCCCATGTGATTTCGAGGTTGGTGTGATGGTGCTATTGTTATGGAAATACCTGAAAAATGCTGGGTGGAGCGCAAAGGAATATTATAATTTGGTTTTAATTATGTTAAGGTTTAGATGTTGGGAGGACATCCAGGAAGACACAACAGAGAGACAATTAGATACTTGGGACAGGACAGAAGAGGAGGAGTCTAGAGAGGAAATATAGATTTGGGTGTCATCAGCATAGAGATTATGGTTAAACCCAAATGAGGTTATTAGTTTCCCAAGGGGAAAGAGGAGTAGATGGAGTAGGGGCCCAGGACAGAACCTTGTGGTACTCCAACAGAAAGAGGTGGGGGTGAAAAGTGGAGCTAGAGTAGGATACACTAAAGAAGTGTTTGGAGAGGTAGGATGAGAACCAAGAGAGGGTGGTGACACAGAGGCCTAGAGAGAGGAGGGCTTCAAGGATGAGGTGACCACTGTATCAAAGGCAGCGGACAGATCCAGAATGAGTGGGAGTTATAAAGAAAAAAGAAACACTATATTGTACATGTTTTACCACACATACTACCACAACTGCGAGAGTTTTTGCGAGTTTGTTTTACTTTTTTTTTTTTTTCTTTAACCCCTTAGTGACGACCGTGTGCACGCGGCTGTCACTTAACGCCCGTCTAACATTTTTTTTTTTTTTAGAAGAAGCCGGAGTCCCCAAATGGCGTGCAGCCGCGCGGGGATCCGGATTTCCTGGATGTACATGTACGTCCTCTGTCACTAAGCCACAGAGGACGTACATGTACGTCCATTGTCTCAAAGGGGTTAAAATCTTCCCACTAAATACTATGGCCTGGAAATTCTAATTTCTACTATGACTTTTGTCTTTGTATCTTTGTTCAAAACATAACATCTTAAATCAGTCCAAGTGTCATGTCAATGGAGGATGCTGAAGTTGCAGTGTAAAGTATAAGCACCAGAGACTGGGAGGTCCATGCTTGCAGGCAGTATAAACATGGGAGAGGTAGACTGTCCTGCTTTTTTTTACTTGCTGAAATTTTTCTTTACCTATTTGAGGAGTGAACAATGCATTGCTAAACAATGAAATTTATTGGACACCCCTCTGGCACTCAAATAGTTAACGCTCTCTCTCAGTCTCTGTCTTTTTTTAGGACCCAGCTTCCCCTTTTCCTTATCACCCTTGGTTCTCCACTCACTCATAGGTATGAATGGAGTTCCCTTTAAAGGAGCAGTAAACTTTTTTTTATGAAAACACATATTTTATAGATCTTTTCCTGCTGAATAAAACAAGGTAACTCCCACTGGCGTCAGATTTTTTATTCAAAAATTATAGCAGTTTAAATAACCAGGAAGTGAATTTACTGTGTTTATTTCCTGATAGTTCTAACTGACAGGAAGTGACAGGCAGTTTCTATCACATTCTATGGGGAACTGTGTGTCTCTGACTTTTCTGACTTTCGTCTCCTTTAGAATCTAACAGGAAATCTAATTAGAATTTGACCACTAGAGGGCACTGCTAATGTAAAAAAACATGGGTTTAAACTGTAATAACTCTGGAAATATAAATCTCTCAGCAGTGGGAGTACCCTTATTTTACTCAGTAGGAAAATCCCTACAATATATATGTTTTCATAAAAAAAGTTTACTGCTCCTTTAACATCTATGCGTAGGAAATTGCAAGGTTAGGGATGTGGCCAAGAGTGGACCTAGGGGAACTTAGGGTTATTTTGCTTACGGGTGTCTGAGATATAAATCAGGACCTTGGCCACATGACGCTTGATAGCAGGGCTACGGGACATCAGACCCTGCTCCTTGCATATGATAGTCTTAACCATTTTAAGACCAGAGGGGTTATGTAGGCTCATGCATTCTTCCTGCTGCAGATAATAAATTTCCCAGCAACTGTCATGTCTGCCTCCATGGATCTGACATCAAGGACTGATTGAAGATGTTAGTGCTTGCTAAAAACCATAGCTCCACAAAGATTTTCTGGCCATAGTAAGGTAAATCTGGGAGCCTAGGGTCGGTTTTTAACCCTTTGAGTGTCAGATGGGTACTCAACACATTGTTTTGCAATGTGTTGCATACCACTTCTGGCACGTAAAGGGTTAAGAGGTGTTAGTTCTCCTTTAAACGAAGGCTTGGGGAATGGAAATAGAGGTGACAATATGGAAAACCCTGTTCTTGATCTGGCAATCCTCCCAGGAACTCCCCGGGTCCTGGAACTAATCCTACATAAATTAGGCTTGGCTCTACAGAATGCAAATGCAAAGAATTGACATTGAGTGAGGAATACACACTTTTTCCTTTGTGTTAACTCATCATTAATGTTTCACCTTCATCTAATCCTTAGGGCCATAAGCACAAACATTAGAAGAGCAATTCTGGAGCAACACAACTCCTTGATTTAAACTGGTATTTTAATCCTTTAATGCTAGAGAGGATTCCTTTCCATCATGATTTGTATTAATTACAGAGTAACATGGACAAGAAAGTCCCATCAATATAATGCCATACCATTAAGAGAATAATAAAGCCTACAAAGAGTGCTGAATTGCAAGGACACGTTGTCTTGAGAATGTCGATACGTATTGTAAACTTTACATTTTTACATCCAGGGCCATTGAAATAACTAATTTGGCAAAATGGGTTTGCACTGCAAACCGAGCAAACATGAAACTAGCCCTGTTTGAAGGGAAGACCTTTCCTATAGCTACAGGGCCAGATCTCTAAACATAAAAGTAACACAATCGTTTATTTTTGAATGATCACATCTCTCATTATTGAAAAAATATATTCAATGTAAGATGTGTTCATGTGATCCCACTGACATAAAACCCACCTAGCTGTCCGTACAATATTTCTCTCACTTTCACCCAGCCTCACCTCACCATGCACTGGCTAGAGGAGATGCTGATCTTTGCATTGGAGGGATTCATATGCCCTGCTTAGCTGTGTCTACAGTTGTGCATTCGGGGTTAGGGGTTGACAGTAAGGTAGTATCATGTGGTCAGTGTGTCACATGATGCCCCCATACCATAATCACAAACCTATAAGTGAAGAAACCAAAGCAGAAACATGCACAAAGGCAGGCACAGCTGAGTAGGACTTGTGTCTCCTCTCATGCAAGGGGATGTGAGGCTGTGGGAGAATGAAGGCAATATTGTATAGGCATCAAGGTGGTTTTTAGGTGCTTCGGGTGCTTTGGATGTAAGTGTGATCGCAAGATTGCATATTGCATTGATGCAAGTGATTGCTCCTAAACTAATAGGATCAATCATGATGTAACATAAATTATTAATATGTATTTTTGAAGTGATGGAAATGTAAAAAAAAAAATCCCTATTTTTTCCTATGTTGCCGTTTCTGGAAACATTTGTGCATGCCAGCCTAGGGGTAGAAATGTAAGTTGCCCTTTTTTGATGCACCCATTTGTCTACTTTTTAAAATAGTTTGCCTCGTCTACCATTGCTTCAGGTCTGTTATATTTAGAAGCATTTTAGTGCAGGCATGTAATTTAAAAAAGAAAAGTATTAGGAAAGTTGTTTTACTTCCATAACAATGGAGTACCATTATTCTGGGGCTGTAAGTAGCTAGAGACTATAGTAGGAAATACCATGTTTTTCAAATATATTAATATCCTTGATGTGGTGGAAATGTTAAATATATGTATAATTTTTCTTAGTACCATTGTCTGGAAACATTTGTGCATATTAACCTGCAGGTAGAAAGGCAAACGACCCCCCTATTTGATGCAATGGGTTACAGATTGTATAAAATGGTACACCTTGTTTAGGTTTTATTCATGTCTGCTCTTGTTATAGCCATTTAAGTACAGACAGGTTATATTTGAAAAACATATAAAAAAAATTTAATTTAATAAAAGATTGGGATAGGTGCAGTTTTATACAACTATCACTGTAGGCACTCCCTACAGTTTGACAGTTCATACTAATGGTGTATTGTATTTGTATACCTGGCAGTAGGTACTAAGGGTCTGGTGAATGGTCTTCTCACTTTCAGCTTAATCAGCTGCCACACTTACTGTGTCTAAGCACAGACAAACTTCTTCCTTGATCAAACCTGTAGCACTACTTGCCATGTGCAAATTTAATTTGCACATGATAAGAAGTGTTTGGGTGTGTGTGTGGGGGGTGATTGTCCCTCCTCAGGCACTGTATGCTTGGTAACTGAGAAAACTAGAACAGAGGAGTGCCTTCATCCAAATCCATTATTCTGAGAGGCATTGGGTGAGTGACTTGGCCATTTTAAATATTTACAATATGCATCTTTGATGTCAGGTTAACATGCTCTTTAGATTGAGCATTTTTTATAGGTTTTAATCTGCCCATGATAAGATATTTGTGGAGCATCCCTTCATTCCTTGCTGCATTTCATACTTGTGTGCTAATATTGTTTTCCACATAAATATTTCAGGGACACTGTCATCTAAAAACAGCTCTGATGATTTTAAATGACCTTTCAATATCTCCTATATGTTTTATACAACATTTTTTTTATAGGAAGATATTTTTTTCGTTATTAGTATTTATAAAATATTGCAATTAATGAGTGCCACACAGGTGCTTCCTGTATTAGCCCTATATTGCCTCGCCCACTTAGTGTCACTCAACCCTTTCAGTGCTAGGGGAGCAGGGCACTGCACTGCTGAGCAGTGTCAGTGAGTGAGTGGAATTGTAGGTCTCACAGAGACGTTACCTGCATGGCATGCTTTAATTGGCATCATCTTTTAATCTAAATCAGGGCTGTCCAAGTTCAGTCCTCAAGGGCCACCAACAGTCCAAGATTTAAGGATTTCCCTGCTTAAACCCTTAACAACTGGTGATTGATGTCATGACCATCACCATTTTTTCCCCTGAAGGACCGGTGACAGTCCTTGAACGTCACGTATTTTGTGCTTACAGCGCTCCTGCAGGATATGATATTGACCGTTCCAAGACAGTCTCTCTAAGGCCCCAGTTTGGTGTGTTAGTACACGTCATCAGTCACAATGATCAAAGCAGTCATTAAAGTGATAGTAATGTTTCATAATAAAAGCAGCTCTAATTAATCTTCATAGTGGGCCATGGGAAGTGTTATTTCAATTCTGTCAGAGTTGTAGTTCAAGAGTAATTCAATGACAAAGTATCCCCCTCCCACCCATTTTACTGATGTAACACTGTTCAGCCAGATCAGAAGGGAGGTGTCCAGGTAGACTGCAGAGAGGGACAATCTTCAATTAAGATAAGGGAAAAACCTGAAAAACTTGTCAAGGGGGGCAGGGCTTTCGTTGTTCTCATAGGAAGAAGATTGTCCCCTTCTGTTATCTGTCTGGTCTATGGACTGAATTCCACATCTGAGAAGAGATGGCTACACTAGGTAAAAGGGGCGGGAGGGGGAACTTTGCTTGTGAATATCTCTCAAACCATAAAGGTTTGAGAGATAAGACTTATATCGTTCATGTTTTTTTAATGCCTACAAAATAAAATAAAGATAAAGCTAAGTATTACTATCCCTTTAAGGAAGGTTATTTCCCTGGACTGCTGGTCATTAAGTGGTTCACCCCTTAATGACTGGCCACGCAGGCATGCAGAGGTCACTAAAGGACCACGGAGCATTTTTTTTTTTTTTTTTTAATTTGTCGATCCGACTCAGGGCTCCCCAAACGGCATGCAGCCGCATGGGGAGCCCTGAAATCCATGACGGTACGTCATGGGTCGTTCAGTCACTTTTACCCATGACATACCAGGACCGTCAAGGGTCGTTAAAGGGTTAAACACAGGTGGTTCAGTCAAAATGAATGAGCCACTGATTAACTCATCTGTGCTTAAAGGGTTAGTAATGCTTCATTGAGTGCCAAACTAAGATGTGCTTTTATACTGTATGCTATTGCTCCCCATCTGTGGTAATGCTGAAATTGCTTTATAGTCTGTGAAATCATATTATAAATCATCCCCTTCTTGCCCCTCCCACCCCTTTTCAGTCTGGTAAGCCGCCTCCCCTCAGATCTGAAATCCAGTCATTTGACTGGACAAATCACAATGAGGGACACCCTTCCTTGATCTAATATAAGGAATTCCCTGGAGGGAAGGTTTTTCCTTATACTGAAGGTAGATTGTCCCTCGTTGCGATCTGCTTTCAGATCTGAGGGGAGGCGGCTTACCAGACTGAAAAGAGCCGGAGGGGAACAGTTTATAACATGATTTTATAACAGTTTATAACAGGGATTTTAGCATTACCACTGATGGGGAGCAATAGTATACAGTATAAGGACACATCATAGGCTGGCACTCAGTGATGCATTACTAAAACGTTAACCCTTTGAGTGCCAGAGGGGTACGCAACGCATTGCTCTGAAATACGTTGAATACCCCTCTTGCACTCAATGGGTTAATCAGGGTTATAATTAAATCAGGGCCTGTTGGTTAGGCTGACCAGACCTCATCTTTAACCGGGGACACATAGGAAATAGGCATATTTCAGGAGTACACCAAAGTCAAAGCAGCCCTGTAGTATGCATTTTTCATATGCGTCCCCAGTTAAAGTGAGGTCTGGTCACCCTACTGTTGGTGTCCTTTGAGGACTGAACTTAGATAGCCTTGATCTAAATAATTCAAACATTAGTTTTATAAATAATAAATGGCGAATACAACATATAGATGATTTTGAAAGCTCGAAGTCACCTAGTTGCTTTAGGTTAGGCTGACCAGACCTTACCTTTAACCGGGGATGCATAGGAAAAATGAATACTGCAGGACTGTATTGATTTCAGTGCAAAATGGCTATTTCCTACATGTCCCCAGTTAAAGGTGAGATCTGGTCAGCTTACTTTAGGTGACAGGGTAACTTTGTGGTCAAAAAATATACTTTGTAAACACTGGAGTATACTAAGGTGTAATCCATTATCAAATTATCTGTTACCAGAAGGACCTCACATAACCCAGAGTGCCAGAGAGGTATCCATCACATTAACCCTTTGAGTGCCAGAGGTGTGTCCAGTGCTTTGCAAGAGAATGAGTTGGGCACCCCTCTGGTATGCAAGGGGTTAAAAAGAGATATTAATCTTAAAGAATAAAAATTACTGGCATTCAGGCCAACATTTTGAAAAGCAAACTGGAATTATTGTGGAGTAAACCAACCACACCATAGGGGACAAATAAAAATCACTGTTAAATTAAATGGGGCTTTTAAAGGGATAGTAATGTTTCAAAATAAAAGTAACTCCAATTTATCTTCATAGTATTTGGGCCATGGAGACTGTTATTTCAGTACTGTCAGAGTTGTAGTTAGAATCCTTTTATGGGGAGAGAAGAATTTGCCTCTGCACTTTTATTTTAATGCCACTGTTTCAAATAGCATTTTACAGCAGTAAAAAGACTTTTTAAAACTAATTCATCGAACATTCTCTTGCCATCACACTCAAATGGTTAATATATGATATACTGTATATTATACATTAACCCTTGGAGTGCAATAACAAGAGCAAGATGTTTTATGAATTTTTTCAATGAGATTGTGCTTATGTTTTAAAAGGATAGTAATGTTTCATAAAAACAGCAGCTCCAATTAATCTTCATAGTATTTGAGTCGTAGGGAGTGTTATTTCAATAATGTCAGAGTTGTAGTACAAGAGTAATTGAATGATTAAGTATCCCCCTCCCACCCCTTTTACCCAGTATAAGCCATATCCCCTCAGATGTGGAATCTGGTCTTAACCCTTTGAATGCCAGAGGGGTATGAAACATGTTGCTTTGCAATGCGTTGCATACCTCTCTGGCACTCAAAGGGTTAAGACCAGACAGCTCACAGCAAGGGTCAATCTTACTGTGAGAACAATGAAAACCCTGCTCTCCTTGAGAGGTTTATCAGGTTTTTCCATTATGCTAATTGAAGATTGTCCCTCTCTGCAAGCCATCTGGACACCACCTTGCTGCTCTGAGATAAAGATGGGGGGTCATTTATAATTCAATTACTCTTGAACTACAACTCTGACTGTATTGAAATAACACTCTCCATGGCCCAACTACTATGAAGATTAATGTGAGCTCCTTTTATTTTGAAACATTACTATCCCTTTAACCCTTCGCATGCCACAGGCCTCCAGTTTGCTTTTATAAATATGGGCCTTAGTCTCCATAGAGAAAACAAGAAACAGGAAGATGAAATACAGATTCTTGAATCAAAATCTTCAAGTGTCTTCTCATGTGGCTATTTGGTCATTTTTACATATGATTGCTATGTTAACTGTTTGTGTGCCAGTGGGGCATCCAACACATTCCATCTTTCTGGCATTTAAACAATTAATAGACCAAACATACGTTCAACATACAGAAGATGATGTACCATAATGGATAACTAAAATAACCCTAATTCCTATCAGTTTAAAGCAGAACTTTCAGCTTTATAATATTGACCCCCAATACATCAGTAATATAGCGGCAGACAAAGTAATAGTTGTATTATGTGAATAAATCTACGTTATTGAAGTAATCCATCTTCTTCGGCAGGCATCCAGTGGACAACAGCGCGGACATCTTAGAGGGAAGTTACCTCTGAGTCTCCGCTGTCTGCCCAGTGCACTGCTGGATTGGTGGAGACGTTCCTTGATAAACTTAAAGGGATAGTAATACTTAAAATTTAAAATAATATATTTTGTAGGGGTTATCCCCCTGAGTAAAACAAGAGTACTCCCACTGCTGAAAGGTGTTTCATTCAAAAGTTATTAATTTTCAAAGTTGAATTTTTTAGGTGCAATATCACAGTGGCCTGAAATTGTAGAGTGGCGCTGTTGCTACGCCATCCTATGGAGATTTATGGTCCCGGGACCAGAGCTGTCCATAGGATCGTGTAGCAACAGCGCCACTGTACAGTTTCAGGCCACTGTGATATTGCACCTAAAAAAATCTACTTTGAAAATTAATAACTTTTGAATGAAACACCTTTCAGCAGTGGGAGTACTCTTATTTTACTCAGGGGGATAAACCCTACAACATATATTATTTTACATTTTAAGTATTACTATCCCTTTAAGGTAACTGAAGTTGCTACCTGTGCAGGCACACAGAGCTTCTCTTGTAAGCTTTGTGCCCTGGATGCTTGCAGAAGAAGGTAGATTACTTCAATAATGTAGATTTATTCACCATAATACAACTATACTTTGCCTATCGCTATAATACTAATGTATTGGGGGGGCAATATTATAAAGTTAAATATAATTATTTGTCCACAATGGTGCTGTTGGCTTTCTGCATAAGTGCAGAAATCAGCCTAATGAATGGCCAAACGGAAAAAAAAACTTGAAATGTAAAATGTGGTGTCAAATGGGCTTTGTTCACCTGCATTTGAAGGGTTAAATGAGCTTCAAACTCTTCATCTGCTAACAATAAAGTATTTGAAATAAAACATTGTGCTCTATACATTAACATTATTTATCTGTTACCTTGTCCTTGTGGGCAGCAATATGTAGGAGATCAGTGCACTAGACGAGAGAAAATGTTTGAAGAACATTGTGGAAACATTATAAATAAATCAATAAAACAGCAGCATTCCATTGGCATTTCTTAACACAACATAATGAAGATGAATCAAGCCTAAAAATGACTAAGCATAGCTGTGAGTCAAAACATGAAAGAAAATTATTTTTATGGCCTTATGTTCAAAATTAAAGTTAATTTGGGGACAAGCCATGTACACCAGGGGTGGCCAACCCTGGTCCTCAAAATCTGCTAACAGTGCATGTTTTCATGATATACTTCAATGAACACAGGTGGACCACTTAAAGTAACCGAGCCACTTATTATTCCACCTGTGCACCAGCAAGAACACAGCTCTTCCAAACTAGGGCCTAGATTTAAAGGCAGCCGTTAAACCATCCGCTAAGTAAAAAAGGCACGTCGGCCGCAAAGAACACATGGTTTACGGCAGATTCAAAGGTAAGCGTTCAAGAATAGCTATCGGGCGTAGGCACTACAAAAACGTTAAACAAAAACCAGCGTCGCACCTGATTTTGCATCACCGTGCGTCCCAAACACCCGTTAAAACACAACTTAACTCAAAATGTTACATTACGGCTGCCATTGTCTAGCAACCCTGATAGATGCACAAACAAAATTCAAACCTACAGCCAATCCCAAGGCCCCAAAGTATCAAAATTGTTCAAATACACCTATATATACCTCAAAATAACGGTTACACCCTGTCTGTGTTTCGAGTTTCAGCAAGCTAGAGCACAGGACCCAGGAGTGGAGGATAGCATTTAGAGAGAGAGAGAGAGATAGAGAGAGAAGCATACAGAGGAGTAAGGTAGAAGGATTTTGGAGAGGAGAGAGTTACATTTAAATAGACACATAGCACACTTTTGCACATAGCACATACATCCATACAAACACATACATACACATAGTCTTTTTTTTTTCATCACACCTTACACATTTTAAACTTTATTTTCACAGTGTGAATCCGTGAGTGAAAGTGTGTGACAGAGAGTGAGTGGGATCGAGTGTGTCTGTGAGGGCGTGTGAGAGTGCCTGGGTGTGACTGGGTGAATGATGGCCAGGAGAGGAGGACAGGAGAGAGGGATGGGGAGACTAGTGGAGGAGGAGGAGGAGGAAGGTCAGGAGGGGATCCCTCAGCAGAGCAGGGGTGGGAGAGGGAGATACGCAGGGCGGAGGGGGACCAGGCCCACAAGAACAGACACACGAAGAAGAACAGGGACAGATCCTGCAGTGGGACGAGGGGTAGTGCCTGGGGACCACCACACACAGGCAGGGGCAGAGCAGGCAGGACACTCCGGGTCTGACTCCTCGCATGCCGGAGCTGAGGGGGACAGGGTCAGGGATCCCCGATATACCGAGGAAGAAAACACGGCCCTCGTGGAGGCTGTGCTGGAGAGGGAGAGTGTCCTCTTCCCGGGGGACAGACTCCCTGGCCTGTCTGCGAGGAGGAGAGCTGCCTGGAGTCAAATCTGCAGCAGAGTTAATGCGGTGGCCACCTGCAGACGGGATGTTGACTCAATAAAGAAGAGATGGGGCGACTGCAAAAGGCAGGTGAAGAGGAAGATGGGGGATGCCGCCCTGCACGCCCGAGCCACCGGAGGTGGGCCACCTGTCCCCATCACCTTCAGCGCATGGGAGGAGAGGCTGCGGCAGACACTGTCATCTACCCTCATTGAGGGGGTCCCTGGAGGATCAGACACTGGGGAGGAGAGGAGCCTCCACACCACCGGTAAGTGCATCACCCCAAAACCACACACCACCCCAAACCACACACCCATCACAAACAAGCACTCACATCCCAACATCTGCCCTTCATTCAACCACACAATTGCACCAACACAGCACCCTGAGGGTTTAAACAGGAATCAAGACAAGGACAAATGTCAATGTTCAACAAGGCCAAAACCTGTACAACTCCCTGGTTAACCCTCATGTTGCTGTGCTGATCACACACAATACACACAAACCATGCTCAGTAAAGTGTTGTATGTCAAACATCACAATTGTTGTCACACAGTGTTACCCATGTTCACACAGGGAATCCAGCACATAACCCCATGAGTGCGAGAGGGATCATCAATGCATCGATCAACAATGCTTTGGCAACCCCTCTGGTACTCAAAGGGTTAACCAGACAACAAACATATGTCGATAGGTTAACAATTACATGACACATAGGGGACATTCACTAAGCGGTGAAAAAGAGCTGATGTAGAGAATTTGACACTTACATACCCTCACTTTACCAATTACAATGTTAGTCTATGGAGAACATCCAATAACAGGATTCAAGCTGCACAGGCCCCATTGTGTGGACTCCATAGAAAACATTGCAGATGGGGAAATGAGGTCAGCGGAGAAGTCAGCATCATAATCAGTTCATCAGGTCCACTTAACCGCTTACTGAATCACCAACAGGATGGATCAGGTCACAAATCACAGTGCCACTGAGAATAAATGCTTGTATGTGCAACACACACGCCAAAAACAATCACACATAACTAAAGGTGAAAAAGTTGGCCTTGGTGTTGTGTATGCAATCATTTAATCTAACTTCAATTTACATAGCTCACATTTGATTCACATATAGATCCTCAGGAGTGCTGATGCCATGGATGGATGGTACACCACACACTATTTGCAGGATACATATGGGAACCAAATATGAACCATTGAGGTTTGGTCAATAACAGGCCAGTGATTATGGATATCTATGATCGGGTCTGGCTGCCTCACACAGAAGGATGGATGGGCTGATCCAGGAAAAAAAAGGCCTCAATCAATGATATCCTTCAATACTGGCTTGATTGTTGCCCCTCAGGATTCAACTTGAACAGACCTCATGGACAGAATCCTGTAATGTACATCAATCCCTGATTGCCACGGTGGTATCCCATGCATCACAATACAATGCATAGGATACCATCATGACAACCAGAGAGGGACATGTCTAATCTGACAAAATCCAGCACTGTACGGGATGAACTGATAACATAGGGATGAATACTACTTGAATCACACTGCAGATCTATTCAAAAAAGATATGTACAGAAAGAAAAACAACCAGATTTGTATGTGGATATGTCCCTTTCAAATGGGTACAAATAGGTCCCAACAAGATGTAAACCCAGAGTTCGGTTCAGTACGTGTGATTGTCCAACTGCCCATATATGTGCACCCTCAACAAAATAACTCATATTGATATCATCATCAGAGTACATATACCCAGTATATTACACCTACTTGGATGGGTATCACTTGTATCTATGAAAGTTCATTTGTGATGGCTGTACATATATAGGCAGTTAGACAATCACATGTTCTGAACAGATCTCTGGGTTCATATCTATCAAGGATATGTTTGTAACCGTATGAAAGGTACATATACACACATATCAGACCATATTCCTCACTGTGTACCTTGGCATGGCAATGGTTAATTTCACTTGATGTAACCTTGCAGGCATCATAAAGAGATGTTTAGAAAGATGTTACTGTATGTGACAGCTGGAGATGTCAGTCATATGACCACACGGAGGCTCTTCAGCAGACCCAAAATTGAACCAATTGGAGATGGATCCATCATTGACATGGTCCACAGAGCGTGCTTACAAACCAGGAACACTTAGTAGACAATGGCAAAGATGTAGTTATCTCCAAATGGGTCAATGTGGAGTCTGCTGAAGAGCCTCCGTGTGGTCAAATGACTGACATCTCCAGCTGTCACATACAGCAACATCTTTCTAAACATCTCTCTATGATGCCTGCAATGTTACATCAAGGTGAAATTAACCATTGCTATCCCGTTAAAGAGATAGTAATACCTAAAATGTGAAAGGAAAAATACATGTCATAGGATTGATCCACCGGGTAATGCAAGGGTATTCCCACTACTGAAAGGTGTTTCATCACAAGAGTATAACAGCTCAAAGTTGAATATTCCATGGACAATATCACTGTGGCCTGAAAATGTACTATGCCAATGTTGCCAGACCATCCTCTGGCTAGCTTTGGTCCAGGGAGCAGATATCCACAAAGGATGATGTGGCAACAGCGCAAATGTACAATTTCAGGCCACTGGGTTGTGGCACCAAAGGAATTCAACTCTGAGCTGCAATACATGTAGAATACAACACCCATCACCAGTAGGAGTACCGTTGTTTCACACAGGGGGATACACCATACAACATATATGTTCCTTTACACATTTCAAGTATTAATATCAATTTGACACCATCATGGCTAAGTTTACTGATCACACAATCTCAATCCTCCACACAGGTTATGTGTCTCCAGCACATCAGGAGCCCATGGAGGAGGCCACCTCACCACCCAGTGAGGAGTATTTGGAGGAGGGGACCAGCCAGTGGGCACCGTACCCAACGACATCCACACCTCTTGGCCAGCTGGATGCACCAACCCTGCCTGCATCAACTCTGCCTGCACCAACTCTGCCTGCATCAACTCTGCCTGCACCAACCCTGCCTGCATCAACTCTGCCTGCACCAACCCTGCCTGCATCAACTCTGCCTGCACCAACCCTGCCTGCATCAACTCTGCCTGCACCAACTCTGCCTGCACCAACTCTGCCTGCACCGACTCTGCCTGCACCGACTCTGCCTGCACCAACCCTGCCTGCATCAACTCTGCCTGCACCAACTCTGCCTGCACCGACTCTGCCTGCACCAACTCTGCCTGCACCGACTTATTACAGTGACTGGATGCCCCCCACCACCTCCAGGAGCTATTATCCCCCAGCAGCAGCAGCAGCACCACCACCACCAGGGAGGCAATGGCTGCCCGGTGATGTGGCCACCACCCAATACGGGCCATACCCACAGATTGACCTACCCTCCTGGATGGCTCCCCAGCATGGCCCCAGGTATGATCCTAGGTGGGGGCCAAGCACATACCAGTGGCCAAGGTTTGACCCTTGGCCACTCGACTACCAACACCTGGGCCTGCTTGGGGAGCCCCAACAGCCTATGCGAAGGGACGTGTTTACCCCACCACCTCCACCAGCACAGACATCGGTGGGCAGCAGTGGGTCAATTGATGTGGTGTGCACATACCCATCTGCAGCACAACCAGCACCAGCAGAGGAGGACACAGCAGCAGCAGAGGAGGACACAGCAGCAGCAGAGGAGGACACAGCACCAGCAGAGGAGGATACAGCACCAGCAGAGGAGGACACAGCACCAGCAGAGGAGGATACAGCACCAGCAGAGGAGGATACAGCACCAGCAGAGGAGGACACAGCAGCAGCTGATTCACCAGGCACAAGCATCACCAGCAGTGAACGGCCCACGGGGATGGAAGCTGAGTGTATGGCTCTGCAAAGGAGACTACTCAGGTCAAGCCTCCGCACCAATGACAACATCACCAGGAGCCGTAGGGAATCCCGTAGAAACACTAACAGGATAGAGGCAAGGATCCATGCCCTGGAGTCGGAGGTCATGAGGATCAACACTCAACTCCATCAGCTACACACGGGGGTGATGGACCTGCTTGCACAGCTACTGGTGGAGTTGAGAGAGCTGAACCGCAGGGAGGACTTACGTTTGGAGAGGGAAAACCTGCGCTCCACAGAGGGATCCACTGCCCCCACCACCCCCTCTAATGTGACCCCCGAAGCCACACCTAGGGGGCAAAGGGTGACCAGGAGATCATCCAGGTTATCCACTTCTGCCACACAGTCTAAGCCCCCCCCCCCAAGAAAAAAAAATAAAATGCCCAACATGTTAAATTTCCCCTGAATAAAGGAACATTGTGCTTTTGAATCCTGTCTGATCTGCTTTGAATTTGGTCATAGATTTGGGTGGCAGAGTTGTCTCCATTGCATTGCCAAACAATTCAGTGAATACAACTCCTGCCTAGGTAAGATGTTTGTGGGATGTTACAACATGGGTTCACACACACATCGTTGTACAAAATCAACTGTAAAAACATCCCTGTTGCCATATTACACAACTGTGTTATATGGCAATGTTGTGTGTTGATTTTGCATAACAAAACATTCCCCTTAGCCCAACATTTGGTACAACATTGAACATTCATCTACATCATATGTTGTGTTTAACCCTTTGATAGCCAGAGTGGTAGGCAACGCATTGCAAAGAAATGCGTTGGGTACCACTCTGGCACTCAGAGGGTTAAGGGGATAACCAAACAAACGGCTTAGCGGTGAGATAACAAGCAGGACAGATAAATGGGACATGTATCCATATTGTCTTGGATTCACACACTCATTGTGCAACAGACTGACTGGGGAAGCCAATGTTTTCAACCTAGGATTTCAATGTGTAGCACACACATTGATATCCTGGGGTGAGCATTGGGGCCTCCAGTAAGTTGACTTGTTGTTTTTTCTAAGGGTGTAACAGACTTCCCCAGTGAAAACACTTGTCCACTTGGTCATGTACTGTGATATGTCCCAGTGGAGCAATATCACTGAACATTGATTATACTGAGCAACACATTAACTGTGGACAGGAATTCACTATGGAAGTATGTCCCCTTTATCACCTCTTTACCACTCCCACAACACATTAGTGTATCACTGCCACCATCTGTTAGCGTGAATACATCACTGAGTCCACTCACTTGCAAACAAGTGGTGGAGTCCTGTGATATGGGTGATGCCTTTCCATGTATGGGGATACTCTACCCTGGGTGTGGTAACGCATTGACAACTGTGTTCTCAAATATATCCTCCTACAGACACAGATAGAATGGTGATGGTTCATCTTTATTGTGTCTCAAAGTACATTAGGATGTACATGTGTTTTCTGTATATTGCCTATATGCATTGAACACCTGTATGAGAACACTAAATGTACTTTGAAACAAAAAAATAGTACTTTAGTAACACTGCTGCCCAGCTCATGTGTTGTCCACAAGGTTTGACAACTCTGTAGCTGAGCATCCTAACTGTACAGGTTATAAAACTCAGGAATTAGTGTTTTCTGTGTCTATATGAAAATGATCCAGTAGAGGTTTGTGTGAACCTCAGGTCAAACTTTGCATCACCAACAACATCAACATAAACAGTAAGGGGTGATCTCCATGAAGGTGATGTCAAGACATCAATCCAGTCACACAGAAGAACTTCAGTTCAAGGATGGATCATGTTACGGATGCCTGTGGAAGAAGAGGACAGGATTTGGAGCAGTTGACCTGAACTGATCATCAAGCAACAACAATTTAGTCTTTTTGATCCCCTCAATTTTCACAGTTACAGGTGAGTACACAAACCATTGCTTGACAGTGTGTTGTGTACTCATCTGTAACCAATTATGTGGAGAACTAAGGACATGTGCCCCAGCCCTATGGATATGTGCCCCTGACATGGATACACACATCAACAAGTGTTCTGAGAGCTCCATGGAAGTAATGAATTTGGGCTGCCACTGTTAATGTGACAGTGGCAGCCCAATGTCATTTGTTCCATGGAACTGTTAGGACACATTTGTTGATGTGTGTATTCATGTCGGGGGCACATATGTCTGCACACTCACAGGTCAGCATGGTGTCCCTGGTAATCTGATCTATGTCTCATGACCTCTACATTGTGTGCCCATACCACTGTACATCCACCCCTGTGCTGCTCTTCTCAGCTGTAGCACAGTACAGGTCCCATTTTGAGTCCAATGGCCCTTTAACCCCTGATGTGACGGAGTATTATCCAATGCATAGTATTGGATAACACTCTTTCGCTACAAGGCTAGCATGGTTGCTCTGGCTATGCTCATGGCAAATCAAGTTAGCTGCTGTCAATCAAGCCCTGTAAGGCGATGAACATGGGTTATGTGTTGTACCTTGTTTCTCCTGAGGGTGTGCGTGATATCCTTGGGGTCTGTATGTCAACGTGGAGAGTGGAATGGAGGATGGTTTTTGAGTCCACACACACAATTTGCCACGTCCGCTGCCAGTGCAGTGCTGTGTCACTGTTCCTGTGGGGTGAGACAGAACAAAATGTGCAGTGTGGTTAGTGTCACAGGACTGATGGGGGACTTGCATGGATTGTTTGCATGCCTGTGTTATACTCACATGTAAAGTGTTCCGTGATGAGCCTGTCTCTGATCTGTGTCCCTCTCAGGGTCTCCTCAACGTGTCTGATGTCCATGGGCACTTCCTGTATGGGGGGGGCCTGGATGTGCTCCAGCAGCCTGGTGTCCACTGCGATGTTGTGCAGTATTGCGCACGCCACAATGATGTCGCACACCTTTCCAGGTGCATACTGCAGTGCTCCCCCCGAGTGGTCCAGACATCGGAATCTTGACTTGAGGAGGCCAAAGGTCCGCTCAATGGCATTCCTCGTTCTGCCATGAGCCTGGTTGTAGCTTTCCTGGGCATGTGTTCGAGGATTGGCCAGTGGGGTCAGTAGCCAGGACTTGCATCCATAGCCAGCATCACCTGTGTAATGTGAGTGACATGGTGAGACAGGGAGCACATGTTGTGTGAATGATGTTTTGTGTGGTAGACGTAGTAGCTGTGGGTCAGGAGCATGCTAAGCAGCGTTGTGTGTACGCCTGTGTATGTGATGTGATTTTGTATTGTGAACTCACCCAAAAGCCATCCCCCTGTAAAAGTTCCATTCTCGAAATCTCTGTGGACTGAGGAGTTTTGGAGAATGTATGAATCATGTGAGCTGCCAGGATACTTTGCACAGACATTCATTATCCTCATATGGCTGTCACACACCATCTGCACGTTGATGGAGTGAAAGTTCTTCCTGTTGATGAATATCTGTGCGTCACGTGCTGGGGCCTTAATTCGGACATGGGTGCAATCTATAGCACCCATGACCCTGGGCATGCCTCCCCTGGCGTAAAAGGCCTGCTTGACTTGTATCCAGTCCATGTCGGTGGTGGGGAAATGTATATAGGTACTGGCCTTGCTTTTGAGGGCTGGCAGGACCTGGGCCAGCACCCTGGAGAATGTGGCCTGTGACATGCCAGATGCGTAACCCTCTGTGGACTGGAAGGCCCCGCTTGCCATGAAGTGCATGGCACAGAGTAGTTTCTGCAGGCCAGTTAGGGCATGGTTGTGGATGTAGATGGGATCCACCTGCTCCTTGATGACCTCATACAAGGCAATGATGCTGTCAGGCCTCAACCTGTAGTGATCAATTACCTCATCATCGGTCATTCCAAAGAGGGTGACCCTTGGGCGGTATACCCTGGGCCTTGGTGGTCGTCTATACATCCTGTGCCCTCCAGGTGGGGATGGGCTCCTGTGTGGCTGCTGAGCCAGAGCCTCCTCACTTGCAACAGGTGGTGGCTGTTGATCAGGCATGCTTGGAGGTTGCTGATGTTCCCCAGCTCTCTCCCTTGCACGTCTTCTCCGCAGCCTTCGCAACAATATGTAACCCAACATACTGTTTGCTCTCTCTATCTGTCTCTATCTATCTATCTATCTATCTATCTATCTATCTATCTATCTATCTATCTCTCTCTCTCTCTCTCTCTCTCTCTCTCTCTCTCTCTCTCTCTCTCTTTCTCTCTCCCTCCCTGAGTGGAAAACAAGCCACAAGTGAGTGTGTTGAGTTGTCCCTTTAAGTACTTGCTAGGGCGTTGTGTGGGTGTGGTAATGAGGTGAGTGCTGACCAATGGTGAGTTGTTTTTGTCCAGGTAAGTGTTTGCAGGTGTGTGTGTGTTATAAGATGTGGTGTGTTGTGCTTGTTCTGTGTGTGCCATTTGCGGACGTGCAGTTGTGGGGTGCAGGTGGCGTGTTGATGTTGCCCAGGTGAGCTTGTATTTGCAGGTGTCCGCTTTGTGTGATGACCCCCATTGTTCCGTGCCATGTTGTGTTGTTGTTTTTTTGTGTGTCGTTGTCCCTGTGGTGTTGGTTGTTGTTGTGTGTGTAGTGATTTGTGTTGTGTGTGCATGTTTTTGTGTTGTTTTGGCATTGCACGGGTTAATTTTCCCATTTACATGGTTGTGCGGTAAGCCTTTTGTGTGTTTTCTTATGTAACGGGTGTTTTGTTTTGGCCGTTAAGTGTCTAACGGCTAAAAAAAGTGGGTCTTAACTTTTAGCCGTTAGGTGTGTCTTTTTTTCAGCCGTTATCAGTACCGCAAGCCTTTGAATAGCTCTGGGGTATGTCTTACCATGCGTCTGAATGCACGTAAGTGTATCGGCCGTAAGGATTCTACAACTGCCGTTAGCTGGTCTTTAGACGGATCTTTGAATTGCAACATGTCACTTAACGCACCCGTTAGTGATTTTTTTTGCTAACGGCTGCCTTTAAATCTACCCCTAGGTGTGGCTAGCCCTGATCTACACCATAACAACTTAAAGGGATAGTAGTACCTCATTTAAAGTTTATTTATTATTGTAGGCTTTAAAAAAATATTAAGAACTATGTAAGTCTTATCTCTCAAACTTTTATGGTTTGAGAGATATTTGCAACTAAAGTTCCCCCTTCCTGATGTCAGCGTTCTAGCTGACAGATTTGGATTCTGCTCCGCAGACCGGCTGGCGGCTCTTCAGCAGAGCCAAGATTGCGTTATTTAACCCCTTTGTGACCACTGACATGCCAGGACCATCAGGCGGTCTGTCACTTAAGGACCAGTGACGGTCCTGGCACGTCATGGAGTTCAGGGCTCCCGGCGGACGTGGACACCCGCCGTGGACACCAAGTGCTGGCCGCGTATGTGCGAACCGGTCCTTAAGGGGTTAAAAATAATTACTTCATTGGAACGGTCTACAAAGTGTGCTTGCAAACCAGACACACTTTGTAGAACATTCCAATTAAGTAACTCTTTTTAAAGATCACAATCTCAGCTCTGCTGAAGAGCTGCCTGTTGGTCTGAAGACCAGAATCCAAGTCTTTCAGTTAGATGGCAGACTTGACTGAAACGGCCAAGAAGAGGGAACTTTAGTTGCAAACATCTCACAAACCATAAAGGTTTGAGAGATAAGACATACATAGTTCTTAATGTTTTTTAAAGCCTACAATAATACATAAACTTTAAATTAGGTATTACTATCCTTTTAACAACCTCTTGAATGCTAGTAAGGTCTCCAACAAATTGCTTTGTGATGAGTTGGAGACCTCGCTAGCATTCAATGGATTAAAAGCTCCATTTAAATCAGCAGGATTTGCTCCAGAATTTCTCCAATTTCCTTTGTGTATAAGGCATATAGACATAGATGTGTAATCAGAGATTATAGTGACTGTCATAAGGGCTAGTTAGAGCCCTTAAGGTCCGTGGACGTCTAAAACCATCACAACTTGCAGACCATTAAGGACAGGTGATGGTCCTGGAACACCATGAGTTTTTTTTATCAAATCACACCTGAGGGTGCACTGTGATAATGCCGGAGTCTAAAACTAACTGTACCAAGACCGGAGCAGTCAGTTTCAGCCTCTCTTTCTCTCGGGGAGCTGGTACATGTGATGGCTCACATATGCTGACTTTCCAAATAAAAAACCCTTGTCCGCCAGGTCCTTTAGGTGTTAAAGATGACCAGTGTTTCATATCTAAAGTAGAAAAACATGTACATCAGAGATTAACTTTTCCCAATCAAACTATGACAGATAAGAAACAGTGAAGCTACTTTCTTTTATGGACAGATTTGATCACAGGTGGCACTCCAGCACATGTGACCTATGAAGTGTACAGCACGCTGAGCGGGCATCTGAGAGTAATCTCTCCAGGTCTTGGAACTATCAATTTCATGAGTGATGTGAGTAAAATCACATCACCAGTCCTTAAGGGAAAAAACCGGTGATGGTCCTGGCATTTTACAGAGCCATTAAAGGGATAGTAATACTTAAAATGTTAAAAAAAAATATGTTGTAGGGTTTATTCCCCTGAGAAAAACAAGAGTACTCCCAGTGTTGAAAGGTGTTTCATTCAAAAGTTTTTAATTTTCAAAGTTGAATTTTTTAGGTGCAATATCACAGTGGCCTGAAATTGTACAGTGGCGCTGTTGCTACACCATCCTATGGAGATTTATGGTCCCGGGACCAGAGCTGTCCATAGGATCGTGTAGCAACAGCACCACTGTACAATTTCAGGCCACTGTGATATTGCACCTAAAAAATTCAACTTTGAAAATTAAAAACTTTTGAATGAAACACCTTTCAACACTGGGAGTACTCTTGTTTTACTCAGGGGGATAACCCCTACAACATATATTTTTTACATTTTAAGTATTACTATCCCTTTAAGGGGTTAAGGAACATGCATTTGGTATAATGATATTAAAAATCAGTGACTTTGTCTTCACTCTGTTGTGGGCAATACTCTACTGAGGGAAATAAGGAAGACAGGTATACCATTCCAAGTTGCAAAAGCATGTTTGTGCTCAGAACTACCAAACAATGAGGTTGGAGGAATCAAAACTTCCCAAAATACATTAAAAAAAACACATACATCGGGTGGAGATTTACTATGGTGTAATAAAGAGGAGATAACTTCTCCAGTGATATCACTTCTCCAAATCCTATGTTATTCTATGGAGCCAATTCTAGAACTTTGGAGATTTTAGTACATAGACTCCATAGAATCACATAGGAACTGTAGAAATGATATCACTGGAGAAGTCATTTCTGCTTTATCACCTCTTTATCACTCTTTAGTGCATAACCCCCATGGTGAGCTTTACCTTGCTGGTATGAATACTATGCTTCTTTGTCTTGTGGGGTGGTTTTCTGCTTCCACCAAAACCCATTAAACTGTGTTTGTGAGGTGAATTTGGGTTTTTCAGTATGTCCCTGGGTGTTTTTCAAGGTGTTTTCTATAATGTTATGAAGACTTTTTGTTGTCACCTATAAAACAACGCATGATTTTCTTTTCTTTTTCTTTACTTTTTTTTACTTTGCTATTTGATTGTTGGTTTTGAAATCAATTTTAATGGATTTAAAAACAATGTTGTTAGATGGTACTGAATTCTGATTTGGCAATCCCCAGGTATTACCTACTAAGTAATGTTAGGAGAGCTGTCATGCAAGAAATAGGTTCCCATATAGCACATAATGGTTGTATTATTGGAACACCCTGGTTCTTGTCATGGTTTATATAGCCTGCATCAATCAGACATGTATAGGAGAATTATTTGTCTGGTTTTCTAAAGTTTAATACTCAGGGCTTTTTCTTGGGGCACATGATTATATGCCATTTTGGCAACTGCATCCTCCTTAGAAAAAAAAATCTATCTATCTATCTATCTATCTATCTATCTATCTATCTATCTATCTATCTATCTATCTATCTATCTATTCCCAGAACTAGGCCCACTGAATCTTCAAAACCAAGCTTGAGTGCACCTTTTTTGTGTTGAAACCTTGTTTCTGTGTCTGGATAAATCTGGCAGCATCCTTTTATTCTCAACTGTGATTATTAGATTAGTGATTATGGATTTTTGCATTTATGACAACGAGCCATAACTGTTCATAATATTGCTGAGAGACATCGGCTACCACAACAAATGATGATGACTTTTGGTCAAACTTGCAAACTATAACCGCATGCAATGTGGATAGTACAGAAGTGGAAAGGCAGATGAAAGCCCTGCTAATCTGCACACATTTTGAGTGTGTTTTACTGGACTGTAGTCTCTATTTTTCAAAATAAGCTATGTAATATTTGTATTGGTGAATCCTTAAGGGGCCAGAAGGGTCTGTAACACATTTCTTAGCAATGTGTTGCACGTTGTGCTGGTCCTTTAAGGGTTAAAACCATTGTAACATTCTAAAAAATGATTTTGTTTAGGTATTTATGATGCACTAACAGAAGGCTTTTTGGTTAACTATAGAAAATACTTTAAAGCGGAACTACCACCGCTAAGCAACTTTGTTTCTAATGATTCCCTATCTGGTGACTAGCTGCTTAGTAGCGATAGTCGCCGGAATTATTACCTGGTTATGGAGAAATATGCATTCATCCTCAGCTGACAGGCAGGACGGAGCGTGGACATCTTGTCCTAGTGACGTCCACGCGCCTGTGCTGTCAGTCCCAGACAGCTGTAGGAGGCGTTGCTAGGAGCCATTCAGCTCCGGAAGGGACTGACAGCACAGGCGTGCGGACATCACGAGGGCAAGATGTCCGTGCTCCGTCCTGCCTGTCAGCTGAGGATGAATGCATATTTCTCCATAACCAGGTAATAATTCTGGCGACTAGCGCTACTAAGCAGCTAGTCGCCAGATAGAGAATTATTAGAAACAAAGTCGCTTAGCGGTGGTAGTTCCACTTAAATAACTTATAAACAAATTTATATCCCTTTTAACCACCGCTTACCCCAACATCCCAAATGCCATTGACATAAGACCAACCCTTCTTTCCCCCACCATGCTACATTCATTCATGAAAGTAAAAACCTCTGTATGTTATCATAACTTTGAGGGCCTGGATCCCTGAGCAATGTCCACAGAGGTTGACTCTGATTCTTGTGATGAAAAGTAAGGACACAATTTATTAGATTTATCTTAATGAAATAATGAGCCCCTTTAAAATCATTAAAAATCTTGCTGATCTGTGATCTGTGTTTATATGCCCTTGTATTCCATCAGTAATCTCATGGTCCACGACCTGTCTCAGTTACTCTTTAACATCCCTAAGATCATTTTCTAGTGGATGTCCACCTCCAGTTTGTGTGCTTTTTCATAGCTTTTGGTATGTGTGACTGACATATTCGTAAGAAGCCTTCAGTAGGAGGAGGAGTCTGTGGTTCTTGTAACCTGCAACATAGAAATATGTCTGCATCCATCATCATTATACCCATTACTAGTTAAAAGTTAGGTTGAGAGCCAATCTTCAAAGAAATTGATTCATAATCTCCCTTTCATTTATTAATTTTATATATTTATTTTTTACCAAGACAAATTGCAATTTCTCTAATTTTAAGTGTGTCCTAGAGAGTATTTACAATATGAATGTACAAATTTATACACAAATAGAAACAATAAAAATAAAAAATAGTACATAGTATTTATATACAGTGAAATATTGTTTTTAAATACAAAGAAGTGTTAATCTTTAAGGATTTTAAAATGGTAGAAGATTTGATTTTTTTTCTGGTAGGTTATTTTTAGCTTACTGAACCCTGTATAAGAAGGTAGTTTAGAATCATCGGTGAGTTGTTGGCAATGGTGCAGATGTTATAGTATGGAGAGATGGAGTCAGCATGCTGCTCATCCAGTCTGGTAGGCAAAAACAGAAGTGGCTATAAACCAGGCAAGAAAGGTGAAGGTTATGTTTGATTTGATTCAATTAAGTTCTTTAAGCAAATCACAATGATTGGTAGTATAATTACATTGGCGGCCAAAGCAGCATAATGAATTATACAGAATGCAGAGTTTACAAAGATGGATTTGTAGTATAGAACATGCTGCATCTTAACAAAAAGATTTGTAGGAGTCAACTGGAGCCATGTTACAATTAACCCCTTAGTGACTGGCCTCGCGTGCACGTGGCCGGCACTTAATGACAGGGTTTTTTTTGTCCTTTTAGAGAATGACTTCTGGGACTTACCAGGTACGTCCTCTGTCACTAAGTGACAGTTTTTGCGGGACATACCTGGTAAGTCAGATGTCGCAATGGGGTTAAACCTTGCTAGGATGGTTAAATGGTTATGGTTAAATGGTTATTGTGACACTTAAGGAATTTGCACTTTGTACCAAATAATATTGACAGTTTACTTTTAGTGATCCATCTTTTGAACCAAGAGAACTGTAATATGTATTTGTGTGTAGAGTAGATTTAGGTGTCAACTGCATACATGTGTACAGTAGATACTTTTCAAAACATGGGCAGATTGTTTATAAATTGTGAAAATAGAAAGGGTCTGAGAATAGAATCTCAGGGAACCCCACACGTAATTTTGAGACGGAGGGAAACACTGTCACATATAGACACATATTGCATTCTGCTGATAAGTAGGAGGAAAATCATAATACCGAGTAATTACTTAAGCATGTATTTTGTGGCTAATTTTTCAGAATATTATGGTCCACTGTATCAACTCCAATAAGTCCACCATATTCTATACCACTCTGGATATCACTTCATACTATGACTGTTGAGTGATTTATGATTTAAAAAAAAAAAAAATAGATTGATGAGAGTTGAAAAAATTGGACAGTTGATAATACTTGCATAGATGGGGGTGGACATATTTTTTCGATCATGATTAAGCACCCTTGAGGTGTGAAAAGCAATGATTGCATCTGCATGACCTAGTTTTACACATTGCTTGTTAATAGGCTGCTCTGTAAGTCTCCATTCAGTGCGTTTATCATGTATTGCATTACATTAGGCTATTTTAATCCTTTTGGAATAAAGATTTATTGATTTTACTACTGTGTAAACATTACTCTTTGAAGACATATGTGTACATTACATTGGTGTGATTTTTTCTTTTTGTTTTCTGGAAACATGTTTCCAGGACTTTAGATAGGATCACAAATATTGGTCTATAGGTTGATACCAAGTTTTATTGCCAATTTTATGATAGGAACAACTGTATCCATTTTCCAAACTTTGGGTATATAACCGGATAACAAGAAACTATCAATTAGGGATGCAATGGGATTGGCAATGACTGAAGCACTTAGCTTTAGTAACATTGCTAGCAGTTGATCAGGCTGAGATTTTGATTTAATTTGTTGTTGCGGGTACTGGCATGAATTCAAATTCAACAATATTAGTGGTCCAGTGGGAGTGGGCCAGAGCCTTTTCAATGAAAATGTTTTAATCATAATTACCAGAGTCCATGGGACCCAGGCGGCACTTTCACAGGTGCCTCAAGCAGAGGCACCTGCAGACCCCACGGTGCAGGGTACTGTCACAGTACCTTGTTTCCAGCTCCACCACTTCAGCAACGCTCGGCGTCTTTCCACGCGTCATCTGCAGGCAAAAGCCTTCAAGCATGCTGCAGGCCTCTGTTTTATGTGTGTTTGTTTCCTGTAGTCCCCTCCTACCTACTTCCTCCCTCTAGCTGCTCTGCCTGTCTACTTCCTGTGGAGGGGTTTAAAGGGCAGACTGAGTCCTGACTCAGTCACCCTTACGTTGGTGTTCTGAGCAGTTCATTATCTAGTATTCCTGATTCCTGTGTATGATCCGGCTTGTCTGTCCATCCATTCTGGTGTTGACCTGTGGCTCTGTCTGACTATTCTTCTTGTGCGTTCCGATTTGGCTCAGATATCCTTTCTGGTGCAAACCTGTGGCTCTAGCTGACTACCCACTCTGTGTATGACCTAGGCTTGTCTGACTACCCACTCTGGTGTTGACCTTGGGCTCTGTCCACTGCGCATCCAGTATTCCATCGCTTCAGTAATTATCCTATCTGGTCCAAACCTGTGGCTCTGGCTGACTATCTGCTCTGTGTATGACCTAGGCTTGTCTGTCTACTCACACTGATGCTTACTAGAAGGCCCTGTCTGTTCTCTCCTAGGGTTGGTTCCGTTATTCAGACATCCTTCCTAGTATTGACCTGGGGCTAGCAGACTCTCAGCTACTGACTGCAGGCTGAGTCAATATCACTCTTGGGCGTTACCTTACCGCGAGACTCCAGCAGGCTCGGACAGTGTGGTGGTGATATTGGGAGACTGCTATTCCTGATACAGTATTCGCCTTTTCGATCACCCACTGTGTGTATATATTTATATTGCATGACTGTTATTATTCTCATAATAAAGGTTCTATTAACTATACAGTCTGACTCCTGGTTTTTCTTGACAACCGTAACAGTACGTAAGGGTCATGACAACAGATGGTGATAGTGATCCTCCTTTACAGAAAATAATTGACAGAATGCAGGATCAGGATCAACGTATTGATCACTTGGCAGGTGCCTTGCAGACCCTGCTTGGAAGAACCGCTTACTGGGAATGCTATAACCCGCAGCAGGTGGCCACCCCAGTTTCTCCTTCGGCACCTACATCTGCTACCGTCTCTGATGCAGGACTGGTCAGAGGGTTAACTGGATCCACTCCACTCCCACAACGCTATAGTGGGGAACCTGAGTTAAGTCGTGGATTCCTTAATCAGTTGGGCATATACCTCGAGATGCTTCCTCATGCCTTCCCTACTGAGCGCAGTAGGGTTGGACTTATGATTTCTCTCCTGGCTGGCAAGGCATTGGCTTGGGCGAATCCATTATGGGAGATGGAGAAACCTATAATATTTGATTTTACTCAATTTGTGGCCTCATTTAGAAGCGTATTTGACGTGCCAGGTTGCGGGACCTTGGACTTCAAACATCTGATGACCATCCGCCAGGGTAACCGCACGGTGGCGGAATACACAATTGAGTTTCGAACACTAGCAGCCGAAGTAGGGTGGAACAATGAGGCCCTGATAGCTGCATTCTCCCAAGGGCTTTGCGATTACATGAAGGACGAGATTGCTGCTCGTGATCTAACTAATAGTCTGGATGAGATGATATCCTTTGTCATCCTCATAGATACACAGGTCCGGGAGAGACTGTCATTTAAGGAGCGCCTGTGGAGGCATCCTACCAGCATGTCCTACAGCTTTTCTTGCCCACCCTGTCCTCCCTCACCTCCCATGCCTCCTGGTTCCGACGCTATGGGTGGTGAACCTATGCAGGTGGGGGCTACCCGACTCTCTGAGGCGGAGTGGGCCCATAGGCAGAGGGAGGGACTATGTCTGTACTGCGGTAAGAATGGTCACTTCCTGAAATCATGCCCGGTACGTCTGGGAGACGCTCGCACCAAAAGATCCTGTCGGGGACAGATCTTAGGTGGCATCTCACAGTCCCCTGAAGCCTCTCAGGTTAAACCCTTGTTGGACATAGTCCTATCTTGGGCCAAAGAGTCTATCCCTGTGCCTGCTCTTATAGACTCTGGCGCTGCAGGTTATTTTGCGGACGCCATATTCACTGAGCGTTTTGGGATTCCTTTGCTGCCTCGTGACACTCCTTTGGCAGTTGAAGCTATTTATGGAAGACCCCTGCTGCCAGCACATATTACCCACGAGACGGCCCCACTTACCCTAAGCATGGGAGCCCTGCATAAGGAAACCCTGAAGTTTCAGGTGATAAACTCCTCACACTATGCTATTGTATTAGGGTTCCCATGGTTACAAAAACATAACCCTACAATTGACTGGAGCATATATGAGATTGGAGTAGGCACCCTGTTTTCTCAACGGTCAGCCCCTGGAGAAGCTTTGCGCCCTTGTGGCTACGTCTCGAAAAAACTATCTAAGGTGGAAAGGGTTTATCAGATTGGTGACAGGGAGTTGCTGGCTATAATTTTGGCATTGAAAGAGTGGCATCATCTGTTGGAGGGTACCAGTTCTCCCATTTTGATTCTTACGGACCATAAGAATCTGACATACTTGTCTGAAGCCAAGCGGCTGTCCTCCCGGCAGACCAGATGGCCACTATTCCTATCCAGATTTAATTTTATGGTTTCCTACCTTCCAGGCTCAAAAAATGTTAAGGCTGATGCCCTGTCATGCCAATTTTGTAGTAGGTCCAAGGAGGAGGTTCCTCCCGCTCCGATTATTCCTGCTGATCGCATTCTGGCCACGATTTGTACCTGTATTACCTCTCCTCTCGGAGGGGAGATACTGGGCGCCCAAGCAAGAGACTTCTAGAGAGAGATGTTTTGTACTGGTTCAGTTCCGCATTAAAATCCTGGAGACATACCATGCTTCCAAAATCGCTGGCCATATTTGGCGTGACCAGTTAATCTGGTCCTTGTCTAGACTATTTTGGTAGCCAAGCCTCCACTCTGATTGTGCCTCCTTTACCGCTGCCTGCACCACGTGTGCTCAAAATAAGTCTCCCCGACATCTAACGGTGGGCTTACTCCAGCCTGTGGTCAATGGGGAATGGCCCTGGTCTCACTTATCCACTGATTTTATGGTCGAACTTCCTAGGTCCATGGACTTTACTGCAATACATATGGTTGTGGACAAATTCTCAAAGATGGCTCACTTTGTGCCACTCAAGGGCTTGCCATCCACTTAGGAATTGGCGGTGGTATTCGCAAAAGAGGTATTCCGACTCCATGGTATTCCGAAGGTGATCATGTATGACAGAGGAAGCCAGTTTGTGTCCCGCTTCTGGAGGTGTTTCTGTGCGCAAATGAGAATTCAATTGGCATTCTCCTCCGCATACCAACGGCAATCCATCGGTGCAGCAGAAAGGTCGAACCAAGCCTTGGAGCAATTCCTCCGCTGCTATGTCTCTGACCACCACGACTATTGGGCTACCCTGTTGCCCTGGGCAGAGTTGCCAGAAATTGTGCGGTGAACTCTTCCACTGTGAGTTCCCCTTTCTTAATTAATTATGGGTTCCAACCCTCTGTTCTTCCTGAAACCTTCTGTGCACAAGCTATTCCAGCTCTGGATGAGCATTTGAAGGCACTACATTCCTCAAGGGTTTGGGTACAGCATACCCTACGTGGTTCAGCGCAACGACAAAAAAGGCAGGCTGACTGTAGACGTCTGCCAGCACCAACCTTCCAGGTTGGAGATAGAGTGTGGTTGTCATCCTGTAATTTGCACCTCCAGGTCCCATGCAATAAACTGGCTCCTTGATTTGTTGGTCCCTTCAAGGTGTTGCGCAAGATCAACCCAGTGGCTTACGTGTTGGAACTGCCTGCCAATATGCGGATACATAATGTCTTTCATGTCTCCCTGTTAAAGCCCCTGGTCTGCAACCGGTATACCTCTGCTCCTGTCCTTCCTGCTCCCATGATACTTGCAGATCACGAGGAATATGAGGTTCAAAGTATTCTGGACTTCTGTGTGGTTAGAGGACAGTTACAGTATTTTATCCATGGGAAGAGATATGGTCTGGAGGAGCGCTCCTGGATCCCTGCTGCTGATGTTCACGCTCCTCTCCTGGTGCGCAGATTCCATGCACGTTTCCCTGACAAACCTGGTCCGGTCCCTCGGAGGAGGGGTCTTTGAGGGGAGGGTACTGTCACAGTACCTTGTTTCCAGCCCGCCTCTTTAGCGACAATCGGCGTCTTTCTGCGCGTCATCTGCAGGCAAAAGGCTTCACGCATGCTGCAGGCCTCTGTTTTATGTGTGTTTGTTTCCTGTAGTCTCCTCCTACCTACTTCCTCCCTCTAGCTGCTCCGCCTGTCTACTTCCTGTGGAGGGGTTTAAAGGGCAGGCTGAGTCACCTTTACGTTGGTGTTCTGAGCAGTTCATTATCTCGTATTCCTGATTCCTGTGTATGATCCAGCTTGTCTGTCCATCCATTCTGGTGTTGACCCGTGGCTCTGTCTGACTATTCTCCTTGTGCGTTCCAATTTGGCTCAGATATCCTTTCTGGTGCAAACCTATGGCTCTGGGAGACTGATATTCCTGATACAGTACTCGCCTTTTCAATCACCCACTGTGTGTATATATTATATTGCATTACTGTTATTATTCTCATAATAAAGTTTCCATTAACTATACTATCTGACTCCTGGTTTTGCTTGCCAACCGTAACAGGTACTTCCATAAATGTTTAACCACCATAAATGAACTGGAGGCTCCACCAGACATGGGGCCCCCAACAGAACTTAAAAGAGGTCCCCAAGTGAGAAGCGTCGGTCAGTGTACCGTGCTGCTTCGCTTCCCGCTAATACACAGCGATCCTGTCAGTCACTCTTGTTACCACCCCTTCCGAGTCTGACATTCCCCCCTTCCCTGCATGAGTGCGAGTCTGGAAGGAGGATGGGCATGGCCAGATCACTTCCAGTAGAGTTGAGCAGCAAGCGCGGGCTGATTAAAATGTTCAGACACCAGCTACATTTGCAGTGCATAGCAGTGTCTGCATTCCAGTGTTACTTCAGTCAGAGGCTGCAGTTTTTTTAGTACCATGCCAACTCCTCCAGACCAGAGCTGTCTGCTGCTTGCTGCCAGTGCCATTCAGTGCTCATCCCAGGTCCCAACAGAAGGTAACGGATTAGGCTATGGCTAAGCAGCTGCATAATAAAGACAAATAATGTGAGCAGGACCATAAAGGACAGCATGTTTTATTTTAGCAAATTTAGCTCATATATCAATAGCTCTACTCTAAAGTCACACAGATGAATATACCCTAAAAACATTCCTTCAAGTGACTTTTATTTTGTTAACTCAACAGCATGTTAACACATGTAAGTGCAATAACACCTTATATTCCCTCCGAGTGCCAAAGGGTTATCTAATGCATTGCATCACAATGCATTGCATACCTTTCCAGCACTTAGAGGGTTAAATGACAGAGGAAAGGCTTAGCTGGGTAACCCCTTGGGTGTTACAGAGGTCTCCAACACACTGGAAAGCAGTGTATTAGAGACCTCTCTAGCCTCCAATGGGTTAGGATACGGGGAGAATTGTATTATTAATTAATTATATTAGTACTAGTTGAAAATCCCATGTACATGGGCCACAGTTCCACCCAGCAACCTCGGCTGGTGACTGGATCCTCTGTTGTCACTGGCCGCTCTGCAGTCACGTGCAATGGAGACTTCCCGGGCAGCGGCTGATACGGAGCAGGGCACTCCAAATTCAGACCGTAGTCCTTTCTGCTCAGCTTCCTGGGACCAAGCAGTCCCAGGAAGCTGCACAGAGAGGACTGCAGTCTGAATTCAGAGCACCCCTCTCCGTATCAGCTGCGGCAAGGGTAGTCTCTACTGCGCATTATATAATAGGATAAAAATAATAAATTTTTTGAGTTGAAGTAGAATTGTAACCCTCTTAAAAAACAAAGCAGTGACCCTCAAGTGAATATAATTGTCCACCACTTGTTTATATTATGTAGGTAATTTCTTAGTATATGTAGAATACTCCTGTATCAATCCAGTGTAGTGTTTCCCTCACTGTTTCATTGCAGGCTATTACTCGGTGTGTGCAGTGTAAGTATTTCCCCTGTTGATCCAGTCTAATGTTTGCTATATCCTATTTATTATGTGTTATTTTTGCATATGCACAGTGTAAGCATATTCTTTTGGGTGGCTTCACTATTGAAATGTCCGCTAGGATGTTTGTCAGAAGCCGTCATGCCCAGCACAGATGGCTGCGTGCGCTGCAGTCATGTGCAGTAGAGACTGCCCCCACCGCGGCTGATACTGAGTGGGGCACTCCGAATTCAGACCTGCCAGATGCTTGCAGAGGGAGAGAAGCCGGGGGGCTCAACTGCACCATTGGGGCTTCCACACTGGGGCTCCAGCAGAGCAAGCTGTGGAAGCCCCAATGGTGCAGTTGAGCGCCCCGGCTTCTTTCCCTCTGCAGGCATCTGGCAGGTCTGAACTCAGAGTTCCCCACTCAGTATCAGCCGCGGCGGGGGCAGTCTCTACTGCACATGACTGCAGCGCATGCAGCCATCTCTGCTGGGCATGACGGCTTCTGACAAACATCCTAGCGAATTATATAATAGGATTTTAAACTAAGCATAAGTAGAATTGGATTAATAACATGCTCTTTAACAATGCATTACCCCTTAAAGGGATAGTATTACTTCAAAATTACTATCCCTCATATTGTAGCCCTTAATAAACTGAGTTAAATGACACCAGCGGCATCTCTCAGACCTTTATGGTTTAAGAGATAGCCGCTTTCAAAGTTTCCTCTCACCTGCTGTCAGCGTTCTGCTGCCAGCAGGAGAATCCGGTTTCTGAATCAAGAGGAGGCTCTTCAGCAGAGCCGATATCTCGTTATGGAAGGAAAAATTATTAATTGAAACAGTCTTCTACGTGTGCTTGGTAAGAGCCTCCGCCTGTCCCGGGACCGGATTTCCCTGCTGGCAGCAGAACGCTGACAGCAGGGGAGAGGAAACTTTGAAAGCGGCTATCTCTTAAACCATAAAGGTCTGAGAGATGCCGCTGGTGTCATTTAACTCAGTTTATTAAGGGCTACAATATGAGGGATTGTAATTTTGAAGTAATACTATCCCTTTAAAGCCTTTCAGGAGAAGAAACAATGCGTTGTACACTCCTCTGGTCCTGAAACGGTTACAAAACAAAGGGGTTTGGCGCTAGGCTCTCACGTGGGTGTGTGGTCTGCTGAAGAGCACATCATCATGATATAACATAATGGATGTGGCTTTGTTTTGGTGGCCGTGGTTTTGGCATTGAGGGGACAGCATTTTATCCTTGGACCCGGGAGCACAGTGTCTTGGGCCAGCCCTGATAATTACTTTTAATTTGTGTGACCAAGGAGGTGTTGTTTCCTATTTTTAAAGTTGTGGGGTTAGAATAGTTAGGGGGTTGTAGTTATTTTTAATAACCTTCAGAATTAGGCTGATTTTATATGTTACAGTTCAGGTTGTTTGTACAAAATTGAGTGAGGACTAGTTTTGTTTGGTGTGTGCATTGTCTGCAGACAGTGTGAATTTGTTTAATTGTGTCCATAATGCAGCTCTAAAATGGAATAACTCAAGGAATTAACCAGAAACTCAGGGTACATGGGCCCCCCTTTCCCTGACCTTCCTTATGGGGCATGGGTATTACAGACCTGCAAGAGCTCTGAGTGAATATAGTCAGTTGCAGAGTCTTGGTCGGGTATTACGTTTATTCTTTGCTTGTCATGGACAATGATCTGAAGGCCTGGATCTCTAGTGGCTTGAGTTCAATGCTGAAGGTGTTGACTGAGAAGCCAGATGTCCTAAACCAGTTGAGCTGAGGCCCTAATGCAGAAATGCAACAATATAAAGTGCAGTCTGGTACTGCAAAAGGCATCAGGTCTGCATAAAATAAAAGTGGGCTGGTACTGCTAATGGCAGTGAGTCTTCCTTAGGGTTAGAGTGGCTAGTGCAATTTCTAGCAGACTGCAAATGATGAAGGTGGTACCTCAATGGCAGGTGGATGAGGTGGGAGAGGCTGGAACTGCTGGTAGTAGCGAGCTGCAAAATAATGCATGTGGATGCATCTCAGCTGGACTGTCTTCATATGAGAGCAGGCAAGGAGCACTACTGGCAGCAGGACTGCCTTAAGGTAAGAGTGTCTGGTTCCGCTAATGGCAGCTTAATACCTCTGAGCAAGAGCGAGCTAGGACAACTATTTCCAGCTGGAAGGTCTGAGGCGACAGTATAGTAGCTGCTTATAATGAATATGTCTGGGTCTGCTATTAGTAGCTGGATTGTCTCCAAATGAAAGTGGGCTAGAACCACTACTGGCAGCAGGACTGCTTGAGCTGAGAGAGTGGCTGGTACCACTAGTAGCAGTAGAATTGTTAGAGGTGAGAGATGCTGGTATCGCCAATAGCAAGGGGCTACTTATAATGAATGCGGGCTGGAACTGCTTAATGGCAGCTGGGCTGTCTCTGATTGACAGCAGGCTTGAACACCTATAGAAGCAGGACTATCTGAAGAGAGATTGGTTGGAACCACTAATAGCAGAGGGATGCTTTTAATAGATGTGGGCTGGAACCACTTAATGGCGGACATGGGCTGGTATTGCTATAGCAGAAGGACTGCCTGAGGTGATTTAAATCATGGTGTGAGAAACCACTGAGTAGATAGTAATATACCCAGGTAAGTGATGCAGAGAGACAGGTCAAATGAGCCAAGGTCACCAGGAGCATATCGGGCATAGGAGAGAGACAAGAGGTCAAAATACTAGCCGAGGTCAAATGGGAGCAGTAAAAATATCAGAGAAAAGACAGAGCAAGCCAGAGGATAACCAGTTAGACAAGTCGGTCCAAGGTAGGGAATAGGTAAAGGACCAAAAAGATTACTGTTCAGAATCTTACGATACCAATAGGCAATTGCTTAGATAATTTAGGAAAGACAGAAGATTCTATTTCTTAAAATATCTAATAGCTTTAATTTGGAGTGTCAACTAAAGTAAACTCCAGCTAATGCTCCCTGTGGCCAAGGCTGAATTTAAATCAACTGAGACTCCCAGTTAGATTGATTGGGTGAGTCCACATACATTATATTGCAATGCACAGGGAATGCGGCCAGGTGTGCCACCTTAGAACAGCTAATATTAATCAAATACAAATATATTCTTTGGAGAAGGCGCTAGATGACAGTATATTTGCTCAGATGCCTCTTCTTACAACAGCTTAGTACGATAAGAGCACAAGTATAAATATTTCCAAGGAGATTCACTGGTGCCTTTAACTCCCAAGGTGTTGTAACCGCTAAGATATTTCCACCCCACAACCAAAGGATGAATCCTGTCCCTATATCAAAAAAATATAAAGAAGAAACACACAGTATCTCAATCTTGCATAAAGTTGAGAGAGATAATCCACTTTATTCAAAAGCACATATATATGGATCAGGTATGTAAATATTGGGAAGAAAAAATCTCCAAAAATCAATCCAATTATTACAGGCACATATAATAAGTATATAAAAAGATGATAAGAGGTAAAAATAAAACACAGTTTATATCATATTCCAAAGATACATGACTTGGACTATACTTCTACCACATCTAAATCCTGAAAAGATCGAACAAATGGTACTCGCTCTTAAATAAACAAACTGCAATTCACCAGACGCTGGGAAATACCAAGTCTCTAATAGGACAGATACTCAGGGTTACAAAGTATCACCCTATGAATGATAGATTAACCATCCAAAATAACTTGGAGCACACCCAGCACCTGACCGGTCAAATTGCAGAAACAGAAAGAGGCGAATCCACTACAGGGCATATAATATTCAAAAGTATATTGATACAAACATAAAATAATTGTAACAATTAAGAACATAAACGCTAAGCATTAAAATCAGCCAAACACTTACATGGATAGCCGATGATACAGAAAGTAGTACAAAGCTATACACCCGACCGTGAAACAGTATAACTCGTAACACGAGCAACCTCTGCAACGCGTTTCATAGCTCTCACGGTGCTTCAAGCTTTGTGGAGTCCACAAGCACCAAATTCAAATTTTAAAGTGACAGGATTAATCAAATACAATCAACAGACAAATGAAACATTAAGATTTTCTGTCCAGATTATGGTAAATGAGCTTTTAGTAGGAAACGTGAGTGTTCTTTTAACCCTTTGAGTGCCAGAGGGGTACGCAATGCATTGCTTTGCAATGCATTGCGTACCCCTCTGGCAATCAAAGGGTTGAGACAGACTCTGACTTGTAAATGCATGTGATATTATCCTCAAGTGCACAAGGACACCTTAGCACCTGCTTTTATTGAGAATGTCCAACTGCTATGCAAAATATTGTTTTCCTGAAATGATAGAAAATGAACTCATATGTGACTAATGAGATCACACTGTTCTACTTAGAATCACTAATAAGTAAACATATATTCTGAACCCATTTACATTATGAGTATATTTTACACTGACTATTAACTTTTATTAAAATTGCATTTTGGAATAGATTTTTCCCACTGTGCTCACTCTCTTAACTTCCATTGTTTTCAAATATGATTTTCACTTTCTAAACAATAATACCCACTACCTAATTTAGTTTTAATCTTTTGGATGGGGAATGTAACAAAACCTGCACTAAAATGTGTATTGTTTATTTTTTCTGACCAGCTCATACATTTATCCTTATATAAGCTTCTAGATACATCCAACAGATATATATCTTTCTTTCTTAGGTCTATAAAAATAGCATATTACACCACAGGAATGGTTGAGGAGCAAAATTCAAATGAATGCCCCTATTTTCAAAACAATTATGTATAAGTGCTAAGGTTGGCTCCAATGCCTATGACGTAATTTTTCCATGTTATATGAAAAATTATGCAATGTGCAATACCAGCAGTAAGTACAAGCAGATTGTTACAGGTTTGCGTGTTGGCTCACAGGATAAACCTTGTCTCTGGTACCAGAATGATGCATATATGCTGTGGTATATTGCTTCACAAAGCACTGCAATATATATTTCTCTGTCGTCCAATACAGGTTACTGGTAACTTTGGGTAGGTGATCTGCCCATTTAATTGTAGGCAGGAACAATTCTAGAATTGTATGCAGGGGGTGGAGCCTACCTTCCCTCCTTGGCGGCAGCTAGCCAACCAGCTCCAGAAAGAATTGTTCCTTGGTGAAGATAACACAGGCAAGAGAACAGTTCTGCTATAGCTTTAGAAGTTTTTTATTTTTTCTTTGTTTGTTGGGCTATCTCTGATCTGATGTTTCATATCTGCTCTGGTGACTTTGGGGGCCTTGCACCTGGTCCTTGCCTTACTTCCCGTCTCTGGGAAACTCAATGGTTGGACATCCCAAAGTTACCAGTAACCTGTATGGGAGGACAGAGAAAAGAGGATTTTAGTCTTACCTGTTAATCCTTTTCTCTTAGTCCATACAGGTTACTGGTCTCCCACCCTGTCAAGGGACCATGCTTGGCTCTCCTGTGGCAGACCGTGGTGGTCCTTCGGGGTCATGCTCACAGGAGTCTTCTTTCCCTTCTACTATCTAGTCAATAGTTAGTGTCTAAAATCTTTCTGGAACTGGTTAGCTAGCTGTAGCCAAGGAGGGAAGGCAGGCTCCACCCCCTGCATACAATTCTAGAATTGTTCCTGCCTACAATTAAAGGGGTGGATCGCCTACCCAAAGTTACCAGTAACCTGTATGGACTAAGAGAAAAGGATTTAACAGGTAAGACTAAAATCCTCTTTTACTATTCTTTAACTTAAAAGCACATTGAAATAAATTGTAATGTTTATTTGTCTCCTGTGGTGCATTTGTTTTTTCTCCGAATCTCTTCACTTTTTTCTGTGTATATGACCATGCAGTGTGGTGTGGATGATGATATTTGGAATAATTTGGCCCAAATTTTTGTAAATATCAGCATCAATACCACATTGTATTAATCGGGAGTGGGCACCAAATAGGCATACAACATGCAGATAAAGAAAAAATTAGTTTTACAATGTGACCAACTGATGTTGCCAAATGTACCCTTATGAATTTAAAATGCTGCACATTGGCATATATTGTGAGTTAGAATGCTTGCATGGGGAGAGAAGAATTTGCCTCTGCACTTTTATTTTAATGCCACTGTTTCAAATAGCATTTTACAGCAGACAGAAAATTAGTAAAAAGACTTTTTTAAAACCAATTCATCGAACATTATCTTGCTATCACACTCAGATGGTTAATATATGATATACTGTATATTATACATTAACCCTTGGAATGCAATAACAAGAGCATGATGTTTTATGAATTTTTTCATTGAGAATGTGCTTATGTTTTAAGAGGATAGTAATGTTTCACAAAAACAGCAGCTCCAATTAATCTTCATAGTATTTAAGCCATAGAGAGTGTTATTTCAATAATGTCAGGGTTTTAGTTCAAGAGTAATTGAATGATAAAGTATCCACCTCCCACCCCTTTTACCTAGTGTAAGCCACCTCCCCATATATGTGGAATTTGGTCTTGAGACCAGACAACTCACAGCAAGGGACAATCTTCTTACTGTGAGCCTAAGGAAAACCTTGCCCCCTTGATAGGTTTTTCAGGTTGTTCCCTTATGCTAATTGAACATTCCTCTCTGAGATCCACCTGGACACCACCTTGCTGCTCTGAGGTGAGCAGTCTTACATTAGTAAAAGGGGCGGAAGGGGGATACTTTATCTTTCAGTTATTCTTGAACTACAACTCTGGCAGTACCGAAATAACACTGTCCATGGCCCAAATACTATGAAGATTAATTGGAGCTGCTTTTATTGTGAAACATTACTATCCCTTTAAACTGAAGTTAATATTAAGCCTTATGTTAAGGACAAGAACATGTTTTATGAATTTCTAAGTTCATTTCACCGCACTGAGCACATATGGTTCAATTTTAAACAAAAATCAATATCAATTAACCCTTAATGTCAATGATAGAAGCATGTTTTATGAATGTCTTCTTCACTCAGCTAACTACAGATTTGTCAGATTAACTAAAATAGACAGTCATGTGCTCAGGGAAGAAATTCCTTAAACATACTTTTGTCATTGATTGACAACAATTAGGTTTAATATCAACTTCTGTTTAAAGTATAACTATACTAGTGTAAAGGCCCGTGTACACCGGCCAACCCTTTGAGTGCCAGAGGGGTACGCAATGCACTGCTACCTCACTGCTCCACGTGATGTAGTCTTGCGTCGCCTCACTCACGTGATGCAATCATGCACAGTAGAGACTGGCCAAACAGGGGCAGTCTCTGCTGCACATGACTGCATCGTGATAAACATCCTAGCAAATTATTATATAGGATGTGCTCAATGAACTTAGAATTTTAAAAATTATGAAATTCTAAGTTCAGTGAGTACATTTGAAATGGAATTTACCTTTCTGCTCATTTTTTTCTGATGTACATCATGTGGCTTAAATTATTAATATTAGTGTCTAGACACTATCCACACCCTGTCCACATCCACACATTGTCCACCCTGTCCTCCTCCACACACTGTCCACCCTGTCCTACTTCACACACTGCCCACCACCACACTGGCCATCCTGTCCTCCTCCACATACTGTCCACCCTGTCCTCCTCCACACATTTTATACCTCCACACTCTGCCCACCTCGTCCTCCTCTACCACGCACTGTGCACCCTGTCCCCCTCATTGCCCACCTCCACACACTGTCCAACCTCACACCCTGTCCACCCTGTACTCTTCCACACACTGTCCACCCTGTCCTCCTCCACACACTGTCCACCTTTATATTGCCCACTTCCACACACTGCCCTCCCTGTCCTCCTCCATAAATTGTCCACCCTGTCCCCCTCCACACTGTCCACCTCCATACTGCCCACACTGTCTATCTCCAAACTGCTCATCTTCACACTGCCCACATAGTCCATCTCCACACACTGCCCTCCCTGTCCTTTTCCACACACTGTCCACCTCCACGCTGCCCACCTCCACACGCTGGCCACCTCCACACACTGTCCACATTGTCCTCCTCCACAGGCTGTCCACCCTGTCCACCTCCGCACACTGTCCACCTTCACACTGTCCACCTCCACACACTGCCCACCTCCACACTGCCCACCTCCACAAACTGCCCACCTCATCCTCCTCCACACACTGTCCACCCTGTCCTCTTCCACACACTGTCCACCCTGTCCTACTCCACACACTTACCTCTTCCAGACTGCCCACATTCCCCACCTCCACACACTGTACATCTCCACACACTGTCCATGCAGTGTCCAAACCCACACATTGTCCCCCCAACACACTCTCCACCCTGCCCACCTGCACACATCCCACATTGTCCACCTCCACACTGCCGGTGTGGACGCACACACATCATAAAATGACGCATGTATTCAGCCGCGTCAATTAAAGTGTTGCAATTAAAGTTATGCTTCTTAACTTTATTGCACCCATATTGCTCCCATATTGCAGCTATATTGCACCAATATTGCACCCATATTACATCCATATTGCACCAATATTGCACCCAATTTGCGTCATTATTGCACCAATATTGCACCCATATTGCACCAGTATTACACCAATATTGCACACATATTGCACCAATATTGCACCATTATTGCACCCATATTGCATCCTTAATGTGTCCTTATTGCACCCATATTGCACCATTATTGCACCAATATTGCACCCATATTGCTTCCATATTGCACCCATATTGCACCCATATTGCATCCATATTGCACCAATATTGCACCATTATTGCACCCATATTGCACCTATATTGCACCCATATTGCATCCTTTATGTGTCCTTATTGCACCCATATTGCACCAATATTGCACCCATATTGCTTCCATATTGCACCTTTATTGCACCCATATTGCATCCATATTGCAACATATTGCACCCAATTTGCGTCATTAATGCATCAATATTGCGTCCTTAATGCTGCGACATGTTAACGCACGATAAAATACATATGGAAGCAGAGTAATGTAATAGTGAGTGTTGCATTGTAATGCAAGCTGTGTACATTGTGTTGGCAGTGGGGAACCAGAGCGCCCAGTAAATAAAGCTTAAGCCCAACACTCTGCTCCCTATTATCATGTCCCTCTTACAATGTACCCAGTGTTATGTGCTCCTGTATTACAGTTTGTTGCGTGCATGCATGCAGGCGTGTGTGTGTGTGTGTGTGTGGGGGGGGGGGGATGTGGGGATGGGCTGTATTTTCATTTGGATTTTGTATGCTCAGATAACAGTTTTGGTGAAACAACAAAGGAATGGTTTTAATGTTGACTGATTCCTTTTGCACTTTCTTCATCAGCATAGCACTCTGAGTGGATATTAAATAACAGTCCCTGACTGTCCTCCATGAGATTTCCTGACTGGCTAATTGTGACAAAACTGTTCCAATTCTTCATTTAAATTTTGATGATAAGAGTATCTGTGTTTACAGTCAGGGCTTTTACATCAATAAAGATGTTCTGTTCTTCCCTCCTTAACCTGTGCAGGCACGCGGCGGTCACTAAAAGACCACGGACCATTTTTTTTTTGACAATCCGACTCAGGGCTCCCCGAACGGCGTGCAGCCGCGTGGGGAGCCCTGAAATCCATGACGGTCATAGTACATCATGGGTCGTTCAGGCACCTTTTACCCATGACGTACCATGATCATCGAGGGTCGTTAAGGGGTTAATACAGGTTTTGGCTGTATTTATGGAGGGGCTTTTACTGGGCACTCCAACCCCAGCCACTGAAACAGTGAATTCGCTTGCCTCACCGGTCTTCTGACGTGTGGGTCCTAGGAACCCCACCTTGGGTTCCACAGCTAAATTCATTAGCTCCACTGGTCTATCAGTGAGCCGCAGCCATCTGATCTTGCCTCTGGCAGAGTATCCAGCACAAGAACCCACATAGCGGCTCATCTAAAAAGGTGACACTATTCTTCCACAGTGTCCTTCATGAAGCAGTCAGGTGTATTTATGTTTATATTTGTCTCATAGTATTTGCAAAAACCATTTAAAGTATCCTTCTGTGTTTAGTTTTCACCTCCACAAAACCAAAAATGTACTTTTTTCACTTTAAATGAACTTTTAACTCTCCCCAGGAGTCTAATGGGACATGGAGACTTTCCCAATGTAATAAGATATCTCTGTCACTTATACTAGAGCAGAGGTCAAATGGGAAAAAACATGGACATGGATGGCAGTTTGATGAAGGACAAATTCCTAATTAAGTCAAACTATTAAATTAAAAGTCATTTGATTCAATTGTTTAGTTCAACTTTAAACACACACATTTATATATAAACATATATAAACATCATAGCAGGAAACATAATATCTAAGAGGCTCAAGACAATGTCAGATAACAGATCATGATGAGTCATGAACAAGGAAATAATACATTTTAGGCTATGTTCATGGAGGGATTTGAGTGAACAGGTACTGCAGGTTGTTCATATTCAAATAGTTTTTGTCCCCTCTCTATCAGTGCACTTTAATCCCCCTGAAAGTTGATCACAGTGGCAGAGTAAAGGTGAGCAGTCTCATTTCAATGTTCTCTATAAATGACTGGCTGACACCCACAAGGATCTGTCAGTAACTTATCAGAACAGCTTTCATGCTGGTCCCATAGGCTGCCATACAGGAATTTAGTACTGCAACTTACAGGAGACTGAAGCTGGTTTCCAGAAGGTTTAAGCATGGTGCATCTACATGCAACTGTTAGCTGATCAAGTTGCCTATGCAACAACTCAGTACAGTGCAGTTTTTGGGTGACTATGCACAGAGATGGTATCACTGCAACAGATTGCATGGGTGCACAGATTCTTACTGCAAGCACTGGAAATGCTTAATGATAACTCCAAATCTGAGTGCCAGAGTTATAAAAGAATATGTATTATTTGTTGCTTTAGCATGGTTCAAGTTTTCAGGATCCTAAACGTAATAGCATTTCAATAGAGAGCCATCTAGAATCACATTCTAACAGAGTTTCACTACCCTTAATGGGATAGTAATACTTCTCTTTATCTTTATTTTATTTTGTAGGCATTAAAAAAACATGAAGAACGATATAAAGAGATAACGATATAAGTATTATCTCTCAAACCTTTATGGTTTGAAAGTTATTCACAAGCAAAGTTTCCTTCCCGCCCCTTTTACCTAGTGTAAGCCATCTCTTCTCAGATGTGGAATCCAGTCCATAGACCAGATAGATAACAGTAGGGGACAATCTTCTTCCTATGAGAACAATGAAAGCCCTGCCCCCCTTGACAAGCTTTTTAGGTTTTTCCCTTATCTTGATTGAAGATTGTCCCTCTCTGCAATCTACCTGGGCACCTCCCTTCTGCTGTGTCTGAGCAGTGTTACATCAGTAAAAGGGGAGGGAGGGGGATACTTTATCATTGAATTACTCTTGAACTACAACTCTGACAGAATTGAAATAACACTCTCCAAAGTCCAAATACTATGATGATTAATTAGAGCTGCTTTTATTATGAAACATTACTATCCCTTTAAGCAATGGACAGAGAGGGTGTGCCCTTGTTTTACTCATCAGGAAAAGCCCTATAACTAGTGTTGAGCGAGCACCCCGATGCTCGGGTGCTCGGGTGCTCTGACCGAGCACCCCCTGAGGCTCGAGTGCTCGGCCGAGCACCCGAGCCCCATTGAAATGAATGGGGCAACACCAGGCACCCCCTGCTCTGATGAGGGGAGGGTGCCTGGTCAATGCCCCCTTCATCTCCGCTATGCCCCCTTCATCTCCGAATGCCCCCTTCAGCTCCGCAATGTCCCTTTTCAGCTCCGCTATGCCCCTCTTCCACAATGTGCCCCTTCATCTCCGCTATGCCCCTCTTCCACAATGTGCCCCTTCATCTCCGCTATGCCCCTCTTCCACAATGTCCCCCTTCATCTCCTCTATGCCATAGAGGAGATGAAGGGGGACATTGTGGAAGAGGGGCATAGCGGAGATGAAGGGGCACATTGTGGAAGAGGGGCATAGCGGAGATGAAGGGGCACATTGTGGAAGACGGGCATAGCGGAGATGAAGGGGGACATTGTGGAAGAGGGGCATAGAGTCTATGCCCCTCTTCCACAATGTCCCCCTTCATCTCCGCAATGCCCCCTTCATCTCCGCAATGCCCCCGTACCTCCAGTCCCTGGTGGTCCAGCGGAGCTTCCTCGGATCTGTGCCTCTTCCGGCACAGATCCCCGCCACCCGAACATGGCGGGAGAGCACATGGCGGTACTCGACGAGTACCGCCATGTGCCGAGCAGAGCGATGCTCGAGCCGATCCGAGCATCGGCCGAGCACGCTCGCTCATCACTACCTATAACATATAAGTATTCATAAAAAGTTTGCTTCACCTTTAAGAGTGTGGAGAGAGAAGGGGGTGGGCCCTCAGATGGGTAACATAAAAGCAGATTACAAGGAAGGGCTGCAATGGATAAGGTGTTGGGGGGGCTGCAATACACTTTCTGGGCCCCATGATTTCTAGTGGTGATTTAAATGGTTCTTCAGTTGTTGGGAAGTATCTATCACTGAAGGGGTTAAAAGTACCACGTAACTCAATTGGAATGTTAAGTTGTTTCCAATGTGCACAATTGGGCAGGTTTGCTCAAGAATCACTCCACTTATATTTGATACATAAGGAAAGTCATATTTTTTATCTTCAAAAGAGACCTATCTTTCTATCAATAAAAAAATAAATCCAGGATGCTATGAGGAAACACAAACTGAAAAATATAAAAATACATATGGAAAAGCAGGGGTTTTAGGGAAGGATAAGAAAGGGAGTAACAACTGACAGCTTAAGCTATAACATATAAACTCCTCCGCAACCAAGGAAATTGTTAATCTTCTCAATATATCATTTTCTGGCTTGTGCCAAGTCCTAGATTCACTCAGCAAGGGAGCTCTGTTAATTGTGCGCTTCTGCTGTACAGGATGGATTCTAAGGGTATCCTATAAGCAGTATGTACAGATTTAATGGAAACGTAGATAGAAAGGCTGTAAGGGAATTTATAATTATAAGTAGAATGTTTGAAATATTAGTCAGTCCCACCCTATCTGTTTCAATACACAGAATTGTCTAACGTGAACAAAATATATCACAGATAAAACTGGAATACATGATAAATAAGATTAATTGTAATAACTATATTTACCCTAATATTTCAGTATAGACTTGCGAGAGATTATCCAATCAAGATAAATATAACTAGCCAGTAGGTGAGGGTGAAAGCTCTCACCGTGTTCCCGCGAGAAATTCCGCGAAAACCATGTTGCTGTTCGCTTTATAATCAGTGATTAAAATCTTTGCATTTTTCACCTATTGGCCAAAATTCTTCACCATTTTGTCAATGGTAGAAAGTTTCTGCCCATTGATTTATGTGTTTTTTACTTATTTGCTATAAAAATGTGACATATTCATGAAAGTGAAACACAATGGACGCAGCTACAGAAGGAGGTAGACGTGCTGTGCTGTTCTGCTGTGATTTGTTTGTAAAATTGAGGCAGGAGAGGCTCATGGTGACTGCTATCACTATGAGAAAGTCTAAAAATAATAAAAGGAGGAACTGGAAGGACCCTTATGTGTCCGCTGAGTCTGAGGAGAAGGAGGAAGTGAGCACTACAGAACCAATGCTGTCAACTCCCCCTAAATCACCCCTAGGGATCTTGGGGAAATTAATAACAAGACAGGAAGAAAAGGGTAGTAGTAAGAGAAGAACAGGTCAGCCTGTGCATGCTGCCAGACATGCTGCCCCTGCTGCCACCATTGCTGTGTCTGCTGCCAGTGCTGAACCTGCTGCCACCAGTGCAGAACCTGCTGCCAGTGTTTCTTGTAATACTCAGGAAGGGGGAAGGAGAAAATGATGCCAAGTGTGACAGCAGGGGACACTAAGTCACACTTGCCATCCCCAAGCAGTCCCGCCAGTGCTAGTACTACTAAGAAGGTCCAGTAGCTTCTTAGTGTTAGGAATGAAGGAGGGGGTAATCATATTACTAGTGACTGTGAGGGGGAAGACTCAGGGGCTGAAACTGATGTAGTTGATAGTAGTAGTAACAGTAATGGAGAAGCAGCTGGTGGGGACTAGTGTTAGGGGAATGGTAGGGGAAGCAACCGAGAGCATCCAGACTAGTGGTCAAGGCAGCCCACACCATTCCTCTGGCCCTGGGTGTCCCCTTCCCCCCACACATTGTCCAGGTAGAACATGATCCTGAAGAAGACAGAACTGGTGGATAACAGATGCAGCAATTATACCACCACCACCACCAGGAACACAGATCAGCTGCCTATGCCTGCTGCTAGTGCTGCCAGTCTGCCTTCTGTACGTCACCAAGAAAGTGTGACATTAAGGGACCCGCTGTCATATTTCTCATCACCTCCTCCAACCAGCAGAATCTGTAATAGAGCAGCTGCAGCAGAAGCACGTAGGGACTAGTGGTGGTGGTGATGATGTTGGTGGAGAAGCTGGGGTGGAAGAGACATTGATGGCCTTTTTAGCCTAAACTGAGAAGCAATGGGATACAGGGATGGGGATGGGCATCACCACCACCACCAGCAGTCAGTTTTTGGAATTTGCAGAGTTTGCAACTGCTCTAACTCCTGCTGCTGAGTTGTAATGGCATAAGGATGTATCACGGTGCCAGTGATTCGTGCTATTCTGTGTCTATCACTTGCTGGAAGTTCCTCTTTGGCTGTCTGCTGATAGCCCACCTCACACAGCCTTTTTAAACCCAGTCTGGGCACACCCAGGTTGCCCTTTCGTGGTGTCTCTGACATTACTTGTTCTGACCTGCTTGTCAGGCGCTTGGGCCTGAGGATCCTGCGTTCCGGTGTTCCAGTGTTCCGGTGTTCCTGTGTTCCAGTGGTTCCAGTGTTCCAGTCTCGATCATTCCTGAGTTCCTGAGTTTCCTGCCTGCTTGTCTCACTAGCCGGCTCCTTCAGTTCCGGTCATCTGTCAGTGTAGCGGTGCTCGTTCCGGTTAGCCTCCGCTTGGTCTCAGGGCTCTTGCTCCTATCTCTGTCGCCGAGGCGACAGTGTGCTTGTTTCGCTCCAGAGATACATTACTGTTGGTCCCAGAGTGCGGACTCTGGTTTACTCCATTTAACCTGGTGGCTCAATTACTGTTGGTCCAGCGTGCGGACGCTGGTTTACTCCATTTAATCTGGTGGCTCCATTACTGTAGGTCCCAGCGTGCGGACGCTGGTTTACTCCATTTAACCTGGTGGCTCAATTACTGTTGGTCCCAGGATGCAGACGCTGGTTTACTCCATTTAACCTGGTGGCTCAATTACTGTTGGTCCCAGCGTGTGGCCGCTGAGGAGGCCTTCGAGAAACTGAAAGTAGCCTTTGCTAATGTTCCTGTGTTATCCCACCCCAATCCATTACTTCCATTTACCTTAGAGGTTGATGCCTCAGATATTGGGGTTGGGGCAGTACTTTCTCAACGACTGGTCAAAGGTGGAACACTCAGACCCTGTGGGTTCTTTTCCAAGAAATTGACTGGAGCCCAAAGTCATTATGAGATTGGTGATAGAGAATTACTGGCCATTATCCTTGCTCTCAAAGAATGGCGTCATTTACTTGAAGGCACGAAAAATCCCGTGTTAATTCTGACTGTTCACAAGAATCTGACTTATTTCTCTGAGGCCAAGAGATTGTCCTCTCGCCAGCCCAGATGGGCATTGTTTCTATCTCGATTCAATTTCATTGTGTCTTATTTGCCGGGATCAAAGAATGTTAGGGCTGATGCTCTGTCTAGACAATTTGAGGCGGAGGTTGACAAAGTATTATTGATTCCCGTAGGTTTAGAGGAGGGGTACAGTACTTGGTGCATTGGAAAGGTTATGGCCCTGAGGATCGATCTTGGGTGGATAGTAAGGACCTTCATGCACCTAGGTTACTACGGATTTTTCATACCAAATACCTCCTGAAGCCTAGACCCTACTCTAGGAGAGGGGGTCTTTGAAAGGGGGGTACTATCACGGTGCCCGTGATTCGTGCTATTCTGTGTCTATCACTTGCTGGAAGTTCCTCATTGGCTGTCTGCTGTTAGCCCACCTCACACAGCCTTTTTAAACCCAGTCTAGGCACTCCCAGGTTGCCCTTTCGTGGTGTCTCTGATATTACTTGTTCTGACCTGCTTGTCAGGCACTTGGGCCTGAGGATCCTGCGTTCCGGTGTTCCAGTGTTCCAGTGTTCTGGTGTTCCGGTGTTCCAGTGGTTCCAGTGTTCCAGTCTCGATCGTTCCTGAGTTCCTGAGTCTCCTGCCTGCTTGTCTCACTAGCCGGTTCCGGTTGCTTTCCGTGGCTCCTTCAGTTCCGGTCATCTGTCAGTGTAGCGGTGCTCGTTCCAGTTAGCCTCTGCTTGGTCTCAGGGCTCTCGCTCCTTCCTCTGTCGCCGAGGCGACATTGTGCTTGTTTCGCTCCGGCGATACATTACTGTTGGTCCCAGTGTGCGGACGCTGGTTTACTCCATTTAATCTGGTGGCTCAATTACTGTTGGTCCAGCGTGCGGAAGCTGGTTTACTCCATTTAACCTGGTGGCTCCATTACTGTAGGTCCCAGCATGCGGACGCTGGTTTACTCTATTTAACCTGGTGGCTCGATTACTGTTGGTCCAGCGTGCGGACGCTGGTTTACTCCATTTAACCTGGTGGCTCAATTGCTGTTGGTCCAGCGTGCGGACGCTGGTTTACTCCATTTAACCTGGTGGCTCGATTACTGTTGGTCCAGCGTGCGGACGCTGGTTTACTCCATGTAACCTGGTGGCTCAATTGCTGTTGGTCAAGCGTGCGGACGCTGGTTTACTCCATTTAACCTGGTGGCTCAATTACTGTAGGTCCAGCGTGCGGACGCTGGTTTACTCCATTTAACCTGGTGGCTCTATTACTGTTGGTCCAGCGTGTGGACGCTGGTTTACTCCATTTAACCTGGTGGCTCAATCCCTGTTGGTCCCAGCGTGCGGACGCTGGTTTACTCCATCTAACCTAGTAACTCTTGTTACTGTTGGTTCCAGCGTGCGGACGCTGGTTTACTCCATTAAACCTGGTGGCATTATCTACTGTTGGTCCCTGCATGCGGACGCTGGGTTACTCCACTAAACCTAGTGGGTTATGTTACAGTTGGTCCCAGCGGAGGACGCTGGTTTGCTCCTTGACTATTCTGACACTGAGGGCCTGTTGCTGTCCAGCTTATTATTGCAGTTGTCTGGAGACTTCTGCTGGAGCGAGACCATTGACTCCTATTCCACTCTATTGTCATTGTCATCTGACAGCCTGGTCTCCTCTTTTGGGCTGCCCTGCCCGGTATTGGTAAGGCCGGTAGAACCTACTTACGTTACATCTCTAAGGTTGCCTTACCCGGTATAGGCAGGACCGGTAGAGCCTACTATCGGTGTTCCCTCAGGCTGCCCTGCCTGGTATTGGTAAGGCCGGTAGAACCTACTTACGTTACATCTCTAAGGTTGCCTTACCCGTTATAGGCAGGGTCGGTAGAGCCTACTCTCAGTACTACTTCAGGCTGCCTTGCCCGGTATTGGTAAGGCCGGTAGAACCGGTACGTTACACCTTCGGCTAAAGAACTGGCAATGGTATTTGCTCGAGAGGTGTTTCGGTTGCATGGAGTACCCAGGGTACTGGTGTCCGACAGGGGGAGCCAGTTTGTGTCCAGATTCTGGAGGGCATTTTGCAAACAGATGGGCATACAGCTATCCTTCTCCTCTGCATATCATCCCCAGACTAATGGAACCGCTGAACGGGCCAATCAAGGTTTGGTTTCTGCGCTGTTTTGTGACCCGTTATAGGCAGGGCCGGTAGAGCCTACTCTCAGTACTACTTCAGGCTGCCTTGCCCGGTATTGGTAAGGCCGGTAGAACCGGTACGTTACACCTCACGGTTGTCTTACCCGGTATTGGCAAGGTCGGTAGAGCCTACTGCTATATTTGCAACTGTCACTTGGTTGCCTTGCCCGGTATTATTGGCAAGGCCGGCAGAACCCATTCATATTGTCATTATGTGTTGTATTGTTATATATGTATGATTCCCTATGGGATTGCCTTAACTTTTTCAATAAAGTTACGTTTTTACCAAACCTTAAGTCTGAGAGTCTTCAAATACCGTGACAGGATGCTGAGTAGCAGGCTAGTGTGCCACAGAACAGTGTGGACACAGAGAGAATGGGGTCAAGAGGTGATGCAGGACTAGGACAGGTTCCTCTTGTCAGCAACAGCAATACTCCTGGTCCTAGTTGCAGTGCTGATTTTGAGGCAGTTGCAGCAACAGTAGCAACATAATCCTCTGCCCCAGCCAGTGAAGGGGAATGTGGAGGAGAAGAAGAAAGAGGCCCTTCTTCTCCACTTTACCAAAAAGGAAGAAAAAACAGGAGGTGCTCCTAGTGTATTATTGTCTCAAACTTCAATGATCACCAACAACCACCCTTATTATACTCACAAGGGAGATGGCTGACAATATATATATATATGTAGTTCTGTATTAAAGCTCAAGGGTTATGATTTTTACCGCTCCCTTAATAGCAATATTCTTGGCAGCTTCACTTCAAGCACGATTCATCCAAAGCATGTAAGTGAAACATGTATTCAGAAAAACAAAAAGAAGGAGCACCAATAGTGCATTACTCAACACAACAAATAATGTATCAATATAGATCATATATCAACTCACATTTCTGTGTTGTTAATGATCAGGCATATGTCTTTCATCAACCAAAATAGCATACAGGGTACTTTACCCGTCCCTGTTTGGGTCTCTCCTTCAGTTCACTGAAGTCCAGCAGTAACCCAACAGCAGGAGAAGGAGAGACCCAAACAGGGACGGGTAAAGTACCCTGTATGCTATATTGTTTGATGACAGACATATGCCTGATCATTAACAACACAGAAATGTGAGTTGATATATGATCTATATTGATACATTATTTGTAGTGCTGAGTAATGCACTACTGGTGCTTCTTTTTCTTTTTGTTTTTTTGACTACACATTCTACCCGTTCCCTATCCCCTGAAGTCATGGGTGTGGCACTATTTTTCTCTTAGGGCAAGCACAGTGCAGTCATCACCAACGGCACTGTGTGCAATTTGTGACAAGTCAGTGAGAAGGGGAAAGGAGGGAACACACCTTGGCACAACCGCCCTGATATCACACATGAAAAACAGACACCATGACATTTATGCTAAACATGTTAAAGCCAAACACCCACCACAGAAATAAGCACCACTGTTGCTGTAACCCCTGACTCTCCAGAAAGACAACAAAATGTGAGGCAGAGATCAAAGAGGAGGAAGAACAGAGAAACCTAAGCAAAGACTGGAAGTTCAATAACTTCATCACTTTCTTTTTCTAGGGTAACTACATCTTCTGCCAATCCACCTCATTCATCATTACCTCCACCGCCAAATGACAGCAACTTTGTAGATGTTAGAATGTGGCAGTTTGTATTCACCTATTGCACATTGTGTGGTGCACTGACCAAACATGGCAGTGTGGTGGAGGAGAAATCAAAAGCAGGACATCAAGTGGCATCTGAGGAGATTCCATCCCACAGAATATGCTAAGCTGATGGCAGGGAGGGTTCATAATTACTATTAAACTGTCAGCAAGTTGTCATGTGTCCTTGCATGGTGAGGACTAGGGGTATAGTGACAACAGCAGTACTTGATTTCTGCTGTCATGGTGTTTGGATACTGTTGTGCCAGGTGTTATTTACCACACACACTATGCACATTACAGTTGCTGATGAGAAGCTTAGTTCCTGATCTCAAGGGAAAAATTTATATTCTTGTAACAACACACCCATGATTTTGGAGGAGGGGAAGGTGGAGAAGAATTAATGACCAACTTCTTCTTTTCTCCACATAGACTGGGGGCTACTTATTGTGCTGCTACTGCCTTAGCTGCATCACTGGAGCTAGTAGTGGTAAGTGAAACCTTCATCATTCATTACCCATGTTACTGCTGTTGCTGATCCCATTCCTGTTGTGCTGCCTAATCATCCTGCTGCTTAAACAACTCTACAGCAGCAGAAAGCACAGCAGTCACAAATTCTGCATCTACATCATGGCATTTGACAATGGCCAGTGGCAACTTGCCAACACAACATGACCTGCTGGCACTAGGCCAGGGGGTGTTTTCTTTTCCTCAGGGCTTGTGCTTTAAAAAAAATGCAAGAAACAAACAAACAAAAAAAAAACATAGGCATCAGGGCTTGGGCATCTAATAAGTTTGAGTCCTACAAATCAATGTTCCTTCAGGACTTGAACCTCTAATAGTCAAAGTCTTACAAATCAATGTTTCCTCAGGGCTTGGGCCTCTAACAATAAGTCTTACAAATCATCATCTACAAAATACTCCGTCATGTCAAGTATCAGTCTACCACAGTGGCAGCTTACTTCAAGGAGTCCATGTCTGTATCATATTACATATAAATTTATTTTATTTATGTATTTTTTTATTAAAGTGGAACTACCACCCTGCATAAAGTTGCCCCCAAAGAATTACCCATCTAGCGACTAGCTGCTCAATAGTACTAGTCGCCAGAATTATTACTTCGTTATAGAGAATTCCTACTGCTCCTGGGACTGACAGCCAAGAAACAGCACAGACATCTTTGCATAGTGATGTCTGCATGCCTGCGCTGTCAGTCCCAGTCTGTCTAGGAGGTGTTGCTAGGTACCAGAAGGTACCGGAAGGGACTGACAGCGCAGGCGCGCAGATGTCACTATGCAAAGATGTCTGCGCTGTTTCCTGGCTGTCAGTCCTGGAAGCAGTAGGAATTCTCTATAACGAGGTAATAATTCTGGTGACTAGTACTATTGAGCAGGTAGTCGCCAGGTGGGTAATTCTTTGGGAGCAACTTTAGGCGGGGTGGTAGTTCTGCTTTAACTGTCCCCCCAATAACAGTCAACCACCTCCCAAAACAGATTCCCAGTTCAACTGATTCTTTCCCCAGACTCCAACCACCAACACAGGCACCTTCCTCAGACCCCTTTTACACCATGTCTTATGGGTTATTTTTAATTGTATTTAGGATTTATTTTTTAATTGCTCCCCCATCCCAGTAAATAACACCCCCAAAAAAATTCCCTGTTAAACTGATTCTTTCCTCACACTCCACCAACACAAGTACCCTCATGCCCCTTTTATACTATGTCTTTGGGAAATAAAATAACATTTGCTATGTGTTGTGTGTAAATTCAATGTTCCCATTGATTTCAATGGAATGAACTAGGAGAAAATAAGCAGAAAAACTGCATTTTTTTTGGAAGGAAATCATTCACCAATTGGAAGTGCCATATTTGCTGATTTCAGTTAGAGGCAAACATTTTCACCCATCCCTAGTGGACATCACCTTTGTGAACAATGGGTTGTTGCCCCACCCAGAAGTCAAAGGGTTAATGGTGTAATTATGTATAATCTATTGCATGACACACATTTAGACAGTGATATTACAAATTCTGTCATCCCTTTCCACAGGCATCCATACCATAACTACTCAGGGAACCAAGGAATTTCCACTTGACTCTCCTGAAGCCATGACTACACTTCCATGTAGCTCACCCACTGATGTGTTAAGAAGTACTTGCATTGTTGGTGTGATGTTAAACCTGAAGGTCAGAGCAAACTTACTCAAACAGTCATATATTTAACTAATACTCATGTTTTTGTGTTGCTTAAAAGCCTATTTCTTAAGAAACCTGTACATTAAGTTTGCTCTTCCTCAGAGTGACAATACTTTTGATTAAACACTTGAGCAGGTCAAATGTGTTACTCAGGTTGAAATATATGATGTAATAACTACATTTTGTGTTATACCTTGGCCATTGGTAGTTGATTCTATCCCACCTTGGGTCATACCTGGGCCCATGCTGGGGGGCCATCCAGAAGGATAATTGTGACCTTGTTGTAGTGCCATATGCCCCATATTGATAGGTTGGCACTGTCCCAGGCATCCAGTGCCTCCCTGGTGGTGGTGGAGGTGGGGCCATGTAGTAATGTGCCAAGGTAGATGGAGGCATCCACATACCTGGATGCATCCATTCACTGTTGGGAGTGGGTGGCTGTGGATATCTGGAGTAGTAGTAGCTGGTGGTGCTGGTGGAGCTTGTACTGCAGACAGAGGTGGTGGTGATGGTAGGGGTGGTGGTGATGGTGACCACCTGCTGGTCCCCTCATCCTGCTCCATAAGGGGGTAGTCACTGGGGTGGACATCCTCCGTCTCCTCAGCACTTTCCTCCTGCGGTGCTGCAGGTCTCAATGTGGCTATATGACATGGGGTGTTTTGATATGTGAGCAAAGACATTATGGATGCAGGACAATTACACTGACATGTGAATAGAATACCACACTGGCAATCAAGTATTGATCATCTTGCTATGATCATGTACATCATGCCTGCCAAAGTTCGAAAGGTCAGGACCAGAAACAGTCCAGAAGTGAAGGCTGTCCCAGATTCAGCACTGGTGACTTAATCAATAACTATTTTGTTTGTACTAACCCACTTGTACTGAATCAGGAATATCCTTTTGCTGGGCCTTGATGGCATACATTTGACAGCCCTGGTGTATATTGATGTGAGCAACATCAGTTTGTTGAGGTTTACTTATCATATGTGTCCTGACAGAAGTGGATGACCTGACACCCCTCCTTGCCATCCCACTCCTAAGGATAGAAAAATGTAACCAACACAGTTTCAGTGCAAAAAAACAAACGCATACACAACACACAGGCCTAGGGAGAAACAAGACTATGGCCTCTACCTACAACAATTCCCGTACTTGCTATTCCCATTCCAAGAATATGTCTGATTCACAGCATCTTTCATTTAATTTTTTGGCATCATATTCAACCATGCATTTGTTTGCTTTGGGGCACTGGTGTTTTTGATTTCGAGGATGTGCTGTACATACCCACATTTTGTCTCAACATAACTGTGATATGTATCCATGTTGTTTTGACTTGTTGTTGGTTAACTCTTTGAGTGGCGGAGTGCATTGATCATCCCTCCAGCACACAATGTGTTAAGTGCTTTCTTCCCTGTGGGTCAATGTGTATGATCGTGGTGGAACATAACAGATGTTTAGCTGCCAACTTGATGGCAAACATTGTTTGTGTGGTGTATGTATGCAGCTCAACACAGCACTGAGGGGTTTATACTTGAACAAGGACAGGATCTGGCCTAGCTGAGCCTTCCCATTACTGTTCATAGTGTCCAGAATTCTGTCCTTGTTTGAACCCTCTCAAGGATGTGCTGATGCAGTATTGCAGATGAATGCTAATCATGTGTTTAGGTGTGACTGTGTTTGGCTGTGGAAGTTGTGTGGATAGTGTGGTGTCTTGTTAGGTGATGATGCACTTGCCAGGAGTTTGGAGGGTGCTGTCGTCCCCAATGTCTTAACCTCCAGGCTTCCCCTCTACACTGGTGGCTGACAGGCTGTTCCTCAGCATCTCCTCCCAAGTGCTGAAGGTAATCTGGGCAGGGGGATCATCTCCGGTGCCTCGGGCATGCAGTGCAACCTCCCCCATCATGTGCTTGACCAGCTTCTTCAATCCCCCCAGAGTTTCTTGATTGATTCAACAGTCCACTTGCAGGTGATGACTGAGTTGACCCTCACAAGGACCTGACACTATACTGCTTTCTTCTTGGCAGCCAGGCCAGGGATCCTGTCCCTCGCACAGAGGATGCTCTCCTTCTCAAGGATACTTTGGATGAGGGCCCTGTTCACCTCATAGGGGTATTGGGGGTCATGCATCCTCTCCTCCTCAGCCGCAGTCTGAGAAGTGTCTGAGCTGTGACTTTCTGGCTCAGTCTTACTTTACCCTGACTGTGTGTGGTGGTCTCCAGGATTTACTTGTCGTCCCACTGACACAGCTGTCCCTGTCCTTTGTGTTCCTGCTCTTGGGTGGGTCCCCTCCACATCATGGATCTCCCTCTCCCACTCCTACCCTAACCAGGGATGCCCACCTGACCTTCCTCCTCTCCTGCTACTCTCCCCATCCCTCTCTCCTGCTCTCCTCTCCTCAACATCATGCGCCCAATCACAAATAGGCACTCACACAGGCCCTCACAGACACAGTCGATCCCACACACTTTCTGTAACTCACTGATTCACACTGTCAAAATAAAATATAAATATCTGTGGTGTGTTATAAAAAATGTGCATGTGTGTTTGTATGGGTGTATGAAATATGTGCAATGGTGTATTATATGTATATTTTAATGCAAATCTCTCCTCTCAGAACTCCAAACTCCTTCTACCTCGCTCTACTGAATACTCCTCTCTCCCTCTCACTCTAGTTGCTATCCTCCGCTCCTGGGTCAGATGTTCTAGTCTAGCTCACCAAAACTCGAAACACAGACAAGGTATGTTGGCTATTTTGGGGAATATATAGGTGTATTTGAATGTATGTGATATTTTCATGTGTTGTGATTGGCTGTGGGTTTGAACTTGTCTTGACAACAATCAAGGTTGCTAGGTAACATTGACCATTATATTTTTCCTTGATATTAGAAGTATCACACGTTAGTTTTCGGCTGATTGGGACGCACAGTGTGTGAAAAAAGGTGCGACGCAGGTTTTTGAGCTAATCGGATTTGTTGGGCCTACACTCATTAGCCATTCTGGTAGACATCACATTGAATACAATGTAAGACAGAAATAGCTCACTTCAGTAAGCCATTTCTGACTTAACACCAGTTTTACCAGCCACAATTGAATTGAGCCCTATGAATTTTGCCCATGCACCTTTATCTTCAATCTGCCCTCGATGTCATGTTCAAGGAGGTGGACATGACAATAACTTGCAGGATTACTGCAGCTCAGACACCACCCACATAATCTTCTGTGGTTCATACTCTGCCTGCCTCGTTAAAAAAACCAATGAAGGTTCCAATTGGAAGAGACCTGCTATCAAATGTTATGTCTACCTCTGTGGAAATGACATCCAGAATGTTTGCAATTATTTCTTGAAGACTAATGGGAGAATTCATAGTTGCCATTCCAGTTTTGTGGCTTTAGTCAATGCTAATCTTCCCTTAACCCCTTCAGGACTGGCGCGCGCATGCGCGGCCAGAACTTAACGACCACAGGGCATTTTCTTTTATTGATCCACTTCAGGGCTCCACGCAAGGCTGCACGCCGCTCGTGAAGCCCTGAATTCCACTGGTCCTTAACTGCTGGACAGGCGTGACAGTCCTGGCATGTCAATGAACGTTAAGGGGTTAAAGATACTGGAAATAAATTACATAATTAGTCACTAACTGGCAGTGCTGCTTAATACTAGAGAGAATAAACATCTGAGAGTAACAATGATGACTGTTACACTGCTGTTCGCTGTCTGGGAACTGCCTATGAGTCAGGGAGTGATTGATCAGGAAAGAGATAACTAGTCAGTTACTGGCCATGTGGAACAGTAAGTACAGATATAAGTAAAGAGGATGTAGCAAGTCCCTGCATTTTCAAATGTTTATGGCCTCACTGTATAAACACTGGCTCTTATCAACAACACACTCAGCTCATGTCAGACTTCTGAAAGAAACCACTATCTGCCTTTTATTGTAAGGAATGAGGACCCTGCCAAATCCCAGGATGTGTTTGATAGAGATGGAGAAATTACATCAGTGAGAAGCAACTAAGGAACATGGTACATCATGATGGTGATATTATACACCATACGCAAAAAGAAAAAGTGGAGAAATTCCAGAGCAAGACAATTACACCAGAGGGGACAGATACAAATTTCCATCCATTTAAATGGGGATTTAACTCATTCAGTGCTAGAGAGGTCTCCAACACATTGCAAAGCAGTGAAGGGGTTAAAAATCAATTACATTCAATGTGGATTACATTTTATCCCCCATGGTGCAGTTGTTTAACTCCAGAAGTGATCTATTTTTTAATATTGACCAAAATATTCTGGATTCTTGCAAGAGGTGTGCTCCTTGTTTATTTCTATGATCATGCTGATAATGAGGTTTGTCCTAGCTTTAGGGACAGATTTTCCCATTAGACAAAATAGGCAATTGGCTAGAGATCCAAGTTCTGAGGAGTGCCTCATCTGTGTTGGCCACTCCCACATACTGATTTGTGGGTGTGGCCAAAACAATTCCAATGATCGTGACTTATAATGGCCAGTTTATTTGACACTTTGCACTTCCCTTAAATGGCCATTATGTAACCCCTTAGAAGTTAGAGAGGCCTCCAGTGCATTGCAGATAATGTACTGGAGATCTCTCTAGTGGACAGGGGTTACGATATTTCTTTGTGCTTGTATGTTGTAGACTAAGAGAATTTTCTGTAACAGGCAGCAGCTGATGGTACTAGGATAGAGTCTTGTTAGCAGTGGGGGTGTGGCGTAGGGTGAGGCTTAATGCTCATTGCGTGTCTTTGCCTAGAGGTGCCTCAGAGGTAAATCCAGCCCTGCCTAGCCTAACATATTATCAAATCTCTGCTGTATCACTGACTGTAGAACAAAGCACCTCACATCCGGAGACTGTGTTTAAGGGTTGCCATAATAAGTCATTTTGAAGGGGAACTATATATAAATATGAAGATGTTTTTCTTAATTTGTTAAACATATTGATTCACATAAGTAGGTGTCCTTCATACAGCAGTCAGATGAATCCAACTATATACATTTTGAACTATACTTGCTGTTTCGTTCTTATAATGATCTCTGTTCAAACCAGCCTCTGGGTCACATCTTACAACCATCAATTTGCTGCAATTGACTTAAATGGATTGTAAGGGACTCCAGTTGTTCTCAGACTGAAACAGACTGAAACAACTAGTAGTGGACAAACCAGAAAAGAAATGCAAATAAAACCAGTAAATATAATTAATGACTTCTGTTTGAAGTACACTTACCTAGGTAAGTCCTTCAAATGAACAAATTAACAAATTAAGAGGACGTTATTCTTATACTATATATAGTTCACCTCCAAAAGGCAGTACATAGAAAATGCATACGTCATGGCTGCACTGGTTAAACCGCAGTATTTCATAGCCATTATCTTTATACCTTTAAGGATGAGTGATGTGCTAGGACTGTCACACAGTTTCAACCTTTGATGACGGTTGATGGCCCTGGAGTTAACTAGTGTAAAACCCGTGTACACGGGTCAAGGTCCGGGTGATGTTAACCCTTTGAGTATCAGAGGGGTACTCAAAGTATTACTTTGCAATGCGTTGCGTACCCCTCTGGCACTTAAAGGGTTAAGAGGCCGGTCCTTCTCTGCGTCCTGCTGCTGACGCAGTCATGCACTGTAGAGTCTGTGCTCCCAGCATAGAATTCCCAGCATTCTGTGCATTCTGGCAGTCTCTATTGTGCATGACGGCTTCTGACAAACATCCTAGCCAATTATTATATAGGATGATCATAGCGTACCTCAGGGCTCATTGCGAACATCTCTGGATGCTACAACTGACTGCTCAAGGACCAGAGCAGTCTGTTCCAGCCATTCCCCGGTGACTTGCCACATGTGATCGGTGCCACATCAATCATATGTACCCATGGAGACAGATGACAAAGGAAATGTACGTGAACAGTGACTTTGTCAATGTTCTCTGTCTCTCTCCTCCTCACTATGAAAATGAGGAAGAGAGAAGCAGAAGACAGAGCTCCCAGTGCAACAAATGGCCAAAGATGAAGCAGTTTTGTTGTGCTGGGAGTAGGACTGGCGGAGAGAGCTTTTTTTTTAAAAAAAGAAATAATCCATTACATTTTGACCCTCTTTGTGTAACTGAATAAATGTAGCACAATCCCAAAGTAATTTATTTACACAGATGATTTTATAAACACATATACTGAAGTTTAAAAAACATTTATGTGAGTTTTATTGCTGCGGAGCAATGTGATACACATATTCACACCAGAAACACACACACATACACACACTAGTAAATTGGATGCATTTTGTATCATCTGATAGGGACCAAGCATTCCTAATGCTGGATATATGCCAGATAGTCTTCCAGCGTAAGCTACGGATTTAGAGTAATAATTAAAAGATTGATACAGACCCCTTGTCGGTATTGAAAGGTTATTTTGAAATGTCATGTCAGTGAGGTTACTGAATGCATGTATTTGTTGATACTAGTTGTCTTATTCTATTTTTTTTTATCTACAGATGACAGAGTGGGGAGAATGTATAAATGTGGCAGTGCAACCACACTAACATAAGCCTCTAACACCAGTGGCTGTATGGTATGATTGCTGTAGTGCATAACATATGGCAATCTTCACTATCATTAGAACATTAATGCCAGCCCCTTACCAGGTGCAGGTAAATGGCATGTACCTATTCCATTTCCTCTTCCTAGTTTAATACATTGTCTTAAACATGGAGTAGAGGAAAAGAACATCTGAAATGCCCACAAACTGTTTTAGTGTTTTCTTCTTAGTGCAAAAGTCGTTAAGTGGAGGAATTTTGACATTTGTTAATTGCCCCTTAAATAAAGCAGAAAACCTAGAATATAAGGATTTTTCTAGTGGACCAAACTGTGTATAGGATGTAAAATAGTAATATAGTATCCTAGTAGTTGATGCAGCTGAAAAAAGATATGCATCCATCAAGTTCAGCCCATGTCAGCCCATACCATATCATCCCTGTTGATCCACAGGAAGACAAAAAAAAAAAACATTGACACCATATATTGTGGATATAAAAATATTTATTATATTTTCCCGGATCAACATTCTATCTGTTTTCAAGCCAGCTGTCATAATTCTCAATATTGTTCTGTGCTAGAAAGGTATGTATACTTTTTTGAAAGCAATGACATTATCTGCAAGCACAATATTCTGAGGCAATAAATGCTATAACTGCCCTTACTGTAAAAAAATCTCTGTCTTTGTACTTGCATGAAGAAACTAGAACTAGACAGGCTTCTCGCGAGTAAAGAAATAGACATATGTAATAAAAAAGGTAACAATTGTAAGGTAAACCAACTGAGAACAGCTTGCATTTTTAGCATTAGTGTTAATGTAATCCATTTAACACTAGAAACACGTCCAATATATTGTTTGCATGTCTCTAGCATGCAAGGGGTTAAACAATACATTTTGTTTGATTTCTCCTTACAAAGCACTCCCATAACTGAACAGTAAATCCAAATCATTTCGATGTCAGAGGGGTATGCAATGAATTGCAGAGCAATGCATTGCATTTCCCTCTGGCATTCAGAGAGTTAATAAAAATAACTGGAGCTCCCCAACTGCACTATAGGGTACAAATAAAAATTCCCCAAATTCCCAATGATCTAAGTAGGGATTTTATACCTTCTGAATGTTAGAAATGGCTCCAACTTATTGCTTTACAATGTGATGAAGATGTTCCTAGCATTCAAGGGGTTAAAAACACCACTTAAATCAATGACACCCCCAAACCATAGTGTAGTTGGTTTTGCTCCAGAATGTCTCATATTTTCCTTCCTGAATAAGGACCTTTGTTTATGATATATCTGGTTTTTAATGTGGCTGAAAAAATGGATCATTTCCTGATCACAAAATGACTGAATGCCACCAAGGTCTCCAGCACATCACTTTGCAGTGCGTGGGAGACCTTTCTAGCAGTCAAGGGGCTAACAGCTACATTTAAATCAATTAGGATTTTTATTTCTCTTCTATGGTCCAGCTGGTTTATTTTCAAATGTTCCACTTTCTTTTCACATAGTGCTCTAGGTGAATGATTTTGCATTTTCTGACATTTATTTTTCATTTCCAAACTACTGTCCATTATTTAAATTTACTTAAACGGGAAGTAACATCTCATAACAATAAACCCCCGCTTACCTTTCTATGACTGAAAATCCTAATGGCCTCTCTTAATTTTTTCTTTCACCTTGAATCATTGATAATACAGTATCTTCTGTTATGTTCATGGAGGCAGACATGACAGTTGCTTGCAGGACCACAGGAAACAAATTCCTCCAACTGTACCTGGTAATCGTAACCTGTTAACCTCTTAACGACTAGCCGTGCAGCTCTGCAACTGCACAGCTAGCAGTTAAGGACCATGGAGCTTTTTTTTTTTTTTTTTTTTTTTTATGCTATATGGATTCAGGGGTCCCCGATGAGCGTGCAGCCCTGAATTCCATGATGTGCCAGTACCGTCATTGGTCCTTAACGTAAGTTTACCCATGATGGTCCTGGCACATCATGGGTCCTTAAGGAGTTAAGGAACACAGGGCTATGTGATACATTGTAAAGTAGGTTCACTCTGCCTGCTTCATCTCGAGAAACTGCTAGAAGCTGTCATGTCTGCCTCCATGATCTTGACATCCAGAATTGATTGAAGGTGTTATCTCTTGAAGAAAGACACATAGGCTAAATTCATAGGGGCAACTCCAAATTGGCCACAGAAAGGTTATTGGTGAGTTATTACTACAAAGTGTTACTTCCTCTCTAACATATTACTTATTTGATTTAATACTTCCTCCTGTGAATGTTAACTCTGTTACACATCTCTGTGTCATATACAGAAAAGATGCATCGTCTCACCCATAATATCACTTATAACATTTTATTCCATTTATCATTGTTGTGGTATACATGACAGGGATAAGGTCAGCTCAGCTTTCCCATAGCCCAAGTCCTAACACTCCTTAACCAAAAAACTCTATACGTCCAAAATAGGATGGTCAAAAAAAACAGCCAATTTATTAGGTAACAATTTACTTATAATGATTTAACTGTTTATTAACACATAAATAATGAAGAAAAATCCGACAAAAACACTGCACCCAATTCCATACCAACTGCTGAGCACAACCCTAAGCAACCATCACCACCGGCTGGGCTACTCGCAAAGCAGGAGTGACGCACCACTGACATGCCCCTAGTAGATCTCATCATCAAATGAGAGGGAGGGCAGCAAGCTCCATGCACAAAATGTTCCTCCAGCAAATAACTGTTATATACCACAAACTACTGCGGCCGTACCTCTGTCCAGTTCGCTCATTTGTGGCAGCCCCAATAGCTGTGATCCTTGTTCCTTACCACTTCTTTCCCTATCACGTGTCAAGCTTCTACAACTCCAGGTCTTTCAGCCTCCTTTTCAAGGGGCAAATGATGGGGTTATGGTCAATTCTACTGTACCATATACTTAACCAAGATCTTACATGAAAACCCCGTCGAATACTAAAATAGAATGAGTTTAAAACAAGGCCACAATCAATTTATTAGGTAAAAATATAATATTTTAACAATTTAATTAACAAGCCAAAATATGTGAGAGGCTCTAAACACGAACAAAAGCAAAAGTTGCCTGTTCTCTGGCTAGTCACCACTCAAGAGCATCACATTTTAGTTCTCTAGTGCCATTACAGAGGAGAAATTTTCCCATATGGGCAGTCCAGTTTCAAAATGATGGGCAAGTCCTCTCTTCAGGGTAAAAAATAGCAAACCCCAGACATACATTTTGGCCTTGTTTGGGCCTCATCAGTGAGGTGCAGCTGGCTTCCCTAGGCACTGAGAGCAAGGGGTCCACGTCTGGATTACCCTTTACACTTAGGGAGAGACCCTAAGTGTTTCTCAGAAACAAGCCAAAAGATGTGAGAGGCTCTGAGCATGAACAAAAGCAAAGTTGCCTGTTCTCTGGCTAGTCACCGCTCAAGAGCATCACATTTTAGCTCTCTAGTGGCATTACAGAGGAGAATTTAATTAACACATAAATAAGGTATGCGTTCCATTATTTCAAAACCTATTGCTCATTAAACATAGGAACATTGACAGTGATGGTTTCCTGATTGTGGGCATACCACTGTCCTAAACCTACCTTACTGGACATGACAAGTGTAATACCAAAAGCCATTAGCAGAATCCTGAGACTAAGTCCAAGTACTTGCAAATATTAACTTTTCCAGCAAGTCCAGCAACAGCATAGCCTCTTGACCTCTTAAGTTGGCCAAGCACCTCCAGACTGAACCACAAAGGCGCATTCAATCTCATTATTCAAATCTGAAAGAAAAATATCTAGGACAATGTCACTCAAGTGGAAGGTATCTCCTTGAAAAAGCCCATTCTCGTTCTCAAAATATCTATGCTGAATGATGAACACATGACTCCTCCTCACAAAGCTATTTTTGTTTTTTATTCAACTTCTTCTTGGTAACTTTGACTGCCACAATAGACCTTGCATGACTCCATTTTAACCTGGGAATTATCTCAGACTAGACTTACAAGGTGTTTCAAAACAACTCACCTAGCCTATCCAAATCCCTCTTGAACAATAAGATCAACTCCCTCTGGGACACCTGAGCTAAATAATTCTCCCCAACATGAACTACTAAGATATCAGGAAGCACACTCAAAGGAACCCTCTGGACCAAATGAATCAGAACTTGCTCCCACACCATAGAGAAACCCAAACCAGCTCATGCCTTACCTGACTCTAAGGAATGCTCAGCCACCAAACCACAAACTTCCTGGAATCTAAAAAAAAACAAAGAACAACATCACATTAGATCAGTAAATTCATCCTAACATAAGACAGAAACCTATTAGATTTCCACCTACCATTTTTTAAGTACATCATCCCCAAGGCCCGACAACACTGCTTCCATAGCCATTTTACTGTGAAAAGAGTGCAACCCAAATTCCTCTGCTTGCAAACCTAAAACAACAAGCTCTTTTTACAAATACACATTAACTGAAAAACAATGAACCATCCGATTAAATTAACATCAACCTTCCTCCCACTGAGCGGACATCCAAAAACGAATTAAGATTGTTTAATGGACACTTGAACAACCCCATTGTGGACAGGGAAAAACAATCCCCCCAACCCTCCTGATCAGTCTGGGACCTTCCCAACCTCACCAGAATGCCATTGTCCTCTACAACCACATTCTGTAAACCCAAATCACCCAGAACTGAATTGCTATTACTCACCAATTCACTCAGCCAAAATGCCTCAAAAAATGCCAAGGAAAATGCCACCTGAACTAACGAAGACTAAAAAATGCAGAAAACAGATATTCCTCAAAATCCCATCAAGTCCTTTAGGATGATCATCGGAACAGGCCTTCAGGTATCATGGAACTGTGCCCCTTGAAGGGAAACCTTAAATGTCTGATGCACAAAAAATTATTAAGGTCAGGCCAACCCAACAAGTTAAACAAAAATGCCAGAGATGACATCTTCTTCTCCATAGAAGACAGGCCATCCTTACACAAACCCATCCTCACAAGTCTGAGCTAGGGACCAAAGAAGCACCTCCAGCTGCTGGCCCTCAGAGTCCACCCCACATGTCAAATCCATCAAGGCCTGCCACTCCTTTCATACCTTGACTTAAGTGGACCATTTACCCTGAGGGAGCAACAGCTAGATCAGTGCCACTATATGCTGATATTTGGGTTCCAAAGATCAAAAGGACAGACCATCACCTCTGCTTTTGCTGCTGGATCCAAGAAAACTGGAAATGAAAGAGTGACTGGGCATATGCAGTGCCCTACACCAAACATTCAATTCAGGACACCAAAGCACTAAATTTCTGAGTTTATAACTCTATTGATTATGTGGACAACCACTGAAACCCTCCAGAAAAAGCATCCAAGGACCGAGATATTTTTTTATGTTGGGAAGAGGCCCCCTCTCTTTCATGTTTGTAAGTGTTTTTAAGATGTCACCTTTGTCCATTTTCTACTAATAAATATTATTATTTTTTGTTATTGTGTGTCTGAGTGCCTCCTTTACTGGACCCACCTTTTGGAAGGTGGGCGGGGAGGATTTCTCTTCTATATATTCCCCTTTTCCTCCTTTTTTTTTTTTTTTTGTATTTAATTCTAGTCCTTTTGGGTCCTTGAGTGCACAACACTATTATAGCCAGTTTAACTGAGGTTTCATGTTTATTATTTTTCCAGTGCCTGCCTTTTTTGTGTGTTTATGTATACATATATCTACCTACCTATCTATCTATCTATCTATCTATCTATCTATCTATCTATAGATAGATAGATATAATTCACCATCAACAGGCACTTGTGCCCACAGTAGGAGTAGTAGCAGTACGGAAGTCAGCAGCCACAGCATCTTCACCTCCATGCACATTGGAACCTCACCCTTACAGATTCCCAGCTTGAACATCCCCACCTGAAGAAGACACACCCCACGTATGTGCTGGGGAACTTTCAGAGCCACTTCATCACTCCTTCCTATTGTCCAAGCAGCTGCCTAAAACCTGCTTGGAAACCCTCTAAATCCTGCCCAACTTGACTGGAGCCCCACTACCTGCTGAGGTAATCCCCAGTAGACTCACCAGAGGCTCCAGCTGCAACTAGGTGAGCAGAGAGTCCAGGGACAGGGGCAGATATTGTGTAGTGTGCTCGCAATCTAGAAGGCACTATGACCACTCTCCTAAAGGAGATACAAACCAGTAATTCCAGAGGACCTCCTTGGTGCAGTCACCATGAAATTCAGTGGCTCAGCTACTACCATCAACTCCAAATACACTGGAGCAGAATACACACCCTTATACCAAGCCTAGGCACCTTAGGCACCATCTGCTCCAGGCTACTCCGCACATCACTTTGCCCACTGTCAGAGATTAAAAGATGACCATAAGGAGCATCAGGCTTATATCCAGCTCCAGACCAACTAGACATGCGATGCCTCTCTGCACCTGTGGAACCAGTCTGCTCTCCACTTCTTCAACCTGGTTGCAGTAGCATCACCTAGCTCACGGGGGGGGGGGGTTCTCTGTTGCTCACCCCACTAGTTCTAGTACCCCTCCCTGCAGACCCAGAGCATCTCGTTGGGGATGGACTTTGGCTCCTCTGTGGTTTTCTTAGAACAGGCTGATGAGGGGCTGAGCCATTCTGGAGGTCTAGCCAGACATACAGGTGTTACAGCAATGGTAGGGCAGCATTAAATGGTTCTAAAAATTTTTGTTTGAGCCATCTAGCCCCCTATTTGCGCGCCTATTGTGCAATCCTGCAAGGAAGTACTCAATATCATCCCGAGTGCCATCGAGGGAAGCCCCTGGACCATCACCATTTCTCCATTAGCAATAACTAAGAATTTTTCTCTCTTAAAAAAAATAAAAATAAAATGTATATGTTGATGGTTGTATCTTGCATCAATTTTTTAATTATAACTCTGTTGACACTCACAGGATTTTGATTTAAAAAATTATAGTTTTATTGCACAAGTAACGTTGACATTTTGGCCCAATTCTGGGCATTCATCAAGACAGAAAAAAATTACCAATACCAACAAGTCCCCTTATATACAGAAGAACATATGCACAATGCTCCAAAATCCAGAACCAGCTGTTGGTGAATGATGTCACAACATGACACATCACCTTACAAAACATGTATCTGAAAATATTTGTATCTTAATGCAAATACAAAAAATAATTATATAAAAAGGTACTGGTGCAAGTGTATATACCATTAATAATTGGGATTAAACTCAGAAACCATAAAGATGATTACTAACACAAATGTAGTAAATTGTATGATCCAATACCCAGAGTAGGTGGTACATTTCAATTTAAATAACCTGACAGAACAAATTGTCAGACATAGTTCTAAGGTTATTTGCCAAACCTCTGTGTATCACCTTAGAATCCTTGAGCATTATTGATCTTTCAGCCCATAAACATATATTCTGTGTGCTTTAATCCTCGTGAAGACTGTGATCCAACACCCTGGATTGGAATTGTAGCATAATATAAAATATCTGGTTCAGATAAAATTGGACTGTAAAGATCTGTGTTCAGATATCCAGTAACAATCATAAGATGATGAAAGATCTCCCAATGATAGACAGTATAATCCTTTTTTTCTCCCCAACTGGGCTGTATGGAACCTGCCTTGGCAGAGGACCGGAGTCCTATATTCTCAGACATGGTCCAAGTAAATCCTGATTGTAAGAAGGAGATCTGCATATTGCCTTTGTTGCTCATTATCATGCCCTATCCCTCACTCATGAAAACACAATTATCATAAATATCTCAATGAAACGGTGGGGAAAAAGGTTAATGTATCAAGCAACAGCTAAGTTATATGAAACAATGCTGAGAGATTTGTTCATTTAACTCTTTTTAAATTTAAATTGCTGGAGTGCAACCAATTTGTGGTACTCACAAATATATTGATCAGGTGAGCCTGACACAAAATGCAAGTAGAGAGTCCAGCCCATCTCTGCTCGGGGCATTCTGGTAACTGCTCAGTTTGTGGACAGAGGTTTTTTGGCAGATATGTCTTGATGTAAAAGAACTGTAGACAAAGAAGTGGCTCCAATATATAAAATAGGCTATCCTATATAATAATTTGCCAAGTTGTGTGTAACGCCCGACATGCGCAGTAGACACTGCTGCGCGTGCTGCAGTCATACGCAGTAGAGACTGCCCGTGCCGCGGCTGATACAGAGCTGGGCGCTCCGAAGGAGCGTCCAGCTCTGTATCAGCCAAGGCGCGGGCAGTCTCCACCGCATGTGACTGCCCCGCGACCGGCTGCCACAGGCTCTGTATCAGCTGAGGCGCGGGAGAACCGCGACCGGCTGCCAGAGGCACTGTGGCCCGTGTGACGGGCTGTTCAACTAGTTTAATGATAAACTGAGTTATAACAGTAGCACAAGGTGTGCTACAAATGTTTAAAATGCAGATTTGCAATTTGAGATAGTCTAACGCATTTCGCAGTATAAACCCACCACTTTTATATTTGGTGTCCCTTATCTTTGAAAGAGTGGTACTTTAGCACAGGTTCTAAAACTACTTGGGGGTATATCGCCATACCAGCAATTCTGAGGACTGATTAACGATCTGTCTCATATAACTGGCATTCTATTAGTTTATTTTACTTCACATTCTTTTTTTTTTATTATTTACAGTGGCCTAAATTACTTTGAAGACTAGAGACCATACAATACTCTGTCTTATTAAGAGCAGCTTTATTACTAATGGAATACATACCGTTTAAAGGGATAGTAATGTTTCACAATAAAAGCAATAAAATGTAAAATGTAAAATGTAAAATTTTAAATTTTATGTAAAATGGTGTTTCTATCAGTTTCTTTTCTGTAATTAGTAGTGCTGATTATTCCATTGTTATTAAAAATAGTAACATCAAGAAAATCAATAGATGCTTTGCTGTATGTCAAAGTGAACTTAATACTGTGAATCCACGATGATACCAGGTACTGTACACTTTGGGCTACTGTACGATCCCGAACAATCTGACACCCTCTAGGACCGTGAGTGGAGTGCTGGAATGGTGAGGAGTTGTGGAGGTAGCGCATCTCTGTATAAGGGATGCGGACCCCACAGGACGGCCCACCGTACTGGCCAGAGCTAGGAGAGGTAACGGCTATCGTGACAGAACGAGGTTTGACAGGACCAGTCAGACTTCGTATGTTGCACGTCTGCCCTTTTTCCTCCTTAATCCCACTGGTCTGAACATGAGGTGTGTGAATAATATACGGGGTTCGTACTAGAGGTTTAGCCTATATGTAAGGATTCTCATATGGATAATAATATCCTTATATACACTTATTGACTCACTTGTTTCTTCATCTGGTTGGAACTTATGTGTGAATATACTAAGTAACATGTTGTAACACCGATTAAGCTTTTGTATACATATGCTTGGACATATCTGGGATAAAGAGCTACAAAATTACAGGATTATAATGGGACAATGACAAAACAGATATATTCATGATATTTTTTATATTAGATCTTACCATTTGGTAACATTATGTTTCCCCTATACTTATATACAGCACGGTTTTCTTTCCTTTTCTGACTATAATAAAATGATTATATCATTAATGATGAAATAGGGAGGTCAAGGGTAAAGGTCAGACCCTGAATAACCTCCATTAAGTCCTTGGAATATGGGATGGATATATAAGAAAAGTTACTATTTAGACATGTGGACATTCTGAGAAGTATTATCGGGAGAATGGGCAATGTGAAAAGGGCCGATATACCAGTGCTTTGCAATGCGTGGGTGTCCCGCGCGATAAGGTCAAGTGGCTATATGATGTGTATCGGGTAGATCCTCCGGTTCTACTTTTAAGTTGTTTTTATTTCCTAGAATGTGCTCTATCCACGGAAGGTTTTTTAATCTTTGAGTGGAAAATAACGTATCACTAATGGTGGATTTTATAATTCTTTTATACAGTTGCACTATAGGGTGAATTGTAGAAATCCTATTGGATGTTCTTGAGGTCACTGGGTATTTATAGGGGGTTGGGTACACTAAAATGGCGTCTTGATAAAGATCCATGTGAGGATCGAAACGTTGACCACAGAATAAAGCTATTGGAATCACTTGATTTGAAGTCCTGTGAGTGCTGATTTCTTCTATTTCTATATATATATATATATATATATATATATATATAACATTTATTTATTTATTTACAGTATACTTAAATATTTTCGGTGAGTGCTCTTTTTTCCTTTGATACTTAGTTGCTGGAGTATCAATCATGGCATTAATCTCTGCTCACTAAACATGGTAATCATAACCCTTTAAAGACCAGAGTGGTATGTGTCACAATGTACAGTGCAGCCTTCTTGTCTTTAAAGGGTTAAGTAGGCTTATGCATTCTGTCTGCTTCAATACCGATGTCTGGAAAATCTACCTCCATTCCAGAGACAAGACATCCAGAACTTTCATCTTATTAAGAAAGGCCAAGGGCAAAATTCATAGAGGTCATTAGGATTTTCTGGCAATAGTGACTGGTTATTATTAGTAGGTATATAATTATGCTGAAATAATTATACTTTTTTGTATTTTATCTGTGTTTTTGTATTTTTCTTGTGTAACAGCCTGTGATATGTGGGATTTAAGATCTTATTTTAACTTCTTGTCCACTCCCCATTGCCTAGCCATTGTCTAAGCAGCTCTGTGCAGCTGCTATGAAATCTAATTGCCATCCAAGTAAGGGTGGGACTTAAGCATTTTTTATAATTTTTTTCTAGGCTATTATTCGGGGGTGGGGGATCCAGAACGTTACCAGAAAATGATACCTTCTACCCTAGGCTTTCAGCAGGGAGAGAGGGGAAGAAAACTGTACAAATAAAACTGAAAAACATGATAGGAATCAGTAACAAAACTGATGAAATATCCTGATTAGGCTGAATACTGATAGTGTACAGTATTAGAGTTCAATACAACATTGGTTACCTAATGTAGTTTCCCTTTTACATGCATGGGTAGTTGAGTATTTATCTGTCCCCTATGCCGCAGTTGGTCTGCTCCAGAATTGTTCCAGTTAAATTAGCCTCTTTGTCTAAATCCCCAAGAATGTATTACTGACTGGTTAAACTTCAAGGTATAGTAATGTTTCACAAAAACAGCAGCTCCAATTGATCTTCATAGTATTTGAGCAATGAAGTTGTAGTCAGAGTTGTAGTTCAAGAGTAATTGAATGATAAAGTATCCCCCTCCTGTCTTTTTACCTAGTGTAAGCCACCTCCCCTCAGATATGAAATCTGGTCCACAGACCAGACACCTCACAGCAAGGGACAATCTTCTTACTGTGAGAACAATGAAAGCCCTGCCCCCATTGACAGGTTTTTCAGGTTTTCCCCTTATGCTAATTGAAGATTGTCCTTCTCTGTGATCCATCTGGATAGTCTTGCTGCTCTGAGCTGAGCAGTAAAAGGGGTGGGAGAGGGATACTTTATCATTCAATTTCTCTTGAACTACAACTCTGACAGTATTGAAATAACACTCTCTATAGCCAAAAATACTATGAAGATTAATTGGAGCTGCTTTTATTATGAAACATTATTATCCCTTTCACTTCGCTATATCCACGGGATATTGAATTCTACAGAAATGCATCAGTTATTTTGTTTAAGATTCTTGGTTACCAAGTTTCTAATGTAAGGAAAAAAACAATAATTTTTCACAATGGAACCCCTACTGTGCATTATGTTATTGCGCAAAACCTTTAGGGAATTATGGCATGTTTAATGTAGGTATTCATATATTGATGGCCTACTTATTAACCCTGGAGGAGCATAATGGCATACATTGAATTGTTAATCAATGTGTTGCACAGACATCTGGTCCTCAAGCAGTTAAATATATACATCAGACTCCTACATGGAACAAATGGAAAACATTTGCACAATAAAATGTAATTTTCCAGCACTTCTACTGAATTTATATAAGAGCTAACTCAGATAAATGTTATATCAAAAGCAATCGATCAGCTGTCCCAGGGGTATAAATCAAATGCATTTATACAGTAGCTGAAATAAATGATTTTATTGTAAGAAATTCATCACCACCCATGCTAGCGGTGTTCTTCTGTCATCTCTACCAGAGTATATTGTAATTAATTAAGGGTTTATATATGACAGATGGACAAAGAGAACAAGGATTTCCCTGTTAACCAAATGGATGCTGAAGACATTTCTAACATACATAGGGCTGGATTCTATTGCAGGAGATAAATGTTAACACCCATTTTATCAAACATTTTCCTATTGAAGTCTATGGAGATAAAAGCAGTGATAAAATTAGCACCTGTAATAGAATCCAGCCCAAAATCTAATGTGTTAAAAGAACTGATGCAATTCTCAGCCAAACCAACTCCAACACAGGAGACAAATGAACATTCCCTGTTGATAAAGATCTGCACTGGGCTGAATCCCCACCATGGGTATTTGGAATAAGGACAAAACTATTAATTCAAGGCATATTCTTGGGGTGTTTAAGCACAATTTATACCAAGGCCCCTAGAACTCTGAGTCGGTCACAATAAGCAACCCCCCATGAACACTTCGGAGAGGAGAGGGACAATCTACATCCCCCTCGCCTGGTGCCAGTCGTCTGTTTAAAATGGAAGACACCATGAAGGTTTGTCCATTGTCCTATACAATTAACAAATGAATCAAAAATATAATATAAATTCGGCCACTAGATTTTGTAAGATATAATTTATACCTAACAAAATCTGCCTGTACAGTCACTGCACACATGCCTTTCCCTCTTTGCATACAATATACCTAACATAGGACTGGAGAAAGCAAGAGAGGAGCTGCCTCCCTCAGTTGGATGATGGAAACCAGGCTTGACCTTAATTCAGGCCCTAAACTGACATATCCAGGGAGAACATAGCATGGGCCAGATGGGAATGAGATAACTCAGATGTGTAAAACATTTTCAAGCCTGGGAACTCTCTAGCCTTGGAGTGCTGAACAGGTAGTAACTGTCTATGTGGCCTGATGCTGATTCAGTCCTTTCCTAAATAAATCTACAGTCACAGTTTTGCCTACAATATTCAGCTAAGACACACCAGAAATTCCTAGTATCAAGTGTTAGAAAAGTCCATTTGGTGAGGTTCATTCCATAGCACTCTAACAGTGCAACATCACATTTTGATTAATTTAAATGGAGTTTTATCCCCTTGAACAATAGTGAGGTCTTTAAGGAATTTGCTTTGCAATATGTTGAAGTCCTCTCTTGCATTGAAAGAGTTATGCGCCCACCTTCAATTAATGGGAATTTGGGGGAATTAATTTTTCCCCATTTGTGCATTTGGTTTGCTCCAGAATTGCTCCAATTCACATTAGTATATAGGCTCAGGATTCTCATCCAAGGGGTTATAGAAGAAATATACCCATTAGAAGAGGCTATAAATGTATTTTACAGGATAATATGTGCATAAAACAGGGCTTAAAATTTGACATCCTTTGCTATTAGCCAGACCTGAAAAGTTACTTGCCAATGCAATCCATAGCATACTCACCAGGGCTGAATTTCTATCCACCAGGGCTGAATTTCTACTCGCCAGGGCTGAATTTCTACTCACCATTGGCTAGTGGCGAGTGGAAATTTTGAGCCCTGGCATAAAATATCTGGAGCAGGAAGCAACTTCTATACAAGTCAGATGGTAACAAGATAACAAGAAAAAATATCCCTTCACTTTAATATGAAATCCTCATAACATATAAATGTAGGAGGATGTTATAAGTTCTGGGGATTACTAACTAAAAAACAACAGTGTGTGCAGTGCTCTCTATGTTTTCGACTGCTGTATTGTTTTAGAGTTTGTGATTTCACCCCATCCTCCATGGTAAATGAACTTCTCTGTAGTTTACATCGTTACTGTAATCACTGGAATGCCAATACCTATGTAATACCTTTCCAAAAGCTGCATCACATAGTTCCACTGACACTGCAGATCAATTGTTCTGTATGTGGACAGAGATGAACAGACCTGCATCAAAACATCACAAACCTTAGACTGAATTCTAATATCTTTGGACAGATTAACATGGAATTTTATCTAAAAAATCTAATATATCCTATGGGGAAGGGGAGACACAACTTTAGCACACAAAAACATCCATACCATCAGCTGATTAATGTACACTGCGTTAAATGGCAATTATCATGTTTTATTAAATCTACTCCTACATCAGCCAATCGGGAAGTCAATAAACTGATCCACTTGGCTGGAACACATCCTGAAAGTGTTTCTCAACCATAAACTCCAGGGTTGCATGTGGGTCCCATAGACCCTGTGTGTCTGACTTTTAAGCCAATACAATGGGTCTATGGGGACTGCATTGCACAGGAACCTATACTGTTTTGTTCAGTTTCTGGAATTTTTTTTTATCCCAATTATGCTCCCCTGTTTCAGGCTTCATCAGCTGGCTTGCTCTTTTTTGCTTTTTTACAGGGAAATTAACATTAAAAAAGGTTAAAGCTCATTGCTTTACTAATGAATCATTTCTATTCCCACCTCAGGGATTAATTATACAGTACAATTCAGCACCAAGCTTTTTCTCAAAAAGCAGCCTTGTTGCTGGCAGTGTAAATAGGTGTGGCCATCACAGCAGCCAATAGAAATCATCAGCTGCCTCTCTGTAGCTCACAGCACCAGCTTTGAAGAGGAGAACCCCAGAGGGAACCTGTACTCTGAGGGCTGTAAGTTTCTAATGTTATTACTGCAAGAGGCAAATCCTGTTATGGGATGCAAATCAGTTAGGGTTGCCACCTTTTCTTCAAAAAAATACCAGCCAAGGCATTCCCTCCATAGACTTAACATTGGACAGAAGCCAATTTTTTACCGGCCTGCCGGTAAAATACCGGCTGGGTGGCAACCCTAAAATCAGAGAATACTGCCAATCAAAATTTAGTAACTCAACAATGAGCTGCGGTGATACAAACCAGTTTGACCAGTCATGAGAGCAGCCCTAGTATATTCAGAATGTCAGCTAGATCTCATAGGTTGCTGACTGAGAGGTGAACATGTCAGGGGTCAATCCTAAGAAGTTTACCACATGCACAGAGACCACCCCTTCCCACCATAGCTCCTGTAACATCAGGGTCAATAATTTAGCAGGAAAATAATGAGAAATGTCTGCTGCTGTTGTGTAACATGCAAAAAACAAAGGAAAAAAAAAAGAAGGGGCACCTATAGTGTTTTACCAGACTGAAGAATATATAGCAAATAGGCATACAATGGAACAACTCACATTTAGAAATTGTTGATAAACAGGTAAATACCTGTCACCAACTGTATGCGCATACAGGGATCTTCACCTGTCCCTGCTTAGGTGTGTATCGTCTATATCTTGTCATCTACCAACCAGATGAATCTCAGAATACAATCCACAGTGGGTAGATCTCAGGATACAATCCACAATAAGTAGAAACAAAAGCTAATAATTAAAATGAAATAAAATAAAAAATAATAAAATATAAAAAGATCCATTCCATGATATATAAAAAGCAAATTTATTCTAAAAAGGCATTATAGGGGTACACGTTTCGCAACACTTAGGGCAAGATGTTCAAAAAGTCATCATAATGAAAAACTTGTCGGATCATGAGTTGGGGGTAAAAGAAGGACAACATTTTCAGAAGTAAATCCGTCACATTTGAAAATTCATCTAAAGAATTAAAAACGACAGTAAGAAGATCTCATTAGACATTGCCGATAAAAATTCTGATCTTAAACATTGTCTTTCATTTTGTCTTTGAAACAAAAATTTTCAAAGCAACAAAGACACTTTTTGTCTTTGAAATTAATTTTTCTTCTCCAAGTTTAGACCATTTTTATTATGTCGGGAAAAAATGACGTTAATCGGACAAAAAAAATGATGTTCAAACAAATACTTTTTTCTGAAAATACCTTACATTATGATGGAAGATTAAACCACACCCACTTTTAAGACGTCTTTTTCACTTTGACGGAGATGACGGAATTGGATGCAAAAAACGACGGAAACATGTCTGAGAATTGACGGACCATGGAGTAAGAATTTTGTTATTCTGATTACAGACAATTTCAGTTAGCACCACTTTCTGAACATCTCACCCTTAGACTGCTTTATCAACCTTAGTTGCCTGAATACAGTTTTCTTTTGTTCATTGTATACAGGCAACTAAGTTTGATTCCAGGAAGGGTTAATAGCACCATTTTGGTCAATGGAAATTTTTCCTTCTCCCCTATAGTGCAGTTGGTTCACTCCAGAATAGTTTATTTATTTATTTATTTTATTCTGTACATAAGTTCTATATGCAGTGTTAGTATTCTCCCCTTTTTTTTGGTTTTGCACATATTTTGCAATCAAGGGGTTAAAAGCACCACTTAAATCAATTCATATTTGTATTTGTTATCTATGATGCAGATGGTTTGCCCCAGAATTGTTCTACTATATCTTTTGTATATATGGCCTACTCGGCTGGATTTATAGCTCAGACAAAGTACCTTTGGGGCCATTAGCGCCTCTACTAACTACTCTCATTATAATCACTCCCACAGTACATTATACAGAGAATAAAATTGCTACATTTCTGGATGTCTGACCTTTAACCCATTGAGTGCCAGAGAGGTATGCAATGCATTATATGCCCCTCTGGCACTCAAAGGATTAAAACCTTATGCACAGAGAAAAAAGAGGAGTAATTCTGGGGTGGGCCAGCTGTATCATGGGGGAAAAGCCAGTATTCACTACCACCTAGAGCAGTGTTTCTCAGCTCTTGTCCTCAGGGCCCACTAATAGGCCAGGACTTAGGGATTTCTCTGCTAGAGCACAGGTGTGGTGATCAGAGGCTCATTCACATTGATGAACTCACCTGTGCTCTAACAAGGAAATCATCAAATCATGGCCTGTTAGTGGGTCCTGAGGACAGGAGTTGAGAAACACTGACCTAGAGACAACTTTGAAAGAGGTTTAAACAGTTTAAATTTCACATAAATGTCAAAAAAACCTATCCATATGATTGTTCACAGTAATTTGCTGTAATGCATAGCATATTTTAAAACTGTGATACCATCATATTCTTCTTCAAATCGATTTAAAAGGTTCCCCCTCCCTCTCCTTTCAATTACATCAGGCAAAGATCCCTCAGATCCAGAAGCCAGTCACTTGACATGACAGATCGCGACAAGAAACAATATTGTGTCTGTCAGTATATGGAACATACTACCCCCCCTGACGAAGAGGGGCAGAGATTTTTGGACATTACTATCTCTTTAAAAATCGCCTATATATTGCATTGGAAAGGATAAAGAAGCACTGACACCGGGGTTTATATACACACACAAAGATGGGAGAGTTTAAAGTATAGACAGTAAAGTTTTGGAATTCTTTACCTCCATCTGCAGTATTTTTAGTTAATGTAAAAGCTTTCAAAAAGTGATGGATAGCTTTCTAGCTCAGAACAATACTGAGAATTATGACAGTTGGTTTCAAAACAGATAGGATGTTGATCTCGGGAAATATCAGGTTGCCTTTTGGAATCAGGATTTTTTTTTAACTACAAGGCTTAAATGGAAATGGCTTCAACAGAGTTTTCTTTTTTTTTTGCCTTCCTCTTGATCAACATGGGTGATGTGGCATGGACTAAACTTGATGGATGCATGTCTTTTTTCAGCATCATCAACTATGTTACTTTGTTGCTATTTATTTGCATGACACTAGAGATGAGCATATCTGATGTAGTTTGGTTCATGAGTAAATTTGCTAAAGCATCCAGAAAGTCCTGAATTTTCTGAACCATTCTGTAATGAGCTGCAATGAGAGTGTGTGAGAGACAGAGAGAGAGATTAATGTTTTGGGAAAAGTAATGTGAAATTTGTGCTTAATTTGTACAAAACAAATTGCTAATTTTTACCAGGAAGAGAACATATCATACCTTATAACATACAAATGCAAATATTTCTTAAAGTATTAGATACTAAAGAAATCTACAATGTGTTGTATTTTTAAGTAATGCATTAAGTAATACATCTGAAGGATTAACATACCATCCAACATTTTATGAATGTAAATTGGTACACTCCCAACTGCTTCACCCCCCCTACCACCAACACATTATTGCAGATATATACTGCAGAGGTGCACTGGCTCATATGCAGCCATGTAGAAAACATACATTTATAAAATGATGACAGTTTGCAACACTGCATTATTAGATTGTCCTCTAAACTTGTACAACACATCAGAACTTCATATACATTTTTGTATAACTAGTAAAACACACCTGCTTTGCGTATACCTATCAATAAAAGGATATTGACACACAAAGGGCCATATGTTCAAAGAGATAATGACAACAAATTGTCGTATGAAAGACAAAAATAAGTCACAGAATGCATGAACTACATATTTTCTATAGAGTATACAAAAAAAACAAGTAATGTCCGTTGTGTACGACACAAATCCAGAATTGACGGGCAAAAGGGCGTGGCAAGGGCGTGGCTAAACTATTCTCCAGTGTCGTATAGAGGAAAAGAAAATTTGTCGTAACTAACGACAAAAAATATCTTTCAAAAGACAAAATTTGTGCATTAAGAAAAAAGTGGAGGGAATGTGTTCTGAATGTAAGAATTTTTGTCTTTAGTTAAGAAATTTTTGTCATTAGTTAAGACATTTTTTAAGACATTTTTGTCCTTATGAGATTTTTTAAGACATTTTTGTCGTTAGTTAAGACATTTTTTTGTCATTACCTACAACAGTTTCAGTCAGGACAAACAACATATTTCCAATCATAACCGTCACTCTTTGAAAATATTAATGATCCCAATGACACTGTACTTTGAAAAGTTGTTACAAACAACAAAAGCTGTTTCTCTACTTCCTTGAACATACGTCCCATAGAGTAGGGGTAGACACTAGACAAAATAATGATCTCTGTTACCTGTATAAGGAACACAACAGAATTAATTTCTTCCATTCTGTGCTGCTTCTATGGTCAGGATACATCATTGTGCAGCTGCAAATGTTATAGCCACAGGAGAAGACAAAGCACTGCTTGTTAAAAAAAGGATTTCAAGTCCTAGCACTTGTTTTTTTAAAAATGGTATACTGGTAAAAAGTAGGGATGGGTGAAAATGTTCACCTTAAAAGCAAAACAGATGAAAAATGGCACTTCCTGCCAAGTGGGAAATTTTAAGTGAAAAGTGTCTATTTTCCACTTTTTTCTACCTAGCTCATTTAATTAAAATCATGTTAAGACTGAACGCCCACCTCCACCCACACACACACTGGGCAAGTTACTGTTCTTTTCCAGTAGGGATAATATAAGTGTCAGGTTCCCACAGCATATCATACTGTGTTTGTTACAAAAGAGAGAAAGCAACATAATTTTGTAACTCATTAAAATTAACAAATGAAGTGAACTTGGAACTTAGTACAGGGAGTCTTGTGGCAAGGCATTTTTTTCTGTGTGTTAGCAGAGTTTGGGGAGCATGGGGGAGTATGAAAGAAGAGTTTCCTAAAATGCTCCAAAATCTTTCTGGACTGAAAACAGGCAGGTGATTGAAGTTCCTTCCTAAGCTGACTGAGCCTCTGTGAATGACTGACAGAATATTTAGCAGATTGATACTCACTCAACACGGACTTATTCAACATCCAGAAGATGAGGGGCTAGCATATGTCTGTTAACACAAGTAAAAATAAAATGTTTGAGGCTTCAAAAAGCCTAGAGGAATATAAAAGTAACAGCAAGAAGTGGCAGGTGATGCCGAGGATGACCTAATTATTGATGATGATGTTGATCTAGAATATATTCTTCCATCAGCTCCTCATGTTCAGATACAGGTGAAGTTAAGTATGCAAAGAGGATGAAATGGGCAGAAAAATTAGCTGAAAGGCAAACATTCAATCTTCTACCACTGAAAAGGAGCACTGTGCCTGTTTATAAACTGACTGAGAAATTAATTGGAACATATAACTGTGGACAAATAAAGATGCCAAAAAATAATCATCTTGTCAGTCAAATCAGCATTATCACTGCTTCCAAGTCCAACCCCCCTAGCCACATTCTAGCATTGAGTAATCAACAACACAACCCTAGCTATGATGAGTGCCTCTGCTGTCATTGAAAGTTCAACACATTTGACAGCTGGTAGTATAATTGCAGAACACCTAGCCCCAGTAGTAGTAGCCCCTCAGGAACCCTTAAGTTTATGAATTCTAAAGTATGGAGATACTTCACTCATGATCGAAAAGCTAAACATTTTGCTATCTGTTGTCTGTGTAAGAAGCATGTGAGAGGGGGATACACCTAGGCACATCATCACCTGAAACACAAATGTATGTCTCGTTGGGAGACACATCATCAATATGTCAGAGATGCCATAATTAGCAGTAGCAAAAGCACTTCTAAAAGTCCCTAGGGCTCTGGGGCACATGATAGAAGTGTTGTTGATGTTTGATGTGTCAAAGAGTTTGCCAATATTTCCTTCATTTGAATTAACACCTATGGCTCCTGCTGCAGTGGAGTATGAATTTGTTATTGTATATGTTAAGAATCATAGCATGCCATGTTGTTCAGGCAGGTAATATTACATAGTTTGTCTGCCATGTACTGCCAACACACATGTTCTGGATTCTTGGGAAGGAGTTAAAAACTTGCCAAAATGTTGGTAGCTGACAAGCAGCCATATTCTTTTGTAGAAAAGAGAGGTTTTAAAGAACTCAAGTTCCGTGACCCTCTGGCAAATCCCAAGCTGCAGTCATTTTTCAAGGATGACTGTTCCAGAATTGTCAGCAGGTGGTTAGTGTGGTGGGCAAAGGGATGGAAATCTGATATAGAAAGAATATTCACCTGACAACAGATATGTGGATAAGTGGGCAGAGTACAAACTATATGACTGTCACTGCTCACTGGGTTTTCCTCCTACCAGTGGGACACAATAGCATGCAACATCAAGTTACAGCCAGTAATGTTGTCTCTTTTTCTGGCAGTATTATTAAAGTACATCTGTAGCCTATAGCATCGGCACACTGCTTTGTGCATGCAGAGCTTTGAGAGACAATCCAACAAACTCATAGATGTGTAAAATAAACTAGACGAGTTGATAGAGGAATGGCATGTACCCCGTTAATTGAAAACTGGTTTTATGCCTGCTGATAATGGCTCCAACATAATAGCTGCCTTGAGAATAGGTGATGTGATGCATGTACCCTACTTTGCCCATGTTCTAAATTTAGCTGTTACTCGATTCCTCTAGAATCTTAAACCCTCAGAATATCTCTTGCAAAATCTGTGCCCATTTTAGCAATTCCTACAGTGCTTTCAAAACATTATATTCCATACTAGAGTATAACAACCGGCCCCATCACCAGCTGAATATGGAGGTCCCTACCAGGTGGAATTCCACATTATACATGCTAGAGCATTTGTACAAGCAGAATAAGGTAATTATTGAGTACACAATGTAAAACTGGAAGACTTTGGATGGAGTGTCTTTGTCATCTGGTTAATGGACATTTGAGGAGGCCACTTTGCTGACCACCTTGCTGGCTAGTTGTATAGGGGCAGGTTGTAGTAAGATTTTTCCACTGATATATTTACTGCAGAAAAAATCTGAGGAGCAGGACAAGGCAGACATAAACCAGAACGTGAATTACAGGGTAGCATGTTTTGAGTAGGATCCTTGCATATTCTCCAATAAGAGCAATAAGGAATACATTCTTGCTACTTTGCTGGATCCCCACTTTAAAAATACAATTTCAGAATTTCTGCAATTTGTGTCAAGGCATGATGATCACCAGCATCTCTCTGAAGAATTGGATTCTTCTGTCAAAGAATATGAAGATATAGTTATATATTGAGTGGAGGATGGCATTGTGGAGGATGGGAGAAAGTTAGGGCCAAAAATAAGTCAGCAAAAGGTTTTACCAGCAGCAGCATCAGCAACAACATCCCAACATATTTTTAAAATGTCATCATTGACATGAAAAGCATGTCAAGTGACTCAGGGGCATGAAGCTAACATTGGTGGTGGTGGTGGTGCATCTCTATGGGATTTGCTTCCAGAGTGTGGGTTGGTAACTGATACACATGAACACTATGTAGCTGTTAGGCGTGGTCTCACTGCATGTGAGATGGTTATAGCATACTTACAGGATGGCTATGTTTTAGGCAGAAACAATTACCCCATTGACCACTGGCAAACAAAGCAATGTGTGTGACCAGTAGTGACACCTATTTCTGTGGAAAACCTTAATTTCTCACCAGCAATCATGCAGTCTTAGTGGGTTTTCAGCAGAGATAGTTATATCATTAGTGACCATAGGACATGGCTATGAAGCAGCAGTGATAGGAGACTTAAATTTCGGAAATGAATCAGCATCTAATACAATCTGAGTATCAGGTAGCAGAAGTGTATAAAACCACTCAAGACAGGGAAACCAATAGCAAATGTACTATTAACTGCAGCACTGAAAATGAGGAGGAAGGAATTGAAATGTTGTTACCATCTACTACACTTTGGACCCCTGCTGTCACCATTAATTAACGCTAGACAATAATTGTATAATAATGCAAGATGACATTGGATTCCGAGATGATAATGTTAATAATTTGTCTAGCATTAATTCCTAAGAATCATGATATATACCGTAAAATCTCGGGTATAATATGCACAATTTTACCCCACTTCACCTTATGTGAAGTGGGGGGTGCGTATTGTACACAAGAGTTTTTTTTTTTTTTTACTAAATTTTTTTTATGGCTGTCAGTATCGTCCCTGACACTCTGGCAGCAATAACAGCAGGCACAGGCAGCCAGTGTGTGCGGCTGATACTACTAGCCAGTTTCACCTTCTTCACTATAGCTCCCCACATCCCAAGGGACAGTTTCAAGGAACTGGGGTATATTGGGTCAGGGAGATGTGGCCCCCTTTGCCGCTAGTGCTGCTGATTTTCTCCTCCACCTCTGTATCAGCAACAGCAGTATCAGAAGCAGAGTCCATACAGCTTCTCTTGTTGCTGCTGGTCATATTGCTAGGACTCCAGCTCACTAAACAACTTTAGTTTTATTTTAGAAACATAGAAACTGACAGCAGATAAGAACCATCTGGCTCATCTAGTCTGACCATTTTTTCTACTGTAAAAACCTCAAACCTTATTTGGGCCTTGGTCTTTTGTTATGTTCAGCATAGCCTTATACCTATCCCATGCATGCTTAAATTATGTCACTGTTAGGGGTGGGTGAAAAGTGTGAAAAATTTCCCGTGAAAAATTTCACGAAAACGTACCGATTTTTCGCTTTTCCCACCAAAAATTTTACATTTCCACCTATGCAAAAATGTCCTCCTTTTTGCCTATTTAAACAAATTTTCCTCTTATGTTAACACATTTTTCGCCTATATTTCCTATAGGTACTACATTTCCCACTGTAATATTACTGAGGGCTGAAATTTAGAAATAAGTGGCTGAAAGTCAAAGTTGTGACAGCTAAATATGGCTTGAAAAATGTGTTAGCATGCAGAATGCATTTGTCCTTTGCTCACAGCACTTTCTTGCTTAAGTGACGCTGGCACATATTCATGATGATATCGAGTAATAAAAAAAAATAAAGTACAACCTACAATATGGCAGATATGTATTTTAGTGGTGGTGGCGGTGGGGGACTGGCATGGTGATTTGTGTATGTATTTTTACCATTGTTATATGCTATCCTCCTTCTCAGATTATTGACACACATTACTTATCGGTCATAGCAGTGGTCCCATCTGCCCTCCACCTCCTCATCTGTGCTGTTGTTAATATATTTGCCCTGGCTTTGTCTGTCATGTGTGGTTTCTGCTACTACTGCTACTGGAGCTAAATGTTGATGTAATTCTGTTGCCACTACTACTAGATGTCAAAGGTGCAGTACTTACAGCAGGAGCACCAGAGGTACTCGTCATATCTAACACTGTAGATGTTAACCTGTGTTGCTGTTGCTGGATACTCAAAACAGCTGTGTGGCTGAGTGGGACTTGGACTTTGAAGAGAAGATGATGCCGATGACTGATAGGGTGACTGTGTGCTTTTTGACATCTGTGCTTGTCCAGGGTCAAACTTTCCAATGGCTTTCTCAAACAATTTATAGACAGGTACAGTGCTCCTTAAAAGTGGTGGAAGATTCAGCCTTTGACTTTCTGCTAATCTTATAGCCCTGTCACCATCCTCACTCTCAACTTCATCTGTATCTGAACAAGAGAAGGATGCTGGAGGGATATATTCTAAATCTGCATCATCAGCAGTCATCATTAGGTCATCCTCAGCAGCATCAGCATCACCTGACAGTTCTTGCCCACTACTACTTTTTTTTTTACTTTACTTTTACTGTAACAAAGTACCCTACTACTTTGAGGATGAGTGTTTTGGTGCTTGTTTTTCTCACTATTTGATGCAGCAGGCGCTTCAGCTGCTACACCTTCCTCTAATATGCTACTGCCAGCATCATCAACACTTGAATGCGACTTGTTGTTGTCTTCAGTGTTCTTCTTATATGGTTCTTTATTTCTACTGGCACTGGTAGTGCTGGAACTAGTTTAGCTGGGACCTTGACAAACTGCATTCTCCCTTGGAGTGGAGGGATCATCATCATTGATTGCACACGCTGCAGTCAGTTTTTGAACTACTACTTTACTCTCACGTTCCTGCACTGCTCCACCCCTTCCCCTTCCCCTTGTGCATTTGCTGGACATTACGCAACTACACTGTGTTTTTTACTGTATGGTACCCAACACAACTGATGCAGCTGTATGATGCCTTGCCTAAGCCCAGTCAGCTGTCTGTCACTGTCACCTAAGATATTCATTTTTTTATTCTTTTTTATTTCTTTTTTTTTCTTTTTTTTTTTAAGTTGTCCACCCTGTTGTCTTATCACAGTCTGTCCAAAAAAATTAAAACTGAAAAACAAAATCAATAACGTTTTTCCCCAGACTTACCCACCCAGCACAGAGACAATAACAGCAAGATCAGAAAGCAAATAGGTCCCTACCTGCATGTGTCTTGCCAGTCAGTCAAATGGAATGTTGGAGTATTTGTGGGTCAACCTCCTTCCTCACTTTTTATCCCCTAGAGTGCCCCAGACTCCCCTAATACAGAGAACAAATGTCCTACCTAAATGACTCCCTAAACTAAGCTTCATCTCCCCTTTATTTGCCTATATCCTCTTGCTCAAAAACATGCTGCTCTCTCTCTCCTCTCACAAACACAGAATGGCTGCTGTGAGAGTCTTTTATATGGCTGTAGAAAACTTTTGTGTGGTGTAGAAATATTTTTCTTCCCATTGATTTCAATGGGCCGAAAAGGCAGAAAAAAGCTGAAAAATGGCACTTTTCGCTGGAAATTTTTCGCCAAGCAGAAAATGCCATAATTCTCTGATTTCAGTTTGAGGAGAACATTTTCGCCCATCCCTAGTCACTGTATTAACTTCTACCACTTCTGCTAGTAGGCTATTCCACTTATATACTACCCTCTCAGTGAAGTAAAACTTTTTAACTTTTTTTTTCAGTTATCTCTCTCTGTTTGCCTTCTTCCAGTCTCTGCTATTCTATCTACACCACTCTGCTTGATGGGAAATTCTGAGCAGAAAATCTTTGGTGTCTGTGAAATGGTGGAAAATATACAGGTTTCTCTTTTGGCAGAAATTCCTATAGGAAAAGCAGAAATTGTGATTTTTGTTTTCATGAGAATTCACACAAAAACAATTTATTTATTTAGCATGTTTTACCAGGAAACTACATTGAGATTTCTCTCGTTTTCAAGTATATCCTGGAGAGTTTACATTAAAGAGTTACATATTTACACAAATAGAGAAACATTACATATACACAAATAGAGAAACATTATATACACACATACAAGCATAAACATACATACATATTTAAAAATTATATACACTTTCATTTTGTTTTAGATATAGAGATGCAGTTATTTTTAATGATTTAAGACTGGGAGAAGATTTGATTTTTTTCAGGTAGGTTATTCCAGGCTTTTGGAGCTCTGAAGGAGAAGGCAGAAGGATCGGCTTCTTTTTTGTAGTGTGGTATACTCAGCGAGTTTTTTAGCAGTGGAACGGAGGTTATAGCTATTATGGAGCGCTGGAGTGAGCATACTGCTCTGGTAGTATGGTAGCTATCCAGAGAAGTGGCTGTATACTAAGCAAGAATGCTGAAAGGCACGTCTAGATCTGAGTGTTAACCAAATTAGTTCAAAATGGGACTTTCACCCATCCCTAGTAAAAAGGATCAGTAGTAGGGTATGGATTAATATAGTTGACCAATAAAGAGATATGCACACTGACCAAATTAGTTTATGGGATATTTCAACATTATATAATTATGTAAATAAACTTTCTACTATAAACAAAGAGTGCTGTATAGTGCAGTAAGATTGAGCTTGCTCTGGCCATTCCCACAATACAACAAATAAGTGTGGCCAACCCAGCTGAGGCTTCCTCATAATTAGGCTCTCCTGGGTGACTATTGTTCTATTTGGAACTTCATCTTTATCACATCCAAAATGTCGTGGACAAATATTATCTGGTTTAGTTCAAACATATTTTGATCACTGAGCCTATTTTAGACCTTATTATAACATACACTACTATTGTTTGTCATGTCTGTAAAAATTGTTAAGAGAAACAAAGTTGCTGATTTACGAGGCTAAACATTTTAATTCAAGTTAACGAACTGCCTAAATCCCAAGGAACCATCTGTCATACTGTCCTTGTCCTGTAATGAAAACCCTCCCATAACACTGTCCTTGTCAGCATTGTGGGGGAAGGAAGTATCTTGAAATAGCCACTGTAGCTACAGCTAAACTACTAAATGAGTATACAGAAAATAAGTGTGTATAAAAATAAGTGTATATAAATAAGTCCTTTTGAGTACTCATCCTTTTGGTTGCCATTAACACAACCCACAAATCGTAAGAATTGGTAGAAACACACAAATGTATAAGAAATTCAACAATTAAATAAAGTGCATGACCTAGTAAGCATAAACAAGGGGTACGCAGCCTGGCCTTTGAATGAGATACAGCACTTAAGAATCTTCATAAATATGATGAATTTAATGTATCAGTGCTTCAATTCAAAAAACTTGTTGGTCCTTTAATGAACCTTCATAAAAGTAACTAGAAAATAGGATAAACGGCAGTTTAAATACCTTAGAATACCTAATCCAGACCCCCTGTGTCATCCATGGGGCACTCCGCGCCATCCTCCACTTGTGACGCCCTCCCCAGGGACGACCAGGGTGTGATGGCACTGAGAGGTAGAACCTGATGGGCATCTGTGGAGGACCACCTCTCATGTCAATCACTCTACCAGAGGACAGTGTGAAAACTGAAAAAGAAAAAGTGAGAGCAGTCCATCCAAAAGTGCATACAAAAAGGAAACTGTCCCTGCCTTTACCGGCTTGACATGACTCTGCCTCTATGATTACTGTTGCTATATAGCAATGCCTTCAGCCATCATCATCTATCTGATCACCTTCAGTCTACACTGTTTCTTTATGCCTTTGTTGTAAACAAGCAGGGACAGTTTACTTTTTTGTATACACGTTTGGATGGACTTTTTTCCACACTTTTCTGTTTTTGATTCTCTCACTCTGTCCACTGGTAGAGTGATTGACATGAGAGGTAGACCTCCATGGATGCCCATCAGGCAGTCCCCCCTGGTGATGCCACAGCCTTATCCCAGGTGAAAAAATGCTGTAAAGCAAGAATGCTTTCAAAAATGTTATATTTTATGTTTCTCAATTAACAAAATGATAGTGAGTGAACAGAAGAAAGTGCTAAATCAAATCAATATTTGGTGTGACCACACTTTTCAAAACAACATCAATTCTTCTAGGTACACTTGCACACAGTTTGTTAAGGAACTCAGCAGGTAGGTTGTTCCAAACATCTTGGAGAACTCACCACGGTTCTTCTGTGGATTTAGGAAGCCTCAGTTGCTTCTATGTCTTCATGTAATCCCAGACAAACACAATGGTGTTGAGATCAGGGCTCTGTGGGGGCCATACCAGGACTCCTTATTCTTCTTTATGTTGAAGGTAGTTCTTAATGATTTGGCTGTATGTTTGGAGTCATTGTCATGATGCAGAATAAATTTGGGGCCATCAGAAACTTTCTTGATGGTATCTGCCTGTGCTTCTCAGCATTGAGGATACCATTAATTCTGACCAAATCCCCAAATCCATTTGCAGAAATGCAGCCCCAGACTTGCAAGGAACCTCTACCATGCTTCACTTTTGCCTGCAGACACCCATTCTTGTACTGCTCTCCAGTCTTCGGCAAACAAACGGCCTTCTTCTACAGCCAAATATTTCAAATTTTGACTCATCAGTCTGCAGCACCTGCTGCCATTTTTCTGTACCCAAGTTCCTGTGTTTTCATGCATAGTTGAGTCGCTTGGCCTTGTTTCCATGTCAGAGGTATGGCTTTTTGGCCACAAGTCTTCCATGAAGACCACTACTGACCTGACTTCGCAAGACAGTAGATGGATATACCGGAGTCCCACTGTTCTCTGCCAATTCTGAACTGATGGCACTACTGGACATTTCTGATTGTGAAGGGAAGAAAGCATGATGTGTTTTTCATCTGCTGCACTAAGTTTCCTTTCCCAACCACTGCGTCTATAGTCCTCAATGTTGCCTGTTTCTTTGTGCTTCTTCAAAAGAGCTTGGACAGCACATCTGGAAACCCCTGTCTGCCTTGAAATTTCTGCTTGGGAGAGACCTTGTTGATGCAGACTATCCAAACGTGAACCCTGTGTAAAGCATATATTATACCACTTTAATAAAGTTGGGGGTCTTCATTGCATAGTTTGGCCAACATATGTTTAAGCTCGCCCGCCACATCAAGGGACTCCAGAATTTGGAAAGTGCCTAACTATTCACAGTCATTCCTACCTAAATTAAAAATGCCCTTGAAGATTGGTCAGCTTAGATTTCTTGTACACAACATGTAGGGTGTATTTTAAAAACATTTAACGCACAAAAACAACAGTTTCTAACAGCTTCATATTAGGACTCACCTTTAGTGACTTGCAGAGGAGGCTAAGAAGACTGGAGCTCGATTAGTCCCCTTTATGATGCCTATATACCTACTCCCACAAGTCATTCTGGGTTTGCACATTGCCTTAATTGCAATAAGACATAGGTCAGGATAGCCCACACACTAGTCCAAAACCCTACCTTTAAAAACCCCATCTGCAAGTTGTAGCAAGTGTGCAAATACATTTTTAGTGTATAACATATATTATTATGCAATTAATTAAAGTAATAGTGAAAAGGCAGCTTGAATGAGAAGGAGAAAATGTGCAAAGACAGAAAAGAAATAAAGCTCACAGTGCTAACTCACATTAACTTATACATTTAATTTGCAGATATAAATTGAGAACCCAAGTGAATAAATATAGATAGCAGCAAGAAATGTGGGAGTTCTGCAAGCTCTGTGAAATTAGGCCGAAGCCTAAACAAAAATCCAAAGCAAAACAAATCTGCACTCCTCCAAACAGACTATCCAAGTGTGAACCCTGTGTAAAGCATATATTATACATCTTTAGTAAATTTGTGGTCTTCGCTGCATAGCTTGGTCAAAATATGATTTTTTTTCATATTTATCTCTTTAGAAATTATGGTTAGCATAGAAGCAGACTTATAGAAAGAAATGCCTGAAAAACATTTGTTTTGCAGGCTTACTGTAAGTTAAACATAAACAATATTACAGCAAGGTGTTACAGTTGGCAAGCAGAATCAGGGGTCAGACGGTATAGTTAATATAACCTTTATTATGAGAATAATAACAGTAATGCAATATAATATATACACACGGTGGGTGATTGAAAAGGCGAGTACTGTATCAGGAATAGCAGTCTCCCAATATTACCACCACACTGTCTGAGACTAGGCCTCAGCCTGCTGGAGTCTCGCGGTAAGGTAACGCCCAAGCGTGATACTGACTCAGCCTGCAGTCAGTAGCTGGGAGTCTGCTAGCCCAAGGTCAATACTAGGAAGAATGTCTGAATAACGGAACCAACCCTAGGAGTGAAAAGACAGGGCCTTCTAGTAAGCACCAGATAGGATAGTCAGACGAGCCAAAGTCATACACGGAGCGGGTAGTCAGCCAGAGCCACAGGTTTGCACCAGATAAGATATCCACTGAAGCGATGGAATGCTGGATGCGCAGTGGACAGAGCCCCAAGTCAACGCCAGAGTGGGTAGTCAGACAAGCCTAGATCATACACAGAGCGGGAAGTCAGCCAGAGCCACAGGTTTGCACCAGATAGGATATCCACTGAAGCGATAGAATGCTGGATGTGCAGTGGACAGAGCCCCAAGTCAACACCAGAGTGGGTAGTCAGATAAGCCTAGGTCATACACAGAGCGGGTAGTCACCTAGAGCCACAGGTTTGCACCAGAAAGGATATCTGAGCCAAATCGGAACACACAAGGAGTAGTGTTGAGCGAGCATGCTCGGCCGATGCTCGGATCGGCTCGAGCATCGCTCTGCTCGGCACATGGCGGTACTCGTACGAGTACCGCATGTGCTCGCCCGCCATGTTCGGGTCTCCTCCCCGCACGTTTTGCGGCTGCTGCGCAGCCAATAAACGTGCAGGGAGGCTCTGACATCGGTGTAATGCCAGCAGCCATGTTGGCTGCTGGCATTACACTGATTGGCTGGCCAGAACCCGTGGTCAGGTGCTGTATAGCACCTGACCAGCGAGTTCGGCTCAGTCTGAGCCAGGGAGAGCTGAGGATAGGAAGGGAAAGGCAGTGTAGGGAGGAAAAAAACAAAAATTGTGAAAAAAAAAGAACCAAAAGTCCTTTTTAGGACTACTGTGTGTGGGGGCAGCAGGTTATTTGGTGTGGGGGGAAAAAAACAAAAAAAAAAAAAAAAAAATATATATATTCTGTTTAGTGTGCAAAGTTGCAGATTAGAGCACATTCTGTTTAGTGTGCACAGTTGCAGATTAGAGCACATTCTGTTTAGTGTGCAAAGTTGCAGATTAGAGCACATTCTGTTTAGTGTGCAAAGTTGCAGATTAGAGCACATTCTGTTTAGTGTGCAAAGTTGCAGATTAGAGCACATTCTGTTAAGTCTTCAAACTAAAATATCAAAGTCACGTATTCCATTCAGTGTGCGTCGCCGCAGTTTAGCAGCACATTCTGAGTACTGTGCAGAGTTGCAGAATAGGAAGAAATACTGTTAAGTCTTCAAACTAAAATATCAAAGTCACATATTCCATTCAGTGTGCTTCGCCGCAGTTTAGCAGCACATTCTGTGTACTGTGCAGAGTTGCAGAATAGGAAGAAATACTGTTAAGTCTTCAAACTCAAATATCAAAGTCACATATTCCATTCAGTGTGCTTCGCCGCAGTTTAGCAGCACATTCTGTGTACTGTGCAGAGTTGCAGAATAGGAAGAAATACTGTTAAGTCTTCAAACTAAAATATCAAAGTCACATATTCCATTCAGTGTGCTTCGCCGCAGTGTAGCAGCACATTCTGTGTACTGTGCAGAGTTGCAGAATAGGAAGAAATACTGTTAAGTCTTCAAACTCAAATATCAAAGTCACATATTCCATTCAGTGTGCTTCGCCGCAGTTTAGCAGCACATTCTGTGTACTGTGCAGAGTTGCAGAATAGGAAGAAATACTGTTAAGTCTTCAAACTAAAATATCAAAGTCACATATTCCATTCAGTGTGCTTCGCCGCAGTGTAGCAGCACATTCTGTGTACTGTGCAGAGTTGCAGAATAGGAAGAAATACTGTTAAGTCTTCAAACTCAAATATCAAAGTCACATATTCCATTCAGTGTGCTTCGCCGCAGTTTAGCAGCACATTCTGTGTACTGTGCAGAGTTGCAGAATAGGAAGAAATACTGTTAAGTTTTCAAACTCAAATATTAAAGTCACATATTCCATTCAGTGTGTTTCAACGCCGTTTAACAGCCTATTCTGTGTACTCTACAGAGTTGCAGAATAGTAAGAAATACTGTTAATTTTTCAAACTCAAATATCAAAGTCACATATTCCATTCAGTGTCTTTCACCGCCGTTTAACAGCCTATTCTGTGTACTCTGTACAGTTGCAGAATTATAAGAAATACTGTTAAGTTTTCAAACTCAAATATTAAAGTCACATATTCCATTCAGTGTCTTTCACCGCCGTTTAACAGCCTATTCTGTGTACTCTGTACAGTTCCAGAATTATAAGAAATACTGTTAAGTTTTCAAACTCAAATATTAAAGTCACATATTCCATTCAGTGTGTTTCAACGCCGTTTAACAGCCTATTCTGTGTACTCTGCAGAGTTGCAGAATAGTAAGAAATACTGTTAATTTTTCAAACTCAAATATTAAAGTCACATATTCCATTCAGTGTCTTTCACCGCCGTTTAACAGCCTATTCTGTGTACTCTGTACAGTTCCAGAATTATAAGAAATACTGTTAAGTTTTCAAACTCAAATATTAAAGTCACATATTCCATTCAGTGTCTTTCACCGCCGTTTAACAGCCTATTCTGTGTACTCTGTACAGTTCCAGAATTATAAGAAATACTGTTAAGTTTTCAAACTCAAATATTAAAGTCACATATTCCATTCAGTGTCTTTCACCGCCGTTTAACAGCCTATTCTGTGTACTCTGTACAGTTCCAGAATTATAAGAAATACTGTTAAGTTTTCAAACTCAAATATTAAAGTCACATATTCCATTCAGTGTGTTTCAACGCCGTTTAACAGCCTATTCTGTGTACTCTGCAGAGTTGCAGAATAGTAAGAAATACTGTTAAGTTTTCAAACTCAAATATTAAAGTCACATATTCCATTCAGTGTGTTTCACCGCAGTTTAGCAGCCTATTCTGTGTACTCTGAACAGTTGCAGAATAGTAAGAAATACTGTTAAGTTTTCAAACTCAAATATTAAAGTCACATATTCCATTCAGTGTGTTTCACCGCCGTTTAACAGCCTATTCTGTGTACTCTGTACAGTTCCAGAATTATAAGAAATACTGTTAAGTTTTCAAACTCAAATATTAAAGTCACATATTCCATTCAGTGTGTTTCAACGCCGTTTAACAGCCTATTCTGTGTACTCTGCAGAGTTGCAGAATAGTAAGAAATACTGTTAATTTTTCAAACTCAAATATTAAAGTCACATATTCCATTCAGTGTGTTTCAACGCCGTTTAACAGCCTATTCTGTGTACTCTGCAGAGTTGCAGAATAGTAAGAAATACTGTTAAGTTTTCAAACTCAAATATTAAAGTCACATATTCCATTCAGTGTGTTTCACCGCAGTTTAGCAGCCTATTCTGTGTACTCTGAACAGTTGCAGAATAGTAAGAAATACTGTTAAGTTTTCAAACTCAAATATTAAAGTCACATATTCCATTCAGTGTGTTTCACCGCCGTTTAGCAGCCTATTCTGTGTACTCTGCAGAGTTGCAGAATAGTAAGAAATACTGTTAATTTTTCAAACTCAAATATTAAAGTCACTTATTCCATTCAGTGTGTGTCACCGCAGTTTAGCAGCCTATTCTGTGTACTCTGCAGAGTTGCAGAATAGTAAGAAATACTGTTAATTTTTCAAACTCAAATATTAAAGTCACTTATTCCATTCAGTGTGTGTCACCGCAGTTTAGCAGCCTATTCTGTGTACTCTGCAGAGTTGCAGAATAGTAAGAAATACTGTTAAGTTTTCAAACTCATATATATTAAAGTCATATATATCGTGTAAGATGAAGAAGGCGGGTAAAAAGGGACGGGGAAGTGGACGTGATCCTGAAAGTTCAGGGCGCGGGTCAGGACGCGGAGAAACTGTGCCTGGTGCCAGAGCACAAGAAAGAAAGACATCCACCATACCTAGCTTCATGTCTGATTTCACAGGGCGTCGCAGGACATCACTCTCGAGGTCCGACCAGTGCGAACAGGTGGTCGGTTGGATGACAGCTGATACTGCTTCCAGTCGGTTAAGCACCACCCTGTCTTCCACCAAGTCCACTCTCAGTAGCCAAGAGTCTGGTCAACATAATCCTCACTCTGATCATCCTTCCTCCCACCATACACGGTCTGGTCAAAGAAGTGATCCCACACTGGGATATAGTGATGAGCTCGTCTCATCACCAATCCTTCATTTGACCCTCTCTCCAAGCACGCTTGCAGAGGAACATGACATCTTGTGCCCTGATTCACAACCTCTAGAGGCTACCCAATCACAAGAAGATGACAGATGTGAACGGCATTTAAGGTCAAAGGAAGTAGTGGATGATGATGATGATGATGAGACACAGTTGCCATTAAATCAACCACTATTTCCTTCTCAAGACCTTGTTGAGGAGAATGTTATACAGTTGTCAATGACCGAGTATGTGGTGGGATCAAGACTTGAGGAGGATGATCAGAGTGAGGAAGTGGAGGAGGACTTGGTGGACGATGAGGTGACTGACCCCACCTGGGAAGGTGTAGAGCCGAGCGATGACAGCAGTCCTGAGGGTGAGCCATCTGCAGCACCGCAACAGGCTGGAAGAGGCAGTGGTGTGGCTACAGAAAGAAGGCGGACCGCACCAAACCGGCCCGCAAATGTTCCACGGAGCACCCCCTTGCGTAAATCTACCTTGCCAAGGGGTAGGTGTTCCGCGGTATGGCGTTTTTTTAAGGAAAGTGCGGACGACAAAAGATTTGTAGTTTGCAACCTGTGCCACACCAGAATGAGCCGAGGCATGAACACTAGAAACCTCACCACCACCAGCATGATCCGACACATGGCATCCAAGCACCGTAGTAAGTGGGAGGAACGCCTGGATCGCCCATCTGTGTCTGCAGGCCACACCACTGCCTCCTCTTCCCCTGTTTTCGGTGCCGGCCAATCGCCTGTCGAAGGCGCAGGCCCGCATACCTCCCGCCCTGCACCTGTAGCATCTGAAGCACCATCAGCGACCACATCCACTTCCCTGTCCCAGCACAGCGTCCAAATGTCGTTACCCCAGGCATTTGAGCGCAAGAGAAAATACCCAGCCACCCACCCACAGGCCATAGCACTAACCTCACACCTTTCAAAATTACTGGCCATCGAAATGCTGCCATTTAGGCTTGTGGACACTGAGTCCTTCCGCAGCCTGATGGCAGCAGCTGTCCCTCGGTACGCGGTCCCCAGCCGCCACTACTTTTCCCGGTGTGCCATCCCCGCATTACACCACCATGTGTCCCGTAACATCACCCGTGCCCTGACCAACGCAGTTACTGGGAAGGTCCACTTAACGACTGACACATGGACAAGTGCTTGTGGCCAGGGACGCTACATTTCCCTGACGGCACACTGGGTGAATGTCGTGGAGGCTGGGAGCGACTCGGACCCTGGGATGGCACGGGTGCTACCCACGCCGAGGATTGCGGGCCCTACCTCCATCAGGGTTTCCACCAGCACCTACGTTATTGGCTCCTCCTCCTCCGTTTCCACCTCCGAATTCTCTACACACACCGCCACTCCCCCATCAGCCAGTAGCTGGAAGCAGTGTAGCACTGCAGTGGGGAAGCGTCAACAGGCCGTGCTGAAGCTGATCTGCCTTGGGGACAAACAGCACACGGCCTCAGAGCTGTTGCAGGGGATTAGTCACCAGACCGAGCAGTGGCTCTCGCCACTCAACCTGCAAGCAGGCATGGTTGTGTGTGATAATGGGCGTAACTTGGTGGCGGCTTTGGAGCTCGGCAAGCTCACACACGTACCATGCCTAGCGCATGTATTTAATTTAGTGGTGCAGCGATTTCTAAAAACCTACCCCAATGTGCATGATCTCTTGACCAAGGTGCGCCGCGTGTGTGCACATTTCCGTAAGTCATCTACAGCTTCGGCCGGCCTGTTGAAGCTGCAGCAGCGCTTACAATTGCCAGCTCACCGGCTGCTGTGTGACGTGAGCACGCGCTGGAACTCCACCTTCCACATGTTGGCCCGGCTTTGTGAGCAGCAGAGGGCAGTAGTGGAGTACCAGCTGTTACACGGTCGTCGCCTCTCCGTTCAACTTCCTGTAATCAGAAGTGAGGAGTGGGAATGGATGTCAGACCTCTGCGAGGTTTTACGCAATTTTGAGGAATCGACACAGATGGTGAGCGGCGATAACGCTATTATCAGTGTAACCATCCCACTTCTGTGTCTACTGAAACGCTCGCTGCTCACAATTAAAACCGACGCTTTGCATGTGGAAGAGGTGGAAATGGGGGAGGAAGAGCTTACACAAGGTGATAGCCAGAGCACCCTCACTTCGTCTTCTCAGCGACAATTGGAGGAGGCGGAGGAGGAGGAGGAGGAGGAGGAGGAGGAGGAAGACACGGTTGCCTCCGCTACAGAGGGTAGCCATGGAACTTTAGTTCCATCTCTTCAGCGTGGGTGGGCAGAAGAGGAGGAAGAGGATGAGGATATTGAGAGTCAGCCTCCTGGTGAGGACAGCGAAATCTTGACTGTTGGTACTCTGGCACACATGGCTGACTTTATGTTAGGCTGCCTTTCCCGTGACCCACGCGTTGTACGCATTTTAGACAACACGGATTACTGGGTGTTCACCCTTCTGGACCCCCGCTACAAAGAGAATTTCTCATCTCTCATTCCTCCGGTGGAGAGGACAAGCAAAATGGTGCAATACCAGAAGGTTCTTGTTGAAAAATTGCTCCAAAATTTTCCATCTGACAACGCTGGCGGCAGAGTACGTGCTACCTTGGCCAACAGAGAAGGGGAGAAAAGGGGAGCACACAGCAGTTCCGAGAAAGGCAGGGCAACACTCTCCAAGGCGTGGGACACCTTCATGACACCCCGCCAGCACCCTCACCCTGATGCGCAGCCTAGTGTCACAAGGAGGGAAAAGTTTTGGAAGATGGTGAAGGAGTACGTAGCAGACCGTGTCAGCGTCCTCAATGATCCCTCTGTGCCTTACAACTACTGGGTGTCCAAGCTGGACACGTGGTATGAACTGGCACTCTACGCCTTGGAGGTGCTGGCCTGCCCTGCCGCCAGCGTTCTGTCTGAGCGGGTATTTAGTGCTGCTGGTGGCATCATAACAGATAAGCGTATCCGCCTTTCCACCGACAATGCTGATAGGTTGACACTTATAAAAATGAACAAGGCCTGGATTTCCCCTGACTTCTCCACTCCACTGGAGGAAAGCCCCGGGGGAACATAAACTCACTTTATATATGTTATTTACAATGATGGGAATACTCTGTATTCCCATTCACCCCTTCCACCCAAAAAACGGGTATATGGTTGACTCTTAATCTTCTCATCCTCCTCCTCCTCTTCCATATGCCCTGTGCTATAATTTTTATATAGGGCCAGCTCACCAGCGTGCCCTGGGATATAATTTTTATATAGGGCCAGCTCACCAGCGGGCCCTGTGATATAATTTTTATATAGGGCCAGCTCACCAGCGGGCCCTGTTTGCCAATTTTTATATAGGTCAGCTCACCAGCGGGCCTTCTCATATAATGTTTTATTGGGTCAGCTCTCTAGCGGGCCCTCTCATATAATGTTTTATAGCGTCAGCTCACTAGCGGGCCTTCGCATATAATGTTTAGGATGGTCAGCTCTGCAGCAGACCCTCACCCATAATGTTTTAGATGGTCAGCTCAGCGCACGTTTCCATCTTAATCATGGCCTCAGTTCTGAAAATCAAGGAAATTTTTGGGAGAATTTGCCTCTGCGCACGTTTCCCTCTTAATCATGGCCTCAGTTCTGAAAATCAAGGAAATTTTTGGGAGAATTTGCCTCTGCGCACGTTTCCCTCTTAATCATGGCCTCAGTTCTGAAAATCAAGGAAATTTTTGGGATAATTTGCCTCTGCGCACGTTTCCCTCTTAATCATGGCCTCAGTTCTGAAAATCAAGGAAATTTTTGGGATAATTTGCAGATGATATACAAGTAAATATACAGCAAATATTGTTTGGTAACAATTTTTCGCCTAAAGTCGTTTTTATTTTCCTTTTTGTGTGTTTTATGGTCAGTCTGTAAAAATGGCGTACTACGGGCGAAAGATCGTTCCCAGCAGCGATGTTGGAGTCCAAGGTGCATCCAGACATCCTCCCTATGCTGTCCCTGAACCATTTCTGTAGTGTTTCCATCTTTTTCTGCCCTTTTCCTATGGACCAGGCACCCTCCCCTCATCAGAGCAGGGGGTGCCTGGTGTAATGCTCGAGTCCTCCCATTGACTTCAATGGGGCTCGGGTGCTCGGCCGAGCACTTGAGCCTCAGGGGGTGCTCGGTCAGAGCACCCGAACATCCGAGCATTGGGGTGCTCGCTCATCACTAACAAGGAGAATAGTCAGACAGAGCCACAGGTCAACACCAGAACGGATGGACAGACAAGCCAGATCATACACAGGAATCAGGAATACTAGGTAATGAACTGTTCTGAACACCAACGTAAGGGTGACTGACTAAGGACTCAGTCTGCCCTTTAACCCCTCCACATGAAGTAGGTAGGAGGAGCAGCTAGAGGGAGGAAGTAGATAGGAGGAGACTACAGGAAACAAGCACACATAAAACAGAGGCCTGCAGCATGCTTGAAGCCTCTTGCCTGAAGATGACACGTGGAAAGACGCCGAGCGTCGCTGGAAACAAGGTACTGTGACACAAGGCTAGCTTTCAAAAAATTTAATTGTTGGCCAGAGTCTATATATTAGTTGGATATTTATGCTAGTGAGAGAATTGATGGAATATTCATATATTCAGTTTTAGGGTGTATAAGTATAGATTATGTCGTTAGGGTTATGTGCTTTGAAGATTCTTAGGCTATGCTTTCATTTTTATATGTTGTGATTTTTATTGTATTGTTGGGTTTTGTGGGATTATGGGAGGGAATGGTGTCAAACATTGATGTATCTACATTTGGATATATATTAATATTAGTTACTCTAATAATAAATTTTATAATTTTGGATACTATTATTTGAATATTTTTCATACGTTTTTGATATTAATAGGAGGTTTTTGAGTGCGTCATACAGGATCCCAATTTGTTTCTTTTCTTCCATTTGTAGAGATGCAAACCAGCCCTGAAAAAATATGTTTACAGGTCTCAGGCTTGCATGAAACAAAACCCTGAAAAATATATATTTGCAGGCCTCCCCTCAGGCTTGCAAAAAAAACAAGCCCATAGAAAAAATTGTTTACAAGTTTCAGGCTTGCAAAAAAAAAAACCTGAAAAAAATGTCATTCTGGCCTAGTACCATCAGTGTTAGATGGTGGTGGCAAACCACCACCAGATACGTTATGCAACCCAGTAGCACCCACCAGTAGTGACATTCTGGAGTTTGCTACTGTTATAATTCCATCTACTGAGTCATTTAAACAGCAGGAGGATTAGGATGCTGTCTGGGACTGGGTACAATGATGCACACAACAAACACAACAAGCCCCCACCAGCACTTCGGGGGAAACTAGAGAGAAGTTAGTAAAATATGCTTTCCCTCCTGTACCTCTTTTAAAATCATGGATGTGTTGGAATATCATTTTTTTCCCTTGGGAGCAGGAAGAAACTGTGCCATGTCTGCAACTTCAATGTACACATTGTGCACAAGGAAACATAGTGAAATACGGGAAGGACTGGGAAGTATCACAACAATTGACACATCTGCTCTCATATTAAGAAACAGGCACAACTGCAACCAACCAATGTAACACTTAGGTTTTCAGTGTAAAGTCATCCCCCAAGAGATCAAGTAATGCTGTCTCTATGGCCTTTGTCAGATCTGCAACCAGCTTTGTATATTCAGTGGTATGGAATGCACAGGTGCTGCCTGAAACCCTGCATTTGGTGCTGTCCACCACATTTCCATTTATGGTCAGTGCACCACACAGTGTGCAATGGGGGAACACAAACTGCCAGATCCTCACATCTACAGAATCATTATTAGCTGGTTTTGGAGGTAACAGAGACATGTCCTTAGTCAGAGGAGGAGGAAGAGGACCCTGTGGGTTCCAGGTGTGAACAATGGAGACATTTTCCCTCATCTGGACACTAGAACAAGAAGATGATGATGCAGGTGTTACACTCATCAAACTTCCAGGCTGTGTTTCTCATGTCAACTTCTTGGATTTTCTCCGCTATTTCTCCCCCTTGGGAGGGACAAGGGACACAATGATTTCTTTTTTGGGGGGTTTGGCTTTCATGTGCTTAACATAAATGTCATGATGTTTATGTTGCATATGCCTAATGAGGTCAGATATGCCAAGGTGTGTGTCTTCCTTTCCCCTTTTCACTACCTTATCACACATAGTGCACAAAACAGTCGCTGATGACCATACAGTTTCTGCTCCAAGGGAAAAATATTCCCATACCCATGATTTCAGTGAGGAGAGAGGTGGAGAAGAATTACTTTCTTAGTCTTCTCCAGAATCAGCTTAATTGTCTGGGGCAGTTGATGCTACTGATGCCTCAGCATCAACACTAGAGCTAGTACTAGGAGTATTATTGGTGGCAAGTGGAGCCTGTCCTAGTCCCATATCACTACTTGAAGACTCTGGTCCCATGGTGGCCATGGCGGTCTGTAGCACACTAGCACATTAACCTCTGATGACTCAGTGTTTGTCACCCAGCCGCCTCCGCTGCTGCCCCAGAGCCGGGAGCACAGACAGGCTGTCAGCCTTCCGGAGCTCTCCACTGCCGATCAGCCCGTTCTGTGAGTCCCCACTGTGCATGTGCGGTTACGTACACAGTGAGTGACGCATTCTAGGACTTTATGTTATAGGAGGATACTCAGCCTGGGACAGTACACAAATCCAGTAGTATCAAAAAAATTTATCACTTTATTGCATCCATGCCAAATGTTTTCAGTCCAGTGAGGACTTTCCTCAGGGCAAAATTATGATGTATATATGTATATGTATGTATGTATTTATGTATATATATATATATATATATATATATATATATATATATATATATATACACATATATAGATTATATTTGCCTCCTTCTCAAACTTAAAGTATTTTATTTTATCCATAAGTTCTTATGTGTTAAGCGCTGACTTGCACCCCCTCTGGGCTAAGGCAGCATTCCTGGTGGGATACATGTGTATTTTTATGCTATATCACACAAAAACATCCTGCTGTTTCTTCTTATATTTGCTAATGCTTAATCCTTTGCACTGGCATCTGTGCTGTTGCTTAGCAACTTGTGACAAATGTGTGAGGTGATACAGGAAGTCCTTTGTGTATATCTCTGCCCTCACTGACCTTCCCATCTGATTATATGACAATTTTCCTAAGGATGGGGAGGATATGATAATTGCTTCACTACAGGATCAGGGCTGTTTGCCCATTAGACAGAGTAGGAAACCATTTAGTACTGTGTATAACAATCTGAGGCTCTCAGTCTTTTCTGGACTACAATTAACATCAGCCATTGGCTGGCTGGCATAATGGTATTTGTTGTCCTAAACAGGTGGAGGGCCTCTGAGTTCTCAGCCTCAGTTATACTAGTCACTCCCACATTTTTATTTGTGGGTGTGATTAGTATAATACTAGTGCCCATGTACCAGACAACCAATCATAATTTAAGGTGGCTGGATTATTTATATGCCTCTTTATATATCTCTTTACTGTTTTTTCTTTTCTCTTTTTTATATTTGCTAGATGCTAGAAATATGTTTTTTAGCAACAAAGTGGATAAGAGCTTTTTCCCCTTGTATATTATAGGCAAATGGTATTTTGTGTCCTAGGCATCAGTGGAGGGAGCTAGGGGAGGGGCATCTTGCCTAGGGGTGTCTGAGATGCAAATATGGCCTTAGACAATAATATGAAAATGCATTCCATTGACATCAGAGTAGATTGTGAATGTGATCTTGTTTGTTTTGTTTTTAAGGAGAAGATAAGATTTCGATTGGTGACTTGTTTTACTGATGGTAAACTACTTTTCTCCTCAAACAGAATAATCCCAGTTAGGCCCCTTTCTCATAGGTGACATCAGTTCAGAGATGCTGTGATTATGGTGCTTTCACACAGGCAATTATCATACAGTGTAAACACAAAGTCCAGCATGCTGCATCTTTCTTGCTGTTCACACAGAAATGCAGTAAGGAAAAGGCAAGAAATGTCTGCACTGTGGCATGTGGGGTGGCCTGCAGACCTCTCACATGAGTTATGCTGGTGGTTGCAATGCTCATTGATGCTCATGAATGGGCGACCCATTTGGGTGCCAGCCAGTAGTATTTGGCTGGAGCGCACATGGGCTTGCCCTCAGACATGCCCCTCTTGTGTGATGATCATCTGTGGAATGCAGGAGAAAGGTGAATTTACAACACAGGCGACAGAACTGTAGCAGGTGGCAGCTAAAGCTCTGTCACCAAAGGGAAAGAGCTCATAAACCGCTTGAATTTTTTGTACTGTTACAGGACTGTGAAATATGTCTACAAACGTCTGAAAGACAATGTCATGCAGTGGTGGTTCAAATTATTTTTAGCTGGCAGGAATTTTTTCAAGCACTGTAAGCTATTTAAAGCTCAGTGTTATGAAAAACCGTCGGCAAAAAACCCCCTGCCGGCCGCTACATTAACATGTTTTGGCTCATTGAAATGGAAAAAAAAAAGCTACAAGTTGCCATTTCAAGGACTGCACTAGCTATAAAAATCCGATAAGGTTCTCATTTTATCACAAAATTTAAGACCCAGTTTTTTTTTTTTTTTACTAAAGTCCCTTATTGGACCTTTAGTCAGCTAACGCAGTCCACAGTGGATGTACTGATATGGGGCCCTAAGCCCCAGATCAATATATCCAAAGCGCCTATAAAATGTCCAAAGTTAGTAGAATTAACCCTGTGAGTGTCAGTGGGGTATAATTACCCTGCCGGAATTCATAGGGTTAACCCGACTAAGTAAAAAAACAACATCCCATTACAAGTAACACTTACCATTAATCCTGATGTCCAGTGGAATCCTCAGCATGCTGGTCATCTTCTGTCCTTCTTTCTTTTCTTCTTTCCTGTATCTTCTGTTTTCTCTTCTTTCTTCTCTTCAGACTTCTTGCTATAAAAAAAGAAAATTATAAGTACAATGCAGAAATATACGTCACAGTAATACATAGTTTAACCCATTGAGTACCAGAGGGGTATGCAGTGCATTGCAAAGCAATGTGTTGATTACCTCTCCGGGGCTCACAGGTGTTAAAGAATGTATTACTACTGTCCGGCTCTATAAATATGCTGCCAGTTATTAATATACAATATCCAAGTTGTTCCCAATAAATGCCATGATAAAATAATGCCATGATAAATAATGCCATGATAAAATAATTTCCACAAAATACTTAGCTTCAGTTTTATTTTCTGTCTCCGCCGCTGTGTACGGCCGTGGAGGCTGCGGCAACAGAGACAGTATTATGCACCCTCAAAGGCCGATGCTCGTTACACACTGAGGAAATTGGAAGAGAGCCTGCCTTTATATATGGGCAGTCTCACTTCCAATTCCCTCACAGCCATTGGCCGTTGAAAGCACAGCCGCTCAGAGCTGATTGGCTGGGATCTGCGTAAGCACATCCCAGCCAATGTCTGTGAGGGAATTGGAAGTGAGACTGCCCATATATAAAGGCAGGCTCACTTCCATTTCCCTCAGTGAGCCCCAGAGAGGTATTCAATTTGTTTCAAAGCACTGGCACTCAAGGGGTTAAACTATGTATTAGTGTGATGCCTATTTCTGCATTGTACTTATAACTTATATAATTTTTTACAGCAAGAAGACTGATGAAAAGAAAGAAGACTGAAGGAGACAGTGGATAACAGGTAAGTGTAACACATATTAGTTAACTGTCGGTGCTTGGCAGTATGTCAGGCACCAATAGTTAACTTTTTTACTGTTAAATTTCCAATATCGCTGCTCTTAGCAGAGTTTTGGGAACTTAACACACACAAAATGAACATTTAGCCACAAGACCATTTCTGTGGCTTAACGTCCTTTGTGCTTTTAACTGGTAGGGCCTTTGAATACCGCGCTAGACATTTTACTATTTCAGTCAGTGTTCACTTTGGCCCTACCGTCTACTTTAACGCAAGCCTTTAAATCTTCCCCATACAGTGATACAAAACAGTTTGCAGAGCATCCATGAACCAGGAGTTCCCTCTCTTCCAGGACTTTTCATGAAAAAACAATGATTTCCAATTTTTTCTCAAAACTTCCTGCCCATAGACAATACATAAAATGTTCTCCTTTTTCCTGCCACCAATACATTTTCTGTTTTCTATGCAAAATTTCCCACTGCAATTACTTCAGAGGGCTAAGGTGGAGAAATAAATAACAGAAAGTAAAATTTGTGAGTCCTACAGCAACATATGCCTGGAAAAAATTGTTAGCAGGCTGAGTGCCTTTGTCCTTTTAACACCAACATCCTGATAAGTAATATTGGCACAACCATCCTTTATGCTTTTGGTATGAACATGTAGGCAAGAGAATGAAAACAACTCATTTTTTATGCTCACTACAGTACATGAAGGTAGGTAAAGAGACAAAACTGTTGGTATTGGTGGAAGCCACACCGATGAGGCTCACATAGGCCAAAACTTTTGTCTGTGGTTGTGCTGATTCTCTCATCCAGAAAGGATTTGCCTGACATTTCGGAGAAAGTCTGCCTGCAAGTGGGACCAGTCTGATATGGACCTGGAAATTTCCTCTCTGCAATGGCAAATGGGAGAGAAAAATGTGACTTGTAGCACCACTGAGAGGCCACCATGCCTTAGAACAAAACATTGTATTTTGTTCGTTTTCGGTGGGTGCTCGTTAGAATCTTTCTTTGTAAACAAAACAGTATGGCCTTATGTTTAATAGACTCCTCCCCATGCATTTCAGAGAAACCTTTCTCCATCTTTTCAAGAGTATGGTTGAGGTCATGGGCAAAGAATGGCAACATATGGAAAGAAAGTTCAATGGACCACAGATATGTGGACAAGCGGTCAGAGTACAGATTACAGAACTGTTACTTTTCACGGGGTATCTTTTCCATCACTGGGCAGCAGCATGCAGTAGCAACAGATCACTTCCAATGTTGCCCCTGTCTCTGGCACTAGTACTATTAATAAAGGTCAGCTTCAAGGTAGTCCGTACCATCTGCATGTCACTTCATCTATGCATTGCTCTCAAAATTGTAGGTGTGTTAACTAAACTGCAGTAGGTCATAGATGAGTAGTTCCCTACTCCTTGAAAGCTGACTTGTTATAATGGATGCAATATAATAACTACCTTGAGAGTAGTAGATATGGTGTATGAAAATTGCTTCGCCCATATCCAAAACCTAATAGTTACCTGATTACTTTCAGAATCTGAAACACTCAAATAAATTCCAAACATTGCACTCAAAATCTATGCAAATTTTAGATGGTCCTTGTAGTGCTCTCAATGCATTTTTTTCATAGTCCGGTCCATAGATTATCAGTTGCCCTACCTGTGGCCTGATCCAGTTCTCAGTCCAGCTCTTGTTATCACTTGGGCCTAGAGTCACTAAAGTTCGAAGAGGGCTGAAAATGTCTGTGTTATCAGAGCAGTGTCGAAGGCACATGTACAGTATTTACTAAAGTGTCTTCAACAGCATATCACAATCAATCTGACCACATTGACATCCATTGCGTTGACAATGGCCTATTTCCATATGCAAATTAAGCATAACAAATTTTTTCCATATGGAAATGCAAAATAATGAGCCAATATCATATACAAATGGTTGTGCTGATATGTTAAAATGGCACTTCGACACATTGATTAAACTTCAATAGCAGCCTCTGCTGTCAGAGTTCACAGTCTCAACTTCGCCTACCTGAGTCTGGTGAAGTTGAGATCTCCCTGTAGTTTCCTATGCAGCAACAGCCCTCAGTCAATCACAAGCAGGGAGGGTTGTGAAATGTTGTCGATGTGGAAGGGATTTCCTCCCTCACACATAATCAGCACTACAACAATCCTGAAGTCTAAGAGCATTCTCTCTGCTGCCCCAATAGGAGAGTGGATAGAATGCTTTCAGCACCTTGGACAGCATCACTCCCTTATCCCTTTGAGTTCCAAAGGGATGTACACTGCTCACCCTTGTGGCACTCAAAGGGTTAAAAAAGTACACCAAGCACTACCCAATTATCCCCTCAGCTCTGCATTATATTTATTTCATACATGTTGTACTCTCCCAAGGGAACAAGGCTGGGGGTCAGGCAGTGTCTATGAGGATTTGTGGCTACCACTTGTCCCCCCCCAGCCTTGTTTCCTTGTCCACTGTTAGCCATAGAACCCTATATAGACTGCTTGCCCCCCTGACTTGATCCCCATGTACACTGTCTGACCCTCTTCAGCCTTTTCCCCTTGCCTACTGCTAGCCACAAATCCTCATGAGCACTGCCTGGACAAGGGAAGAAGGCTGGAGGGCATCAGTGTTTGTGGGCTAACCCACAAGGGTGATGTATCCCCATAATATGTATATTCAGCATGCTTCCTTACAGTTCAGATTTGATGAATGCTGCTGGTTCTCTGTAACATCCAATATATCATTCTTCTTTCAGTCAACATACGTTGCCCTCACGTTTCAAATCTGACATGTCATGCCCTTTCTTTTGACACATGCTGCCCTCACACTTTAAATCCGACATATCAAACCCTTTCATTGTGGCGGAACATCACCATTGTGTATTAGCCCACATACACTGACTGACACCCCCCCAGCCTTCTTCCCTTGCCCAGGCAGTACCCATGGGGATTTGTGACTAGCAGTAGACAAGGGAAAGAGGCTGCAGAGGATCAGACAGTGTACATAGGGATCTGCGCCTACCAGTGGTCAAGGGAACAATTCTGGGGGTCAAGCAGTGTACAAGGTATTCTATGGCTACTAGTGTACAAGGGAACAAGGCTGGAGGCAAGTGGTAGTCACAAATCCCCATGGATGCTGCCTGACCCCCCAGCCTTGTTCCCTTGGGAGTGTATAACATGTGAAATAAATATAATACAGAGCTGAGGGGATAATTGTGTAGAGCTTGGTGTACATTTTTAACCCTTTGAGTTCCACAGGGGTGAGAAATGTACATCCCTATGGCACTCAAAAGGATAAGGGAGTGATGCTGTCCATGGGTCTGAAATCATTCTCTCCACTTCCCTACTGAGACAACAGAGAGAATGCTCTTAGACATCAGGATTGTCATAGTGTTGGTGATGTGTGAAGACACATCCCTTCCACATCGACAGCACTTTGACAATCCCGTATGCTAATCAGGACCTTCTCTTCCCCTCCCCTTGCATACCTAAATTTTAGTGAATATGTCGATGTGTTTGTACATCGAAATGTTGAAGTGTTTCGAACACAGCATCGACATTTAGTGAATCTAGGCCCTGGTCTCCTTTATAGAGAGGCCTCCTCTTTGCAGTGGTGCTTGATCAAAGCTTCATGTTTGACATTGTCCTGTGTATGCTGTTAGCTGTTTGCTCCTGCTCTCCAGTTACTAACAAGCTTTTGTTCCTGACTACTCTTTTTTTCTGTTTGCTGCCTGTTCTTGCATTGAACCACTGCAGCAGGACCAGTTCTGTTTCTGACACAGTCCTTTTCCTGTATAGAGTATTGTTTGCTGTTTGTTCCTGCATTGACCCACTGTTGCTGAACCAGTATTGTTCCAATTCCAAAGTTTTGTTTGCTGCCTATTCATGCTTTGCTCTGTTGTGCTGCACTCTTTGACTTCTTTCAGGCATTTGTGTTTTCCTCTGCTTCCCAGTTGCTGTTGTACACTTGGGTATTGATGACCTCTGTACCTTTAAGTTTTTACCTGTTCAGGTGGCTTTCCAGCTATGCTGCTGTTACTGGTTCCCTCTACACTGCCACTAGTGTTCTGAGCCTGTACTGCAGCTTTTCTCCAGCGAACACACCTTGAGTCCCATTTCTGTATTGCAGCCAGACTCCAGCTACTTCTCCTAATGTTCAGTTCCTGTACTGTGGTCAGTCCTCAGTTTCTTGTCTATTCCTTTTGGTCCTTCAGACTCTAGATCTCCACTTGTAGCCATTTGTACAGACCCTGCCCAATCATTCAGAGCATAGTCCGGCTCAACTGGTCTGTGCTATCCAACCTTCAGTGGGCACCTTTACCTAGCTTCCTCTGCAGCAAGGCTGTGCAGTGATCTATCTACGTACTCCAGCACCTTACTCTAGTATTGCTCCCTGGCATCTTGCAGCTCACAGCAGCAGTTCAGATTAGAGCCTATGTCATCATGGCTAGACATTGTGCAATTATATTCCGTGAAGGACCACAACCACCTGTCCCATTAGCAGCAAACAACTAAGGTTCCTGTCAGCCTGCTAACAATATTTTCAGGCTTATGCTGCTGAAGGACCCAGCATTCTAACAATGCATTATATTTTTTGCAAGAGTTTTAATACCTGCCACATCACTAGTTTAAATCTGTGGTCCCTGCCATCCTGCTAACAGTTTTGTCAGGCTTAAGTTATGTTGCTGAAGGACTCAGCAGACAAACAATGAATTACACCCTTTACTACCCATCACCAGCTTACAATGGAAGTCCCTGAGAGCCTCCTAACAATGTATTTAGAGCTTATGTTGGTGTCAGACTCAACCTTCTAACATTTTTCTCAAGTTATGTATGTTCGGCAATCACTTATGTCTTCATCACTCAGCAGCTGAAGTATTGCACCTGAAATTCATGCTTCCATAGAAAGAAGAAAATGAAAACTGGTAAGTTTTGTGGGAATTCCACTGGTGAGAACAAATAAGATGAACCGCCGCTAAAGTTCCCATTCTCCTGATGTCAGCTGTAAAGCTGACAGAAGGAGATCTGTGTCGGCCACCAAGAGGAGGCTCTTCAGCAGAGCCGCAACAGCGATATTGGAAAATAATTACTTAATTGAACGGTCTACAAAATGTGCTTGCAAACCAGGCCCACTTTGTAGACCTTTCCAATTAAGTAATTATTTTCCAATATCGCTATTGCAGCTCTGCTGCAGAGCCACCGGCTGGTCCCAGGACCAGGTTCTCCTGCTGTCAGCGAGTGCTGATGTCAGAAGAAGGCGAGGGAGGGGGAACTTTAGTGGAGAATATCTCTCAAACTGTAAAGGTTTGAGAGATAGGACTTTCTCCAAATACTTTATTTTTGTGAAATCTACCCTATAAAATAAACTTTTTTTCAGGCATTACTAACCCTTTAAGCTTACACTGGAACTGATGTCTAAGTGTAAGGCCTGCATAATGTCATTTTACTAAGCTATTCCCCCTGAAAGTAGTTATCTTTATGCCTCTTACTCCAAGAGGAGGACAGTGTTGGAGTGTACAGGTGTTTTGGGACATTCCTATATGTGGCTCAGAGGAAAGTGGCTGACTTGACTCCATTTTCCTGTGCGTGCTATAGAGGAGTTTGGAACTTGCTTGAATTCCAGTCTTAACAATAGTGGTGTCCACTGATTTATTCAATTAAACAGTTTTATACTAGGACAGGAACAGCAGTAGAAAGCCAATGTCTCTTTGCAGAAAATGAGCTGTGCCATCAGATTTGTATATTTCCCCCAGTTTGTACTGTAATATTTTATTTCGGAAACAAAATTAATGAATCAATTATTTTACTACAAATTAAGAAATTACTAAAGGTTAATTAGCTGTTACACATTTACACATTTCACTGTATTGTTGCTGTGAAGAAAGTTATTTGCTGTAGTGTGATTTCAAGCTATTTAGCTGCTTTAAACTCTCTGCCATCATGGGAGCACAAATTCCTACCCTAGTTAAAAATGAGAATGTTACTTAAATTACATTTTATACCTGTCTATTGTAGGGTATCAGTAATTGTTGCCATAGTAACAACATCTTGTCTTCCTATGGACCAACTAAGAAGCTGTTGTTACCATGGTGATATGTCAGCCACAGCACAGCAGGGTCACTGTCCAGGAAAATAATCTGGTTAGATCTGAGATGTTATCAGACTGTCATTTGTTTGTTTGCTCTCTTCCTTTTATTGTGTTATTCACTCATTTATGTTCTCAAGTATTCCAGATTCTAAAAGTCAGAGGCAGTGTGGGGGGCAGATGTTTGGGAAGTAGTTGCCCTGGCAACAGAGTTAGGGCGTTTCAGAGGGTGGTTTCCATGGAGATCTGGATGCTGACGACGACTGGTAAGGTTGGGAGGACAGATTGGCTTCATGCTTATCTGCAGGCTTGTCAGTCAGAGCCCTTGCCATCCTCACCTTCAAGATAACAGTGAGCACCCGGCAGAACAAGAGTAAGATTGAGAAGGACAGCTAAAGAAATCCAGAAAATAAGAAAAGAACAGAGAGAAAAGGATACAGAAGGAAACAGAAGCAGATAAGAAGGACTGAAAAGGTGACCGTGAAGAAAAAGGCAGCAAAAAGGACTGATACATATTTTAATACAAATATTTATTCAGATACATCACAAAGAGAGGGGGAGTGAAAGAAAGGGGACAGGAAGAAATAGGAAAAAGGAGGGTGAGGGACAAATACAGAGAGAAGGAGACGAGAGAGTGTGAAAGAGAGGGAAGGAAGAACAAAGATTTAACAAGGGAAAACATTAAAGGAACATATCCATCTATTGATATCTAAATATACTACTATTAAGATAGCGAAGAGAGGTCAAACCGGTGAAGGCAGAGAGCATCCTAGCAGCTGTGACATCTTCATCCCACCACTCTCCAAGATATCGAGGGGCACCACAGGGTGACACAGGAATGGCAACTATCACCTGCACACGTTTTAGCGAAGAATACCAACTCTTTGAGGAACTGGGAAAGTAAGTTTTATGGGGCTTGCTTTCATTTATTCTGCTGCTCTAAAACCAGATTAAGAGTTTATTAAGATAGTATGGGTCTCAAAGAACAACAATGTCATTTTAAATGAGGAATGATTACAATTCATGGTATAAAATGTCATTCACACGCATTGGAGTAGTTTATTTTAACCCTTTGAGTGCCAGAGGGGTATGCAACGCATTGCTTCGCAATGCATTGCGTACCCATCTGGCACTCAAAGGGTTAACAGTTTGAACACTGTTAATGTTTTGCAGTCTTAAGCATTTCTCCATGTTGAATTGATGGTCTGTATTGGGAAATTATATTTCTATTTTTAATTAAAAATAAATATCTTATTCCCATACAGACTAGGGAAATTAACTATGAATGTCACAGTAGTACTAATCAAATGTTAAGGATAAAGGTTTTTGTAAAGGGTCAGTCCATGGTAATGACATGCCCTTTAACCTTCCGGTTCATAAAGGGTTAATAGGTCTTCATCATTGTTGTAACCATGTATACCCATTTAGCCCTTGAATGAGAAAGGGTTCTTGGATACCACTTTATCATCAAATGGGTTAACAGGACAATAATCATGTTACAAAAGTATTTTGCATACAAGGGGGGTTTAAGAGGAAATAACTAGTTACAATGTGAAGTTAATATGTACTTGTAGTAACTATCTCTATTACATTTTTGCTGCAAAATGTGCTGCAGACCTCTTTGGCATCTAAGAGGTTAAATATACAATAAATGTGTTAGAACCTATAAGTATACATTGCAATTAGCATACTGCAGATATGTATCACTTGTTAAAACATTCCTTGAAAATAAGATGTTGACATTTTCATTACATCCCCCTCCATATTGCCTACCAAAGGTAACATGGACTGTGGCTCAATATTACCATAAGGTAGCTCAGTGTGCAATGGAATGTTAAGTATCAAGTGCCTCTTTACTTACAGTGGAGACATCATTGTAAGTGGCAATTTAATAAAGCTTCTAATTGATTTGTTAAGGATTTTTTCCCAAATGATACCTGACAACTGCATCTGAAGGACTTGAGATGGATATCTGTAGCTGGATAGGTGCTTGTGAATGAAACTGTTTAGGGATTGACAATCTCAACATGACCAAGTCATGTCAAAGAGGCTGATGGAAGACTTCTGGGGCAAACCAACTGCACTATAGGGAACAAATCCACCCCCCCCCAAAAAAAAACAAAACAAATGTTCACTGATTTAAATGGGTCATTTAACCACTTCAGGCAATGTGTTGGCGTCCCCTCTAGCATTGAAGCCCTATTTAACCGCTTAACTCCATAATTGCTTCTCCATGCGTTACACACCCCTCTGATCCTTACAGGATTAAGTAAATGGGAATACTTATCACCTCTGGTGCACTTGGTCTGATCCATAATTTCTCTCGTTTCTCTTAGTACATCATTTTCATAGCTCTGTCTATTAGTATCTTGCATAGAACTATGCCTGGGGAATTGTCTTCACTGTTTCAGAAATAAAAGAGACAGTAGGGGGAATATACTGACATGATTCCTTCCTAGGATAGGTGCTGGAATCGATTTTGTTAGCACTGATTCTAATGACTATTTACTAAGCTTCTTACACTAAAATGTCTCCTCTTTATGCCACGTGTCAAAGAGAGTGTGGTATAGCAGTGTATGGGCATTTTTGAGCATTCCCCCCAGTAAAGAGTTACAAGCATGTATTCATTTTAAAAGGAATCATGCAAGCCATTAGTGCCTCTTTAACCCTTTGAGTGCCAGAGGGGTAGGCAACACATAGCAAAGCAATGCCTTGCCTACCCTTCTGGCACTCAAAGGGTTAAACCATTGGATACTACAAAGTTAAATAATACATAACAAAGACCCTTTAGCGCCCATGAGGGTTAAAAACCCTCTAGTTGGCCTCTTGGTATATCTGGCACTTTAAATACTGTTGCTCCCTATATCTTCATTATAAGACACAGAGGCTGATGCATGAAGACTTGTCAATGGAGTGTGCAGGCATTGCCAATCAATTTATTGCATACCAATTGGGCACTCACAGAGTTAAAAAAACTGGCGCTATTTGAGCTGCAAGATATCTGCACTATAAGGAATAAATAAATAAATAAATAAATAAATAAATAAATAATCCAATTTATTAACCCTTTGAGTGCCAGAGGAGGTTACAGAATGCTTTGCTTTGCAGTGCATTCCGTACCCCTCTGTCACTCAAGAGGTTAAATGGGGCTTTCAACCTCTTGAATACTAGAGAGCTTTCCAGCGTATTACCACATTTTTATGCGTCCACCTATGGAGTCATTGGTTTGCACCAAATTTGCTATAATTCTTTTTACCACATCAACCGCAAGAACTCTCAGCTTGATAGTTTCAAAAAAAGGCAGTTGTGCTGTTTGGAATATGGGTTCTCTGATGGAGGGGGAGCAAGCTCTGTAACATGCTGCGTCTATCGACCATGGACTAGGGAAGAAAATGTGAATATAACCCTACTGCTGCTGGAGCAATAGATCATAGGTCTTCATAGTTCTAATTATGGCTATGCATTGCTGCCAGTGGATACTATCCTTTCATAGCTAACAAGCAGGTGTGAGCAACCTGTGGTTTTGCATTTGCTGTTTGACAACAATTCCCATCATCCTCAGCTAGGCTGTACATGAGGGAAATTTATAATCTAATAACAGCTGGGGAACCACATGTTACCCACTACTTTGCCAAGGTCATATTTCAGAATTGTTATAAGAAGATTGTTCCAAAATAATAGTTTGATGTGTTGGCTTAATTTAAAAGATTCAGGAGCATCTTAACCCTTCCAGTGGGCAGCTGGATGGGACACCTGTGTTTCTTATGTATAAACAAGATAGTGTTTCATATAATATTCATGCTGTGATTGATGATATATTGGTGCAGCATACATGTTTGCATTAGGTTTGAATAATGTTACTTCTTCAAATAAATCCACTGAGGATCCAGGTGTAAATGACATCATAGAGGAAGGAGTGTTTGCATGGATTTTGTGCACGAATAAGAAGCATGAATTTAATATTGATTTTAAGTCCAAGAGCGCCAGAGGGGGGTGTGCAATGCAGTGTGTGTGTGACACACCCCCAGTCTAGAGTTAAAGGGTTAATGGACAAGTCTTACTTGTAAAACTGGAAAAAAATTGGAGCGTACCTACAGCACATTTGGGGAGGCGGGGATGTAATTTAGAATGTAAAACTCTACGGATGTGCACATCATTACAAACCAATGTGCTGCATGCTACTCTAATCCTTAAAGGGTTAAGAAGAGCTTTAACCCAACAGAAGCTACAGGTGTCGCCAACGCATTGCTTGTTGTGCCCGAAGTAGAGGTTACTTAGAGGGGCAATACATTATTACAAAAAATATGTATTCATATGTTTTACCTTTTAATTACCTCTTTAAGACACAGGTACCTAAGTATTTTTAATTAGATAATCCTTTTAAATAGTAAAGAATTCCCATAGAGTTTTAACCCTTTAGCAAAAGAGGGGCCTGCAATGCACTGAGCATCCTTCTGGTAATCAGGCAAGGATGGATTTCCCAATAGGCAGTGTAGACAACTGCCTAGAGCTCTGAATTTTGAGGGGATCCTCGACTGTGCTGACCACACCCATATTCTGAACTGTGGGTGTGGCCTGAGCAATCTCAGTATCTCTGCACAGTTTTAAACCCTTTTACAGGCTATTATTTAACCTCTTGGTTGCAAGAGAGATATCTCAAATGCCTTGAGAAGCAAGATTTTGGAGATCTCTCTTTAGCAACCAAGGAGTTAATGTTTTTATGTTTATGTATTGCTTGTTAAAGGCCAAGGGTATTTTCTGCATCAGTAAAAAGTGGATAGAGTTGGGGGCAGAGTCATGTGAGGAGTGAGGTTGTAGCCATTGGCAGAACTAAGGGGCACCTAGAGTGCCCTACCTAGCAGAGCCTGGAAAGCAAATCCAGTCTGGTCCTCATTGGATTGTGATACCGCATATGTTAGGGAAAGAGTATTTCATTGAAATGGGAACTGCTCTTATAAGGATGGTTCTTATAGAGTTTAACCCCTTAGTGACAGCCGCTTTCGTACGCGGCTGTCACCTTAATGCCCGCCGAACATTTTTTTTTTTTTTTCAAACAAGTCCGGAGTCTCCGAGCAGCGTGCAGCTGCACGGAGACTTACCAGGTACGTCCTCTGTCACTAAGTGACAGTTTCTGCGGGACGTACCTGGTAAGTCATCCGTCGTTAAGGGGTTAACAGAAGGACTCACCTAGATAGGTATTCTTCATACAGCGGTGTAGCAAATACATTTACACAGTCTTTCCATATTTACCTATAGGTAAAAAGTCTTCATTTTAGCCTGTCTTTAGTTTGCATCTCTTCAAAATAGCCCATATAATTTACTAGTATGAATGTTTTTTAGACCAGTGATTCACATTCTATTGCCCAAGGTACCCATAACATATACTTCTTAAGGTCCGAGGCACTCATAACATCTTGTATGTAGCTTTTCAATAGTATAAAGGTAAAAAATCATGTATAAATGATTATTTGTAAGTCCCAGAATTAGAGTGAGAATAAAGAACATGTTGTACATAGGAATTTCAATAAACGAATATCTGTAACTCATTGTTCATATTTTTTTCTTAACCCCTTGGCATCCGTGGTCCTGGGAAGTAACCTTCCCTTAAGGACCGCTTTGAAGATTCCGACGTGCCGGCGCACGTGACCTGTGATGTGTACCGGCACGCCGCACTGGGGACTGAGAGAGACAGCTCCAGTGTTGGAGCGTTCAATCTCGCTCCCCGTTTTTACTTACAGTGCTCCCGGAGAAGCTCTGTAAGTAAAATGTACGTGACGTGCTGTGACCGTCACCGGTACTTAACGCAAAAAAGCATGACGGTCATAGCATGGCACGCGGTAGTTAAGGGGTTAAATGGTTAGTCATTTTGTTATATAAAAATGTATTATTGCAGCTATTGGAAAAATAAACTAAACAATCCCACTCCCATTTCTCAAACCTTTATGGTTTGAGAGATATTGGAGGGTAAAGATCCCCCCTCCCTCCACTTTCCCTGATGTCAGCTGTAAAGCTGACAGCAGGAGATACAAGTCGGATGACTCAAGGCAGCTCTTCAGCAGAGCTGAAATAGCAAAATGTAAAAATAAATACTTCACTGGAACGGTCTACATAGTGTGCCTGCAAACTGTTTCAATGTAGACCGTTCCAATGAAGTATTTATTTTTACATTGAGCTATTTCGGATCTGCTGAAGAGCCGCCTGTTGTCCCGGGACCAGGATCCCCTACCATCAGCTTACCGCTAACGTTAGTAAAAGGGGAGGGAGGCAGGAACTTTAGCCTTCTGTATCTCTCAAACCATAATGGTTTGAGAGATGGGAGTGGAACCGTTTAGTTTATTTTTCTAACAGCTGCAATATTATTTTTTTATATAACGATATTACTAACCCTTTAAGTCTTCATAGAAAAAGAATGGCACCCTAAATGAGAGCCTGTGGTGCATCAAAGGATCAAGGCACCCATTTGAGAGCCAGTCCTTTACTATTATTATACTTTATTTATATAGTTCCAACTGATTCCGCAACACTGTCTATAACCAAATTCTAAACTGCACGGAACTAGCCGTACACTGGAACAGGAATTAAAGGAGTAGTAAACTTTTATGGAAAAAAAAATATTGTAGGAATTTTCCTGCTGAATAAAATAAGAATACTTCCATTGTTAGGAGATGTATCTTCCTAGAGTTATTACAGTTTAAGCAATTTTTTTACATTAACATTGCCCTATTTTGGCCACATTTCAAATAGCTATTCTGTTGCAGTTTATTGAAGAGAATGATTCACTGACATTTCTCCACGGAATGTTCCAATAACTGCTGAGTCACTTCCTTTCAGTTTAAACATAAAGGAAGTAATCTCTGTGTTCCAGAGAGAATTATTATAAACATAACTGAACTTTTGAATAAAACAACTGCCAGGACATGTTCTTTATTCAGCAAGATGTACCCTATAACATACTGGTTTTAATTAAAAAATTTTACTACAAAAACATATAGATATTCTTGATTTATATATATAAAGGATTCCTATCTAGGTAAATTCTTCCATTAAATAAATGTAGGAAACACTAACACCTCCTAAGAAGTCACTGGGAGGAGTCTGGTGTCCTTGGGCACTGTTGCACAATGTATCATGTCTGCCTCCAGGGACATGATACCTGATAGAAATTAAACATTCATTTTGTAGAACCAACCCAGGTAGAACTTGGGTCCCTCTCTGAGATCCATCCTGACACACCTTGCTGCTCTGAGGTAAGCAGTGTTACATCAGTAAAAGGGGAGGGAGGGGGATATAGAAAACAACAAATGGAAGCTAAACGGCGCTCATTAGCTCAGAGCTATAAATAATTCTATCAAAAAGAAACAACCCCCGGAATAGTGTCTATAACCTATAGTAAGCTGCTACTATCCCAGGACTGGTGTGTAAATCCAAAGACTAGTAAAAGAAATACAACAAAGGGAGAGCGCTAATTAATAAAAATCAAAAGCCAAATTTAAATATATTAACCCTATAAGTACTAAAATAAATTGCAGCGAGCATTCATCAATCTAAAGCATAAATACGTTTAATATAGCACACAAAGATAGTAACAACTATCCCACTAATACACATATCATCATATAAAAAAATATAAAAACAATATGTATAACTAGTGGTACCCCTAGAAAATAGAGTTCATCTACGGCTGTATAGTAAGGTGTTGGAAAATGTCCTCCGTTACCTCTCCCGTCCATAGATATAAGGAATTATATTCCTTACTCTCCCGTCCTATTGAGGAAACAAATGTATACCCTGTACAACGTGGTCTGGGGAATCTCCTCTCCGTTGATCCGGTTAATCAGGGGAGTCCCTACCGGCAGCTACCGCCACTCACGTTCTTATCCAGCAGTGCTCTCCTGGTATATTCTATGCGCTCTCCCCCTTGATGTTCCTCCAGTCAGTGAAAGCGGGCAGAGTGTAGATGCGCCTCCTTCCAAAGAGTTCAGCTGTTCGTAAGAGTAATATAGAGGTATAGGTGTTATTGACACTTCTCCAAACACTCGCAGCTCTTTTCAGATGTTCAAATATAGTTATCCAACGCGTTTCATGCCACCAGGGCACTTCATCAGGGAATACCAAGCACCGATCATTAACTGATCCATGTTACACTTACCTGTCATCCACTGTCCTTCTGTCTTCTCTTCTTACTTCTGCCTTCTTAGAAGAAAGAAGACAGAACAGAAGGCTGAGGACTCCGCTGGACATCAGGATTAATGGTAAGTGTTAATGCAATGTTGCTTTACTTAGTCGGGTTAACCCTATGAATGCCGGCAGGGTAATTATACCCCACCGGCACTCATAGGGTTAACCCTACTAACTTTGGACAGGTTTTAGGCACTTTGGATGTCTTGATGTTGGGCTTAGGGCCCCATATCAATACATCCACTGTGGGCATTGGGTTCTTTTGCCAGTTAACAGCTGCGTTAGCTGGCAAAAGATCCGATAAGGGACTTTACGGCTAACAAAACTGGGTCTTAAGTTTTGTGTGGTGAGTCCCCTATTGTTTTTTTCAGCTAATGCAGTGCTTTAAATGGCAAAATGGAGAGTTTTTTTTTTTATGGGCCAAAACACACGTTATTGTTGCGGCCCGGCATACTGGTTGAACTGGCGTTAGCAGTTCATTCCATGGCCCTCTGTATGGCTTCCTACACGTTAAAACACATGTTGGTGTTTTTTTTTTTTACTTAACGGCTGCCTTTAAATCTACCCCTTAATCTTAAACGCTAGAGAGGTCTTCAACGCATTGCTTCATAATATATTGGTGACCTCTAAAGCTTTCTGTGGGACATTTTTTTTCTCTTATGGAAGAGTTGGTTTACCCCAGAGATCCTACAGTTCGTTATACTACATCAACCTCTGTATTTTCAGTCTTTAACCCCTTGTATGCTTACACAAGTCTCCAAAGTATTTGAATTACAATGCTCTGGATTCTTTTCTGGTATTCAACGTGTTTATACTCTTGAATGTAACTCTTCCCTATTAAAATGTTTCATTGAGAGATTAATCCTTTGAATGCCAGAGGGATGGGCAACGCATTTCTCTGCAATGCGTTGCGTACCCCTCTGGCATTCAAAGGGTTAAAGGGGAAGTAACACCTACTAAAGATAACCTACCGCTTACTTTACTATGGGCAGAATATCCTAGTTGCCATTATGAATTTTGTCCTTGTGCCTTTGCCTCAGTCCTGGAAGTTATGTCTATGGAGTCGGACATAACAGCTGCTGACAATTTTTTTCAAACTGAAGCAGAGTGCATGAAACCTCTTTTCCTTAAAGGGTTAAGATTTACCATATGTAGTGAGCAGTGATTACGGTCCTGCTAGCAACTGTCATGTCCGCCTTCATGTACGTAATGTCCAGCTCTGATTGAAGATGTTATCTCTTGAACCAAGAAGCAAGGGAAAAATGAATAGGGTCCATCAGGATATTTTGGACATAATAAGTTAAAAAGGGTTCATTACTGAGAAATGTAACTTCCTTTTAACCTTCTGAGTGCCATTGGGCTATCTAACACCAGTGATGTAACTAGAAGCCACCGGGCCCTGGTGCAGAAATTGTCGCCGGGCCCCCCCCCCATCTTAATGTTGCCCCATGTACATCTCCTACCTCCATCTCTTGCACGGTTCTCAGTTATGCAGAGCGCTGAGAGATGATGTCATCTCCCAGCGCTCTGCATTACTAGAGCGCCAGGAGATCAGCTGAGCTGCTGCGGACAGGGCTGTGGGTGAGTGGCGATGGGTTCGCAGGGGGCGGCCGGGCCCCTTGGAGTGATGGGCCCGGTCGCAGGTGCGACCCCTGCGACCCCTATTGTTACGCCACTGTCTAACACACTGCAAAGCAATGCATTGGATTCACCTCTGGCACTCAAAGGGTTAAAGTGCTGGAGTGTTTGTGACTTCACAAGTTAATTAATATAGCTGCAAAAGGATCAGGCATTTGCAAGCTAAGTAATTGAATTCGATACACCCCCCCCATGCTAGAATGGATGTTTCTTTGACAGCCTCTTTCCCACCCACTGCAGTGTAATGAAATCCGGAGAGCGTACACACAAAAAGAAATCCTTCATTGGAGACCCCTTGCTGCTCTGCAAAAGCAGCCCCTAGAAATTCACAGACATATGAATGGTACTTTGCAGATGATTTTGAAGGGCCATTTTCCTGCTTGATAGACTGGCTGCAGCTTTTAGCACAGCGGCTTATGGAGAAATGGGTTAGAAAATTAATCTTAAAACTTCTGACTCCTTTGTGCAAGTATCTATCAATTACATTTCATAAGGAGATGGAACTTGAAAACTCAATGAAATTTCATTTGGGTAATGCACAAACATTAATACATAAGTCACCCAAGAGGAGGGATGTACTAATATGATTCTGAGCTAAAATAGGTTATGGAACTGATTTCTGGGTGATATGTCGGCTTAATGACCATTTACTAAGCTACTTACCTGAAATGGGCCAAGGTGAGGGCTAGGGGAAAATGCATGGGCACTTTAGAGTGTTCATTTCCTCTGTGCCTTTTTTAACACAATGTACTAAGAAGACAGAAATATTAGTGGTTTGATTGTGACTCCATTTTCTGCACATGCTAGATGGGGATAACGGGGGTTGTATTCAACAGCTGGCGGTCCAACAGTTGGAATCCCTTGATTCCAATTATGTTTTTATTGTAAATACCAAAGTTGTTGAAATCTACTCAAGATTCTTGCTTATTTTTCACTTGTATACATTAACCTCTTAACGAAATTGGAAATGCAATGCTTCTCTATGTGATTGTGACATTTAGTGTCCAAGTGGTGAAATGGAAGGTATGACATGATTCAAATGTTTAAAGGAAACTAACATGAAAAAGTACTTTGGGTTACTTACAGCCCTAATCACCTAATCAAAAAAATTCTGGGACCTCCTTGTGAACTCTGTTGAGGTGGCTTCATGCTGTTGGGACATAAAGGGCCCACTGGTAATCATATAATTGCACAAACAGTCTGCCACCCCATACTTGTTCTACTGTTAGTCACAGAACTGCACATGTACTGTCTGATACCCCAGCCTTGTTTAACAGTCCACTGGTTGTTACAGAACTACACATACACTGTCTTACACCCCAGCCCTATTTTGCTGTCCACTATTAGTTACAGACCCATATTTACACTGTCTGTTCCCCCAGCCTTGTTCCACTCTCGAACAGAAATCATAGAACCACACATATACTGAAATACCAGGTTTGCCCCAAAGTCCACTGGTAATCATAGTCACAGAATGACACACAAGCCTTGTTTGACTATACACTGGTACTCTCAGAACCACACATACATTCTCTGACACCCCAGTCTTATTCCACTGTCGAACAGAAATCATAGAACCACACATATACTGAAACCCCAGGTTTGTCCCAAAGTCCACTGGTAATCATAGTCACAGAATGACACACAAGCCTTGTTTGACTATACACTGGTACTCTCAGAGCCACACATACATTGTCTTGTTCCACTGTCCACAGGTAGTCACAGAGCAACACAAAAGATGTCTGACAGCACATCCTTATTCCGCTGGCAGTCAGAACCATAAATATACTGCCTGACACCCCCAGCCTTGTTCCAGTAGCAGTCCACTAGTAGTCATAGAACCACACATAAACTATCTGATCCCTCAGCCTCATTCTGCTGCTCACTATCAGCCACATATCCCCACATACACTGTCTGACCACCCAGCCTGGTTCCAGGTCCTACTGGTAGCCATGGTAACCACAAACACTTCCTGATACCCCTGCCATGTTCCACTTCTCCTCCAGATCCACCTCATCTTCTACTGCACTCCTCCACTAATCCATATCCCATACTCCAATATCATGTGTATTTGTAAGTAACAATGAGTCGAATAGGGATATAAGTGGAGAAAGAGGAGCTTGTATGGGGAAAGGGCTGTCTAGTAAACAGACAAAAATACATATTTTTATAAGGGGCAAAATAGCCAATTGGCTAGTCATACAATACAACATAAAATATAGCCTAACACATAATGCATTGTTATTACATCCTCGGGGAATCTGTCCATGTTTCTCATTCCCTTGTATCACTTTTCTACCAAGTAAAACTACTGGGAAATGTGTAATTCCAAAAACAAGCTGTTTTTTTTTCTCTCTTTTTTTAACTTGGACATTGTCATTTGGTGTACTGAAAGCTTGCCTACAATTCACCAGGTGTTGTTGGCTTTTCTAATGAATAGCATGGAAGAGGCTAGTCCACAACTGCATTTCTCTTGGACTGTGATAGCTTCATTACTTCTTGACAGTTTAAACAAATATAACTTCTAAATAAAACAACTTCCAGTACTTTTACTCAGCAGGAAAATCCTTAAAACACAGGCATTCTTTAAAACATTAAGTTTAGTGACCCATTAAGAAAAAATACAAAGGCTCATTATGGTGGTTATCAGTGTTAATGTGCAGCACAGATGACCGCTGATCTCTGTGAGTAAGGAGAGGACAAAAACGGACAATACCTACTACCTTTTCCTTAGTGCTATGTTCATGTTTGCACCCCTGCTAGCTGGAAAAGGCACTTAATCTGGAATACTGCTCTAGCGTTATAGGGCACCATAGGGCATATAAAGTGGTTTTAGAAACACTCAGTTGTAGGCGATACTTTTCCTTTGAAAAACATTTCACTCTTACATTGAAGGTGTTTGAAAAGCAAACCTGCTAATCTGTTTGGAATAAGTCACATTTGTTGCCAAGCAATGAAGTTCCCACCTCTTAGGCTTCATTTGAAGATGATTTAGCATAGTCAAAAAGCTTGACTGGGCCATACGCATGACGTAAAGTGAAACAGTGGTGGAGAAAAAATTATTTCACAAAAAGCAACTAATAATTAATCCTAAAATGACCATAGAATTAATTGGGGCTTTTAACCCCTTGAATGACCCAGAATTGCTCTACTCTTAGTTTGTGAAATCTGGTGGTCCACATAAACAATCTTTACATAATGTTTTTTATTTTTATATTGTTTTATTTATTTTTATTATGTTCACAGTTCATGATTTAAAAAGTTACAAAATGCTGTTTTGTGGGGGGTAGCACTTTAACCTTTTAAGTATCAGAGAGCTATGATACCAAACTGGTTAATCTATTCTGAGAAAGGTTCACACAACAGTGCTGTGTGTGTAGCTCTGTCATTAAGTCATAAGTCATCCAACAACTAGAAAGTGAGAGAGAAACACTGCAAATTACTAAATTATTGGTCTGGCTAATAGACAGTTTGTACAGGAAACCATTTTCTGTATATGAATGTGTGCTTGTGTTTTTCTGGATATATGTGTGTATCTGTGTGTGATTGTGTGTGTGGTTCTCTGTCAGCTAAAGTTTGTATGTGTACGTGTATAACTTTCTGGTACTGGAAAAATGTAAATGTGTATATGTGTGTTTGTGTATACCTATCTTTCAATGAAAGTGTGTATGTGTATGTGTCAATCTGTCACTAAACGTTTTAGTTTATGTGTGTGCCTGTGGATCAGTAGCTGTTACCGAAAGTATCAGTTCAGATTTCTTCTACTGAAAGTGTTTGTTTATATTTACATGTATGCGAGTGTCTGTGATCTTGAGCGTGTGTATTGGTAGATGTATGTGTGTGCATGTGTTTGTGTCTTCTGTAGCACTGAATTGTTGTATGTGTAGCTCCAAGAGCATTGCTGGATTCCAAAAATATCTGGGTCTAGAGCAGTTAGGGTTGCCACCTTTTCTTCAAAAAAAATACTGGCCATGGCACTCCCTCCATAGACTTAACACTGGACAGAAGCCAATTTTTTACTGACCTGCCGGTAAAATACCGGCTGGGTAGCAACCTTAAGAATAGTGGTTTTCAACCCATGCCCTCAGTGGCCACTAACAGGCCAGGACTTAGGAATTTCTCTGCTAGAACACAGGTGAGTTCATCAGAGGCTCATTCATATTGATTAACTCACCTGTGCTCTAACAAGGGAATCCTCAAAACCTGGCCTTTTAGTAGCCACTGAGGGCATGGGTTGAGAACTACTGGCCTAGAGCCCGCCACCTGCAGTAGTGATGATAATAACCACACTGATAAGTGATGAGAACCAATGGAGCCAGTAAAGCCTGTCATTCTCTTTATACTTACCTCTTTACCCCAAAACCTAAGGTGTAAGAAGATGATTCATGGTATGGAATATCTCCCTAATTGCATGTTCTCTGTTCCAGACATGCTGCAGGGATGGAGACGCCTAGGGAATTAATACACAATTTTGCTATGTTGATTTTATTTTAATGTTATGTAGAGGCAAGGGTCACCAGACCCAGCATCTACAAATACATCAAATTGATAGTGAATTGTGCAGCTTGTTACCATGTAACATATTTCATTGCCCACTGGCAGAAAAGGAGGTGAGGCACACAGGGCATGGTTCACTGGGAGGTGGGAGTGCTAAATATTTTCTGGGGTAGGGGTATAGTAAGGACAGGAATGGGGGATAGTAAAGTTTCATAATAAAAGCAGCTCTAATTAATCATCATAGTATTTGGACCTTGCAAAGTGTTATTTCAATTCTGTCAGAGTTGTAGTTCAAGAGTAATTCAATGACAAAGTATCCCCCTCCCACCCCTTTTACTGATGTAACACTGCTCAGCCAGATCAGAAGGGAGGTGCCCAGGTAGATTGCAGAGAGGGACAATCTTCAATTAAGATAAGGGAAAATCCTGAAAAACTTGTCAAGGGGGGCAGGGCTTTCACTGTTCTCATAGGAAGAAGATTGTCCCCTTCTGTTATCTGTCTGGTCTATGGACTGGATTCCACATCTGAGAAGAGATGGCTTACACTAGGTAAAAGGGGTGGGAGGGGAAACTTTATCCTTCAATTACTCTTGAACCACAACTCTGACAGTATTGAAATAGCACTCTCTATGTCTCAAATACTATGACGATTAATTGGATCTGCTTTTATAGTGAAACATTACTATCCCTTTAATACATTTCTTGTTGTAGGATGTGTCTATATGCACTGGATTTGTTCCTTGCCTTTTGCCTCTGTTTTCCCCATTGCTCAACTGACCAGTCGCTTCTCTAGGAGTGCAGATTGCTCCACAATTGGTGGAGTTGGTTTGCTCCAGAACTTTCTTTAGTTTGCTGAATAAGGTCCACTTTGTTATAACACTTTACATCTTAAAGTAGTCACCAACACAATGTGAAACAATGTACTGGACAGCTCACAAGCACTCAAGGGGGGAGATTCACTAAAGGGTTGATACAGCGGAGATGACTTCTCCATGATATCACTTCTCCAATTCCTATGTTATTCTATGGAGCCTATGCACTAAAATCTCCAGAGCTGAAGAAATCTTAGTGCATAGGCTCCATAGAATAACATAGGAATTGGAGAAATGTTAAACTGGAGAAGTCATCTCTACTTCATCACCTCTTTATCATCGCTTAGTGAATCTTCCCCAAGGTGATAAAAGCCCCATTTAACCCCTTAAGGACCACTGACGTACCCAGACCGTCACGCTGGTCCGGCACTTAAGGACCAGTGACAGTTCTGGTACGTCACGTACTTTTACTCACCGCCCTCCTGCAGGAGTGCGATGAGTAATACCGGGGACTGAAGTTGATCGCTCCAGGAGCGATCTCTTTCAGTCCCCTGTTCAGCGTGCTGGCACACGTGATCAGTTACGTGGGGCGGCACATCGAACTTCCCTATCTGGTCTTTAAAGGACCACACACCCGAGGACCACTGGTCCTTAAGGGGTTAAATCAATTAATTTCAATTTACAGTATCGCTTTGCACCAGACTTGGTGGATTTGGTTTACTCCAGACCTGGGGGAGTTAAATTGCTCCAGAATTGTACCTCTTTAGTTTGATGAATAAGGCCCACTGAGCTTTAGCACTTTGGATGTTAAAGTGATAACCAACACATTGTGAAACAATGCAGTGGTGAGTTCTGTAGCATTCAAGGGGCATTCAAGGGGTTAAAAAGCTCTGACTCATATTCCTGGCTTATCACTATGTGCATTCCGTGTCTCTAAGCTTCTCCACTGTTTGTCTATCAGGGAACTCCCTATCCTTTCTCTGTGTCCTCTGGGGGAATAGTCTGCTTCTGTCTCCTATTCCCCATTACAGCACCTTTCTGCTACCAATGCCTTCCAGTGTTCCTTTGTAGTAGTAGCATCCCAGAGGTGTGTCTGTTTTAACAGGGGACCTGTACATGAAGATCCATTGATATGCAACAACGTGGTGCATGCTGGGGTTTTCTTCACATTTCAGGGCAACACTTTCAAATTTATTGTTCTGAGGACGCACTCTCAGTGCAAGTTTGAAAGTGATGCCCTGACCTCAAACCCCAGCATGCACTATGTCGCCACATGGTGACAAGTCAATCTTCAGGTACAGGTCCCCTGTTCCTTGGAATAGTGTAGCTATACAACTAAATGGATGTTCACATACATGTTTTTGGAACTCTCTGGTGCTAAAAGGGCAAATGGCTTTTGAAACTGAGTTAATCTGATAATTGACGGTCCCATTTAGTAAAGGTGAGGAGTCAGAGGCCATCTTTAGTATGGACAAGCTACTCATAGCAGGGCGGTGGTGTAACTAGTCATTCCAGGGGCAAACATTTTTTTTTTGGCCCCCATTACAAAAATGTTATTACAGTTCATACCTAAAACCAATTGGACCCTGAGGCACATAGGGCCCCCTTGGATGCTGGACCCCGGGCACAACTGTACCCTTTCCACCCCACTGTAGTTAGGCCCCTGAGGCAGGGTAAGCCCATTTCCAGAGAAAGTTCTCAAAAAAATAAATACCTAAAAAATAATACTAATATATATATGTATATATATATATATATATATATATATATATATATATATAGTAGTCCAGCAACAGCTGGGGACTAATAGGTTGCCTACATCTAATATAGATACTATACCAGTGGCAGTTTCTAAATATTGCGGTCCCAAAGCTTTTGATGCAAAGGGTTAAGGGCATTTGGAGATATCATCATGTAGATTTCAACAGGAAAAAAACTAATAGATCAGATAGACCTTCCAGTTACACAGTTAAATTCCTCCTAATATTTCAAATGGCGAAATAGGGACACTTTATTTTTGGATGTTGTTGCTGGGGGAGTGGCTAGTGGGGGTCACCTTATCAAGACTTTTTAGGGAATTACATGACCTATTCACACCACTTTGTGTAACTGAATAAATGTGTTACAGCAAGGCCAAACTATTTTATTTATACAGGGTAATTTATTAGCACAAATATTGAAGTTTTAACAAACATTAATGTAATACACTTATATGCACACCACACAGTCTGATCTCCTAAAAAAGAGGGACCCCATCATGGAAAAGAGGAACAGAGGGATTTGGATCTCAAAGAGGGAATGTCCCTACTAAAGAGAGACACTTGGGAGGTATGAAGTTAGCTCCTGTGAAATATCATAGGCCTTCAAGCAAATTAGCTATGCTGCATATTTAGTTAATTCCTGAGCAAATGCATCTCACGAAGCAATAGCTGCCAAAGTGAAACACACCATAGTCCAGCACAATACCTTTCCATATGGGCAAAATGACAAACTCTTTACTGCTGAATCTGAGCTGCCTGTGTGAACACAACCTAACCAAAAGATTTTTGTTACATGTGAAGCAAACAGCAGTGTGATACTGAGATGACTTACAGTGCCAGAAGTCTATGACAGTAATTGTGTTGCTATCCCTTTCAGCACTGAAGGAGTTGAACATGTGGACAGAATATAAATGAATATGACCCTGGACATATACTGTACAGATGACATATGTGTGAATCACCTTGAGGCAGATGTAGCAAGAACAACTGCAGCAATTAGGGAATAACCAATTGCACCACAGGGACGACATTCTCATGGATTTAAAGTGGACTTGTCACTGTAGACAAGTTCAGTTTTTTTATAGCTAATTAAAATATGCATATATGTTGAACTAGTCATTTTTTTCTATAAAACAAATAGCTTTTAAGAAATTAACCTTTACGTTTTGGTGATACGGTCGAACACATCAACTCGCTGCACAGTATGCTAATTAGTTTTGTTTAACCCTTTGAACATCAGAATGGTATCCAACGCCTTGGGTACCTCTCAAAGGGTAAAGTCCAAATGTACCACTTGCTGTACTATTAGAAATGTCCCCCACGTGCGTGGACTTTTCTCAGATCCATACATAGCACAGTGTGTTTGATAATATTGGCCCAGAATATAAACGAATTAACACAAAATGCCACACTGTGCCACCAATAAATAAAAGTTAGTTTCTCAAAAAATTATTTACTTTACAAACTAATGGTTTATACAACATATGGGCATTTTTAAATTCTCTAAAATTAACTAAGATTATCTTAATGTGATAAAAAATCCTGGTTATAAACTGTAATAACGCCTTTAACTCCTTAAATGCTAGAAAGGTCTTCGTTGCGTTGCACATTGTCAAACATGCACTCCCTTTCCCGTGGTACTACAAAGATCACTTCTACTGGCTCTGGTGAGACATTTGTGTGGTTGGTCAGTAAGGTGGTGATAGGGGATTTACAGGGTATAGAAAGAGGTACGGTAAGTATGGCTTTTGCTACTTGGGGCTAGATTGGAAATGGCTCCAGAGGGATTCTTTTTGCCTTCCTCTGGATCAACAGGGGTGATTTTGGCATGGGCTGGACTTAATGGATGCATGTCTTTTTTCAGCCTCATCAACTATGTTTTATATGTTATGATCTGTAAGGGCCAGATTTCTGATGAGACAGAGTAGGAAAACACTTAGAGCACCAGATTTAGTGGGGCTCCTGAGCTCTGCTTGACATATCCATATTCTCATTTGTGAGTGTGACAAAAGCAACCCCATCACTTTTCACTAGTCACCTTCTCCTGGTTTATGGTAGCCTGTTATGTTACATATCTCCTAAATGGCCATTACTTAAACCCTTGGATTCTAGAGTGGTCATCAATGTATTGTTTTACAAAGTGTTTGGATACCTCCCTGAATCCAAAGTCTTAAGAACTTTTTTGTACTTATATGTTCTAGGCTAAGGGTGTTTCTTTGCCAGGCTGAAATTAATGGGGTTGGATCAAATAATGATTGGAGTTGTGGTCATTACTAGTGCCAAGACAGGTCATGTGCTCTGTAGTAGACCTGAAAATTCCTGTTTTAATATTACTGTCAACCTCCATTTTGCAAGTGCAGAATATGTAACCACAAATTGCCTATACTGTTTTCCCTTTTATATACCTGAAACTGACTTCCCTCAATCCCTGCTTCCTTTTGGGAATTGTGAGAAAAGGGGAAGTGATACAATGTAACACTGTGCCTTTAGCATTTAGTGCTTTGCATGCTATAGAGCAGTCATGCTCAATATTTTTTGCAAAAGGCACCCCTAACACATAGTCATGTGGTTACTAAAACATTGCTCAATCATTATTTGAAAATATCTCAAGCATCCAAGAGGTTTATTAACCTGGGAAGGTCACTGGTTACATCTAGTTCTCACCAGAAACTGTTCAGTCTCTGACTTCACAATTTCCCCATTTCCACTCTCTGATCATCATCTTATCTCCTTCACACTATCTCACACACCTTCCCCTGCCCTCCCTAAATCACCCTTCCTAAACAGGAACATACATTCAGTCAAACTACCAGACCTGGCATCGACTGTGCAGACTTCCCTCTTTTCTTTCTGCCCTACTGCTACTACTACTAACACAGACATTGTGGTCCACGAATATAACACCTCATTAATGTCCTCCTTGGACCTGTATGCTCCCCTCCAAAGTCAACACTCCAGCCCCAGGAGTCCCAGACCCTGGCTAAATTCAAGAACCCGCATGCTCCGCACCTGTTGTCAAGCTGCAGAACGTCTCTGACGAAAGTAATTCTGTTGCCGACTTCCATCATTATAAATTCATGTTAATCCTGTTTTAACAAAGCTCTCACCCAGTCTAAACAGAAATACTTCTCTAAACTCATCACTACCCACAAATCTAACCCATGTGACCTCTTTAAAATCTTTGATTCTCTTCTCAAACCCCCAACCTTGAACTGCTCCTCCTTCTCTAACACTCCACAGGGCTATGCTGACTTCTTCAAATATTAGGTACAGTTTATCCATCAAACGATACCCTCTACATCTTCTCCTCCTATCCCCCTGATTCCTAGTCCACCCCGAGCAACCCTCAGCTCATTCTCCGCTACAACGGAAAAGGAGGTATCTCTTTTACTATCCTCCTCTCCACCCACTACCTGCCCCTCGGATCCCAGGTCCATGGAGGAGAACATGTTAAGGCTCTTGCAACTACTCTTTCTCCCAGCCTTACTAATATCTTCAACTCCTCTTTTTCTACTAGAACTTTTCCATCCTCATTCAAACATGCAATAGTCAGGCCTATACTCAAAAAACCCTCACTCAACCCCACCTGTCTTTCAAATTACTTTCCAGTTTCACTTCTCCCCTTTACATCTAAGATCTTGGAACATCTTGTATTCTCTCGCTTAATCTCTTTTCTTAATTCAAACTCTCTTCTTGATCCTTTACTTTTAGGTTTCCGTTCGAACTATTCCACTGAGACAGCCCTAACAAAAATTACTAATGACCCATACACAGCAAGGGACAAAGGACAATTCAGTATACGAATCCTACTAGATCTAGCTGCTGCTTTTGACACTGTTGACCATGCACTCCTACTGGACACACTGCACACCCTTGGCATCCGTGACACACCTCTTGAATGGATTTCCTCTTATCTCTCTAAATGTACTTTCAGTGGTTCTTTTGCTAATGCTTTCTCATCTCCCCACAACCTCTCAGGGATCAGTCCTGGGACCACTTCTTTTTTCCCTCTACACCCTCTCACTTGGTGACTTCATCTCATCTCTTCTATTTATTTACCATCTGTATGCAGATGACACGCTGATCTATCTCTCTGTCCCTGACTTCACTCCAGCTGTGCAGTCTCAAGTCACTCAATGTCTCTCAGCCATTTCATCATGGATAGCACACCGTCACCTTAAATTTAATATGGCTAAGACAGAGGTGGTGGTGTTCCCTCCTAAAATCCATCCACCAACCCCCTTCTCCATCACAATATAAAACTGTGCTATACACTCAGTATCCAAAACACGCTGTCTTGGGGTCATACTTGATTCTAAATTAACCTTCTCCCCCCAATTTCATATGCTATTGCTAATCGAGCTCTTTCCTGCAATGAGAGACTTCCACTTTTCAGTAAAAATGCCTCCTGAACTACACATGTGTTAGCTTTTGACAAATATAGCAATCGGTCTGTTTTTAATGACTTTCCCAAATATGCAAGCTTAAATTCAGTGTGACAGGTCCACTTTAATCTTGTGGTCTCACGGTCAGGCAGGAGTGAGGCTATTGAGAATGCACTATGCAATACACCAATGTGTATGTTTTCCTTATAAATTTAATACTAAACAAGATACGTTTTAACAAGTTGTGTTACCGCTCAGGGGTATTTTGCCATTTACCATATATATATATATTTATGAACATAAGCACAATGTGTGTGATAAAATATATTGAAGGAAGTCATGTCAGAGCTTTAGCTGATGGTCTCTGAGAGAAGCAGGCCTGTTTAGCTACTGGGTGAGAAAGTTGTAAACCACCTTGTGGGCCCAGGTGGCTTACTCACTACTGATGAAATTGGCCTACTGTTTTCATTTTGACCTGGAGCTGCAGCTCCATCAGTCCCCTTGTTAATAAAGCCAAAGTACAAGAGAATCTCTGAGGGCAGACGAAAACAAATATTGCTTGTTCTATGGCTAGTCACAGCTCAGAAGCATCACATTGCTCTTAGTGCCTAGAGAAACCATCTGCACCTCACTGATGAGGCCCAAACAAGGCTACAGTGTACATCTGGTATTTCCTATTATTCCAGTGTAGAGGAAACTTGCCTGTCACTTCGGAACTGGACTCTCTTTTTGGGTGAGATTAGTCTGATATGTACATGGAAATGTCTCCTCTGTAATGTGATTATTTTGAGCAGTGATTAGCTGTAGAACAAGCAATATCTGCTTTTGATTATTTTCAGTGAGCATGATGCATAGTTTCCTTTGTTTTGGAAATCCTTATTATGTCTCCCTATAGGTAAGGGGTAATCCAGATCTACACATCATGGACGAGGTTCAAACAAGATGTAACATTTGTCAGGGGTTAGCTCTTATCCTGTGCACTGCAGGGAAGACTTGCTTGTCATTTGTAAACTGGATGGGATTAGTCTAATATGTACTTGGACCAGAGGAGTAACTAGAAGCCACACCGGGCCCTGGTGCAAGAATTGCCATGGGCCCCCCCGACCACATTGGCCCCCCTCAACTACATTGGCCACCTCTACATTGACCCTTCCACAATGCCCCTCATTCTCCACAGTGGCCCTTCCACAATGCCCCTCATTCTCCACAGTGGCCCTTCATCTCCACAATGCCCCTCTTTCTCCATATTGCCCCTTCCACATTGCCCCTTCAACAATGCCCCCATCACGATGCCCCCATTCTCCACAATGCCCCTTCCACATTGCCCCTCTTTCTCCATATTGCCCCTTCCACAATGCCCCCATCTCCATATTGCTCCTCAATCTCCATAATGCCCCTTCCATAATGCCCCTCATTCTCCACAATGCCCCCATCACAATGCCCCTTCCACAATGCCCCTCATTCTCCACAATGCCCCCATCACTATTCCCCTTCCACAGTGCCCTTCATTCTCCACAATGCCCCTACTGACCGCCCCCCTCCTCCTACCTCGAGTCCCTGGTGGTCTAGTGGTGAGTCAAGCTCCCGAGTGGTTGTTAGTAATGCAGAGCGCTTGGAGATTATGTCATCTCCCAGCGCTCTGCATTACTAGAGTGCCGGCCGCCGGGAGATCACTTGTGCTGCGGGCGCGTGTCGAGGGGGTCGCAGGGGGCGGCCGGGCACCTGAGAGTGACGGGCCCGGTCGCAGGTGCGACCCCTGCGACCCCTATTGTTACGCCACTGAATTGGACAAGAGAGCTAAAATGTGATGCTTCTGAGCCGTGACTAGCCACAGAATAAGCAATATCTACTTTTGTTTGTTCTCAGTGAGCCTCTCGAATATTTTGGCTTGCCTTGTTAATAAAGTATTGCTTATAGGTATTTGACCAAATAATGCAAAAAAAAGCCTCATCTTGTAGGATGACTAATTAAAGGTAGTGGAATTCTAAGCTGTAAAATATGTGTGTGTGTTGTGTGAACACCATATACATATTGCATGGTTACTTCTTAAAATGTTATACAGATTAACATGCAATGCTATTTGCTTCACACACTTCATGGTATGTTAACTAAACTGTTACATATTTTGTGCAAGTCCACCAGTGTTGATATGACAAAAAGTGCCATCTCAATTAAGCACACTCTGTTCACATTTGTATCCCGCAGAACAGGAAATAATACAGAAGCATTTGCACAGGATAAAACAGGTGCATTTTAATGAGTAGCTAGCTAATATATTTATTTTTGGCATAAATTAGTAATTTACATATTCAGTACACAGGCAATTAGGGCATAACTATCAAAACAATGGTACATTTTTCAGGTTAGTTTTAATATTGTTAGTTTACATATGTGAAGTGGATTTTAGCTAATAGGAAAATATCAGTCTGAAACAGATATTTTAGAAAACACTTTATATGACTTAATGTGCCATGAAATATTAATGAAGTATGCAGTACTATGTGTCAAATATAGGCAGTCAGAGCACCAACTATGCATATTATATGAGAGGGGTAATCAATCTTTGCACATCCAGATGGTAGTTGTAGCCCCCCTCCCCCTAACAGCTAGAGGTACATAGCTGTAGTAGGGGGAGGAATCCTATTGCTCCAACCCTTTACCTCATGATTGCATTTGTGGACATCCATTGGGAACAGTCCTGCCCCAGTGACTTTTTTTTATCAGTTCATTGGAGTGCAGGGTATGACACATAAACAGGAGGGAAAAAAAAGAAGGGTGATATTATCCTGTACCTCGTGTTCTGCACCCATGCTTCTGTAAAAGGGTGTTAATTGCCCCAGGCATGTTAAACATGCAACCTTGGAGCTTTGCGACCCTCCCCCAGGTAAAAACTTGCAGCCCCCAGTAGGATTTCTCATTTAACTACAGTATGACCCTGCCAGGTAAAATTCCATTGTAGATCTTTATGGTTTGCTGTCACACTCTAGAGAAGGTGTAGAAAATCTTTGGTTCTCCAGGTATTGGCTGGTTGGAGATTACTAGAATTGAACCCAAAAACTGCCTGAGAGACAAAGGTTACTATATACTCCTTTCTCCAGACCACCCCCAACCAAATAATAGAGAAGACATCCACAGCCACTGCCCCCCCGCCCCACAGAGGGAATTTATGAGAATATGGCCCTTCTCAGATGGAATATTGTAATGTAGGCATCAACTACATTTGAATTTGACATAACTGCATTACTTCCTTGACCTAAATTTGAATTGTGTCTGCTCTTTTTTATGTCATCTCTTTTCCTGTTATTCCTTAACTACTGCAGCCACATTCAAACAACTACCATTTTAGATAACTGAGAATGCTTCTTCCAGTATCATTCATTGGTCTTCATCTGTTAGCGCAAAATACACAATTGCATAGATTACTTCAGACATCCTCTAAATAATGAATTCTCAAAATTGTTTTGTGGTGGAACCCTATGGTTTCACACAAAATCGCTAAACTCTAGCAACCAATCCATTTAATCCCTTGGGTGCTACAGAGGCCTCCAATGCATTGTGAAGCAATGAGTAAGAGTTCTCTCCATTATCCGGTGGATTAATTTAATATCAATATAAAAATATCAGAATGCTTTTTTCTATTGGTAATTGAAGACTAATTTATTAGATTGCATTTATTGTCTTCCACGCCAGGCTTGTTCCCATTGCAAAACTTTGTTATGTGGAGCCACTTGTCCTTTTTTACGGAATCTGGAGGTTCCACAGAAAACAAACGTAGAACTACTGGTCTAGATTTAAGTTTGAAATATTTCCAGTGTTAAAAAATCCTCAACAACATGGTTTCTCAGCTCTAGTCCTCAGAAACCACAAACAAGGCAGGACTTGATAATTTTTCTGCTTGTGTGTTTTACTCACCTATACTCAAGCAGGGAAGTCCTAGACATGGCCTGTTAGTGGTTTCTAGGGTCTAGAATTAAAAGCCAGTGATCTACAATGTTGACATCTCTTCAGTTTCTACCCCAATCTAAATTCTCATCTAATCACCATATGCTTTCTACTGTTATCTTTCTCAATATAACCTTTTCTGACATCAAGGATGGTCAAAAGTTGAAGTTGTTTTTTTTCTTGTGTGCCAATTTCTGTGAAAAAAAACACACAATTTCTGTTTTTTCTGTGGAAATTACCATAAAATGTCCTCCTAATCACTGCCAACAATAAAATCCTAGTGAGAACTTTGTCACACTGGTCCTATGCCAACTAAGGCAGTGAGAATTCCTACTGCAGTACTATTACTGCTGAGTGCTGAATTGGAGACATTTTTTAGCAAATTGTGTCCTACAGCAACATAAGTCTTGAAACATGCATTAGCGTGCTGAGGCCTAAGGCAACATAACCCTTGAAAAAATTGTTAGTGGGTTGGTAGGAACCTCCATTTTAAGTTGCTGATGGTGATGGACCAAGTGTATTGCCCTTGCAAGGAATGTATAGCACTGTTAGCAGGCTGAGTCTTACTGAAACATAAGCCGTGAGAAAAATGTTAATTCCTCCCACTTTCTCAAGATGCAACAGTTATAAGCACTTGCCAGCTCTTTGGATAATCTTTCCTTAAGTATAAAGGGTTGCCTACTTCTAGATTTCAGAAGCAGGACTCTTGCCAGCTTTTATATTGGTCTTCTCGTATAAAGTTTATAAATTTGTTTGTAATGTTAATTCTCATCTCTAGAGCAATGTGCAAGATGCTAGAATTTGAAAGGAACAGTAACACTTCATTATGAAAAATATGGTGCTTGTACGGCATATTGTCCAGCACCTACATACTATGCTTATGTGAGCTCTTGTGCTGGTCAGCAGGACCTCCAACCTGGTCTGCAGCAGATACACTTTAAATCAAGAATCGGAAACACTTGGGAATAGAGTAAATTAAAGTAAATTGTTTGGGAGTAAATATATAGCTCCTTCCAAACAGTGACCAGTGAGGGAACAGGGGCTGTATACTCACAGGAGTTGAAGGCTGAGTTGGAAGTGAGGAAATTAATCTTCCCCATCTCCAGGAAGCTACTAGATAAAGAACCCAGTATCTATTCTAACAGAGTGCTTTTTGGCTGTCACACAAACAGTATAATTGCACACAGTGTGTGTGCTTTAATACTAGCTGATGTGGTGTGGGGGTGTTAGTGTCCTTTTAAAGTGTCACCTTTTCACTGATGAAACATCCTCTGATTGCTGTTCTTCACTCCAGTCTACATACACAAACATATGAACCTGCAAATATTATTTTTTCATGATAAAACATTACCATCTCTTAGGAAAACAGGGAACAGTATACTTACACAGCCTGTTTGCTATCCCATTTATTTATCAGTTTATATAGTTCTCACTGGCTATTATGTAATCCCTCAATGCTAAAAAGAGGTCTCCAGTGCATTGCATTGAATTAGAGTATTTTCAAGTAACCAGGGATTAGGAGTTTTTCTTTCTGTTCATCTATAGATATATTTGTGCCATGAAACAGTGAGTAGGGCTGGGGGTTGAGTCATGTAAGTAGTGGGGTGTGGTCATGGGAGGGGTTAAGGGAGCCTAGGGTACCTGACATATAAATCTGGCCTCGGTTTGTGTAAACGAAAAAAGAAAAAAAAAAAAAAGAAAGTGTATTTACAAAAAGCCTAGTATTTTAACATTCATCATTTGAGAACTCTACAGTGCTAAAGCCAGCATACGGAAACCGATTTTGAGTCTTTTACAGCTTTTTATTTTACTCTGGCTCCCCCCGGTGGGTTAGACAGCTTATTATAACTTAATTCAGAATGAATGGAACTGCAGTCTTTAAATTGCCTCCTGAACACATTATTCTGATAATTTAAATGTTTTAATGAGACTTCCATCTCATTAGACTACAGTGATGGCCAAACCTTTCAGAAGGTGCAATAGAAAATGATAATTCTTTACAAAGAGCTGCATAAAGCTAAAAATGATGCAAATTTGTTTGAGGGTTTTATTCCGGTCATGGTTACCAGGGTAACAACTGAAATGTTTAATTATAAAACACTTTTATTCCAAGAACATGATCATACACACTTACATACACTGTAGATTTAGATTTTATTGCTCTGTTGGATTGTGTTTTTCTTTCCCTAATAATGTTATATACCAGAGTATAATTTTTCCTTTGCTCTTAAATGAGCAGTGAATGTTTTTTTAATGAAAAATATGTATTTTTCCTGTTTTTTAATACAGTACTGAAAGAATTGTAATTCAAAAGTTATTACAGATCAAACATGTGCTAATTTGAGTTGTAATAATGTTTGAATGAATGACCTCCCAGTGGAGAATTTGCCCTTGCTTTACTCAGCAGGAAAGCCCTATAAAAACACTACTGTTCAAATGTTTTGGGTCCCTTAGAAATGTCCTTGTTCCTATGGTGGGAGCAGCTTGACCATATGGTATGTAAGACGTGCCCATCAAGGCAATCCAAATTGTGGGAGGTGCTTCAGGAAGCATGGGGTGAACTTCCTTCACATTAACTCAACAAATGGACATCTAGAATGCCAAAGGTCTGCAAGGCTGTAATTGCTGCAAATAGAGGATTCTTCGATGAAAGCAAAGTTTGAACACTATTATTATTTAAATTAAAAATCATTATTTCTAATCTTTTCAACGTCTTGACTGAATTTCCTATTCATTTTGCAACTCATTTGAAGGAAAACAAGGACATTGCTAAGTGACCCCAAACTTTTGAACAGTAGTGTATAAATATTTGATATAATAAAAGTCTACATCCCTTTTAATTCAGTAGAATTCTGTAGTCACATTATTCTTATAGAACATGTTTACTTAGACAAGGAATGTTGTCATTACGGCACTGAAATGGTTAATGTGAATCTCTAAAATAAGTGCTTGTATCCTAGAGACATGTCCAGTGAAGATTCACTAAGTGGTGCTAAAGAGCTGATAAAGTAGGGAAGCCTTCTTCAGTTCATCAGTTCTCCATTTCCAGTGTTATTCTATAAAGCCTATGCACTAAGATCTCCAGAGTTGAAGGAATCGTAGTGCATAGTCTCCATAGAATAATACAGGAACTGGAGAAGTGATATCACTGGAGAAGTCATCTCCACTTTATCACCTCTTTAGCACCGCTTAGTGAATCTCCCCCCTGGAGTCTAAATGTAAAATTATATTAGTACATGTATTTGGCTCTCAATTAGTTAATATTTAGGTCTGGCTGTTGAAGATAAAAAAGAAAAAAAAACTTGGACACGCATTCTGGGCCATTTTAACAAAAAGGCAAAGTGTGCAGCTTCCCATGGTTCACTAATAGAAGTGGGCCCCCCACAGTCAATGAGAAGCTCCGACTGTCACACAGTACAACAGCCCTCTGTATCTCCCCCATCCTTTTTGTCTGTAACACAAAATGCAGTCTGCTAACCGTGCGAAGCTAGGTGTCAAAACTCAGTACTTTGTCTAGCTTCTATAGGTGTCAGCTCTTAGCACTGTGTGAACCTTGGTGTGAGCACATAACATTCTATTGATTTAACGTAAGTTAAAAAGTGTCTTATTATTGTTACAAGCTTGAATTCTCACTTTTCCAGGAGGCAGAAAAAGGTGTAATAATTATTTAACCCTTTGAAAAAATATAGGAAAAATGGGCAGACTAGAGGGACTGAGTGGTTCTTATCTGCCGTCAAATTCTGTGGATGCTAGACAGGTGTCCAATGCATTGTGAAGAAATGCAATTGAAACCTCTAAAGAATTAAAAGGGTTAAGGTAGGATATTTAATACTTTGCCCTGGGCCTGGGCCCAGCAGCTCCTTAAAATGGCCCTGCAAATGCTGACTATTATATAATTACTTTTTTTATATAATGCCATTTATTTGACTCAAAGGTGTGCTGAATGGTCTTGATTACTCCAGTGTGCTACATGGCCTTTCCATGTAATGTTCTTGGTTTAGATGACACATGAATGACTCTAACAAATATGGGATTGATTCGCTCTGCTCATAACAAGCCATTCATCTCTTTCAATAATACTACACCTAAAGTAATACACATAAAACAATGTAATGAGGTGTCTTGTGATCTAGCGTATAAGGTCAGTGACTATAGGAACAACTCAACACAATATCAGTATTGATTGAACTGCGGTGAGAAATGGGTTTCCATCAAGGTCTTCTCTTGTAGCTTCCATTATGTAGCCAGCTGCAGGGTCCTACATCAGCACTAACATGTCTGTCCTCCTTCACCCACTTCTAACACTCCCACAGGACACATCCCATTTTCCATCCTACATTTCCCAATTCTCTAAAATTGCCCAGGGGTCTAATGAGAGAACTATAGCTTAATTATACAGTTAATTGAAAGGAAAACAAAACACTATTAAAGCCAATAATTTTGTTCCTTTCTACCCTTACAAAAGATCATTACTATAGTTACAATGGAGTGATCACCTGTCCATATTCTTGCCTCAGTGGGATCATTCATTTTGAATGGGAGGAATGTTAGTAACGGGCAAATCAATCTAAAGAAGTCATAAACAGTTTGTTGCAGTGTACAGGAATGATGCTAGTGGCTTCTCCACTGCTCTTTGAAGCAATGCATTACTGATGTCTATGGAATCCAAACTGATAATCATTGATATTGTTTCATCATTTAGATGATGAAGTCAGTAATTGCTGATTCAGGAGTTATAATAGGTCAGCACAAAGGGCAGTATGTTCAAAAGAAAAGTGGAGGAGGTTTGGGGCAATCCATTTACACCACAGTGGAGAACTAAAAACTCCCATTGATTTAAATGTGGATTTTAATCCCATGAATGCTAAACAGTTCTCCAACACATTGTAAAATGCATTGGAGACCTGTCTTGTATTCAAGGGGTTAAAATCCCCATTTAATCAATGGGAAATTTTGGAATTTTTAGCTCTCCCCTATAGTGCAAATGGTTTGTCCCAGAACTCCTGCACTTTTCTTTTGAATTTACGGCCCTTTGAACAAAATGCCCCCTTAAATAAGAAGTAAACCACACAGAGTAGCTTGAATTTATTTTTACATTAGTCTACTGTCTCATTTACACATCCAATGAAAGAACATAAAAACAAACCAAATCATTATCAGGTAGGTACATTTTTTGTAATGACTGAGAGAATGGAAAAACGATTGATGTAGTAAATATCTACTGGCCACATAGGCACTCATGCATTAGACCAGGGGCATGAACTGATCATTTAATTTTACAATGCTGCCACTCCCTAACTTGATAAACTAGCAAGATACTCCTTTAAAGAAATACTAAACCAATTACATTTTTGATGCTATTATTCAGAATTTACATCTCAGGTGCTCCAAGGCAAAGACACTAAAGCCACTCTTAGCTCCACCTATGACCATACTCTATTCCTCAAAATACCCCACCCCCTAGCCTCACCCACTCATTTTAAAGCTTAAAGAGATAGTAATATTTAATTTTTGCAGGAAATAATATTGTATGTATTAAAGAAATAAACCAAAGCATCTATATATTTTTCCTGTAACGGTCATAGTTTAAGAGCAATTGCATTTTAAAGTTTATCCCTCCCACCCCTTTTATCTACATCATCGTTCAAGCTGACAGACTTGGATTCTGGTCTGTGGACTGGACAGATTGTCTGGAGAACCGAAATAGGAGTGGATACAAAGGAAATCTCAAACCATGTCCATGTTGTAGACTGCCGTCATGAAGATTTCCTTCGTATACTCTCCTATGTCAGCTCTCCAGTCCGCAGACCAGAATCCAAGTCTGACAGATTGAGCAAAGGCGTAGATAAAAGGGGCCGGAGGGGTGAACTTTAGAACACGTTTGCTCTTTAACTATGAGGGTTATAGGAAAAATTACAAAGATGCTTTGGTTTATTTCTTTAATATATACAATATTATTGCCTGCAAAAATGAAGTATTACTGTCCCTTTAAAAGTTACAGAGTGCTTCAGTTATTTACTTCACAATGTATGGGAGACCCCTCATCCAATTAAGTTAAGTAATAGACAGTAAAGGACAGAGTAAACCGGTAACTACATTGATTAACACAACTCAGAGGCATTGGGATTATTATAGCCACAAGCACAATGCCAAATGTATGTTTGGCCAGCACAGCTGAAAATTTCCTGCAAAATTGCTATTCTATCAATTGTCTACGCTGGCCAAATGGGAAATCCACCATGATCATAGTTTTTTCCCCGATATAAATGGCCTGTTAAGCCACATTTATTTTAAGTAAAAATGTTACTTTTCAGAGCTTTCTCTGTTTTCTAAAATACAGTAGAAATTGGAGACCTTTTACTCACTGAGGTTCATATGTCTTAAAGGGATAGTAATGTTTCATAATAAAAGCAGCTCTAAGTAATCATCATAGTATTTGGACTTTGGGGAGTGTTATTTCAGTTCTGTCAGAGTTATAGTTCAAGAGTAATTGAATGATAAAGTATCCCCTCCCACCCCTTTTACTGATGTAACACTGCTCAGCCAGAGCAGAAGGGAGGTGCCCAGGTAGACTGCAGAGAGGGACACTCTTCAATTAAGATAAGGAAAAAAACAGAAAAACTTGTCAAGGGGGCAGGGCTTTCATTATTCTCATAGGAAGAAGATTATCCCCTTCTGTTATCTGTCTGGTCTATGGACTGGATTCCACATCTGAGATGGCTTACACTAGGTAAAAGGGGCGGGAGTGGGAAACTTTATCATTCAATTACTCTTGAACTACAGCTCTGACAGTATTGAAATAACAGTCTCTATGGCTCAGATACTATGGAGATTAATTGGAGCTGCTGTTTTTGTGAAACATTACTATTCCTTTAAATAATTTGTCAGTGTAATCTAATTTCTCCCACAAAATGTACTGTTGTGGATATTCTCTATGCTTGATAGGCACTATATCATAGAATTCTCGTAGGTCCTACTCTATATTTTACATGTCATAGAATAATATTCCTTTGGGGTTTACTGCTCTATATTTGGTAAATTGTGTTTTCCTTTGAGGTAAAGTTCAGAGGCCAACAGAATGTTGCACAGATTTCACTGTGATGAAATTGGTTTTGACATATTTATGTTACTAAGGTCCTTATGTATAAAAGCAAACTGAAACAATTCTGGGAAAAAGCATCTTTACCATGGGGAACAAAGAAATATTTCCATTGGTCTAAATGGGGTTGTTAACAGTTTGAGTGCCAGAGAGGCAGGCACTGCATTGCTCTGCAATACGTTGAATACCCCTCTGGCACTCAAAGGGGTAACCAACTGCAGACTAGCGAGGACTCCAATGCATTGTGAAACAATGTGTGGAGACCTCTCTAGCATTCAAAGGGTTAAAAACTCCATTTAAATTAATGGGAATTTTGGAATGTCTGTTTCTCCCCTATAATGCAGTTGGTGTGTCCCAGAATCGCTCCAAATTGCTTTTATACATGAACACCGTGGATCTTTTTGGTGAAAGCCAACTGATGTTACTTTGGAGTAAATCAACTGTACCATAAGGGACAAATACAAATTCCAGTTATATTAAAGTGGGTTTTTAACCACTTGAACACTAGAAATGTCTCCAATGCATTGGGAAGCAATGCTTTGGAGACATCTCTAGCATTTGAGGGGTCAGAAAGCTTTTTTCAAGTGCATGGGAATTTAAGAATCCCCCGTGGTGCAGATGGTTTACTCCTGAATAACTCCAGCTTGCTTATTTGGGCCTATGTTACTTATTAAATACATCTATCTTTCTCCTTCCCTTTCACCACTCTGCCCCTCCCATTCACCACTCTGTGTCTATTCTTCTCCCTCCTTCCCTCCCATTCTCCTCTCTGTGTCTGTCTCCCCCCCGTTCACTCCTCTGTGTCTGTCTTTTTCCCTCCCAATCTCTACTCTGTATCTTTATCCCTCCCATTCACCACTCTGCTCCTCACATTCCCACTCTGTGCCTGTCTTTGTGTCTATCTTTCTCCTTCCCTTTCACCACTCTGCCCCTCTCATTCTTCACTCTGTGTCTATCTTTTTCCCTCCCTCCCATACTCCACTTTGTGTCTGTCTTTCTCCCTCCCATTAACTCCTCTGTCTGTCTTTCTCCCTCCCATTCACTCCTCTGTGTCTGTCTTTCTCCCTCCTATTCTCCACTCTGTGTCTTTCTCCCTCCTATTCTCCACTCTGTGTCTTTCTCCCTCCCATTCACTCCTCTGTGTCTGTCTTTCTCCCTCCTATTCTCCACTCTGTGTCTTTCTCCCTCCTATCCACCACTCTGTGTCTTTCTCCCTCCCATCCACCACTCTGTGTCTGTCTTTCTCCTCCCATTAACTCCTCTGTCTGTCTTTCTCCCTCCCATTCACTCCTCTGTGTCTGTCTTTCTCCCTCCCATTCTCCACTCTGTGTCTTTCTTTCTCCTCCCATTCACCACTCTGTGTCTAGTTTTTCTCTCTCCCATTCACCACTCTGCCACTCCCATTCTTCACTCTGTATCGGTATTTCTCCCTCTCTCACATTGTCCACTCTGTGTCTGCCTTTCTCACTCCTCCCATGCATCACTCTGTGTCTTACATATATCTCAGTATTCACATCCCCTTTCCATCATTTATATTCAGCACTAGCTGTAGTGGCACAGTGTTGCATTATGTCACAATGTGTTGAATACCACTCTGGAATCTAAAGGATATTAAACATACATTAAATGAAAAGAAATAAAAAAAAACACATTTATATGAATTTTATATTCATTTGAAAACCCTAATTTTGTGTGTGTGTGTGTGTGTGTGTGTGTGTGTGTGTGCGCGCATATGTCTGTGTGTGAGAGAGAGAGAAAGATAGACACAGAGTGGTAAAAAGGAAGGAGAAAGACACAGATTGGTGAAAGGGAAGGAGAAAGTCAGACACAAACTGATAAAAGGAAGGGAGAAGGATAGGCACAGAGTGGTGAATGGGAGGGGCAGAGTGGTGAAAGGGAAGGAGAAGGAGAGACACAGAGTGGTGAAAAGGAAGGAGAAAGACACAGAGTGGCGAATGGGAGGGGCAGAGTGGTGAAAAGAAGGGAGATAGATATGTCCAAACTCGACCGCATCACCGCATCACCAATAACTCAGTCATCCAAACTGTGTAGTAAAGTCAATAGAAATACCATTATTTCTTGATTTAAAATACCAGTTCTTTCAGAGGGAAGTGGGCTGTATGGCAGGGCAACAGATACAATAAAGACGCGGTGTCCCTATCAATCTGATCAACGCGTTTCGCATCTGGAATGCTTAGTCTTGATTATCAGATTGAAACAATATCGACTGCCACCTATTTGAACTCTCCCAAGCCTATCCTCAACTTTGTAGCTCAAACTGACAAAACAATCATATCCTCATTGGTAGTCGCAACTTCCAAATACATGCAAACCGCAACAGTCGGCTCACCCCACCCCAATTAAAGGTAATGTACCCGGCTATGCTGTTAATACTAATTATTTGCAAGGATCAACGAGTCAACCTGATGTAATCACAAAGGCTAATGGGGACATCGAACAGCCCGAGCCAGCATTATCCAATAACCCAAAAAATTATTATTATAAGACATTAATAAAAAACATATTAAACAATGACACATCAAACATAATAAAAAGACTCATCGGCTAAAAGAGATCAAGTTTTAATCCCAAAATAACAGTAGCATATACACAAATGGAATAAGATTGAACCCAAGAAACTATTGGAGTTCAGGAAAAACAATAACAAGCTACAAGGTTAGACTCACAGAAGGTAGCACATCACTAGATGTATTAGACATAAGTTACATCATAACTCTTATTCAAACCTTGCGGATATCTTGTTCCCATTATAAAAATCCAAAACGTCTTGCGTTTTAAAAGTTTGTCATCCAGATCTCCCCCACCTTGTCCCAACTCTTTCCCTCCCATTCTCCACTCTGTGTCTGTATTTTCCCTCTTTCCCATTAAAGGGATCGTAATGTATTATTTTGAATTCATTTACTATTGTAGATATGAAAAAAATAAATCCATTGATCCCAGTCCGATCTCTCAAACATATATAGTTTGAGAGATATAAGGTTCCAAAATTCCCCCTCCCTCCCCTTTCATTGACATCAGCATCTAGCTGACAGAAGCAGATCCAGGTCCAGGGACCAGCGTTGGCTCTTAAGCAGAGCTGAAATAGAGCAATCTGAAAATAAACACTTCACTGGAATGGACTGCAATATACTTGGTTTACATGCACACTTTGCAGACCGTTCCAATGAAGTATTTATTTTCAGTTTGTGCTATTTCATATCTGCTGAAAAGCCAACGCTGGTCCCGGGACCTGGATCTGCTTCTGTCAGCTAGATGCTGACGTTGATGAAAGGGTAGGTTAAAATAAAAATAATAGAATAATACATTACTATCCCTTTAATGAGAAAGTGGGAAAATACAGACACAGAGTGGAGAATGGGAGGGAAAAAGACAGACACAGAGCGGTGAAGTTTAGAGAGATAAATAGACAAGAGTGGTGAAAGGGAAGTAGAAAAATAGACACAGTGGCAAATGGGATGGACAGAGTGGTGAAAAGGAGGGAGAAAGACAGACAACAAGTGGTAAATGGGAGGGGCAGAGTGGTGAAAGGGAGGGAGAAAGACAGACAACAAGTGGTAAATGGGAGGGGCAGAGTGGTGAAAGGGAGAAAGATAGAGCAGGGAATGGGAGGAGCATAGTGGTGAAAGGGAGTGATAAAGATAGATACAGTGGCAAATGGGAGGGAGGGAGAAAGACATACACAGAGTGGTGGTGAGTCTTCTACCTGGATCCAACACATGGCCCTACTATACTTTCAGTGTGCATATGTGTGCTCATTTAAAGTATCGTAGTGCCCCTCACACCTGCAATATATGGTGATTCAAAGAGCTCTAAAGCTTTCCACAGACAGCAATATGGAAATTCTATTTTTCCCCTCGGGCCACCATTTGGCTATGTGGAATACTGTATGGTTTCAAAAATAACTTTTAGTTGTAATAGCTTTTGAATGTAGCATCTCTTTTATAATAGAAAGAGAGTTTTTTTTCCATTGAGTACATTCACCACTGGGAGATGCCTCATTCAAATATTATTACAGCTCAAATTTGCCTGATTGTTTGACCTTCCTCTTCAGTTTACTCTTTGGATACTACAGATATCCAACACATTGCAAGATGGAGCTAGCATTGGAAATGTTAAGGATATATTTTAAACATAGCTTACCAGCAACTCTTTAAAGCAGGGGCACCCAGCTCTTGAACTCTAGGCCAACCACCAGGTCATAAATTAAGGACACTTCTGCTGAACACAGCAGGGTGAGTGAGGCTCTAATCATCTCGCTGATGCTTAGGCGGTAATATCCTTAACCTTTTGACTGAGAGGGTAAACAACACTGTGCAGAACAACTTGTTGCTCGTCCCTCTGGCACTCAAAGAGTTAAATTAACACTATTGCCTGTTTATAACAAACCACCGCTTACCTTCATCTGGACAGCAAATACTAATGACCAGTTTGAATTAATTCTGGGTGGACTGGATCTCCAAAATTAATCTTTAATTAGTACTGGATTCCATGTCCACAAAGGTCATCTTGAGTCTTTGTTGCTAGACCCCTAACTTGTCCCAGTGAAGTCTTTTAAGTGATGGAAGACTTCAGCGGTAGGGGGTTGAGATTCACATCTTTATCGCACCTTAGTGGTGGATCACCCAATCCTCCTCTAAGCACTCCACTCCATAGGTCTCGTTGACACCTTGCTTTTCATCATACCTCTGCAACCACTCTTTCAGTGTGTCCTACTCTGGCTTCAATTCTTTACCCCTCCCACTGCATGTTGAAGCACCACAAGGTTCAGTCCTAGGCCCCTTGCTCTTTTCAATCTACACCTCATCCCTTGACAAACTAATAAACTCCTCTGGGTTTCACTGTCATCTCTATGCTGGTGACACGCAAATCTATCTTTCCTCCCCAGATCTCTCCCCTTCCCTCCTGTTCCAGGTATCTAATTGTATCTCTGCTGTGTCTTCATGGATATCCTCTCATCATCTCAAACTTAACCTTAGCAAAACCAAACTCATAATTTTCTCTCCCTCTCCAGACATCCTTACCGCAGATATTTCCCTCACTGTTAACAACACCGCCATCACCCCAACCCCTACGTCACACTGTCTGGGGGTCACCTTTGACTTTGCCCTATCCTTCATTCCCCACATTCAGTCAATCACCAACCCATGCCACCTTTACCTCCATAATATCTCTAGACTCTGACCTATTCTCACCCAAGATACTACTAAAAGTCTAATCCAAACACTCACGCCTATGTAACTTACTCCTAATTGGCCTTCCTCTCACCAGACTAACCACACTACAGTCCATAATGAATTCTGCAGCAAGGCTAATCTACCTCACACATCGCTCCTCTAACACTACTCCTCTTTGCAAATGCCTACTCTGGCTCCCATTAGCATATAGAATTAAATCCAAATTCTGGTGTTAACATACAGAGCACTTACTAACGCTGCAGCCCCCTAAATTTCATCTCTTATTTACAAATACATTCCCGTTCGCCATCTTCGCACTGCACAGGATCTTCTCCTCTCTATAACTCTTATTACATCCTCCCAGTCTACATGACTTCTCCCGTGCTGAAACCAAGCTCTGGAATTCCCTCCTCCATCCCATCAGACTCTCCAAAGCCCTGAAAACTTACCTCTTCAGGGAAGCCTATCAACCCTCTCCATAACCATTATGAGTTCACTCTCATTCCCTTCTAATATCACTCTCCCACTTACATCCACATCACAACCTCATTGTTTACATAGTTTTCTCTCCCAAACAGAACCACTGCCTCTCTGGACCACTGCACTCAATTGCACTTCTTATTTGCACCCATTGACCAGCAGTTCATGTGGCAGGAGGCACTTAAACCCCAAAGCATTTATTCCTTCTTTGTCCAACCTACCTTCCTCTAAATGTAAGCTCTTACGAGCAGGGCCCTCTGATTCTTTTGTTTTCCATGTTCCCTTTGTACTATTTAATATGTCTGTATGTCTATTCCCTATTGTACAGCACTGCGGAATAAGCTGGTGCTATATAAATAAAGAATAATAATAATAAGTTCTCTGGTCTAATAGATGCACATGGTACAACATGAGGACACCGTTACCTTATCATCTTGGATGCTGAAGACCTTGTTAAAGTAATGATGTGTCTGACCCACTTTTGCAGTGAACTTCTAGGAAATGTCACTGAATTCTTAGAAAACCAAGAGATACTGATTTTAGCTTAAAGGGACAGTAATGTTTCATAATAAAAGCAGCTCTAATTAATCATCATAGTATTTGGACTTTGAAGAGTGTTATTTCAATGCTGTCAGAGTTGTAGTTCAAGAGTAATTCAATGACAAAGAATCCCCCTCCCGCCCCTTTTACTGATGTAACACTGCTCAGCCAGAGCAGAAGGGAGGTGTCCAGGTAGAGTGCAGAGAGGGACAATCTTCAATTAAGATAAGGGGAAAAACCTGAAAAACTTGTCAAGGGGGGCAGGGCTTTCATTGTTCTCATACGAAGAAGATTGTCCCCTGCTGTTGTCTGTCCAGTCTATGGACTGCATTCCACATCTGAGAAGAGATGGCTTACACTAGGTAAAAGGGGCGGGAGGGGAAACGTTGCTTGTGAATATCTCTCAAACCATAAAGGTTTGAGAGATAAGACTTATATCATTCTTCATGTTTTTTTAATGCCTACCAAATAAAATAAAGATAAAACGTAGTATTACTATCCTATCCCTTTAAGCTCTTTGATGCTAGAAAGGTCTTTTTTCAATGAGTCTGAGACCTCTCTAGCACCAAAGTGGTTAAAACACTGATGTAGTATGTCATTAAGAGGGAACATGTTTGATAGAATAAAATAGTGATTTTCCTTGTAATTAATATCCCCACAATAAATCTCAGCACTGCCTGCAGACGACCAGTGTTTATGCTCAGATTCTGGCCAACAATCTTTTACTTGGTCTAGAATTAAATCCACTGGTAACCTTTCCATTCCCACTGTGCATATCAAAAGTAGCCAATTTTTAGACCTCCAGATGTTGAGAAATTATAAAGATTTTGAATTCCTTAAATGCTAGAGAGGTCTCCAAAGCATTGCGAAGCACTTAAAAAAAACATTTCAAATCAGTCAGAATTGTTAATGTCATATGTTTTTTTAGCTGAAGAATTGTCCTGCTTTCTGCATATGGCTAAGTGTGTTTATATCTAAAATGTAGTCATCTAATCCTACTTGGTGTTATCAATTATCGCTCATCTTTTAGGGTGCTACCAGACTGAACAGGACAATATTGTTCTCTATTTTTATCACTTTGACAGACTTGCTTTATACTGTTACATTTAGGATATATTTTATTATATATCCTGTGGAATACAGATATAAGTTTAGATTTTATTGTTAAATTGTCATTATTATACGTACCTGGAGGCATTCTCTTCATATATATTTTTTTTGTTTTGTTTGCATCTTACATTTGGCTATAAGTTACACTATAGCCTATTGATGTTAGCAGCGTCTCTGTGATATATACTTTAGCTAGATAGTGTGAAATTGGTGTTAGCGCTTATTGTCCCTATTCCATTACAATTTTTTTTTACATTTCCACTCATTCTCAGTGTATTTATTTTTGTCTTTTATCTATCTGTCTATCTATCTATCTATCTATCTATCTATCTATCTATCTATCTATCTATCTAGTTTTGTGTGTGCATGTGTATGAAGGACCAGACCAGCCAGCCCTCTCTATTCACAAAAGCAGTACAGGAACCAAAGCCTGTCTCTTGTCACTATGTCAGGAGCAAAGACAGGACAATGTTGGTGAGTGAAAGTGATGCATGCTGGGGCATGATATTGAGTTCTGTGTCACAGAGCACTATATTCAAAAACACTGTATGTTTAAATCTAGTTTTCTCCAACATCAAACTCGGTATGATGTCGCAGGATATGGAGATTTCCCTCTCTGCAATGGCACATGGGAGTGAAAAACCTGAGTTGTAGCACCATTGAGAAGCTACCACGCCTAGAACATGACACTTTACCTTGTTCGCACTTGATGGGTGCTCCTCACAATCGTTTGTTTCCCAGCATACATAACATTCATTCTCAGACACTGCTCCAGCTTTACTCCCACCCTATTGATAAGAGACAGGCATGTTAGCAAAAAGCATGACAGGTACCATGTTGATTTTGTAGCAATTGAGTAAGTCTGTACACATTAGGCCAGGGCAACAATCCCTCATGTCCCCCCTTAATGGCAGCCCTGGGTAAACTCCATACTGGCTTTGACTTGAGCCTGACAAGTCCACATCTAAATTGGAAGTAGCAGTAGTTGACTCCCTTGAAGTACTTAGCAAGAAAACAATAAACTAAAATTTTTTGAGGTGTGTCCCCTGTTCCAAGTACTACCTTAGCCAGTGCCTGGAATAAGGCATCTTGTTTCTTTAATGCTCTTCTGGTTTAGTATAATGGTGTCCCACACATGTGTCTTCTTTGGTAGGATCATTCTGGGCAGCAATGTCTTTACCATGATAAACAAAATGTGTCTTCCGTAGAGCGCTTAGTCTGTATGGAGAACCAGTATAGATTCCTAAGTACTCCGGATGGAGTGGTTGTATACAAATTTATTCTATACATGTGGTCTACAACAAAGGAACTACAATAACACTCTTATAAGGTGTGAAGAAAAGTGTCTGGTGTCAGTAGACTGGAGTGATGAAAAAGTCCAGTGCAAGAGAATATACTGAGAGGCAAGAAAAGCCTCCAACTAATGTGAGTGAATACAAGAAGGGAAAAGGAAATAAAAAAAAAGGGGTGACAATATAGTATCATTAATGACTACTCTTAGAGGGAGGTGTTGTGCAGTTTTCTTCTTCTTTTTGTTTACCATGATAAACCCCTTTTTGTGACAGATGTTGCTTCATCTAGCATTAGTCCCAGGTGCAGCAGACTCCTTTGTATGCCAGTCTGGGCAAATGGAATATATTACCTGCATTAAATATGCAAATAACATGCACAATAAGATGTTCTACAAGTTTCTTGGCCCCTTGCCAATTTCCTCAGGTGTGACATGAGCGCCAGGTTTGTGCACAAGCATTAACAAACCAGAGAAGACCAGAGTAGGTGCGGATGGGTGTGCAGTTTGCTAGGAGATTCTTTGTTCTCTGTCTGGCTCCTGTTTGGAGAGCCTGTGTCACTTAAGAAAGGGGACAGAGGAGTTGGAATCATGTCATCTTCTTCTAAGCAGTATGAAGAAAGGGAATATGTCATTGTCTAAAAGGTTGAAGTACAGCCATGAGGATGGAGAGATAGACTGCACCTCTGAGGACCAGGACGGGGAGGCGGTGGTGAACATCCATAAGGGAAGAGGCGAATGGAAGTGAGGGGAAGAGGGGAATGGGAGTGTTAAATATTGTTTATTCACTGTCCATCCACATTAGCTGTAATACACTTAGTGGATTTTTATTCTATTTTTCTCTCCTCTTCCTGCCGGACTTGCAAGGCACTCATTTGAAGAGTAATTCACAAAGAGAGACACAATGCACATAGAGCACTCCAATATAAATGTCCTACTTCAAATTCTACCTGCCGTGTGATTAAAAAGAACACTAAATGAAAAAGTATGCCGTATGTGGCAGCTGAATCCATGGTGTCCTTGGTGGCACCTAAACACTACAAGTAGATACAAAAAAAAACATAGAAAAGATCAGCGCCAACAATATAGGTACACTAAATGGCAACATAAAATCACTTGTAAGAAAAGAATCAATCAATACAAGTGTAGCATGAGGAAAGTCTAATGAGTCCTTGCAACAAAAAAGAAATAAAAGGCAGAGGAGGACGCTTGATAGAAGTCGGGCATTCAGAATAGCATCAGATTTTTGGATTATTTCTGTAGAAACATATAGAGCACATCTGATCTAAGGGTAAATCTGTATAGGAAACGTGATGTTACACAGACCCCTTAAGATAAACCAGTCTCACCAGATGATAAATAAAGATGTGCTCAAAGAAGCCCGACCCAGCTATGAAGATCACTCTCGATTACTTATTTAATTCATTACGACTGCTATTATTGGATCCTGACAGCTGCAGTCGGGCCGGGCGATATACACATGTACATTTATTCTATCTGGTGAGATTTTTCCCTCTTGTGGGGGTTACGTTGGGTTATACTCATTACAGATTTACTCTCAGATTGGCTGTGTTTTCTCTTGTGCCTGTTCTCTAAGGATTCATTGATTTTCTGACCCTTGGTTATTGCACATCCCATCGAGTGACCGTCCACCGAGAGTGAGCTTCATAGCTGGGTCGGGCTTCTTTGAGCACATCTTTATTTATCATCTGGTGAGTCTGGTTTATATTAAAGGGGCTGTATAACATCACGATTCCTATACAGATTTACCTTTATATCAGATGTGCTCTATATGTTTCTACAGAGACTATCCAAAAATCTGATGCTATTCTGAATGCTCGACTTCTATCAAGCGTACACCGCTGCCTTTTCTTTCTTTTTTGTTGCAAGGACTCATTAGACTTTTGTCATGCTATACTTGCATTGATTGATTCTTTTCTTACAAGTGATTTTATGTTGCCATTTAGTGTACCTGTATTGTTGGCGCTGTTCTTTTCTATGTTTTTTTCTGTATCAACTCATTTGAAGAGTGCCTTGTTTGTCCTGTGTTTGCTTGAATTAGATGATCGGCAGATAACCATCTCAGCTGGTTTAGTCAGTACAGAAGGGCAGAGAAGCTGTGACATATAGCTTATTTGTCATTTTGGAACCCTTTCAGAGCCACAGGATTGTGCAATCCCCATCCTTATGGCACTGAATTGGTTAGGGAGAGATGCTGTTTGTGGTGCTGAAGTCTGAATGGATCTTCTCCACTCCCTACTGAGAAACTGAGGAAGAAGAGAGTGCATCCTTTACAAATTGTGATCAGTTTGACAAACCTGCATGCTAATGATTAAATTCTCCCTCCCCTTGCATACTTATTTCTTAGTGCATATGGTGATGTGTTTCTCCATCTACAAAGCGATGTGCTTGCCACACATCACCAGACACACATTTCATAGCATCACCCCTTAATCCATCTGTCCCTGGTCCTTAAAGGGTAAAATATCAAATGTATTTTTATGACATCTGGTTGAGTTTCATCCCAATGCTCTTTTTTCATTTACTGCACTGACCTTTGTGATGGATGACTGACCTTCCAAAGCGCCCCAAGTCATTAAAATCACATGAGCCCGGGACTTAATTATCTCTCTGCCACACATGTCATCCTGCCCTTGTACTCTCAGTACAGGATGGTACATTTTAGACATCCATAATTCTTGAAGTCATTTTTTTCCTAGGAAGCTTTGGAAGCTGCTTCAATAAAATATTGACTATAACATCTTTCTTCTTTCCTAGGGGAGCTTTCTCCATTGTACGTAGGTGTGTGAAAGTTCTTTCTGGACAAGAATATGCAGCAAAAATCATTAACACCAAGAAGCTGTCTGCTCGAGGTGAGTGTGGGGCAGGGACCTTTTTCTTCCTGATGTTCAGGGGAATAAATATGGGGGCATAGAGGCTGCCTGGATCCCAAGAGACCTATCGGCCACAAGGCCCAATAGATCCTAGTTATATTCCTGGGGGAAGATTTTTGTATTGGGGGTCATTAAATGTTTTACACTTGGAATCTCCAATTACTAATTATGCCCATGCGGCTGTCACAAAGAGATAATGTAAGGATCCATGCTGGAGTTCATTATGAATAAATCCAGATATTAAACGTTTGGATGCTGGAGAGGTACCCAGTGCATTGACATCTCCATCATTCATGGGTTAAAGAGAAAGTATTATGTAATTAATATGGGGGAATAAATATTACATAATCTATACTGCTGAGTAAAACAAGGGTGCACCCCTTGCTGAGAGTTGTTTGATTCAAAAGATATTACAGATACATTTGCATTCTTTGGAGTGCAAAGCCTTAGCAGCCTGAAAAGTAATGGTGGTATTATTGCTGCTACTGTGATAAATTCCCAATCAGTGTGTTTCATATAGCTAACCCTTTCAGTGCCTTTCAATGCATTTGATACCTCTTTGGCACTGAAAGGGTTAACTATATGAAACAGACTGAGGCTAATGTATTAAAAATATATGGAGAAATTCTGGAATATATCAACTGTACCACAGGGAAGAAAGAAAACATTGTAAAGTGTCTAGCATTCAGGGGGTTAAATACTCCACTGAAATCAATGGGAATTTGAGGAACGTTTATGGTGCAGTTAATTTGCCCATATTATGAAATGAACTACTTTGGCCTTTGTACATATGATACTGTGAATCTGATGTACTCAGAAGCTCTGGGGCATTTTTGTGGGCAGACTAACTGCATTATGGAGGCAAATTAAACTGCCCTTGATTTAAATGGGGCTTTTAATACTTTGAATGCTAAAGAGGTCTACAAAGCATTTAAATAAATGTGGATGATGCTGTTGGTTTGAACCAAAAGAGCTTCAGTTTTTCCTTAGATATCAAGAAGTTGTTTGGACAGATTAAAGGATAGTAATACTTCGTTTTTTCTTTATTTTATTTTGTAGGCATTAAAAAAACATTAAGAACAAGATATTCACAAGCAAAGTTTACTCTCCCACCCCTTTTACCTAGTGTAAGCCATCTCTTCTCAGATGTAGAATCCAGTCCATAGACCAGACAGATAACAGCAGGGGACAATCTTCTTCCTATGAGAACAATGAAAGCCCTGCCCCCCTTGACAAGTTTTTCAGCTTTTTCCCTTATCTTAATTGAGGATTGTCCCTCTCTGCAGTCTACCTGGGCACCTCCCTTCTGATCTGGCTGAGCAGTGTTACATCAGTAAAAGGGGTGGGAGGGGGATACTTTGTCATTGAATTACTCTTGAACTACAACTCTGACAGAATTGAATAACACTCTCCAAAGTCCAAATACTATGAAGATTAATTAGAGCTGCTTTTATTATGAAACATTACTATCCCTTTAATGGTTAGCTTACATCAGACATGGGCAAAATGGTTCAATTCCTTCTCAATTTCCACAGAATAGGAGAGAGGTTTCTCCATTCCATGGGATGAAAAAAGGCTTGAGAAATCAATAATGGAAAACTAACATTAAATTAAATTAAATTAAATACCCTGCACCTTATGCAGCCTCTGCAAAAATCCTCTGTTTGTTTCCTTTGGGATAAAACCAAGTCTGACATATATGAGAGAGCAGACATTCCTGTAGGCCTCCAAGTACCATAGCAATCTGATCTGATTTTCCCATATAGTCTGGACATTGACTGAGATAAGATAATAGCTGTTTAACTCGAGCGGTGGGCACTGGGATGAAAAAAGGCTTGAGAAATCAATAATGGAAAACTAACATTAAATTAACTGGGGTTATATACATTTAAATACCCTGCACCTTATGCAGCCTCTGCAAAAATCATCTGTTTGTTTCCTGTGGGATAAAACCAAGTCTGACATATATGAGAGAGCAGACATTCCTGTAGACTTCCAAGTACCACAGCAATCTGAGATGATTTTCCCATATAGTCTGGACATTGACTGAGATAAGATAATAGCTGTTTAACTTGAGTGGCGGGCACTAATCTCAATAATTGAATTGACCAGCTTTTATCCCTCATTACAAACAGCATAACCAAAATGAATTAGTCTCTGAATAGGACACTTTACACATGCATTAAAAAGGATTTAGGGTAATATCTGATGGATATAAAATATGAATAATGCTATATATTCTAGCTGGAAGTAGATAGTTATAGCAGCCAGTTTTATTTTTAGGTTTTAGTGTTCCTTAACCCCTTAAGGACCAAGGGGCATTTTTTTTTGTGCAGTCCGATTCAGGGCTCCACAAACAACATACAGCCGCTAGGGAAGTCCTGAAATCCATGATGTGCCAGGACCATCACTGGTCCGTTAGGGAAGTTTTCCCATGATGGTCCTGGCACGTCATGGGTCCTTAACGGGTTAATGTGTCTTTCACACAGGTGAAAGAACTTTTGCAGTCCCCTGTCACTTTCTGTCACCAATGTGTCTTCATCACCTCTCTCTTTGTTCCACCACCATTTGGAATATAGCAGGCTGGCTGGCCCACGAGTTCCAGCCAGTATTATTGGCTAGCAGCCATATAGGCCATTCATTGAAGGCAGAACTAGATTTACACCCCAGGTGACCCTAGGCAAGGCAATCTAGGTGCTCTTAAAGTCACCCTTTAAGTTTTTGATTCTTAGAGAAGTCTGCAGTGCACTGCATTGGAGATCTCTCTAGCCTTCAAGAAGTTAAAATACCTTTTAAATGAATGTGAATTTGGGGAATTCATGTTTTATCTCTATAGCTGATTTACCCCAGAATTTCCTCTTAGTACATCAGCCTCAGTCTATGGAATGGCTAAACAAGTAAATAATCATATATAATTGCCAAAACAGACATAGAGCCATAAGGGAAATCAATAAGGGAAGTAAGCATTAGTCTTAATTTAACCCCTCGCATGCTAGAGAGGTCTCCAAACCAGAGCATTGTATTGCAGAGCTCTCTAACATTCAAGAAGTTAACCCATGGAGTGCCAGAGAGGTATGCAATGCATTGCAATGCGTTGTGTTCCCTTATGGCATTCAAAAGGTTAAAGGCACCATTTACATCAATGTGTGGTTTATAGAGTACAGTTGTATGCTCAGAACTGCTCATCATTTGGCTTTCTGCATAAGGTCCTTAGTAGTGATGAGCGAGCATGCTCGGCCGAAGCTCGGTTCAGCTCAAGCATCGCTCTGCTCGGCACATGGCGGTACTCGTACGAGTACCGCATGTGCTCGCCCGCCATGTTCGGGTCTCCTCCCCGCATGTTTTGCGGCTGCTGCGCAGCCAATAAACGTGCGGGGAGGCTCTGACATCAGTGTAATGCCAGCAGCCATGTTGGCTGCTGGCATTACACTGATTGGCTGGCCAGAACCCGTGATCGGGTGCTGTATAGCACCCGACGCGCGAGTTCGGCTCATTCTCAGCCAGGGAGAGATGAGCTTAGGCAGGGAAAGTCAGTGTAGGGAGAATAAAATTGTTTAAACTCTTTCAAGATCCAAAAGTCCTTTTTAGGACTGTTGTGTGTGGGGACAGCATTTATATTTTGTTGGGGGGGGCACAATTTCCTTTTTTTTGTGGGGGGGATATTTTTAAGGTGACATATAATACTAGATGCACAGGAAGTCAGTGTAGGGAGAATAAAATTGTTTAAACTCTTTCAAGACCCAAAAGTCCTTTTTAGGACTGTTGTGTGTGGGGGCAGCATTTAATTTTTTTTGGGGGTGGCAGAATTTCATTTTTTTGTGGGGGGGGACATGTTCTAAGGTGACATTGTACTAGGTGCACAGGGACAAATATTTCACAGTGCAGTGACAAGCTGACATATTCTGTTAGGTGCACAGGGCCAATTATTTTACAACGCAGCGACAAAAAGGGCCATTTTAAACATGTGCCTAGCCATAGATTATTGTCACATTCTGTTTAGTGTGCAAATTCACAAATTAACGTCACATATTCCGTTCACTGTGCCTAGCCGCAGATTAGCGTCACATTCTGTTTCGTGTGCCTAGCCGCAGATTAGCGTCACATATTGTTTAGTGTGCCTAGCCGCAGATTAACGTCACATATTGTTTAGTGTGCAAATTCACAAATTAACGTCACATATTCCGTTCACTGTGCCTAGCCGCAGATTAGCGTCACATATTGTTTAGTGTGCAAATTCACAAATTAACGTCACATATTCCGTTCACTGTGCCTAGCCGCAGATTAGCGTCACATTCTGTTTTGTGTGCCTAGCCTCAGATTAGCGTCACATTCTGTTTCGTGTGCCTAGCCGCAGATTAGCGTCACATATTGTTTAGTGTGCCTAGCCGCAGATTAACGTCACGTATTGTTTAGTGTGCAAATTCACAAATTAACGTCACATATTCCGTTCACTGTGCCTAGCCGCAGATTAGCGTCACATTCTGTTTCGTGTGCCTAGCCGCAGATTAGCGGCACATATTGTTTAGTGTGCCTAGCCGCAGATTAACGTCACATATTGTTTAGTGTGCAAATTCACAAATTAACGTCACATATTCCGTTCGCTGTGCCTAGCCGCAGATTAGCGTCACATTCTGTTTCGTGTGCCTAGCCGCAGATTAGCGTCACATTCTGTTTCGTGTGCCTAGCTGCAGATTAGCGTCACATATTGTTTAGTGTGCCTAGCCGCAGATTAACGTCACATATTGTTTAGTGTGCAAATTCACAAATTAACGTCACATATTCCGTTCACTGTGCCTAGCCGCAGATTAGCGTCACATTTAGTGTTGAGCGAGCGTGCTCGGCCGATGCTCGGATCGGCTCGAGCATCGCTCTGCTCGGCACATGGCGGTACTCGTCGAGTACCGCCATGTGCTCGCCCGCCATGTTCGGGTGGCGGGGATCTGTGCCAGAAGAGGCATAGGAGGGGCATAGCGGAGATGAAGGGGGACATTGTGGAAGAGGGGCATAGCGGAGATGAAGGGGGACATTGTGGAAGAGGGGCATAGCGGAGATGAAGGGGGACATTGTGGAAGAGGGGCATAGAGTCTATGCCCCTCTTCCACAATGTCCCCCTTCATCTCCGCTATGCCCCTCTTCCACAATGTCCCCCTTCATCTCCGCAATGCCCCCTTCATCTCCGCAATGCCCCCGTACCTCCAGTCCCTGGTGGTCCAGCGGAGCGTCTTCAGATCTGTGCCTCTTCTGGCACAGATCCCCGCCACCCGAACATGGCGGGCGAGCACATGGCGGTACTCGACGAGTACCGCCATGTGCCGAGCAGAGCGATGCTCGAGCCGATCCGAGCATGTCCCCCTTCATCTCCTCTATGCCCCTCTTCCACAATGTCCCCCTTCATCTCCGCTATGCCCCTCTTCCACAATGTCCCCCTTCATCTCCTCTATGGCATAGAGGAGATGAAGGGGGACATTGTGGAAGAGGGGCATAGCGGAGATGAAGGGGGACATTGTGGAAGAGGGGCATAGCGGAGATGAAGGGGGACATTGTGGAAGAGGGGCATAGCGGAGATGAAGGGGGACATTGCGGAGGTGAAGGGGGCATTCGGAGATGAAGGGGGCATAGCGGAGATGAAGGGGGGCATTGACCAGGCACCCTCCCCTCATCAGAGCAGGGGGTGCCTGGTGTAATGCTCGTGTCGCCCCATTCATTTCAATGGGGCTCGGGTGCCTGGCCGAGCACTCGAGCCTCAGGGGGTGCTCGGTCAGAGCACCCGAGCACCCGAGTATCGGGGTGCTCGCTCAACACTAGTCACATTCTGTTTCCTGTTAACGTCACATATTCCGTTCACTGTGCCTAGCCGCAGATTAGCGTCACATTCTGTTTCGTGTGCCTAGCCGCAGATTAGCGCCACATATTGTTTCGTGTGCCTAGCCGCAGATTAACGTCACATATTGTTTAGTGTGCCTAGCCGCAGATTAATGTCACATATTGTTTAGTGTGCAAATTCACAAATTAACGTCACATATTCCGTTCACTGTGCCTAGCCGCAGATTAGCGTCACATATTGTTTAGTGTGCAAATTCACAAATTAACGTCACATATTCCGTTCACTGTGCCTAGCCGCAGATTAGCGTCACATTCTGTTTCGTGTGCCTAGCCGCAGATTAGCGTCACATTCTGTTTCGTGTGCCTAGCCGCAGATTAGCGTCAAATATTGTTTAGTGTGCCTAGCCGCAGATTAACGTCACATATTGTTTAGTGTGCCTAGCCGCAGATTAACGTCACATATTGTTTAGTGTGCAAATTCACAAATTAACGTCACATATTCCGTTCACTGTGCCTAGCCGCAGATTAGCGTCACATTCTGTTTCGTGTGCCTAGCCGCAGATTAGCGTCACATTCTGTTTCGTGTGCCTAGCCGCAGATTACCGGCATATATTCCGTTTAATATGAAGAAGGCGGGTAAAAAGGGACGGGGAAGTGGACGTGATCCTGATAGTTCAGGGCGCGGGTCAGGACGCGTAGAAACTGTGCCTGGTGCCAGAGCACAAGAAAGAAAGACATCCACCATACCTAGCTTCATGTCTCAGTTTACAGGGCGTCACAGGACATCACTCTCGAGGTCAGACCACTGCGAACAGGTGGTCGGTTGGATTTCAGCTGATACTGCTTCCAGTCGGTTAAGCACCACCCTGTCTTCCACCAAGTCCACTCTCACTAGCCAAGAGTCTGGTCAATATAATCCTCACCCTGATCATCCTTCCTCCCACCATAGAGGGTCTGGCCAAAGAAGTGATCCCACACTGGGATATAGTGAGGAGCTTGTCTCATCACCAATCCTTGATTTGAACCTCTCTCCAAGCACGCTTGCAGAGGAACATGAGATCTTGTGCCCTGATTCACAACCTCTAGAGGGTACCCAATCACAAGAAGATGACAGAGGGGAACGGCATTTAAGGTCAAAGGAAGTGGATGATGATGATGAGACACAGTTGCCATCAAATCAACCACAATTACTGTCTCAAGACCTTGATGAGGAGGATGATACACAGTTGTCAATGACTGAGGATGTGGTGGGATCAAGAAATGAGGAGGATGATCAGAGTGAGGAAGTGGAGGAGGACTTGGTGGACGATGAGGTCACTGACCCCACCTGGGAAGGTGGAGAGCCGAGCGATGACAGCAGTCCTGAGGGTGAGCCATCTGCAGCACCGCAACAGGCTGGAAGAGGCAGTGGTGTGGCTAAAGAAAGAAGGCGGACCGCACCAAACCGGCCCGCAAATGTTCCACGGAGCACCCACTTGCGTAAATCTCCCTTGCCAAGGGCTAGGTGTTCCGCGGTATGGCATTTTTTTAAGGAAAGTGCGGACGACAAAAAAATTGTAGTTTGCAACCTGTGCCACACCAGAATGAGCCGAGGCATGAACACTAGAAACCTCACCACCACCAGCATGATCCGACACATGGCATCCAAGCACCGTAATAAGTGGGAGGAACGCCCGGATCCGCCCGGATCGCCAATCTGTGTCTGCAGGCCACACCACTGCCTCCTCTTCCCCTGTTTTCGGTGCCGGCCAATCGCCTGTCGAAGGCGCAGGCCCGCATACCTCCCGCCCTGCACCTGTACCATCTGAAGCACCATCAGCAACCACATCCACTTCCCTGTCCCAGCGCAGCGTCCAAATGTCTTTACCCCAGGCATTTGAGCGCAAGCGAAAATACCCAGCCACCCACCCACAGGCCATAGCACTAACCTCACACCTTTCCAAATTACTGGCCATCGAAATGCTGCCATTTAGGCTTGTGGAGACTGAGTCCTTCCGCAGCCTGATGGCAGCAGCTGTCCCTCGGTACGCAGTCCCCAGCCGCCACTACTTTTCCCGGTGTGCCGTCCCCGCCTTACACCACCATGTGTCCCTTAACATCACCCGTGCCCTGACCAACGCAGTTACTGGGAAGGTCCAGTTAACGACTGACACATGGACAAGTGCTTGTGGCCAGGGACGCTACATTTCCCTGACGGCACACTGGGTGAATGTCGTGGAGGCTGGGAGCGACTCGGACCCTGGGATGGCACAGGTGCTACCCACGCCGAGGATTGCGGGCCCTACCTCCATCAGGGTTTCCGCCAGCACCTACGTTATTGGCTCCTCCTCCTCCTCCTCCGTTTCCACCTCCGAATTCTCTGCGCGCAGCGCCACTCACCCATCAGCCGGTAGCTGGAAGCAGTGTAGCACTGCAGTGGGGAAGCGTCAACAGGCCGTGCTGAAGCTGATCTGCCTTGGGGACAAACAGCACACGGCCTCAGAGCTGTTGCAGGGGATTAGTCACCAGACCGAGCAGTGGCTCTCGCCACTCAACCTGCAACCAGGCATGGTTGTGTGCGATAATGGGCGTAACTTGGTGGCGGCTTTGGAGCTCGGCAAGCTCACACACGTACCATGCCTAGCGCATGTATTTAATTTAGTGGTTCAGCGATTTCTAAAAACCAACCCCAATTTGCATGATCTCTTGACGAAGGTGCGCCGCGTGTGTGCACATTTCCGTAAGTCATCTACAGCTTCAGCCGGCCTGTTGAAGCTGCAGCAGCGATTACAATTGCCAGCTCACCGGCTGCTGTGTGACGTGAGCACGCGCTGGAACTCCACCTTCCACATGTTGGCCCGGCTTTGTGAGCAGCAGAGGGCAGTAGTGGAGTACCAGCTGTTACACGGTCGTCGCCTCTCCGTTCAACTTCCTGTAATCAGAAGTGAGGAGTGGGAATGGATGTCAGACCTCTGTGAGGTTTTACGCAATTTTGAGGAATCGACACAGATGGTGAGCGGCGATAACGCTATTATCAGTGTAACCATCCCACTTCTGTGTCTACTGAAACGCTCGCTGCTCACAATTAAAACCGACGCTTTGCATGTGGAAGAGGTGGAAATGGGGGAGGAAGAGCTTACACAAGGTGATAGCCAGAGCACCCTCACGTCGTCTTCTCAGCGACAATTGGAGGAGGCGGAGGAGGAGGAGGAGGAGGAAGACACGGTTGCCTCCGCTACAGAGGGTAGCCATGGAACTTTATTTCCATCTCTTCAGCGTGGGTGGGCAGAAGAGGAGGAAGAGGATGAGGAGATTGAGAGTCATCCTCCTGGTGAGGACAGCAAAATCTTGCCTGTGGTACTCTGGCACACATGGCTGACTTTATGTTAGGCTGCCTTTCCCGTGACCCACGCGTTATACGCATTTTAGACAACACGGATTACTGGGTGTTCACCCTTCTGGACCCCCACTACAAAGAGAATTTCTCATCTCTCATTTCTCCGGTGGAGAGGACAAGCAAAATGGTGCAATACCAGAAGGTTCTTGTCGAAAAATTGCTCCAAAATTTTCCATCTGACAACGCTGGCGGCAGAGTACGTGCTACCTTGGCCAACCGAGAAGGGGAGAAAAGGGGAGCACACAGCAGTTCCGACAAAGGCAGGGCAACACTCTCCAAGGCGTGGGACACCTTCATGACACCCCGCCAGCACCCTCACCCTGATGCGCAGCCTAGTGTCACAAGGAGGGAAAAGTTTTGGAAGATGGTGAAGGAGTACGTAGCAGACCGTGTCAGCGTCCTCAATGATCCCTCTGTGCCTTACAACTACTGGGTGTCCAAGCTGGACACGTGGTATGAACTGGCACTCTACGCCTTGGAGGTGCTGGCCTGCCCTGCCGCCAGCGTTCTGTCTGAGCGGGTATTTAGTGCTGCTGGTGGCATCATAACAGATAAGCGTATCCGCCTTTCCACCGAAAATGCTGATAGGTTGACACTTATAAAAATGAACAGGGCCTGGATTTCCCCTGACTTCTCCACTCCACTGGAGGAAAGCCCCGGGGGAACATAAAGTCACTTTAGATATGTTATTTACAATGATGGGAATACTCTGTATTCCCATTCACCCCTTCCACCCAAAAAACGGGTATATGGTTGACTCTTAATCTTCTCATCCTCCTCCTCTTCCATATACCCTGTGATATAATTTTTATATAGGGCCAGCTCACCAGCGGGCCCTGTGATATAATTTTTATATAGGGCCAGCTCACCAGCGGGCCCTGTTTGACAATTTTTGTATAGGTCAGCTCACCAGCGGGCCTTCTCATATAATGTTTTATTGGGTCAGCTCTCTAGCGGGCCCTCTCATATAATGTTTTATAGGGTCAGCTCACTAGCGGGCCTTCGCATATAATGTTTAGGATGGTCAGCTCCGCAGCAGACCCTCACCCATAATGTTTTAGATGGTCGGCTCAGCAGCAGACCCTCATTCCTAATGTTTTAGATGGTCAGCTTATCGGCATGCCCTCGCCCCTAATGTTTTAGAGGGTCACCAGCAGGCCATTAATCCTAATTTTTCAAGGGTGTGTATGATGCCCTCCTTTATGTGTAATAAAGGGTGTATTGGAGTGACATTTCAGTCTAATTTTTGGCAGCCCTTTCACTTAGTGCATAGGTTTTATGAGTGTTGGACCACTACCTGAACTATTGTACCACAATGTGAATGAGGCCCTCCATTTTGTGATATACAGGTTGTATCGGAGTGCCTCAGGTCCTCCCATTGAATTAAATAGGGCTGGGGTGTTCGACAGAGCAGAAGGTAGTTCTTGGCTTCATCCACTAAGTCACTTCGTCACTTTTACTCAATGGATCAGACCCCACTGTTCCGACTATAAATTTTGGACTTAACAAGGGCAAACGGACATGTTGTAAAACCTGTGGTAGCTGCGGCCTCCGTTCCTGAATGCTGTACCTTACCCGGGCCATAACCACGTTGAACACCTGCTTTATGCTGCGCACGTTTCCCTCTTAATCATGGCCCCAGTTCCGAAAAATCGATGAAATTTTTTGCAGAATTTGCAGATGATATACAAGTAAATATACAGCAAATACTGTTTGGTAACAATTTTTCGCCTAAAGTCGTTTTTATCTTCCTTTTTGTGTGTTTTACGGTCAGTCTGTAAAAATGGCGTACTACGGGCGAAACATCGTTCCCAGCAGCGACGTTGGAGTCCAAGATGCATCCAGACATCCTCCCTATGCTGTCCCTGAACCATTTCTGTGGTGTTTCCATCATTTTCTGACCTTTTCCTATGAACCAGGCACCCTCCCCTCATTAGAGCAGGGGGTGCCTGGTGTAATGCTCGAGCCTCTGGGGGCGCTCGGCCAGAGCACCCGAACACCCGAGCATCGGGGTGCTCGATCATCACTAGTCCTTAGACATAAAAGAAAAGAAATTAAATTTTTGAGTGCCAGAGGGGTACACAACACATTGTAAAGCAATGTGTTGCGTACCCCTCTGGCACTCAAAGGGTTAAATTGTGGAACAAAACAACTACATCATGGGCAGAAATACAACTACCTATTGGTCTTTTTAATCCCTTGAGAGGTCTCCAACACATTGCTTCTCTCTAGCATTTAAGGGGGTTAAACGGATAGTAATACTTCATTTTATCTTTATTTTATTTTGTAGGCATTAAAAAAACATGAAGAACGATGTAAGTCTTATCTCTCAAACCTTTATGGTTTGAGAGATATTCACAAGCAAAGTTTCCCCCTCCTACCCCTTTTACCTAGTGTAAGCCATCTCTTCTCAGATGTGGAATGCAGTCCATAGACCAGACAGATAACAGCAGGGGACACTCTTATTCCTATGAAAACAATGAAATCCCTGCCCCCCTTGACAAGTTTTTCAGGTTTTTCCCTTATCTTAATTGAAGATTGTCCCTCTCTGCAGTCTACCTGGGCACCTCCCTTCTGATCTGGGTGAATAGAGTTACATCAGTAAAAGGGGCGGGAGGGGGATACTCTGTCATTGAATTATTCTTGAACTACAACTCTGACAGAACTGAATTAACACTCTCCAAAGTTCAAATACTATGATGATTATTAGAGCTGTTTTTGTTATGAAACATTACTATCCCTTTAAAAGCCCAGTTCAAAGAAATTGGAGTTTGGAGAATTTGTATTTGTCCCCTGTGGTTCAGTTGGTTTGCTCCAGGACTTCACCTTTGCAGATGAGGCCCTTGGCGCAGTAATAAAGAGCTGGTAGCAAGGCAACAAAAGGTAAGATATTTGGAGGTAAAGAATAAACGTTAGTAAACTATATCCAGCTGCTGTGAGATGAGCCCACACCCTCCTCTCCTTTTCCCTATAAACCAAACATGTTCTCAGCAGGAAAGAAGAAGCTTCACTAATTCAGAACTGTTGGTTGAGTTTACAGCAGAAGGGAACCTGTGCGGGAAAACTGGAGAGAGTGGAATAAGATCAAAGCTGTCAGCGTAGGTAGAACAATGCTTGTCACATATAAACTGACAATGATAGGACATTTGGCAGCTGTACATCAGCAAGATATGCCTGCCGCCTCTGCTCTGCAGATTTGCTATCCATTACCTTTTTTAACCCCTTGGATGCTAAAGATGGCTATAGTGCATGACTACACAATATGATGGAGCATCTCTAGCAAGCAAGGGGTTAAATTCAAACAGCCATACAATTTTTTGGAATCCTGTTTATCTTTAAAGTGGAGTCAATCATCACTCAAAGATAAGTTTAGGAAATGTATGCCACCTTCACACAGGTGAGACCAATGCATTGATGATGTATTGGTAATGTCACTTATTGTAAAAGCCACTATGCTGGGCCATGGTTCCTTTCACATGGGAATGCACAAATGCAGTAAAGCTGCACTAAGGAAGGTCTAAACAGTGGTTTATGGGGCTGTCGGCAAACGTTTTCACATGAGTGTTGTTGGTGGCTGTGATGAATATCTAAATGTCTGACCCAATAATATTGGCTGGCAGTTAGGTGTGCTGTCTTTCAGACATACCTGTGTCTGGATCAGAGGTGGAAAGAAGGAGAGGTGAGTAAAAGAACATGGCCGCCAGAACTGTAGCACTGGGCTGCAACAGTTCTGTCACCCATGTGAAAGCCCTAACAGAGTTAAAAATTACCTATTTCCTTCCTATTAGAGAAGCAAGTGTCTAGCAACACCAAGAAAGAGGATAAAATAAGCCCCTTGTCAAGGTCTGCTTGGAGTTTCATCTACCTTTTACTCCCATTTTTCAGAATTGCCAATTACAAGGCACCTTTCCTGCACAATACAGTGGTCCTCACGTTATACCTAGCCTGTTCTCTTCAAAGCATCTTATACATCACTCCAAGCTCTTTAAATCCACCTTCTCCTTCTATTCTGCATTACTAAAGCAAACTTTTTCTGCCCTTGATAAACATCAGACCTTCCCCGATTGAAGAAAATTGGATTGACTGGTTGAACTCTATTCCTAAAGCAGTGATTTCTTCCAGAGGTAGAATGATTTTACTAAGACTTCCTACAATCCTACTATTCAGTGCACTTAAAGGGATAGTAATACTTCGTTTTATCTTTATTTTATTTTGTAGGCATTAAAAAAACATGAAGAACTATATAAGTCTTATCTCTCAAACCTTTATGGTTTAAGAGATATTCACAAGCAAAGTTTCCCCTCCCGCCCCTTTTACCTACAGTAAGCCATCTCTTCTCAGATGTGGAATGCAGTCCATAGACCAGACAGATAACAGAATGGGACAATCTTCTTCCTATGAGAACAATGAAAGCCCTGCCCCCCTTGACAAGTTTCTCAGGTTTTTCCCTTATCTTAATTGAAGATTGTCCCTCTCTGCAGTATACCTTAGCACCTCCCTTCTGATCTGGCTGAACAGTGTTACATCAGTAACAGGGGCAGGAGGGGAATACTTTGTCATCGAATTACTCTTGAACTACAACTCTGACAGAACTGAAATAACACTCTCCAAAGTCCAAATACTATGATGATTAATTAGAGCTGCTTTTATTATGAAACATTACTATCCCTTTAAACTCTTTTCCAGTGGAAGCTACCTAACCAACTTTTAATTACCCACTGTTTTTCAATAGTAAATCAATCCATGATACTCCACAAATTAACCATTATGCACAGAGGCTGCCCTCAAAAATGTGATAACATGTTCACAGATTGGTTAGATTGACCTGCAACTAATAACCCCATAGATTTGTAACAAGTCTGGGTCTTTCCAGTTCTTCTATTACTCATTCCCCCTTTTCCAAATTCTTGCTTACTAGCTATGCTTCTCTATGCCCACTACCTTCCCTTTTCCTGATTGCAGATGTGTACTTGTTCTGAATAATATACTTGTGATATCATGATGGTGGAGATTTGCTAAGTGTTTATAAAGAGGTGATAAAGTGGAGATGACTTCTCCAGTTCCTATATTATTCTATAGATCCTATGCACTAAGATCTCCAGAGTTGAAGAAATCTTAATGCATAGACTCCATAGAATAACATAGGAATTGGAGAAGTGATATCACTGGAGAAGTCATCTCCACTTTTTCACCTCTTAGTGAATCTCCCCCAGCTGTTATACTACCTCTTCTAGACACAGCACTCTTATACATCTAATCCTGAGGGGGATCCACTAAGTGGTTATAAAGAGGTGATAAAGTGGAGATGACTTCTCCAGTTTATCACTTCTGCAGTTCCTATGTTATACTATGGAGCCTATGCACTAAGATTTCTTCAGTTTTAGAGATCTTAGTGTATAGGGTCTATAGAATAACATAGGAACTGGAGAAGTGATGAACTGAAGAAGGCTTCCCTGGAGAAGTCATCTCCTCTTCATCATCTCTTTATCACCGCTTAGTGAATCCCCCCATAATATTCTTCTTTGCCCTTCTTTTTCCATTTCCTCTTTCTTTTCTTCCCCATATGTATTGTTTTATTATTAAAAACTAGTTGAACAGCCCGTTACACGGGCCACAGTGCCTCTGGCAGCCGGTCGCGGGGCAGTCACACGCACTGGAGACTGCCCGCGCCTTGGCTGATACAGAGCCTCTGGCAGCCGGTCACGGGGCAGTCACACGCGGTGGAGACTGGCCGCGCCTCTGCTGATCCAGAGCTGGACGCTCCTTCGGAGCGCCCAGCTCTGTATCAGCCGCGGTGCAGGCAGTCTCTACTGCTCTTGAGTGCCGCGCACGCAGCAGTGTCTACTGCGCATGTAGGGCGTTACACACAACTTGGCGAATTATTATATAGGATGGGCCTCTATGTTGTACTAGATGTTTTCTTGTTAAATAAGACATTTTTTATTTGTTCATGGCACAGTCTGGCACTTTATGATAAATACTTTGTGTTCTTGGCCACTATTACCACTCACTGTGCTACAAATGAATCTAGGCAAAGCCTCACTTGGGGTGATATTTAATAGCACAGTGAGACTTAAGCTGGGCTTTATGCAGAACTATTTACTATAATCTGGCACACTTTGCCGTGAAAATATAGAGGTTTATTTTTCAAAAACAATTTATTTTACATAAAAATTACTAGTACAAGATATAAACTGATTATATTTCTCCGAAAAACAAACTAAACCTGTATTGGGTGACAGGTCCACTTTAAACAAAGGTTTATAGGAACACTAATACCCAGAGGTGTAACTAGAACCCTCCAGGTCCTGGTGCAAGAAGTGCCATGGGCCCCCTCACCACATTGGCCCCCGGACCCTCCACAATGCCCCCCAATCTCCACAATGCCCCCATCTCCTACCTCCCAATCCCTGGTGGTCCAGTGGAGTGGCAGGTGAGACGGGTTGGCGTGTTGAGCTCCCGCGCGGACCTCTTCTGTAATGCAGAGCGCTAGGAGATGATGTCATCTCCCAGGGCTCTGCATTACTAGAGAGCCGGAGGGAGATTGCGAGTGCAAAGCAGAGGGGTCACAGGGGGCGGCCGGGCCCCTGGAGTGATGGGCCCAGTCGCGGGTGCAACCCCTATAGTTACGCCACTGCCATTACCTCCCAATAATAACCTCCTTTTTACCACAATCAGGGAAAAAAATCAGTTACTATTAAACAGTTCAGCATGTATTCAAGCCTCAAAATGAATCTTTAATTAGTACTGGATATTACGTCAAAAAGGTGAACGTGACGCTTTGTTGCTGGATTCCAAAATCCCACTGAAGTTCTTCTTAGTAGGAGGAGTTTAGGATCAACAGCGAGTCATGTCTGTCTTCAGAGACATGATATCCATTACTAATTAAAGAATGACTAGGGGTAACAAATCCACTCAATATTGGTTCATAGTGGTCATTAGGATTTTCTGCCCAGATTAAAGGATCCCCAGAACCTACTACACAATCTCAGAAGAAAATCCTAATGGTCACTATATATCAATTCTGCTTGGATTGGTTCCTTGAAAATAATCTAAATAATTAATAATATTTTGAACTGACTTCCCTTTCCCTGAAGAAGTAAGAAGTGCTTGAAAGTTATAGGGCTACATGGGAACTCTCCAAGCCTCAGGAAGATCCTTAGGTCCATTAACCTAGTAATGAACACTGGAAACTGGAATCTCTGGGAAAATTCAGCTAATTCTCAAGCATGGGGGTTATCTCACATCTGTATGTGGTGCCAGTGTGCAGATCATTCACAGGGACAACCTTGGAGGTTACTATGCAATGAATGGCTAACCCAGATGTTGCTGGGAGCACTCTCAGTGACTGGTGGAATAGCTTGGGTGCATTCTATGGTGTATATTAACCATTTGAGTGCCAGAGAGGTATATAGCACAGTACTTCTCTGGAAATCAAATGGTTAATAGTAAGAATTGCATAAGAAGATACACTTAGACGTTTTACTGGTACAACGTAAACAAATGTATTGGGTAAACTTGTTACACCCAAATTGATAACGGCTACTATCTTACCACATTAGATGCCTTTAAAAAGGGCCTGGATAGTTTTTTAAAAGAGCAGAACATAGAGGGCTATGTACGTTAGTATTGGGATTAATATTTAGTTAGTGCTTGTTGATCCAAAGAGAAATCTGATTGCCATTTAGAATCAAGAAGGAATTCCCCCCCATTCAAAGCAGAGTTTGTAATTGGTGTATTAAGGGTTTTTTCTGCCTTCTTTTGGATCAACGATGGTAAACAGGAATAGGAAAAGGGTTGAACTTAATGGATGCAAGTCTTTTTTCAACCTAAACTACTATGTAACTATCCAATATAATAATTTGCTAGGATGTTTGTCAGAAGCCGTCATGTGCAGTAAAGACTGCCCGAATGCACAGAATGCTGGGAACACAGAACGCTGGGAGTTCTGTGCTGGGAGCATTCTGTGCTTTCGGCCAGTCTCTACAGTGCATGACTGCATTGGCGGCAGGACGCAAAGCAGGACCAGCCTCTTAACCCTTTGCATGCCAGAGGGGTATGCAACACATTGCAAAGCAATGCTTCTGTACCCCTCTGGCACTCAAAGGGTTAACATCACCGGGCCCTTGGCCCATGTACACTGGCTTTTACACTAGTATTATATATAATAGCTAGTTTTGAAAAAAGGTGCTAGAAATAAGTACCCTCACAACCTCCAGGACAGTATGAAAGAAAAGATAATAACTGTATGGTTTCAGCTGTATGGCTCCGAGGATATGTACAGAACTGGCACATTTAAAGTTATGTTTAGCTAAAATCTCTTGCCAGGTGAAGCAGTCAGTGAATGTGCTGCTGGCATACAATTGTTTGTGATTGTTCTGCAGTTGCTCAGTGACCTCCCACTGTTTGATTGCCTTTTGTTCTCTAATGTAATTACCCCATCATTTTGTTAGAAAAAAAAAGAAAACTGTTTTCAGCAGCACTTGAAAATTTTGTTGAAATTGATCAGTGTTCACAAAAAAGGCCACTGATATTTTTAGTCAGGCATTATAGTGGAGATTTTCTTATTTTGTCCCAAATCATGCCAACAGTGCAGATCCTTGGCCTTGGTCACACAAGTAATTGTGCTGCAGAAACAACATAGTCACGCATAGTTGTCCAAAATAGAGTGGAGTACACATGGTGGCGACACAGCACTGGTCTGACAGAGATGGACAACTAGAAAGCATCTTCCTACAACTCTCCACAGAATAACAAAGGTTACTGGGTAGTTGCAGCAGTAAAAGTCGGCACAGAGGCTAATGGGGCCACCATGAAGCCTATTCATACAAGTGATTTAATTTTTGTGATTTGCTTTGCAATTTTTCAGTCATAGGCTGTGTTTAGCAGCCAGTTATATAATGCTTAAAAGGGATGGCCAGAAGATTAAGCATGCTTCACCATATGTCTTGCAGGGGGAACACAGCAGGGCCAGATTTACATCTCAGGAGCCTGTAGGCACAGAAATCTGAAGCCCCCCCCATTGGCCATCTCCACTGGACACCTCCACAATGCTCCTAATCTCCACATTGCCCCCCATCATCTCCATATTGCCTCCATCATCTCCACATTGCCCCCATCATCTCCATATACCATATTGCCCTCACATTGCCCCCATCAGCTCCATATTGCCCCATCATCTCCACATTGCCCCCATCATCTCCATATACCAAATTGCCCTCACATTGCCCCCCATCATATCCACATTGCCCACATAATCTCCATATACCATATTGCCCTCACATTGCCTCCCATCAACCCAATATTGCCCCCATCATCTCCATATATCATATTGCCCTCATATTGCCCCCATCAGGTCCATATTGTCCCCATAATCTCCATATACCATATTGCCCTCACATTGCCCCCCATCAACCCAATATTGCCCCTATCATCTCCAAATTACTGAAGAAGTCACAGACCTGTCTTCACCATGTTGTGGCACTGGGTGGCGGGAAAGGCATATTAAAAAAAAAAAAAACACAACATGATCCCAATGATAGGCGCCCCTCTGTGGGGTGCGCCTGTAGGCAGATGCCTACTCTGCCTAATTATAAATCCGGCCCTGGAACGCAGTTCTTGGGAAATGGCAATTCCATCTTGATGGCAGTGCTGCTGTAGAGGCATTGCCAGTGTCACCAAAGCTCTAAGGGTCCCCAAACATGGGAACTGGATGCTCAGTTAGAGCTCTTCCTCATGTCCATACCTGGGAACTTTCAAGTTGAGCTGACCCTGAGATCTTTGAAATATTAACCCTTAAAGCTTCCCATAATGTAGATTTTATGTGATATGTGCCTGCTTGCTCTAACACAGAGGTGCTCTGGTCTGTGTGCGAGGGACCTTTAACATACTACAGTTTGGATAACTCACTGCCTGAACACAAACAAGACAAACAGGACATCTCCCACTGTCTTTCTGGTACTAATGGAACAAGTTTAGAGGATAAGGAAACAGGTAATTGGGGAAATTCATATAGTAGGTGACACAGACCTCTCTCACCCTGAGAATTTGGCCCTTCACCCTGAGACCCTGAGATCTGGGTCAAAACCCTGAGTCTCAGGGTCAAACCCTGAGAGTTCCCAGGTATGCTCATGTCCCACATAAGATCAGCTTTTCAGTGATCAGTAACTGGTGTGATTGCTCAGTACCAGTAGACAACCCTGGCCATGAAAAGCAGCTCAGTCATTTTAATTGACAATCCTCAAGTAGGGATATTTTGAAAGCATGCACTGTTTATAGCTTTTGAGGACCAGTGTTGGCTATTCATCATCTGTAAGATACTTACCTCTGTAGCTATAGTTCCTCTCTGTAATGTATTGCATAATTGGTACTGAAAAGGATAAATGAGAACTAACACTGCCTTGTAAAAACTACCATTTAAATTACTATGTCAGAAAAATTCTAATGGTCCCTATGAATTTTGCCCTCGTATCTTTCTTCAAGAGATAATAATATTATGTCAGTCCTACATGTTATATCCATGGAGGTGCACTGCACATGTCTTTTGTTGGCAGTTTTTTCAGACAGAAGCAGGTACAGTGCATTAGCTTACATAATACTTTACGGACCAGAGGGGTAGACAAAACATTAATAAGAAATACGTTGCACATTACTCTGGACTTTAAAGGGTTAACCCTTTAAAGAGATAGTAATACTTCAGTTATATAAACCCATAGGGCTATATTTTGTTACTTATAATGTTGTAGTTCAAAAACTATTCCTGCAGAAAGGTTCCCCCTCCCGCCCCTTCTGGCCGGATGGAGAGCAGTGAGGGACAGTCTTCAGTATGCAAAGGAAAATCCTGCCCTCCTTCGTCAAGGAAGGCAGGGTTTTCCTTATACTTACTTATTAAGATTGTCCCTTGCTGAATCTGTCTGGTCCTGCGACCGCTTTCAAGATCTTAGGGGAGGAGGTCAGAAGGGGTGGGAGGGGAAACCTTTCTGTAGGAATAGCGTTTGAACAACATTGTAAGTGACAAAATATAGCGTTATGTGTTTAAAAATATATAAAGAAGCTTAAATGAAGTATTACTATGCCTATAAGTGCCAGAGGGGTGTGCAACACATTTCTTTAAAAACATTGCACACCATTCTGGCACTCAAAGGGTTAAGAGTACAGATTTTGAGGTTCTGCTAACAACTGTCAAGTCTTCCTCCATCGGCATGACACAAGGGATGGGTAAAATGTCAGAGAAATTTCCCTCAGGACTTCCCCCCCCCAAAAAATGTTCTCTTTCTTCATGAACGTTTTCACCCATAGACAAAAACGTTCTCCTTGTCACAACTGCCAATACATTTCCTGCCAAGCCTTTAAATCTTCCCCATAGAGTGATACAGAACAGTCTGCAGAGCATCAATGAACCAGGAGTTCCTTCTCATCCAGGACTTTTCATGAAAAAAAAAATGATTTCCAGCTTTTTCACAAAACTTGCTGCCCATAGATAGGGTTGCCACCTTTTCTTTAAAAAAATACCGACCATGGCATTCCCTCCATAGACTTAACATTGGACAGAAGCCAATTTTTTACCGGCCTGCCAGTAAAATACCGGCTGGGTGGCAACCCTACCCATATACATAAAATGTTCTCCTTTTCCCTGCCACCAATACATTTTCTGTGAGAACTTTTCCATATTTCACCTATGTTTTCTATGACTGCAACATTTCCCACCACAGTATTACTTCTTCTGAAGGCTGAAGTGGAGAAATAAATTACTGAAAATAAAAGTTGTGAGTCCTACAGCAACATATGCCTTCAAAAAAATGTTAGCAGGCTGAGTGCCTTTGTCCTTTGCCCACAACACTAACTTCCGGCTTATGTAACATTGGCACAACCATCCTGGAAAAATCACTGCGGCTTGGGATATTCCAGCAGGGTGCAAAATGTGACATCAGTTCTTTAAAGGGGAACTATCACCTCTATACAAGTTTGTCTCTATGTATTGTTTTTATAGAGATAACATGTAATCTGTATTTTTTTATATATATAAGGCAAGCTATCACAAAATTTACCGTTTTAAAAATGAGTTGGGGCCTTATTTCAGGACAGGCTGCAGGTACAGTTCTGTACTTCAGCCTGTCAATCTTTGTCTGTTCCCTCCCCAAGTATTGCCTTGTTCCAAACTCCTCCGATGATGGAGAATTTCCTCATGTAGGCTGGATCTCTCTCTCATTGTCAAGAGAGCACTCCAGCTTACATGGAGAAATCCTCATTCATCAGAGGAGGTTAGAACAAGGTGCTACTTGTAGAGTGGAACAGACAAAGATTTACAGCCTGTGGTGCAGAATGACTCAGAGCCTGTCCTGAAGTAAGGACCAGGCTCATTTTTAAAACATTCAATTTCGCCATAGCATGCATTATATAAAAAAAACACACAGATTAAATGTTATCTCTATACTAACATTACACAGAGGCAAACTTGTATAGAGGTGATAGTTCCTCTTTAAAGACTCTGTTTTCAACAAAAGAAAAGGGCAGCATGCCAACTGCAAACATTTTGGCAAGTTTGCTATTCCATCGATATATGTTTGCATTATTTATGTCCAGGTTTTGACTTTATTCTATGAACTTAGTAAGTGTGTAATGGCAGTACATAGAAGAAGAACTGTGTAACTTTATTGATTTCATTACATGACTTGTGGAGGTGGTGGGGGTGGTGGCGGTATGTGTAGGCACTCATTGACTCTTGTCATCTCCCAGAACAAATGTAAACATACTCCTCGGCAGCTGGAGCAGAAAATCTTGGCACACTCTCTAACACATCAACAGCATGTCTATTATGTACCTCAGAACCCCGGGAATATTTAGGAGTACTGCTACTGCTAGTTGTGGCACCTCTGACCTGTTGAAGGTGTGTATCCCAGTCAGACCTGTGGTTGTACTTCAGAAGGGAACTCGTTGAGGAGGTGCCTAGGTGACAGTCTTCTTTCACCCTGCTCACATGCTTCTTACCTAGACAACAGTTAGCAACATGCTTAGCTTTTTTATCCTGAGTGAAGTATCTCCATACTGTGATTTTCATGACTGTGAATTTACTGAGAGGCTGTTAGTGCTACTACTGAGGATCAATGTTGCTGAATTTGTACTACTACTACTACTACAACTACTAGGTGTCACAGGTGCTGCACTTCTAAGAGAAGCAGAGGCACTCAAAGCTAAGGCTGTAGATGCTGATACTTTCTGCCATCTTTGCTTGTCCAGGATCAGACATTTAAATTGTTTACTGAGTTTATAGACAGGTACAGTGCTCCTTTTCAGTGGTGGAAGATTGAGCCTTTGCCTTTCAGCTTACTATCTGGCCATGTCATCATCTCTCTCCCTCTCAACTTCATCTATATCTGAAGAAGAGGAGAATGCTGGGGGGATATATTCTAGATCTACATCATCATCAGTTATTAGGTCATCCTCAGCATCACCTGCCACTTCTTGACCACTACTTTTATATTCCGCTAGGCTTTTAGAGGTCTCAAACAATTTATTTTTATTTTTTTTTCCTTTGAGTGATTTTGACAACTTTCACTACTACTTTCAGAACAGGTGTTTTTGTGCTTGTTTGTCTCACTGCCAGATGCAGCAGCTGGTTGAGCTGCTGCACCTTCTTGCATTATACGACTCATTGTCATCTTTAATGTTTTTAGATGGTGTATTAATAGTACTTATTGATTTCTCTTCTGAAATATATATACATTATGGAAGCAGGACTACATACATGTATCCAATTGTACAGTGCTGCGGAATTAGTTGGCGCTATATAAATAAAGAATAATAATAATAATGTATGTGAACATTGAATCTGGATAAGATACAGAATTTTTCTTCTTGGATTTTTTATGTTTTTTTTATTCTTAATTTTTTACGATCGGGAGTGCGACCATTCAACTGTTTCAGCAGTTCACCTGGGTAAAAAGGGGGGTATTATTCTATGGTGTTAGTTTTCCTTTAAGATTATAGTATATCAGAAGATCTTGATGTTTTCTGGTAGTAATAATTCTAGTGAAAGACAGGCAGAATTAGTTCTCATTTACTGCACATACTTTTTCTGTCCATGCCTTGCAGCATCCTGTCATGCATAATGAGGGCAAATGGAGCAAGTGTGAAAAAGAAAAGGGGGATGGAATGTTAGAAAGGTAGATGAGAGGGGGATGAATGAGAGAAATACATAAGAGGGGAGGAGGAAAGGAAACTCAAGAGATGTGTATTGAAGGATGAACTGGGATACAACATACAGCCAAAACTCAAAGATATATGCAGGGAAAATTACAGCAGAGTAATTCTGGGGCAAATCAACTGCACCATAAGGGACAAAGAATATTTCCTATTGATCTAAATGCAGCTTTTATTCCCTTAAATACTAGAGAGGTCTCTAGTGCATTGATTTCAATTATATTGGAGATCAATGGGGTTTTAGGGGGTTATGAGACCAATTTAAATCAATTTCAGCCGGTTAAGCATTAGAAGTGCTGAAAAGTGTTATACATTAAGGGCTAGCCAATCTGAGAAGGTATACTGTGCACAAGTGTGTATATATATATATATATATATATATATATATATATATATATATATGTATATGTAGTGGCGGGTGTGTGGATGTGTGTGTGTGTGTGTGTGTATGTTTGTGTGTATGTATGTATGTAAGTATGTATGTATGTATGTATGTATATGTGTGTGGGTATGTACTTTATCTGTGCAGGTATATGTGGGCGAGTGGATATGTGTTTATGTATATATGTGTGAGTGTCTGTATGTATGTATGTATGAAGATGTGTGAGTATCTGTGTGTTCATGTGTGTGTGTGTATGTGTGTGTGTTTTTGTGTGTGTGTTTTAGTAAGTGCATGTATGTGCGTATATATATATATATATATATATATATATATATATATATATGTGTGTGTGTGTGCGTTTGTGTGTCTGTGCCTAAGTGTGTATGTGTGTGTGTGTGTGTGTGTGTGTGTGTGAAAGAGAGACAGGGAGAGAGAGAGACAAATAAAACCTGGTATTCATGCTTTAACCACATGGCTGCTCCAGACATCCACAATTAATTACTTGGCACCGCATTAGAATCATCTCTAGCATCCATGGGGTTAAAAAATTTACTTAGTCACCTCAGTCCTGGAGGGTTCTCATTGAATTGTAGTTAAATTCCAGCTGATGCACAATTTGATGTAATTTGGTATGAGAGTTGTACTTCCTCCTGTCATTTTCTTATTGACATGCATCATGTCTCAAGCTGGCAAGTCACATGGGATGACACGGGCAACTGATTCTTAGAAAAAGAACAAAAGAAGTATGCTTTTAAAGGGATAGTAAAGTTTCATAATAAAAGCAGCTCTAATTAATCTTCATAGTATTTGGACTTTGGAGAGTGTTATTTCAATTCTGTCAGAGTTGTAGTTCAAGAGTAATTCAATGACAAAGTATCCCCCTCCCGCCCCTTTTACTGATATCACACTGTTCATCTCAGAGCAGAAGGGAGGTGCCCAGGTAGACTGCAGAGAGAGACAATCTTCAGTTAAGATAAGGGAAAAACCTGAAAAACCTGTCATGGGGGGCAGGGCTTTCATTGTTCTCATAGGAAGAAGATTACCCCCTTCTGTTATCTGTCTGGTTTATGGACTGGATTCCACATCTGAGAAGAGATGGCTTACACTAGGTAAAAGGGGCGGGAAGGGAAACTTTGCTTGTGAATATCTCAAACCATAAGGGTTTGAGAGATAAGACTTATATCGTTCTTCATTTTTTTTAATACCTACAAAATAAAATAAAGATATAATGAAATATTAGTATCCCTTTAACTCTCTGAGCAAAAGAGGGACCAGCATCTCATTGCACAGTGATAGATTGCTCACTTCTCTGGCAACCAAAGGGTTTAATCAAATATGATAAAAAGCTAGGCTGTAGAGCATACCCTGAAGGGAAGCCACTTATTTTGGAGGCTAACACTAGTGTAGAGACACTGGTGGATTCAAGCATTCATCCCAGTAGAATTGTTTCACTCATCCTAAGTGATAAGCACAATAATTTGGCACAGGGTAACAGACCAGTCATGTAGATAAAGACAGAACCCTTCTAGAAAGACCAGGGAAGAATCAGCCAGAAGAAAGGCAGTTAACTGTAGGAGTACCACTCATAAATCTGACATAAACTGTATGTTTTAGGAGGGAGTAAAATAACACTTTATATGAAAAAAAAAGTAAATGTTTCTGTGCTTTTCTTGTAAAGTAAATCATTGGTACTCCAGCTGCTAGTACCAAAGCTTCATTAAAATGGCACTACAGAACATATTACAGAGCAAATTTGCATATTTATGTGGAAGTGTGTGAATTATCTTTCACTAGTGTAAAAGCCCGTGTACACGGGCCAAGGTCTGGGTGATGTTAACCCTTTGAGTGTCAGAGGGGTACGCAATGCATTGCTTTGCAATGCGTTGCATACTGCTCTGGCACTCAAAGGGTTAAGAGGCCGGTTCTGCTCTGCGTCCTGCCGCCGATGAAGTCCTGAACTGTAGAGACTGCCCAAAAGCACAGAATGTTCCCAGAATTCTGTGCATTCGGGCAGTCTCTACTGCGCCTGAAGACTTCTGACAAACATCCTAGCAAATTATTATATAGGATTGTTATAGTGATGCTGCCAATTGCTTCTTTTTATGGGAAGATATGATTACTGACTGACTAGAACTGGTTCCAGATTGTGTTAGCCATAGCTTCACCCTACTTTTTCATAGTAAGTGTTATGATCTCTTTAACATTTTTGTGCCAAAGGGGTATCCAATGTATTACAAAACAATGCATTGGAAACCCAACTGACACTCAATGCGTTAAAGGAGAACTAGCTCCCTTAAAGCATGGACGTCCAAAGTGTGACCCAAGGGTGTGGCCTGTCTGAGATTTAAAAAAATATATACTTTTTACTTAATTAACTAGCACACTAGTAGTCCAGTAAGACCTAATCGTCTGCCTCCCAGTATCATACACACTGGTGTCCGTAGACATTTTTCCAGGGGGGGCAAAGCCATAATATGGCCCCCAGGCCGGCCCATATAGCGTCTTTATTTGTATGGAGGGGGGTAATTGTAGGGGGTGCAACTGCCCCCCTTGCCCCCCCTCCGGATGCCCATGATATACAGTACAAGAACAGAAGTGTGTTAAATCAGTATTGCTATTGATGTGATTAATAAATAAGTAAATCCATATTTTTGAATAGCTTAAAGGCTATAATTCACCATCGTCATCTATAAAAAATAATGCTGCCCTCATTCATATGGCTTTCTGATTATATGGCCCAGAAAAATCTTGGACACCCCTGACTTAAAGGGTTAAAATTACTGTATTAAGTGAGTGGAGTTTTCAGTTCTTTGGTCCTTCTAGCAACCGCTATTTCTGATTCCATAGTTATGACATCTAGGACTGACTGATGATGTCATCTCCAGACACATTAGTCAAGGAAAAAATTCATAGAGCCAACAGATTCTCAGCACTGTACAACTAAGGGAGAGTGGATGCACAGCTGCTTTCAATCAATACTGAACAAACACAAAGACACAAGGATAAGATGACACTTCTCTGTAGAGCTTACAATCTATAGCAGGACTATCCAAGTTCAGTCTTCAGAGGCCACCAACAGGCCAGGATGTAAGGATTACCCTGATTAAGTACAGGTGAGTTGATCAGTGGATCATTCATTGTGACTGACTTCCCATGTACTTAATCAGGGAAATCCTTACATCCTGGCCTGTTGGTGGCCCTTGAGGACTGAACTTGGACAGCACTGATCTACATAAGAATACAAAAATTCTAAGGGTTAGAGCTGTTGTGTGTGTGTGGTCCAGCCATAAATCTGAGCCAACAGCTAGAAGAAAGTGACAGGTGCTATAAGATACTGTAGTTTTATGAAGTCCTAGAAAGCAAGAGGGGGAGACAGTATGTGTGTTGGTGTGCAGTAGGAACAAGCAAAACAAATGATCACACTGTTGGAGTCAAGTAAAGGGCAAAACATAAAGTAAGATGGAATGAGAGGTATAGGGAGTATGGGCGGAATGCAAGAAGCATGCACATGCACTTTGCTCTTCTTCCCACATGCCACGTCAAGAAGGACAGTACTAGCATACCTGGGACCTTTCAAAATGAGTTGACTCTGAGATTTTTATACTATTATCTCTTAGAACTTCCTTCAATGTAGTTTATAGGTGATATCTCCCTGCTTGCTGTATCAAAGGTTTTCTAGTGAGACCTCAATGAACCTGTAACTTGCTTTAACTCAACAATGTAGAAATGTCAGCAATCCTATATAATAATTTGGTAAAATGTGTGTAACGCCTCAGACATGCGCAGTAGAGACTGCTGCCTGTGCTGCAGTCATGCGCAGTAGAGACTGCCCGCGCCGCGGCTGATACAGAGCTGGAAGCTCCTTCGGAGCGTCCAGCTGTGTATTAGCCGCGGCCCGTGCAGTCTCTACTGTGCATGACTGCCCCGCGATCGGCTGGCTGTGGCACTGTGGCCCGTGTAACGGGCTGTTCAACTAGTTTAGGATAAAGAAGCAGTTAATTTGCGCAGATAATGAAGAAGGAAATACTGGACTCTCTTCCCCTGAGCATTTGACCCTTTACCCTGAGATTTGATTTCCAAACTCTGAACATGCCAAGCTATGAGTACTACCTAATTTGGTACATGGGCCAGCTGACAATTGTTCAGATTCAGTGAAGATGGAAGCAAGGAGCTCTGTGTCTTACATTTATCATGAAATGTTTTTTTAACAATTAAAGACGCTGAGATACCAAAATCAATGCCTCGGTCTTGTGCTCTTATTGGCAGCATAGCAACAAGCACTGGCAGAATGTTGTTAGACAGGTATAGGGTTATGAAAGAAACCATAGTGACTAATCCCTCAGCGGAAATTTATAATACTTGATGGCAATTTTGTTCCCAGCTGGAACTTTCCTGTACAATTATACAACAGCAAATGTAGATTGTGTGTTTGTGCATGGTAATAGAGATACAGGGTGCCGGTTCAGTCTCTTGTTGCGAGTGCTACCACTGTTTTGTGTATGAGGAATCAGATTGCAGTATTTGCACACTACGGCTGAACAATCTGTTCCCTCCTGAACAGAGTTTGGTATTTCGCTGTCAAGTAACATGTGTTTCTCAGCAGCAGCTGCATTTCAAGGTAATTTTCTGTGATTTGGTCCCACTTGCAGAAAAACACATTTTCAGAATTGATTTTTTTTTTTTAACTTTTTAACCCTTTGATTGCCATAGGGGTAACACAACACATTTCAGAACAATGTGTTGTGTACCCCTCTGGCACTCAAAAGGTTAACGTAAAGGAACAGTAAACTTTTTTATGAAAACACATATTTTATAGAATGTTTCCTGCTGAATAAAACAAGGTCACTCCCACTGCTGTCAGATGTTTTATTCAAAATGTATAACAGTTAAAATAATCAGGAAGAGAATTTACTGTGTTTACTTCCTGGTAGTTCTAACTGACAGGAAGTGACAGGCAGTTTCTATCACATTCTATGGAGAACTGTACATCACTGACTTTTCTGGCTTTCCTCTCCATTAGAATGTAATTGGGAAAACTAATTAGAATTTGACCACTAGAGGGCAATGCTAATGTAAAAAAATCATGGGTTTAAACTGTAATAACTCTGGAAATATGAATCTCTTGGCAGTGGGAGTACCCTTATTTTACTCAGTAGGAAAATCCCTACAATATATATTTTTTCATAAAAAAGTTTTCTGTTCCTTTAACTCTTTGAGAGCCAAAGGGGTGTCCAGCTCTTTGAGGAGCAAAGCAAAGCTATAAAGCAATATGAGGTGCAATTCTGGAGGAAACCATAGGTATCATAGGGGACTAAAAAAATCCCCAAAATGATTGTTCATTAATCCCTTGAATGCTAGAGGGGATGTGAGATAAAACCAGTGGAATACAGGCCACATTTAGACTAATGGACTTAGAAGAAGTGGAGTCCTTCTGGAGCAACCCACCAGTACCACATGGGATGGAAAAACAATTCCCACTGATTTACATGGGGCTTTTAACCTCTTCAACACCAAAGAGGTTTCCGTTGTATTATGGAGCAATACACTGGATACCTCTCTGCTATTCAAAGGGTACAAGTCCCTTTTGGGCATTTTGGAAGTGTGTATTCATCCCCTTTGGTGCACTTGGCTTGATCCAGAATTACCCTGATTCCTTAGTCAGAGCAGAATTATCCACAAGACAATCTGGGCAAGTGACCATGGTCTGTGGAACTGTTGTGCTCCCACCTGGGTCCCTCAGAGACTCTGGATGGAGCATACCTCACACTGCAGGTAACAGAGCAGAGAACAGAGCAGAAGAGGAGCACTCCTCTGCTCCTAAAGGTACAGGAAGCGGCAGGGAAACAACATATTGGGGCTATGATTACCAGTGCACCCAGACTTGGGGACATACAGCATATATGGGAGATGTGACTACAAGTGGAACCATTCTGGTGGCAGGCAGTGTACATGGGGGCTGACAGTGTATGAGAGGGTTGTGGTTACCAGTGGAACCAAGCTGAAGGGGAAAAAGTGTATTATGGGGTCTGTAATTACCAGTGGAACCAGTCTGTAGGGTAGGAAGACAATGTTTGTGGGGTCACAACCCATATACACTGTCTGCCCCCCCCAGCCTGTTTACACTCGTAGTCACACCCTCCATATACACTGCATGCCCCCCAGCCTAGTTTCACTGGTAGTCATAGCTCCCACATATACTGTCTGCCCCCAAACATTGCCTGTCTGTTCCCAAGCACAGTTTCAATGGTAGTCACAGCCCCCACATACACTGTCTGCCCTCAAACCTAGTTCCACTGGTAGTCACTGGCCCAGTGGAACCAGACTGGTGGGTAGTCAATGCATGAGGAGGCTATGACTACCAGTGGAACCAGGTTGGGGACATACCATGAATGTGGGGATCTGTGATTACCAGTGGAACCAGGCTGGGGGCTGACTGTGTATATGGACACTTGTGTAGCACTATTTACATTTTAAGTCCTGTGGTATCACTAGTATAGCCCTATTTCAATTGTCAGCTCCGCTGTACCACTTGTATAGCCCTATTTCAATAGTAAAATCTGGGGCATCACTTGTGTAACCCCATTTCAGTTGTAGGCTCTGTGATATTACTTGTGTACCTCTTTGGTATAATTTTGTAGCCCGATTTCAGTTGCAGGATCTGAGGAATCCCTTGTATAGTACCATTTCAGCTATGCTCAGCAGTACATTTTTAATATATTTAAAGCATTCATTTTTGTATTTTATTACATTGGTACTAACCAGTAACCACAAGACCAATGGTCAAACTGAGAGGTTTGTGGTGGTGGGGGCAAGCAGGGGGCCCTAATTTAGGATCCTGCCTATGGCCCTGTTAATTATTAATCCAACTCTGTTCTTAGTATGTCAGTTTCACAGTGGGAACAGAAAACTAGAGATCTATATTCTTAACCCTTTGTGTGCCAGAGTGATTGTGGTGTATTATATATTTGAAGATTATCAGTGAATTTAGACTGCTTTCCCATGTTCCTCATTTGTTACTCAATCATCCTTTTGTTTGTTTTTCTGACAGATCACCAGAAGCTGGAACGAGAGGCCCGGATCTGTCGTCTACTGAAGCATCCAAACATAGGTCAGTCACTGCTTGTGTTTAAAAATACATTTGTTTCAAGGCAATGGAAAATGGTCATGCTAGCTGTAAATAAGAGGGGAGGAGCTTTCACAGTATTCATTAATCCTTTGAGAATCAGAATGGTATCCATCGCATTGCAGCACAATACAATGGATACCTCTCTGGCACTGAGGATTTTAGTTTATTTCTCCCTTATCATACAGTTTGTTTTCTCCAGAATAGAATTCTCGGCCTGGACCCAAGAGAAATTGGAAGGAAAGGAGAAACATGCTTGGGTTTGGGTCACAGAGCAATAGGTTAAGTGTTATGGGTTTGGATAGGCTAAGTAGCATGGTGTGGGCTAGACATATAGAAAATGATTTGTTTGGTGGCCATTTTGTGCAAATGGTAAGAGCCAGCAACACAGCAGCATCCCACATTTCGATTTCTTTCCCATCCTCCCAATTTTTCTGCTTCTTTTCACTTTGTCACAGTGTTGGCAGTTTCTTAATTCTTGCCAGTCAATTGTAGTGCTATATGCACACATGGGAACTCTCCCTGGAGACTCTGGGTTTCAGACTGAATTATCGGGTCTCCAGCGGTGGTGATTTCCTTCTCTTTCTACTCTACTCCTCCCTTGTCATGCCCACTTCTCCTCGTTCCCACCCTGTTTATGACACAAAGCTGATTAAGTCACACCCACACAGTTAAGCCACACCCCCTTTACAACTCAAGTCACGTAATTGGCATCCTCCTGGTCGGCAGCACATGAGCACTCTCCAGGTGCTCAAGATGAGTTCCAAGGTGTTGTTATATATTTGCAGTAAAGTGTACCGTTAAAGTAAATTCTTCAAAATGGTGACTAGACCTCACCTTTAAAGGGATAGTAATACTTCATTTTAACTTTATTTTATTTTGTAGGCATTAAAAAAACATGAAGAATGATATAAGTCTTATCTCTCAAACCTTTATGGTTTAAGAGATATTCACAAGCAAAGTGTCCCCCTCCCGCCCCTTTTACTGATGTAACACTTTTCAGCCAGGGCAGAAGGGAGCTGCCCAGGTAGACTGCAGAGAGGGACAATCTTCAATTAAGATAACAGAAAAACCTGAAAAGCTTATCAAGGGGGCCAGGGATTTCATTGTTTTCATAGGAATAAGAGTGTCCCCTTCTGTTATCTGTCCAGTCTATGGACTGCATTCCACATCTGAGAAGAGATTGTTTACAGTAGGTAAAAGGGGCGGGAGGGGGAAACTTTGCTTGTGAATATCTCATAAACCATAAAGGTTTGAGAGATAAGACTTATATCATTCTTCATGTTTTTTTAATGCCTACAAAATAAAATAAAGTTAAAACGAAGTATTACTATCCCTTTAACCGGAGACACATAGGAAAGATGCATACTGCAGGGCTGCTTTGATTTGATTCCGGTCCTGAAGTATGCCTATTTCCTATGTGTCCCCGGTTAAAAAAAGGTCTTCTTATTCTTCACTCAAGTATAAATATAGCTAATCAATATTAAGATCTAAGTATATGTTATACTAGTCATTTGTTCGTAATATATTTTGGTAAAGTAACCTTTATTTGTTGGTGGCACAGTGTGGCACTTTATGCTATTTAGTTTATGTGTTGGGCCAGTATTACCACAAACTGTGCTATGAATGAATCTAGGCAGAGGCCACACATTGGGGGAGTGGCTAAGAGCACAGCGAGCAGTAAGTTAGACTGTGAACATAACTAATTAGCATACTGTGCAGGAAATTATAATATAGTGCTACCAAATCATAAAGGTTAATTTCTTTAAACTGATTTATTGTACGGAAAACATTTTATTTCTCTGCAAAAAAAATAAAAAATTGAACTAGTCTTAACCCTTTGAGTGCCAGATAGGTATCCAATGCACTCAATGCACTAGATACCTCTCTGGCACTGAGAGGGTAAAGGTGAGGGGCATTCATTCATTGGTTTGAGACCTTGGAAAGATGGTCCCTGACTTAGTTTGCAATTGCATAGGCATACTGATTGAACATCTTGGTCTAGCCAGAGGGGCACTGGGAATTTATAGTTAACATATGGGGTCTACAGCTGAGTAAATAGTTGTATGGGAATAAGCATAGGAATATCATGGGCAGACCATGCTCACAGGGCTGGATTCCCAATAGGCAGAGTAGGCAAATCCCAAGAGCTCCAAATTTTGAGGGGAACCTCAGCTGTGCTAGCAATACCCACATTCAGAATTGTAGGTGTGGTCAGAGCAATGTCCCTGCACCAGTTTTGTACCCCTATATATTATTTAACCCCTTGGATGCTAGTGAGAGAGAGATCTCCAACTCATTGCAGCCAAGGAGGGTTAAAGCCTTTTTTGTGCCAGTAAACAGTGCATGGGACTGAATAATGAGGGTCTGGTCATGGGCGGAGCTAAGGGTGCCTAGAGTGCCTGGCCTAGGACCACCTGGGATATAAGTCCTGCCCTGCATGCTTAGACCAGCGGTTCAATTTAGTGTGCCACTTATTTCTATTAAGATTTTGAACAGAATGGGAATTTTGATTTTTAAATGAATATTTATAGTGGTTGCTATGCGCTATATGATTTTTATTCTTATTTGGATTGTGAAACCTAAATAGATATGCATAAAGTTCCTTCCCCCTAAAAGATGCTTGGGGTGCACTGAAAGTTCAGCACAGTGGTATAAATAGTCATCGAAGGGGCCAGGTACAAACATTTTTGGGCCCTGTCTCAAAATTATTTTCACAAAGACAGAACTAGAACCTATTGGACCCTGGGGAAGATATGGCCCCCTTAGATGCAGAGCTGCACCCTCTGCACCATCTGTAGTAGTGTAGTGAGCAATAAAATGTATTGTGAACCACTGCCTTAGACTGTCATAAGCAGGGACACATTTCCCAGTAGGCAGCTGTGCTGGCCACACCCACATTCTGAATTGTGAGTGTGTCCGGAGTAATCTAAATGTCCCTGAGCCAGTTTTATACCCTTTTATAGGCTATTATTTAACTCAATGGAGGATAGGTCTCCAAGGGGTTAAAGTCTCTTTTTTTTTTTTTTTGCTTTGCTTGTTATAGGCCAAGGGTATTTTCTGTGCCAGGCAATAGTGTATGGGTGGGGCCATATGGGGTACAGGGGTGTGGTCATGGGTGGAGCTAAGGGCTCCACCAATCTTGTTTTGCCTAGGAACCCCTAGGATGCAAATCCAACCCTTGTTACAAGGAAAAATTGATAAGGGCTATGAAGTTAATAGTAAAATGCTTAATATTGTAATCTTGGAAATACATAAAAGCAGTGGCCTTTTTGATGTCCATCATTGTTGTTTTATCTGTTAATTGCAAAAGGTACCTCATGCATGAGACATAAGGCCATACAATAGGCTGACCACGTCAGCTATAATCATGGGAACATGAAAAATACATTCTGCAGGGCTGGTTTGATTTCAGAGCAGCCTTGAAATATGCAGCATTCATATGTGTCTTTTGTTAAAGCAGAGGCCTGGTCAGCTTACCCTCCATGTGCTAGAAGCACTATTGTAGTATGCCACAGGGAGGCTGATGTACTATGAAAGTGAAGTAATTCTGGAGCAAACCAACAGTACCATAGGGGACAAACACATTCTTAAACTCCCAATTATTTAATTTCCATTGATTTAATTGTGGCCTTTAACCACTTGAATGTGATGGATACCTCTTTTGGATTCAATGGGTGAAAAGTTCCTTTTAAATCAATAAAACATGGCACAGGACATAGTATGACCATAGATAGATAGATAGACAGATAGACAGACAGATAGATAGATAGATAGATAGATAGATAGATAGATAGATAGATAGACATAGAAAAAGAGGAAGAGAGATATTGAGGCATTTCTAGAGCAAACTAGCTGCACCACAGAGGGCATATATATATATATATATATATCCATTGATTTAGGCCATTGAGGACCACCACATGGGTGTGCAGCAAATTACTTTGCAATGTATTTCACATACCCCTGACCCATAAGTGATTGAAACTGACTTTAACCCTTGAATGCTAGAGAGTTCTTCAATGTATTGTGAATCAATGTGTCGGAGACCTCTCTAGCATTCAAAGCGTTAAAAGCTCCATTTAAATCAATGGCAATTTGTGGGATTTGTTTGTGTCTCCTCCAGTGCAGTTGATCTGCTCCAGAACTGCTCAGTTTTCTTCTATACATATGTCCTAGGGTCTCTGAAGAAAATACTTTTTGCCACAGTCAGATTTTCCGTTTTTAAGGTAATGGGCAATTGAACACTGCATTAAACCCATTTCCATCCTAAAAGAACAATTACAATTAGCTTCTTTAGTTCATGGGTAGATGGAGATCAGCTCCCCCGGGAAGGAAGTTTATATTCTTTATCTGTTTGTGTGTTAACTGCTTGTGTGCCAGTGGGGCCAGCAGCATGTTCAAGATGTAAATTCTTCCTTTGCTTACTTTGAAGTATTAAAGAAAAAGTACTGTGAAATATAACAAATATATACCACAGGTTTTTACTGGTGAATAAAACAAGGGAATTCATGGCACTGGGAAATGCTGTGTTCAAAAGGTATTGCATCTCAAATTTGCAGGTTTTGGTTGCAGTACTTCAATGGTGGCATTGTTGCTACAGTAGTCTATGGAGGGTTATTTGTCAGTGATGATAGTCCTCAACAGCCTCCTGTAACACAAGCAAGACTCTAATATACATCCATAGCCTCAACATTTAGAGTCTGACAGAAGCAACACTCAAAATGTTCAGACTATGGATGTACAGCAACTTTGAACTTTGTTCCGGTCCTTAACTGCAACCCACCCCAAATTTTCCCAGCCCTTAAGGGGTTAAGTAAAAACAACTGCTCCTTCCTTGTATGAACGACATACAGCCACAAAGAAGATCCATGATTTGGACTGAAATGTCATATTTATAAAAACATTCAGAATTAAAGTTTACATTTTTTAAGTCCTGTACGTTGTCTCTCTATATTATCTCTCCATATTGAAAATGTGGATTGCATCCGGGTCAATATAACTTAAATGCTTCTTGAATCTGTATTTTCAGCATGTGGGGGTCTGTTCCTCCTCAGGCCATAAGTCATTTGCACCATTTTCACTGTGCATCGGCCATTTCTCAGGTGGAGAACAAGGTTTTACTGGTAATCTCAGAAGTGTACCTCATAGACTTCAAGTCTCTTCCTCCCTGTAGCTTCTTCATGTCCAGGGCTCCTCTTGATCCCCTGCAGAGTTGTCTTTTAGATGCAATCTCTTCTCTGGTAGATATGCAGGATTTTAATTCCTGTTCCTATTCAGGAAAGGTTCAGCATGAGATTGTCTGGGGAGGGGTTTCCTACCAGATGACAAGATTGTCATTGTCTCACCATGTGTCTCAGGCCCTACTTTGCCCTATGGCAATGATGCAGGAGTACATGAAGGTCTTAAATTATCTAGTTTCTGCCTTTGACAGTTTCATATTTGAGAGTTGCAGCTGGAGAGTCTCAGGAATTGGTCTAGGCATCAGTGTAATCTCTTCCATGTCCTGTCTCTCTCTATCCAGAAGAAGATGGACCTTTGTTGGTGGTCCAACAGTACTAGTCATTCCAGCATGGGTGATAGTCATGACAAATGCCAACCTGACATTCTGGGGTGACACAATAGGCCCTTAGATGTCTCAGGGTCTTTGGACTGGGGCACAGAGTCTCTTATGCATCAATGTTCTGAAGCTTTTGGTTATCTCTTATTAGAGGAGTCTGGGGGACTCTTGGGGACAGATAGGGAGAAAGGAGTTTGATCCCAAATAATCCAAAATTCAATGTGACTGACTGGGAAGACACAGGCAGCCATGTTCCAAGTTTCTTCCTGATGTGGCTGTTTTTTCTGTCCTATGGGAGTCTGGTGGTGTGAGAAGGGAGCAAAGGTGTTTTACCACAAATACCTCAAAATCTTGTGCAATCAAGCAGACACCAGCAGCTGTGATCCAAGTTCCTTTTTGATCTGGCTGTTATTTGTGTCAAGGTAGTCTGGAGGTGTGAGAAGGGAGCAAAGGAGGTTTACTCCAAAATTTTGTGTGACCAAGTAAACACAGGCAGCTGTGATCCACGTTTCTTCCTGATCTGACTGTTCTCTGTTCTAGGGGAGTCTAGGGAAGGAAACAGTTGAATAGTTAGCATGTCTTTTGTTGAGAAGCAATGGAATAGTGGGGACAGTTAATTAAAATAAATAAATAAATAAATAAATAAATAAATAAAAAATTGATAGGTGACAGGGACCCTGATGTGATCTGTGACTGAGACAGACTGATACTAGATGTGACAGAGTATTTTTTAGAGATCCAAGGCAAGATATCACACACAGTCATTGTATTTTAGAGTAAAAACACACACATTAATTGAGTAACGTCCAGTAAATGCAAAAGGGGTAGGGTGAAAGGATTAGGTTCAGTGCAGGGATGTATGATTAAAGTTGTAGTCCAAACACACACCAGCAACACAGGTTATCAGCATCTATGGCCTTATCTTTGAGTGCCTCTACTGCTCCTGGAAGTCAAGCACCTGTGACACCTAGTAATAGTACAAATTCAGCAACATCTAGCCCCAGTAGTAGTTAGTAGCAGTCTCTCAGTTTATGAAGTTCATAGTAAGATACTTCACTCAGGATCCAAATGCTAAGCATGTTGCTATCTGTTGTTTGTGTTATGAGCAGGGGGAAAGAAGGCCCTCACCTAGGCACCCCTCAATGATTTCCCACCTAAAGCACAACAACAGGTCTGACTGGGAGACACACCATCAACAGGTCTGGCATGTCACAACTAGCAGCAGCAGAAGTACTTCAAAATGTTCCTGGGGCTCTGGGGTACAATAGAAATGCTGTTGATGTGTTACAGAGTGTTACAGATTTTGTGCTCCTGCTGCAAAGGAGTATGTCTCTGAGTTTGTTTTTGGAGAAGACAAGAGTCATGTCATTAAATCAATAAAGTTACACAGTTCTTCTACTATGTACTGCCATCCCACACTCAATAAGTTCTTAGACAGAAGTCAAAACATACACAAAAATAATTAAAAGCATGCCTATGGAATAGGAAACTTACAAAAATGTTGGCAGTTGACATGCTGTCCTTTTGTTGAAAACAAAACATGGCAAAGTTGTGGCAGGAAATGTATTGGCAGTGGTGAAAAGGAGAAAATTTTATGTATTGTCAACTGTCGAAAAATTTCACTAAACAAGCGAAAAAATTTTTTTACGAAAAGTCCTGAGGGAAATTTCTTGGACTTTTCTTCCATACCTACTGGGGAGGGTGTTTCTACCAATTGGCAATATTCTGTTGTTGTCTCACCAGGTGTCTCAGGGCCTACTTCACCCTTTAGAGACAGTGCTGGATTACATGAAGGTCTTGAGTTATTTAATTTCTACCTTGGAGGCAGTTCCATTTACCCAGTTTTATGCATGGGAGTTGCAGCTAGAGATTCTCAGGAATTGGTCCTCATTTGGGTGGTGCTCCCTGCCATCCACATTCCAGGGGCAGACAACATTGTGGCAAACTTTCCCAGTCACCAGAATCTGGATCCGGGGAAGTGGGAGCTCAACCAGATGTTGTTTGACTTTATAATTCATGTATGGGGTCCTCCAATGCTAGACCTAATGGCTTCTCTGTTGAACCGTAAGCTTGCTCAGTTTTGTACCAGATCCCAGGACCCTCAAGCTCTTGCTGTAGAGCTATTGCTGTAGCCGCAATGGTCAGCCCATTTCCCTGTTCTGTGTTTCCTGTTTCACTTTATTGCCAGAGTGCTACAGAAGATTTAGGATTAGTGATGAGCGAGCACCCCAATGCTCGGGTGTTCGGGTGCTCTGACCGAGCACCCCCGGAGGCTCGAGTGCTCGGCCGAGCACCCGAGCCCCATTGAAGTCAATGGGAGGACTCGAGCATTACACCAGGCACCCCCTGCTCTGATGAGGGGAGGGTGCCTGGTCCATAGGAAAAGGGCAGAAAATGATGGAAACACCACAGAAATGGTTCAGGGACAGCATAGGGAGGATGTCTGGATGCATCTTGGACTCCAACATCGCTGCTGGGAACGATCTTTCGCCCGTAGTACGCCATTTTTACAGACTGACCGTAAAACACACAAAAAGGCAGATAAAAACGACTTTAGGCGAAAAATTGTTACCAAACAGTATTTGCTGTATATTTACTTGTATATCATCTGCAAATTCTCCCAAAAATTTCCTCGATTTTTCTGAACTGAGGCCATGATTAAGAGGGAAACGTGCGCAGAGGCAAATTCTCCCAAAAATGTCCTTGATTTTTCTGAACTGAGGCCATGATTAAGAGGGAAACGTGCGCTGAGCCGACCATCTAAAACATTATGGGTGAGGGTCTGCTGCGGAGCTGACCATCCTAAACATTATATGCGAAGGCCCGCTAGTGAGCTGACGCTATAAAACATTATATGAGAGGGCCCGCTAGAGAGCTGACCCAATAAAACATTATATGAGAAGGCCCGCTGGTGAGCTGACCTATACAAAAATTGTCAAACTGCGCCCGCTGGTGAGCTGGCCCTATATAAAAATTATATCACAGGGCCCGCTGGTGAGCTGGCCCTATATAAAAATTATATCCCAGGGTATATGGAAGAGAGTCAACCATATACCCGTTTTTTGGGTGGAAGGGGTGAATGGGAATACAGAGTATTCCCATCATTGTAAATAACATATATAAAGTGAGTTTATGTTCCCCCGGGGCTTTCCTCCAGTGGAGTGGAGAAGTCAGGGGAAATCCAGGCCTTGTTCATTTTTATAAGTGTCAACCTATCAGCATTGTCGGTGGAAAGGCGGATACGCTTATCTGTTATGATGCCACCAGCAGCACTAAATACCCGCTCAGACAGAACGCTGGCGGCAGGGCAGGCCAGCACCTCCAAGGCGTAGAGTGCCAGTTCATACCACGTGTCCAGCTTGGACACCCAGTAGTTGTAAGGCACAGAGGGATCATTGAGGACACTGACACGGTCTGCTACGTACTCCTTCACCATCTTCCAAAACTTTTCCCTCCTTGTGACACTAGGCTGCGCATCAGGGTGAGGGTGCTGGCGGGGTGTCATGAAGGTGTCCCACGCCTTGGAGAGTGTTGCCCTGCCTTTGTCGGAACTGCTGTGTGCTCCACAAGCCTAAATGGCAGCATTTCGATGGCCAGTAATTTGGAAAGGTGTGAGGTTAGTGCTATGGCCTGTGGGTGGGTGGCTGGGTATTTTCGCTTGCGCTCAAATGCCTGGGGTAACGACATTTGGACGCTGCGCTGGGACAGGGAAGTGGATGTGGTCGCTGATGGTGCTTCAGATGGTACAGGTGCAGGGCGGGAGGTATGCGGGCCTGCGCCTTCGACAGGCGATTGGCCGGCACCGAAAACAGGGGAAGAGGAGGCAGTGGTGTGGCCTGCAGACACAGATGGGCGATCCAGGCATTCCTCCCACTTATTATGGTGCTTGGATGCCATGTGTCGGATCATGCTGGTGGTGGTGAGGTTTCTAGTGTTCATGCCTCGGCTCATTCTGGTGTGGCACAGGTTGCAAACTACAATTCTTTTGTCGTCCGCACTTTCCTTAAAAAAACGCCATACCGCGGAACACCTACCCCTTGGCAAGGGAGATTTACGCAAGGGGGTGCTCCGTGGAACATTTGCGGGCCGGTTTGGTGCGGTCCGCCTTCTTTCTGTAGCCACACCACTGCCTCTTCCAGCCTGTTGCGGTGCTGCAGATGGCTCACCCTCAGGACTGCTGTCATCGCTCGGCTCTACACCTTCCCAGGTGGGGTCAGTCACCTCATCGTCCACCAAGTCCTCCTCCACTTCCTCACTCTGATCATCCTCCTCATGTCTTGATCCCACCACATACTCAGTCATTGACAACTGTATATCATCCTCCTCATCAAGGTCTTGAGACAGTAATAGTGGTTGATTTAATGACAACTGTGTCTCATCATCATCATCATCCACTTCCTTTGACCTTAAATGCCGTTCACATCTGTCATCTTCTTGTGATTGGGTACCCTCTAGAGGTTGTGAATCAGGGCACAAGATGTCATGTTCCTCTGCAAGCGTGCTTGGAGAGAGGGTCAAATGAAGGATTGGTGATGAGACGAGCTCCTCACTATATCCCAGTGTGGGATCACTTCTTTGACCAGACCCTCTATGGTGGGAGGAAGGATGATCAGAGTGAGGATTATGTTGACCAGACTCTTGGCTACTGAGAGTGGACTTGGTGGAAGACAGGGTGGTGCTTAACCGACTGGAAGCAGTATCAGCTGACATCCAACCGACCACCTGTTCGCAGTGGTCGGACCTCGAGAGTGATGTCCTGCGACGCCCTGTAAAATGAGACATGAAGCTAGGTATGGTGGATGTCTTTCTGTCTTGTGCTCTGGCACCAGGCGCAGTTTCTACGCGTCCTGACCCGCGCCCTGAACTATCAGGATCACGTCCACTTCCCCGTCCCTTTTTACCCACCTTCTTCATATTACACGGAATATGTGCTGCAAATCTGCAACTTTGCACAGTACACAGAATTTGCTTCTTAACTGCGGCTACGCACAGTGAATGGAATATGTGACTTTGATATTTTACAGTTTGAAGACTTAACAGTATTTTTTCCTATTCTGAAACTGTGCACAGTACACAGAATGTGCTGCTAAACTGCAGCGACGCACAGTGAATGGAATATGTGACTTTGATATTTTACAGTTTGAAGACTTAACAGAATTTTTTCCTATTCTGCAACTGTGCACAGTACACAGAATTTGCTTCTTAACTGCGGCGACGCACAGTGAATGGAATATGTGACTTTGATATTTTACAGTTTGAAGACTTAACAGTATTTTTCCCTATTCTGAAACTGTGCACAGTACACAGAATTTGCTTCTTAACTGCGGCTACGCACAGTGAATGGAATATGTGACTTTGATATTTTACAGTTTGATGACTTAACAGTATTTTTTCCTATTCTGAAACTGTGCACAGTACACAGAATTTGCTTCTTAACTGCGGCGACGCACAGTGAATGGAATATGTGACTTTGATATTATACAGTTTGAAGACTTAACAGTATTTTTTCCTATTCTGAAACTGTGCACAGTACACAGAATTTGCTTCTTAACTGCGGCGACGCACAGTGAATGGAATATGTGACTTTGATATTTTACAGTTTGAAGACTTAACAGTATTTTTTCCTATTCTGAAACTGTGCACAGTACACAGAATTTGCTTCTTAACTGCGGCGACGCACAGTGAATGGAATATGTGACTTTGATATTTTACAGTTTGAAGACTTAACAGTATTTTTTCCTATTCTGAAACTGTGCACAGTACACAGAATTTGCTTCTTAACTGCGGCGACGCACAGTGAATGGAATATGTGACTTTGATATTTTACAGTTTGAAGACTTAACAGTATTTTTTCCTATTCTGAAACTGTGCACAGTACACAGAATGTGCTGCTAAACTGCGGCGACGCACACTGAATGGAATATGTGACTTTGATATTTTACAGTTTGATGACTTAACAGTATTTTTTCCTATTCTGAAACTGTGCACAGTACACAGAATGTGCTGCTAAACTGCGGCGATGCACACTGAATGGAATATGTGACTTTGATATTTTACAGTTTGAAGACTTAACAGTATTTTTTCCTATTCTGAAACTGTGCACAGTACACAGAATTTGCTTCTTAACTGCGGCGACGCACAGTGAATGGAATATGTGACTTTGATATTTTACACTTTGCACACTAAACAGAATGTTCTGCTAATCTGAAACTTTGCACACTAAACAGAATGTGCTGCTTATCTGCGGCTAGACACAGTGAATGGAATATGTGACTTTGATATTTTACAGTTTGAAGACTTAACAGTATTTTTTCCTATTCTGAAACTGTGCACAGTACACAGAATTTGCTTCTTAACTGCGGCGACGCACAGTGAATGGAATATGTGACTTTGATATTTTACAGTTTGAAGACTTAACAGAATTTTTTCCTATTCTGAAACTGTGCACAGTCAACAGAATGTGCTGCTAAACTGCGGCGACGCACAGTGAATGGAATATGTGACTTTGATATTTTACAGTTTGAAGACTTAACAGTATTTTTTCCTATTCTGAAACTGTGCACAGTACACAGAATTTGCTTCTTAACTGCGGCGACGCACAGTGAATGGAATATGTGACTTTGATATTTTACACTTTGCACACTAAACAGAATGTTCTGCTAATCTGAAACTTTGCACACTAAACAGAATGTGCTGCTTATCTGCGGCTAGACACAGTGAATGGAATATGTGACTTTGATATTTTACAGTTTGAAGACTTAACAGTATTTTTTCCTATTCTGAAACTGTGCACAGTACACAGAATTTGCTTCTTAACTGCGGCGACGCACAGTGAATGGAATATGTGACTTTGATATTTTACAGTTTGAAGACTTAACAGAATGTGCTCTAATCTGCAACTTTGCACACTAAACAGAATGTGCTCTAATCTGCAACTTTGCACACTAAACAGAATGTGCTCTAATCTGCAACTTTGCACACTAAAAAGAATGTGCTGCTAATCTGCAACTTTGCACACTGAACAGAATGTGCTCTAATCTGCAACTTTGCACACTAAACAGAATGTGTTCTAATCTGCAACTTTGCACACTAAACAGAATATATGAAGTTTTTTTTTTTTTGTTTTTTTTCCCCCCACACAAAATAAACTGCTGCCCCCACACACAGTAGTCCTAAAAAGGACTTTTGGGTCTTTTTTTTTACAAATTTGCTTTTCTTCTCCCTACACTGACTTTCCCTTCCTATCCTCATCTCTCCCTGGCTAAGACTGAGCCGAACTCGCTGGTCAGGTGCTATACAGCACCCGATCACGGGTTCTGGCCAGCCAATCAGTGTAATGCCAGCAGCCAACATGGCTGCTGGCATTACACTGATGTCAGAGCCTCCCTGCACGTTTATTGGCTGCGCAGCAGCCGCGAAACGTGCGGGGAGGAGACCCGAACATGGCGGGCGAGCACATGCGGTACTCGTACGAGTACCGCCATGTGCCGAGCAGAGCGATGCTCGAGCCGAACCGAGCATCGGCCGAGCATGCTCGCTCAACACTATTTAGGATGGAGCAGGCTCATTGGGCCTGGCTTTCAAATCTTCTAAATCTACCCTTGAATGAGCTGTTTCAGCTCCCTCTGCTTCCAAACCTCTTAACTTAGGGTACCCTTTGTCATCGCTCTTGATGTCAGCATCCTGTGGAAGAAAGGTTTTTTGACTTTCTCATTGTCGCTATGATGAAGGCTCTTAAGATGGTTTCTTCCAAAGTCTATCGCAGCACGTATTTCATGTTTTATAAGTAGTGTGAAAACCAGGAGTCACAGCCACAACCTTTTTCGTCTTCAGGATAGGCTTGTTTTAGTGCTATTAATGTCCAGATTTTTGCACTTTCTGTGCTTTTCCAGTCACATCGCTTTATTGTCAGATGTGCAGATTTTCGTGCAAAAGGTGGCTTATGCCTACCCAGTCTATTGGGATCACACTCCTCTGAGGGACTTGAACTTGGTTCTGGAATGCTTCAGAAAGCTCCTTTTGAGCCTCTATCATAATTGTCCCTGAATTTCTTTATCCACAAGACTGTTTTCTTCTTGGCGATTGTGTCTTTACAGCATCAGGCAATTTCTTGTAAGCCTTTCTTTCTGGTTTTCCACTCTGACAGAGTAGTTTACGGTCTCCCATAGGTTTTCTCCTTTAGGTTGTTTCTGAATTTTGCAATAAACAGGAGATTATCCTTCTTTCATTCTGTCCTGCTCCATCTAACAGCAGGAGCTAGAGCTTCATCTTTTCGTTTTGGTTAGGGTCTTGAAGTACTATGTTCATTGCATGAAGCCTTTCAGAAATTCTGATTCTATTTTTGTCATTCCCGAGGGTCCCCTGTGGGTCAGGATGCATCTAAACTGACAGTGGCTTCTTGGATTAAGCAGCCATTTGCTAGGCATATGTTCTCAAGACAAAGTTGGTGTCCTTTTAGGGTATGGCTTTTTTCATGAGGTTGGTAGGTACCTCATGAGCCTCTGCAGAAGAGCTGTGTAAGGATGCGACGTGAGGATCTCTTCACATATTTGGCTAATATGCTGGCTTTGGTTGAAGCCAGTTTTGGTCATACAGTCCTTCAGGCTGATGTGTCTGTGTAGCTGTCCTTCATGATTTCATTTTTTAATAATCTTTTGGTTTCCTTTTTCTTGTTTGGTTGTGTTGGTTTCTGTTAACACCTGAGGTTCATGTTGTTCCAGTTGTCTCTGACAGAAATGGTCTGTGTTTTGAGGGTTGTTTCTCTTTCTGTCCCTGGAATCTTGTTGGATGTGTTGCTATATCCCTGTGGTTTCTGTATTCCACATAGAATGTAAGAGAAAAGGGGATCTTTGTGTACTGACCAATAAATAATTTTCTTTTAGTTCATGTGGAACACGATACTTCCCTCCTGGAGAGAAAACAGCTGTCTGGGTTTCAGGCAGGGAGGTCCTTTGGGTTCTCTGGTCTAGGGCCCCCCTTCCCTGACCCATTTCTGTTTTCTTTGATCTTTGCAATATGTAAAACTGAGAGTGTCTAATAGGGTAGAGTGGGAGTCTCAACCCCAGGCAGCCTTTTAAGGCAAGTTCCCTGTTCTTCTAGCTGGAGAACTAAGAGAAAAGGATTTATAGATAAGCACACAAAAATCCCCTTATATATGACAAATTAAAAATGTCAAATAACCTAGAGTCTTTGTTCCAACTTACCTATGGAAGCCCTACTATCAGGATTCTATATAATACATACCTCTTCCTTAGAAAATTAAGGGTACTGAGGCTGCTGGGGTACTTCATTCAAAGGTTAGTGCAGCTTATGTTTGTTTTCTGTTGTTGTTTAGTTTTTAATCAACCTTTTGTTTGAAGCAACCAAAATGAAAATTAGTGACCAGAAAGCAAAACTTCATTTTAATTTGCTCGTTATGGAATGCTTTAGGTTGAAGGACCACAACACAAAATTGCAATTAAAAAAATAATTTGCACCCAAATAATTGTTCCTCTCAGCCATGTAGAGATCAGGAATCCAACTTCCCCAGCTGGCAGGAGGCTAGAACATGACCTGGAAGTATTTGGCTCTAAAGCACAAACTTTGAAGGCTGCACTTGCATCCTCCATAGAACCTTTGTTTCTGGCTTTCACTTCCCAGTTCTGAGTCTCTATGGGGACTGTGTGTACAGTCCAACAAGACTGAACTGTGAGAATTTAGTCTTGCAGTTCAGCGTCTTTTCACTGTACCAACAAAGGAGCTCAGGGGATCTTTTTCCAGGCCCTTTTCTGCTCCCTTGATAGTCAGCCAGAGCTCATAATGTAGCCTCAATTTCATGGCCAGGTCTGCTCCCAGGGAAGCAGATCTGTCATTTGGGTGCTGTCCATGAGATAGCTGACCATTAACCTTTTGAGAGCTAGATAGGTAGCCAATGATTTGCAACACAATGCATTGGATACCTTTCTGGCACTCAAAGGGTTAAGTTCTTTCAAGGAAAGAGAGGAGTTTTATGTGTAACAACATGCTCGTTTTGTATGGTTTTCATCTGCCATCAAAATCTGTGTTTTTATGTTAATACCTAAAGCTCAGAGCCTGATGCTACACATGCCGTGCAAAATTGTCTTCACAATCCATAACTGTGCCAAACTAATTTGTCTGGATGTCAATCTGGATCATCATCAGCTACAGTGCAGTCAACACAGTTATCACAAAATTAGAAATAATCATAACTCATATCAAGGCAGATAACACATAAACTGATTGAGGACCAGAGGGTTGTGCATGACTTTGCATTACAATGCAGTGCACACCCTTCTAGTCCTCAAGGGATAATATAGCCCAACCTATTCCTTTTAAACAACCTGCAGCCAGCAGGTGGCCAGGTAAATATGAAGGGGGTTGTACTCCAACACTGAATTCAACACATAAAGGGATAGTAAAGTTTCACAAAAAAGTAGTTAATCTTCATGGTATTTGGCCCATGGAGAGTGTTATTTCAATACTGTCAGAGTTCCAGTTGTAGTTCAAACGTAATTGAATGATAAAGTATCCCCTTTTACCTAGTGTAAGCCACCTCCCCTCAGATGTGGAATCTGGTCTCTTGACCGAACAGGTCACAGGAAGGGGCAATCTTCTTATTGTGAGCATAAGGAAAACCCTGCCTCGCTTTACAAGTTTTTCCTTATGCTGAAGTTTGTCCCTCACTGCGATCCATCCGAATAGTCTTGCTGCTCTGAGGAGAGCAGTGTTACTTCAGTAAAAGGGGCAAGAGGGGGATACTTTATCATTCAATTACTCTTGAACTACAACTTTGACAGTATTGAAAATCACGCACTCCAGAGCCCAAATGCTATGAAGATTAATCAGAGCTGCTTTTATTGTGAAACATTACTATACCTTTAAGACCTCTCATTTTACCTGAATAATCCACTCAACTCCTTTATCCATGGAACTGCTAAAGCGAAACCTATTATGTTAAAATGAAAAAAAAATGATATGCTACAGGGTCTGGTTTGTGGATTCTGGCAACACTAAAACAATTGTTCTCTTTGCTGTATTTCTGAAGTTATTGCTGACAAAATGTACACATTTACCTGTGCACACATTCACATGCTAACATATTTGTATGCACATTCTATAGGAACACATTCATGCACACATTTGCTTGTGCAGACATTTTGCATGTATAATCTTGGCATATTTGCATGCATACATTTGTGTATACACATAATGAAACAGATACATATTTGTGAGTGAGCACACATTCACACACACAATAACGCATACATATATTTACAAGAATATTCAGACACAACAGACTGTATATATAAAAATGGAAATTTAGCAAGGAGGGAGATGTGATTGCATGGCTTTTCTTGTTTAAAAAAAAGCCAAGTGATCCACTTTACACACACAGCTTCAGTTCATTCATTCAGTTTGCACTGTGAGTGTATCAGCTATATAAGACCATGAAAAAATAAACAGGAAAATGTAAGTGTTAATCCAAGATAATATAGAGAACTGATTATTCAGATACTAATAATATTTACTGGACAATTTCAAAGCACAAAAAAACAGAAATATTTCCCCATAATTTTATTGCAGCAGGATTCTGCATTCTTGTTACGGTTTCCAAGAGATGCTACAGTCTACCCCTATGGTGTAATTCCAGAGGGTGCTTGAGTTCAGAGCAAGTGGGTGTAGTTTAAGGGGCGACGCCATTCTCAATATTATCTTGCAGCGGCTGAAGCTGAGAGAAAGATGCTGGCTGCAAAGCCAGATGTCAGATCCCAGTTGAGCTGGAACCCTGACTGGGATGAGAATACTGGTATTAGTAGTAGTACCTGGAGTCGGATTGATCCTAGATGCAGATATTTCTAGTAGCAAGTGGGCTACAGACCCTAGAGAAGGGCTGGATGAACAAGCAGGACTGTTCGGCAATGCAAGGACTACCCTTAGGTAGTAATAGTGATGGACCACTTCTGAAAGCCCTAATGATGGGCTCAAGGAGCATGCAGGAGTGCTCTGCAATGCAAAGGCTACCCTTAGGTAGTGAATAGCAAATGGCCAATTCTGAAAGCCCCAGCTGTGGACTCGTAGAGCAGGAAGGACAGCTCTACAATGTGAGGGCTACCATTAGGTAGTGGATAAAGAAGGATCACTTTTGGAAGCCCTAAGGATGGGCTCAAGGGGCAGGCAGGACTGCTTTTCAATGTAAAGGCTACTCTTAGGAAGTGGATAACGAATGGTCACTTCTGAAAGCCCTAACAATGGGCTCAAGGAGCCAGCAGGACTGATCTGCAATGTGAAGGCTACCTTTAGGTAGTGGATAGCAAATGGCCAATTCTGAAAGCCCCAGCAGTGGGCTCAATGAGCAGGTAGGACTGTTCTTCAGTACGGAGGCTACCACAATACCCGATGGTATAGATAACTGCAAAGAGATAACCACCTGGAACCGAATGGCTAGTGGCGAGTGGAAATTTTGAACCCTGCCCTATACTACCAAAACAAACCCTTCCTCTCAGAAAAATATCTCAAAGCAATGCCTAACTATCACGGCCACAGAAATGCCCAAAGCCTGGTTCCCATAGGTCTACAGGCCCCACGGATCTAGCGGGGCAAGTCTGAACAAAGACCCAGTGTCTTGAATTGGCAAGGTGACCACATCAGACTCAGCAAAATCCCTGACTGCCAGTGGAACAAAAACTGGGCAGTCTCTGGGAACTCCATGGGGAGGCGGCACAGTGCGAATCAACCCATAGGGGAAAGACAGGGAATAGGAGTAACAACAACAGACTAAGGCCACCAGGAGCAGATGGCATGTCAGAGGTAAATCAAATTGTCATCAAAAACAAAAGCTAGGGGGTTTGAACCAGAAGAAGTCAAATAAGCAAAGCCAGGTCAGATCAAGTCACAAATAACAAAAACAAAGCTCAATAACTGGGTGCTGATGCTTAGCACACATGATCTTAAAAAGGCAGCTGGCATCAATAGGCTCCCGGGGTGGAGCTCCAGGAGTATCTAGTAAAACTGGTGGGAAGCATGACAATTATTTATTACTACTATTCTTTCTATATTGTATGTCTACAGTAGAGGCAAACAAACAGGTTGCCAGTATTCTAAATCACAGCTGATGAACATCTTTCTGAATTTCATAACCGTCAGTTTGATCATTTCTGCTATTGGATTTAGAGTTAGTAGATAATCTGGCCAAACAGATCTTTGAACCGTTTCATGAGCCACATAGCACCTGGTTCTCTCGGCTCTAGTCAAAACCTGCTCATTCCTATTTCTCTTGATAGCAGTGGTAAATTGTTGTAAATGAACATTAAAACCATTTGAGTGCCAGAGTGATATCTAGTGCTTTGCTTTGCAAAGGGTTAAACCAACATTTGTATATAAAATATGATGCACCTATACTGGGTGAGTGTTCAAATATGATTTCATGCTAAATCAGGTACTTCAGTAGATATCCTGTTCCTACTCTTGCTTAATGCCAATTTACTAAGCTACTTAATCCAAAAATGTCTCCCCTTAATGCAGTTTACCCACTCCCACTGCATAAACTGCATTAAGGGGAGAATTTTGGGATGTTCTTTTCCTCTATATCTTTTTAACACTATGGATTAGACAAAGTGTAGAGGAAATGGTATGAATTTACACCATATCCATGTGCATGAAATAGGCAGCCATCAGGGACTTGCTGACATTAATGTCTTAATGATGATGGAGAGTGGCTGCAGGTATGCACTGCAGCAGTCATAGATTTTAGTACATACCCTGAAGTGCAGTCACTGCTACTGGAAGCCAAATCCAGTGAACCTTCCTTGATATAGTCATGCATTCACCACATTTTCTATTTAGAGTTACCACCTTAATCTTGGCCACTGCATACTGCAGGGCTGCATAGGAACCATTGAAGGCCTAAAGCAGGGATGGAACATATGTGTCTCTCTAACGGTCTCTCTATTGATGGACTACGATTCACATAATATTTAGCTGGATGATTAGAATTCTGCAACAACATTAATGAGACATAAAGGGATGAGATGAAAACCCTTTGTTTATTATGTGATGTTTTCATTTAGCATTATTGATAGATTGTATATGGCTGTTGAGTAATGCAGTGTTTTAACTCCTTACTCAATGTGATAAGACACCAGTTTTTCAATGCTGGGTCAAATAAAACGCTATATATGTGTCAACCAGATGAATGTATTTATTTCAATTTTACAATATGCTTCACTTCATACATATTATATCATAGCACTTCTCTGCCTTTGTCTCACATGTCCTTGAGAGCTGAAACTATTTGTCATTATAATAAGAATCATGTGGGTAGATGTGGAGGCTGCCCATAAACACTTACCACTTGTGTTCTTCATGCATACAGCAGATTCCTATAGCATACAAACAAGAGCACACACACATATACACACACCAGATACTAATAAAATACACATGCGCACACAGCAGATACACATACATACAGCAGATACAGGGGTGGGCTGGCCTGGGGGGCAAGGGGGCAATTGCCCCCTGGGCCAGTCATATGTCTTGGCTGGTGGGCCACTACTTCACTCAGTCTCCCGATTGCTGCTGTAAATGGAGCTATACAAGTGATTCCACAGAGCTGCAATCCAAATGGAGCTACGCCAGTAGCATAACCCATCTCCCTTGTAAGCTCTGTAGTATCATTAGTGTAGTTTACTTACACTGTAAGCTCTGTGGTATCACTAGTGTAGTTTACTTACACTGTAAGCTCTGTGGGTTCACTAGTGTAGTTTACTTACATTGTAAGCTCTGTGGTATCACTAGTGTAGTTTACTTACATTGTAAGCTCTGTGATATCACTAGTGTAGTTTACTTACATTGTAAGCTCTGTGATATCACTAGTGTAGTTTACTTACATTGTATGCTCTGTGGCATCACTGGTGTAGTTTACTTACATTGTAAGCTCTGAGGGTTCACTAGTGTAGTTTACTTACATTGTAAGCTCTGTGGTATCACTAGTGTAGTTTACTTACATTGTAAGCTCTGTAGTGTCACTAGTGTAGTTTACTTACATTGTAAGCTCTGTGGTATCACTAGTGTAGCTCCATTTCATTTGTAAACAACGTGGTATCACTTGCTTCACAACATTAACGCCAATTTTAAAATGAAAAAAAGGCTAGGACAGTGGGCTGGAACAATAATATAACTTATCCACTTGATTGTATTTGCCCCCCAGGCCACAAGTTGCCAGCCCTACCCTGAGCAGATACCTAAAGAATACACACACACACACACCGCGGATACACATGCATACAGCAGAAACCTATAGCAAACACACATGCATGGGCATTCACACAGCAGATACCTATAGAATGCACGCACACACACAGTAGATACCTATAGAATAAAGACATAGGCATACATCAGCAAATACTTAAAAAATGCATACACAGAGACACACACATGTACACACAGCAGATACCTATAAAACACACACACAGACACCCATGCATACACATAGCAGATACCTAAAGAATACATACATACATATACATATACAGAAGATATTTATAGAATACACAGACACACACACATGCACACACACACACATATACTGTCACAGTACCTTGTTTCCAGTTCCGCCACTTCAGCGACTCTCGGCGTCTTTCCACGCGTCATCTGCAGGCAAGAGGCTTCAAGCATGCTGCAGGCCTCTGTTTTATGTGTGTTTTTTTCCTGTAGTCTCCTCCCACCTACTTCCTCCCTCTAGCTGCTCCTCCTACCTACTTCCTGTGGAGGGGTTTAAAGGGAAGACTGAGTCCTGACTCAGTCACCCTTACGTTGTTGTTCTGTGCAGTTCATTTTCTAGTATTACTGATTCCTGTGTATAATCCTTCTTGTCTGTCCATCCATTCTGGTGCTGACCTGTGGCTCTGTCTGACTTTTCTCCGTGGCGTTCCGATTTGGCTCAGATATCTTTTCTGGTGCAAACCTGTGGCTCTGGCTGACTACCCGCTCCGTGTATGACTTTGGCTCATCTGACTATCCTATCTGGTGCTTACTAGAAGTCTCTGTCTGTTCGCTCAGTTTGTTGGTTCCGTTATTCAGACATCCTTTCTAGTACTGACCTGTGGCTCTAGCAGACTCCTAGCTACTGACTGAAGGCTGAGTCAGTATCTCTTGGGCGTTACCATACCACAAGAATCCAGTGGGCTGAGGCCTAGTCTTGGACAGTGTGGTGCAGAGATTGGGAGACTGCTATTCCTGATACAGTGCTCGCCGTTTCAATCACCCGCTGTGTGTATATTTATATATTGCATTACTGTCATTATTCTCATAATACAGGTTCTATATTAACTATACCGTCTGACTCCTTATTTTGCTTGCCAACCGTAACATATACATACAAAAGATACAAATAGAATGCACACACATGTACACAAACATGCAAGCACATACAAAGACTCACACATAAACATATATATATACACAGAAACACATATACATAGACGCACACACTCACATACATATATACATACATAAACACACAGATACACACACAGATAAACATACATACATATACAAACACACAGACATACAACAGATACCTATAAAATGCACACACATACTCACATCAGATTCCTATAGAATACACACACATGCATGTACACATTCACACACATAAGAAGATACCTATAAATACACACACAGTCTCTCATATCGCTCTTCCTGAACACAACAGACAATTAACGATAACCTTTTTTTTATCTCCATCTTGTATTAGTAGATATTCTGTAGACCTATAGTAGACTACTGTCTGCAAGCCTCCCCCCCAGCACACACACGTTTTGCGGCATTGTAGTGGAATTGGCCAACCAATATTTGAGGGAGGATCCCATCGCCTGATGAGTAGATATGACTGATTCATGTCTCCTTTGGAGTAGCCTTTCCCTGACCCTAGGTTTACACTCTGGTGTATAATACAGAGTTTGTACGTATGATATAGTCTGTCAGCCCAAAAATTTGTTAAAAAAAGAGACACAGTTTATGAGCTCCCTAGTTCTGTATAAAAAAGTTACAAGCTGGCACATTTTAAGAACAACACAGCATTGATTTATTGCTAATTAAGGCAGGTCTAATTGAGTAATGATGTATGAACAGGAATGTTGCTAGCTTCCAAAAATACCAGACCTTCACTTTAATTCAGGGTGCTGATGGGAAATTTCACTCTGAAGGGTTGCACATGCATAAATAATATGTTTCCTGCATTAAAGGAATAGTAATATTTCTAATAAAGTGGAGGTCTGAGTCTTCTTTTTTTTTTTTTAACACGTAGAGTTATATTTCAATACTTACAGTTTTGTAGTTCAAGCACTATTCAATCAAAAGGATGCCCCTTACGCCCCATCTGGCCACATCCCATCAGTTCTGGAATACGGTCGTGGGATCGGACAGATGCAGCATGGGACATGCTTCACTCAGTAAGTATAAGGAAACTCTACCACCCTTAATGAAGGAGGGTAGGATTTTCCTTTTGCTTAATGAAGACTGTCCCTCATCACGCTCCATCTGGACCAGATTGAGAGGCAGAGTGACGCAGGGGGAAAGGGGCAGGAGGGGTATCCTTTTGGATTGAATAGCACTTGAACTACAAACCTGTAAGTATTAAAATATAGCTTGACCTGCTCAAAAAAGAATAAAGAAGACTCGGACATCAACTTTAATAGAAGTATTAGAGTCCTTTTAAATAAGTGATCGGGTTTGCTTACATAAGGGAATTCAGCACAGTATTACATCATTACATGACTTCAAGTTAAAATGATTCAGGGCCAGGAAGTGCTATTGGGTGTAAGTACCTCCTGCCTCATGAACTGCCTGTCAACTGGTGGGAGAGAGAAGTGCTGTTGAGTGCAGTGGTCCTGGGAAGGGGTGGTTCTTGGTGATAATGTTTATGGAGGTAGTTGATATGCTTCCCTGAAGAGGTAGGTTTTCAAGGAGCATCTGAAGATCTGAAGGCTGGGGGAGAGTCTGATGGGGCAGGAGAGGGAATTCCAGAGCTCGGGTGCAACATGGGAGAAGTCCTGTGGGGGCGGGGGAGGATGTATAAGAGCTGTGGAGAGCAGAAGGTTGTGTGCAGAGCGAAGATGGTGAGTGGGAGTGTATTTGGAAATGAGAGATGAAATATTGGGGGGTGCGGTGTTAGTGAGGGCTCTATAAGTTAGCATCAGAATTTTGAATTTAATTCTGTATACCAATGGGAGCCAGTGTAGGGGTAAAAGCTGGTTTTAGAGGAAGGGAAGATAATTAGTTCAGTTTTGCCAAGGTTAAGTTTGAGTTGACGGGAGGACATCCAGGAAGACACAGCAGACAGGCAGTCAGATACCTGGGACAGGAGGGAAGGGGAGAGGTCTGAGGAGGAAAGATAGATTTGAGTGTCATCAGAATAGAGATGATGCTGAAACCCAAAGGAGTTTATTAGTTTGCCAAGGGACACGTGTAAACTGAGAAGAGCAAGGGGCCCAGGACTGATTCTTGAGGAGCTCCGTCAGACATTGATGGGGAAGTGCAGCTAGAGTAGGAAACACTGAAGGAACGGTTGCAGAGGTATGATGAAAACCAAGAGAGTACAGTGTCACAGAGACCTAGGGAGTGGAGGGCTTAGATGAGGAGTGGGTGATCTACTGTGTCAGATGTGAATGTCTATGTTATAAAAGGCTCTCTCATATTAGAAGGTTTCATCTTAGTTTTAGCTCATTAACACAGTTGGATATGCAGCATATTGTTTCACATACCTCCCAAGTGTCCCTCTTTAGGAGGGACAGTCCCTCTTTTAGACCCAAATCTCTCTGTCCCTCTTTCTCGCCCTGATATCCTTCTTTTTAGGAGATCAGACAGTGTGGTGTGTATATAAGTGTATCACATTGCTCTTCAGCAATAAAATTCACATGATTGTTTGTATAAACGTCAGTTTATGTGTTTATAAACTAGTCTGTGTAAATAAAATACTATGGTCTTGTTATAAGTAATTTATTAGGTTGCACAAGGAGGTGTCAATAGGTAAGGAAATAGCCTAAAAATTCTTGGTAATGCCCCGCCCACCAGCCATGCCTCCAGCAACACCCCCTAAAACACAAGTGTCCCTTCCTGGCAATTTGAAATGTTGGGAGGTTTGGTTTCATAGTGCATTGTGCACCCCTCTGTTCGTCAAGATTTTATTAAAAATAATAATTATAATAATAGTATTAAAGGGAACAATAGCACTAGTTTAAAGAAAATGTGCACACAGGTTAATCAGGTACACAAAAGATATGCTTTTCTTTTTCATGCACACACACACACACACTCAAATGTCAGGTATGTGTTTATGTTTAATATCAATTCTGAGCCTGACACTTCCAATCTATCTCCCTACAGCCCTGTGCAAGGGCCACTGTTCATATGGGATGGGAGAACTGCCTCTTGCAGTATGGTTTCCATGGCAACAGAACATAGAGCTTCACAATAGCAATATCAGTGTTCTTTAACACATATATACGGTACACACAGGTATTATTACTTAACACATACATCTCATTGAGCAATAGAAGGATTATATAAGGCAGGGTCTGTTATTTTTTTCGGTAATAATTTTCCATATGTACAGATGTTTGCATCAATCATTTTTCCTAGGCTCTTATGCAGAAACTAAAATATGTGCAATTCTGAAGCAAACCTGCTGCATCCTATTACATGTGACTTTTGAGATCTTTAACCCTTTGAGTTGGATACCTCTCTGGCACTCAAAGGGTTAATGCCAACTAGTTCTCCAATGGATTAACTTATAAATATATTAGAGGCCTGCTTAGTTTTAAAGGGGTTAGTGGTCCCATTTAAAGCAATGGGACTTTTCTGATTTTTATTCATACCTGGGAACCTTGATGCCCACAGCCCCTGGAGAAACAACTAGAATTGGGTTTGGGAGTGTCCAAATGACGCGATTCACATCATAATGTGTGCAGGGCTTAATGAGAGTGGGCTGGATTGGACTGATGATGAGAAGGGCTTGTTCTGAAAAGAGGCAGAATGGGATGGGGAGTGCGCGTGACAGGTGGGGGAATGAATGGGTTTATCCAGGAACTCACACAGAGAATCACCCTGCCCCAGAGACCCAGTAATTAACTCTGAAAATCAGCGTCTCCAGGGCAGATACAGTGGTTCCCAGATACTTTTATATTTATTCTCTACTAGTTTTAAAGCCTGTGTACATGGGCTAACACTAGTGGCACTATAGTCATGCTCAGTGCTGGGAGTGGTCCCAGGAAGGTGTACAGAGAAGACTATGGTCTGAATTTGGAGCTCCCCGCTCCATATCAGCCGCTGCGCAGGCAATCAGTACTGTGCATAACTGCAATGCGGGCAGCCGTCTCTACTGTGCATGACGGCTTCTGACAAACATCCTTAGCAAATTATAATATAGGATGGTGAAGTTGGATTGTTCCAGAAATGCATCTGCTTCGCTTTCTGCATAAGGCCTCTAAATTACAATTCAATATGCTAAAGAAGTGCAATTATGGAGCACGCCAAGCACATCCAAGAAAGGGAAGAAAATTCCCAATAATTGAAATTGGGCTTTTAACCCTTTGAATAGTAGAGGGCCCTCCAAGGGGTAAAAAGTTCAATTTCAGTTAATGGGATTTTGGAGAAGGGAAACATGTCAAGGCAGAGAGGTGGACTGACCCACTGACGCACTCAGTCATGGATCGAGGGTCCGGCACTGAGAAGGGGCCCATCTCAGAGAAGAGGCCAGCCCAGGGTCTCTACCTGAGACCCAGAGGAGTATCAGAGGCCCACCACCCCATGACAAAAGGGCCTCCAGGAGGCCAAACTGGCCCACTGGGTTCTAGGGGACTAGCTGGAGGGCCTCCTTTATGTTTAATTTATGTAGGTAGCAACAGGGCCAAAAACTGGAGTGGTGAGCAGTACTACCCCTATGCCCTCCGCTCCATTCAATACTTCCTGGTTGCGCAGAGGAATACGGGTGCTGGTTGCGCAGAGGAATACGGGTGCAATGAGGAACAGGTTGGCACAGTGCGAGGTATGTTGTTGCAATTATCCCCTTTCACACTTAATGTCAGAGAGTTAGTTCTCTCTTTGACACTCAGAATTACTTTGCTACTAGTGATGAGCGAGCACCCCAATGCTCGGGTGTTCGGGTGCTCTGACCGAGCACCCCCGGAGGCTCGAGTGCTCGGCCGAGCACCCGAGCCCCATTGAAGTCAATGGGAGGACTCGAGCATTACACCAGGCACCCCCTGCTCTGATGAGGGGAGGGTGCCTGGTCCATAGGAAAAGGGCAGAAAATGATGGAAACACCACAGAAATGGTTCAGGGACAGCATAGGGAGGATGTCTGGATGCATCTTGGACTTCAACGTCGCTGCTGGGAACGATCTTTCGCCCGTAGTACGCCATTTTTACAGACTGACCGTAAAACACACAAAAAGGAAGATAAAAACGACTTTAGGCGAAAAATTGTTACCAAACAGTATTTGCTGTATATTTACTTGTATATCATCTGCAAATTCTCCCAAAAATTTCCTCGATTTTTCTGAACTGAGGCCATGATTAAGAGGGAAACGTGCGCAGAGGCAAATTCTCCCAAAAATTTCCTTGATTTTTCTGAACTGAGGCCATGATTAAGAGGGAAACGTGCGCAAAGGCAAATTCTCCCAAAAATTTCCTTGATTTTTCTGAACTGGGGCCATGATTAAGAGGGAAACGTGCGCTGAGCCGACCATCTAAAACATTATGGGTGAGGGTCTGCTGCGGAGCTGACGATCCTAAACATTATATGCGAAGGCCCGCTAGTGAGCTGACGCTATAAAACATTATATGAGAGGGCCCGCTAGAGAGCTGACCCAATAAAACATTATATGAGAAGGCCCGCTGGTGAGCTGACCTATACAAAAATTGTCAAACAGGGCCCGCTGGTGAGCTGGCCCTATATAAAAATTATATCACAGGGCCCGCTGGTGAGCTGGCCCTATATAAAAATTATATCACAGGGTATATGGAAGAGGAGGAGGAGGATGAGAAGATTAAGAGTCAACCATATACCCGTTTTTTGGGTGGAAGGGGTGAATGGGAATACAGAGTATTCCCATCATTGTAAATAACATATCTAAAGTGACTTTATGTTCACCCGGGGCTTTCCTCCAGTGGAGTGGAGAAGTCAGGGGAAATCCAGGCCTTGTTCATTTTTATAAGTGTCAACCTATCAGCATTTTCGGTGGAAAGGCGGATACGCTTATCTGTTATGATGCCACCAGCAGCACTAAATACCCGCTCAGACAGAACGCTGGCGGCAGGGCAGGCCAGCACCTCCAAGGCGTAGAGTGCCAGTTCATACCACGTGTCCAGCTTGGACACCCAGTAGTTGTAAGGCACAGAGGGATCATTGAGGACGCTGACACGGTCTGCTACGTACTCCTTCACCATCTTCCAAAACTTTTCCCTCCTTGTGACACTAGGCTGCGCATCAGGGTGAGGGTGCTGGCGGGGTGTCATGAAGGTGTCCCACGCCTTGGAGAGTGTTGCCCTGCCTTTGTCGGAACTGCTGTGTGCTCCCCTTTTCTCCCCTTCTCGGTTGGCCAAGGTAGCACGTACTCTGCCGCCAGCGTTGTCAGATGGAAAATTTTGGAGCAATTTTTCAACAAGAACCTTCTGGTATTGCACCATTTTGCTTGTCCTCTCCACCGGAGGAATGAGAGATGAGAAATTCTCTTTGTAGCGGGGGTCCAGAAGGGTGAACACCCAGTAATCCGTGTTGTCTAAAATGCGTATAACGCGTGGGTCACGGGAAAGGCAGCCTAACATAAAGTCAGCCATGTGTGCCAGAGTACCAACAGGCAAGATTTCGCTGTCCTCACCAGGAGGATGACTCTCAATCTCCTCATCCTCTTCCTCCTCTTCTGCCCACCCACGCTGAAGAGATGGAACTAAAGTTCCATGGCTACCCTCTGTAGCGGAGGCAACAGTGTCTTCCTCCTCCTCCTCCTCCTCCTCCGCCTCCTCCAATTGTCGCTGAGAAGACGAAGTGAGGGTGCTCTGGCTATCACCTTGTGTAAGCTCTTCCTCCCGCATTTCCACCTCTTCCACATGCAAAGCGTCAGTTTTAATTGTGAGCAGCGAGCGTTTCAGTAGACACAGAAGTGGGATGGTTACACTGATAATAGCGTTATCGCCGCTCACCATCTGTGTCGATTCCTCAAAATTGCGTAAAACCTCACAGAGGTCTGACATCCATTCCCACTCCTCACTTCTGATTACAGGAAGTTGAACGGAGAGGCGACGACCATGTAACAGCTGGTACTCCACTACTGCCCTCTGCTGCTCACAAAGCCGGGCCAACATGTGGAAGGTGGAGTTCCAGCGCGTGCTCACGTCACACAGCAGCCGGTGAGCTGGCAATTGTAAGCGCTGCTGCAGCTTCAACAGGCCGGCTGAAGCTGTTGATGACTTACGGAAATGTGCACACACGCGGCGCACCTTGGTCAAGAGATCATGCACATTGGGGTAGGTTTTTAGAAATCGCTGAACCACTAAATTAAATACATGCGCTAGGCATGGTACGTGTGTGAGCTTGCCGAGCTCCAAAGCCGCCACCAAGTTACGCCCATTATCACACACAACCATGCCTGGTTGCAGGTTGAGTGGCGAGAGCCACTGCTCGGTCTGGTGACTAATCCCCTGCAACAGCTCTGAGGCCGTGTGCTGTTTGTCCCCAAGGCAGATCAGCTTCAGCACGGCCTGTTGACGCTTCCCCACTGCAGTGCTACACTGCTTCCAGCTACCGGCTGATGGGTGAGTGGCGCTGCGCGCAGAGAATTCGGAGGTGGAAACGGAGGAGGAGGAGCCAATAACGTAGGTGCTGGCGGAAACCCTGATGGAGGTAGGGCCCGCAATCCTCGGCGTGGGTAGCACCTGTGCCATCCCAGGGTCCGAGTCGCTCCCAGCCTCCACGACATTCACCCAGTGTGCCGTCAGGGAAATGTAGCGTCCCTGGCCACAAGCATTTGTCCATGTGTCAGTCGTTAAGTGGACCTTCCCAGTAACTGCGTTGGTCAGGGCACGGGTGATGTTACGGGACACATGGTGGTGTAAGGCGGGGACGGCACACCGGGAAAAGTAGTGGCGGCTGGGGACTGCGTACCGAGGGACAGCTGCTGCCATCAGGCTGCGGAAGGACTCAGTCTCCACAAGCCTAAATGGCAGCATTTCGATGGCCAGTAATTTGGAAAGGTGTGAGGTTAGTGCTAGGGCCTGTGGGTGGGTGGCTGGGTATTTTCGCTTGCGCTCAAATGCCTGGGGTAACGACATTTGGACGCTGTGCTGGGACAGGGAAGTGGATGTGGTCGCTGATGGTGCTTCAGATGGTACAGGTGCAGGGCGGGAGGTATGCGGGCCTGCGCCTTCGACAGGCGATTGGCCGGCACCGAAAACAGGGGAAGAGGAGGCAGTGGTGTGGCCTGCAGACACAGATGGGCGATCCAGGCGTTCCTCCCACTTATTACGGTGCTTGGATGCCATGTGTCGGATCATGCTGGTGGTGGTGAGGTTTCTAGTGTTCATGCCTCGGCTCATTCTGGTGTGGCACAGGTTGCAAACTACAATTCTTTTGTCGTCCGCACTTTCCTTAAAAAAACGACATACCGCGGAACACCTAGCCCTTGGCAAGGGAGATTTACGCAAGGGGGTGCTCCGTGGAACATTTGCGGGCCGGTTTGGTGCGGTCCGCCTTCTTTCTGTAGCCACACCACTGCCTCTTCCAGCCTGTTGCGGTGCTGCAGATGGCTCACCCTCAGGACTGCTGTCATCGCTCGGCTCTCCACCTTCCCAGGTGGGGTCAGTCACCTCATCGTCCACCAAGTCCTCCTCCACTTCCTCACTCTGATCATCCTCCTCATGTCTTGATCCCACCACATACTCAGTCATTGACAACTGTATATCATCCTCCTCATCAAGGTGTTGAGACAGTAATAGTGGTTGATTTAATGGCAACTGTGTCTCATCATCATCATCATCCACTTCCTTTGACCTTAAATGCCGTTCACCTCTGTCATCTTCTTGTGATTTGGTCCCCTCTAGAGGTTGTGAATCAGGGCACAAGATGTCATGTTCCTCTGCAAGCGTGCTTGGAGAGAGGTTCAAATGAAGGATTGGTGATGAGACGAGCTCCTCACTATATCCCAGTGTGGGATCACTTCTTTGACCAGATCCTCTATGGTGGGAGGAAGGATGATCAGAGTGAGGATTATGTTGACCAGACTCTTGGCTACTGAGAGTGGACTTGGTGGAAGACAGGGTGGTGCTTAACCGACTGGAAGCAGTATCAGCTGACATCCAACCGACCACCTGTTCGCAGTGGTCGGACCTCGAGAGTGATGTCCTGCGACGCCCTGTAAACTGAGACATGAAGCTAGGTATGGTGGATGTCTTTCTGTCTTGTGCTCTGGCACCAGGCGCAGTTTCTACGCGTCCTGACCCGCGCCCTGAACTATCAGGATCACGTCCACTTCCCCGTCCCTTTTTACCCGCCTTCTTCATATTACACGGAATATGTGCTGCAAATCTGCAACTTTGCACAGTAAACAGAATTTGCTTCTTAACTGCGGCTACGCACAGTGAATGGAATATGTGACTTTGATATTTTACAGTTTGAACACTTAACAGAATGTTTTCCTATTCTGAAACTTTGCACAGTACACAGAATTTGCTTCTTAACTGCGGCTACGCACAGTGAATGGAATATGTGACTTTGATATTTTACAGTTTGAACACTTAACAGAATGTTTTCCTATTCTGAAACTTTGCACAGTAAACAGAATTTGCTTCTTAACTGCGGCTACGCACAGTGAATGGAAGATGTGACTTTGATATTTTACAGTTTGAACACTTAACAGAATGTTTTTCTATTCTGAAACTTTGCACAGTAAACAGAATTTGCTTCTTAACTGCGGCTACGCACAGTGAATGGAAGATGTGACTTTGATATTTTACAGTTTGAACACTTAACAGAATGTTCTCCTATTCTGAAACTTTGCACAGTAAACAGAATTTGCTTCTTAACTGCGGCTACGCACAGTGAATGGAATATGTGACTTTGATATTTTACAGTTTGAACACTTAACAGAATGTTTTCCTATTCTGAAACTTTGCACAGTAAACAGAATTTGCTTCTTAACTGCGGCTACGCACAGTGAATGGAATATGTGACTTTGATATTTTACAGTTTGAACACTTAACAGAATGTTCTCCTATTCTGAAACTTTACACAGTAAACAGAATTTGCTTCTTAACTGCGGCTACGCACAGTGAATGGAATATGTGACTTTGATATTTTACAGTTTGAACACTTAACAGAATGTTTTCCTATTCTGAAACTTTGCGCAGTAAACAGAATTTGCTTCTTAACTGCGACTACGCACAGTGAATGGAATATGTGACTTTGATATTTTACAGTTTGAACACTTAACAGAATGTTTTCCTATTCTGAAACTTTGTACAGTACACAGAATTTGCTTCTTAAAGGGGAACTTTCACCCCTTAATAACTAAAGCTCCCCTTACTGCTGACCTGGCGACTAGCTGCTTAGTAGCGCTAGTCGCCAGAAAACTTACCCCGTTCTCAAGATTTCGCCGTTTGAAAGGATCAGGAAGCACGGACGTCTCTTCACAGTGACGTCCGTGCGCCTGCGCTGTCAGTCCCTTGTCAGTCCCTTGTGCACCGTACGGTGCATACGGTGCACAAGGGACTGACAAGGGACTGACAGCGCAGGCGCACGGACGTCACTGTGAAGAGACGTCCGTGCTTCCTGATCCTTTCAAACGGCGAAATCTTGAGAACGGGGTAAGTTTTCTGGCGACTAGCGCTACTAAGCAGCTAGTCGCCAGGTCAGCAGTAAAGGGAGCTTTAGTTATTAAGGGGTGAAAGTTCCCCTTTAACTGCGGCTACGCACAATGAATGGAATATGTGACTTTGATATTTTACAGTTTGAACACTTAACAGAATGTTTTCCTATTCTGAAACTTTGCACAGTAAACAGAATTTGCTTCTTAACTGCGGCTACGCACAGTGAATGGAATATGTGACTTTGATATTTTACAGTTTGAACACTTAACAGAATGTTTTCCTATTCTGAAACTTCGCACAGTAAACAGAATTTGCTTCTTAACTGCGGCTACGCACAGTGAATGGAATATGTGACTTTGATATTTTACAGTTTGAACACTTAACAGAATGTTTTTCTATTCTGAAACTTTGCACAGTAAACAGAATTTGCTTCTTAACTGCGGCTACGCACAGTGAATGGAATATGTGACTTTGATATTTTACAGTTTGAACACTTAACAGAATGTTTTCCTAATCTGAAACTTTGCACAGTAAACAGAATGTGCTCTAATCTGCAACTTTGCACACTAAAAAGAATGCGCTGCTAATCTGCAACTTTGCACACTGAACAGAATGTGCTCTAATCTGCAACTTTGCACACTAAACAGAATGTGCTGCTAATCTGCGGCTAGGCACAGTGAACAGAATATATGAAGATTTTTTTTTTTATATCTCTGCCCCCCCACACAAAATAAACTGCTGCCCCCACACACAGTAGTCCTAAAAAGGACTTTTGGGTCTTTTTTTTTTTTCACAATTGCTTTTCTTCTCCCTACACTGACTTTCCCTTCCTATCCTCATCTCTCCCTGGCTAAGACTGAGCCGAACTCGCTGGTCAGGTGCTATACAGCACCCGATCACGGGTTCTGGCCAGCCAATCAGTGTAATGCCAGCAGCCAACATGGCTGCTGGCATTACACTGATGTCAGAGCCTCCCTGCAGGTTTATTGGCTGCGCAGCAGCCGCGAAACGTGCGGGGAGGAGACCCGAACATGGCGGGCGAGCACATGCGGTACTCGTACGAGTACCGCCATGTGCCGAGCAGAGCGATGCTCAAGCCGAACCGAGCTTTGGCCGAGCATGCTCGCTCAACACTATTTGCTACATAATGTACTGTATGTCCAACCTGTGACCCTCTAGCAGCTGTTGGGTTACTACTTCCTTCACCATCAGAATGATGCGAGTTGTAGACCAACAGCTGCTAGAGAGCCACAGGGTGAACACTAGTGATGAGCGAGCATGCTCGGCCGAAGCTCGGTTCGGCTCGAGCATCGCTCTGCTCGGCACATGGCGGTACTCGTACGAGTACCGCATGTGCTCGCCCGCCATGTTCGGGTCTCCTCCCCGCACGTTTCGCGGCTGCTGCGCAGCCAATAAACGTGCGGGGAGGCTCTGACATCAGTGTAATGCCAGCAGCCATGTTGGCTGCTGGCATTACACTGATTGGCTGGCCAGAACCCGTGATCGGGTGCTGTATAGCACCCGACGCGCAAGTTCGGCTCATTCTTAGCCAGGGAGAGATGCGCTTAGGCAGGGAAAGTCAGTGTAGGGAGAATAAAATTGTTGAAACTCTTTCAAGACCCAAAAGTCCTTTTTAGGACTGTTGTGTGTGGGGGCAGCATTTATATTTTGTTTGGGGGGGCACAATTTCCTTTTTTTTGTGGGGGGGATATTTGAAAGGTGACATATAATACTAGATGCACAGGAAGTCAGTGTAGGGAGAATAAAATTGTTGAAACTCTTTCAAGACCCAAAAGTCCTTTTTAGGACTGTTGTGTGTGGGGGCAGCATTTAATTTTTTTTGGGGGTGGCAGAATTTCATTTTTTTGTGGGGGGGGACATGTTCTAAGGTGACATTGTACTAGGTGCACAGGGACAAATATTTCACAGTGCAGTGACAAGCTGACATATTCTGTTAGGTGCACAGGGCCAATGATTTTACAACGCAGCGACAAAAAGGGCCATTTTAAACGTGTGCCTAGCCATAGATTATTGTCACATTCTGTTTAGTGTGCAAATTCACAAATTAACGTCACATATTCCGTTCACTGTGCCTAGCCGCAGATTAGCGTCACATTCTGTTTCGTGTGCCTAGCCGCAGATTAGCGTCACATTCTGTTTCGTGTGCCTAGCCGCAGATTAGCGTCACATATTGTTTAGTGTGCCTAGCCGCAGATTAACGTCACATATTGTTTAGTGTGCCTAGCCGCAGATTAGCGTCACATATTGTTTAGTGTGCCTAGCCGCAGATTAGCGTCACATATTGTTTAGTGTGCCTAGCCGCAGATTAACGTCACATATTGTTTAGTGTGCCTAGCCGCAGATTAGCGTCACATATTGTTTAGTGTGCCTAGACGCAGATTAGTTTTTATCTTCCTTTTTGTGTGTTTTACGGTCAGTCTGTAAAAATGGCATACTACGGGCGAAACATCGTTCCCAGCAGCGACGTTGGAGTCCAAGATGCATCCAGACATCCTCCCTATGCTGTCCCTGAACCATTTCTGTGGTGTTTCCATCATTTTCTGACCTTTTCCTATGAACCAGGCACCCTCCCCTCATCAGAGCAGGGGGTGCCTGGTGTAATGCTCGAGTCCTCCCATTGACTTCAATGGGGCTCGGGTGCTCGGCCGAGCACTCGAGCCTCCGGGAGCGCTCGGCCAGAGCACCCGAACACCCGAGCATCGGGGTGCTCGATCATCACTAGTGAACACCCCTCATGTTGTGAGGTAAATCTTTCATTGCTAAAAGGAACCACAACCCTGTGGTATTCATAGGGTTAACATAAATTAACCCTATTTCAGAAGGGATTATGTTGGGTAATCCACTTTATAACTTTGATTTATCTACAATTGAAATGAAGCAATGTAAGTGATACCACAGAGCTTAAAAGTGAAATAGAGTTACAATACTAGTGTAGGTCCATTTCCATTGTAATCTCTGTGGTATCACTAGTGTAGCTACATTCAGATTGTATGCTCTTTGTATCTATAATGTTGCTTCATTTCAATTGCAAGCTCTGAAACAATAATGCAGCTCCATTTCAATTGTAATATCTGGTATTAAAACTGGTATCAAAATTGATATGATATGAAGCCAATAAAGGTATCATTTTTATTCTGCTAGTCTCCTGAAGTTATACAAGTGATACTGCAGAGCATATAGTTGAAATGGAGCTACATTTGGTTGTAACTGCATTTCAAGTGTAAGCTCTGTGGCATCACTAGTGTAGCTACGTTTTAATTGTAAGCTCCGTGGAATAACATTTGAATGGAAAAAAGGCTGGGTTGTTTTAAAGAAAGAGCAGTAAAGTTATGGAATGTGTTGTCTCTGGATGGTGTGCTTACAGATACTGTAGTTGCTTTCAAAACGTAATGGATACCTGTTTAGCTCAGAACAATATTGAGAATTATGACAAGCAGCTAGGATGATCCAAGGAAATCTGGAGTCAAAGAGGAACTTTTTTATTTTGGACATTATTGGAAATGGCTTCAATGTTTTTTTTGCCTTCCTCTGGATCAACAGGAGTGATACAGCATGGGCTGAACTAGATGGACGCATGTTTTTTTTCAGCCTCATGTTACTTTGTTACACAAGTGATGCAACAAAGCTTACAGTTAAAATGGAGCAGTGGAATTATAGCTCCAATTCAGCTGTAAGCTCTGTGGTATCAATGGTGTTGCTCAATTTAAATTGTAAGCTCTGTGGTATCATTTGCCTTACTTTACAACATTAATGCCATTTATAAAATTAGCAGAAGGGGTTGGGCTGGGGTAGTGAGTTGGGAGAAATAATTTGGATGCGGGACATAAATCTGGATGAGACATAACTGGAGGGCCTGGGTCCTGTCAGTCCCCCCGGGTCAAGGTGAGGGTTAGTATAGGTAGGTGGGTTCGGTAGGTGAGGCTAGGGGGGAGTATGGGTTTTTAGTCTTTTTTGGGGAAACGAAAACCCCTCAGTCACAGGATTTAGGGCCAGATTCTGTTGTAGGTGCTAAATGTTAACTCCCGTTTTATCAAACATTTCCTATTGAAGTCTATGGGGAAAACTGGAGATAAAAGCAGAGATAAAATTAGCACCTGTAATAGAATCTAGCCTTAGTGAGCTGAGTGAACATCTCTCCAATGCTCACTGTTTTTTCTTCAAGGGATTTCCACAGTCCTGGGCAGGTTGTCCTTGCCTTTGGGTTAAAGTTTTATTACAATTAAAGTGTTTAACAGTGGCAGTCAGAATAAGGAAGCATGCCCATGGAATTCATAATATGGTGCTAAGCATTGTTCTCCATGTGTCTGGACAATAGGATAATTGAAGGTCATTTAATTCAGTAATATGATTCATTTTATAGGCATGCACCCTGTTCCATTTGGCCGTGCTTTTGTTAACATTTTAATGGCAAGAACTTTCTACAAGTGTTTTATATGCCTGTACTGGTAAATGATTATGCATTATTTTATTAATGGGACTGTGGCCTGTTCTCTCCCATACTGGATTGTGTGTGTTTTATTAAAAATATAACTTGTACATTTGACACGTACCTCTTTAAGTTTACATATCTTTCTAGTACACAAAGGGTTAATGAACACATCTTCCAGCAGCAGATGGTCAATTATAGTCTATAATATACCCTTTTTATATCAAGGAATGGTGGCCAGTCAGTTATGGCTGCGGTATATCAGGCCAACTGGCAGGAGAGCAGAATCTCTCTTTAAAATTTAAAGAACAATTTTAACCAGTTGACTTTATGGCAGATCATTGAATGTGCAGACCTGGAATTGCATGTTCATGAAAAAGCCCGGCTGTTATATTTGCCTGATTATAAATCGCAGCAGTAGAGCAGTAGAAAAAAATCGGACCTCACATAATTTAACAGCTGTATGAACTACTAGAGACCATACTGACATATAAGGAAAGGTTTTATGAAGAAGCAAATTTTTCACTTAGCAGGAATATGGATATTTATTCTATTCTGCAAAACATTATATAGATCTAAGTCTTCAATTGAAGGGAAACCATTTATATGACAGTCATTTATCTTTAAATATCCTGTACTCTTAGACAGAATATGTAAAATTTCCTTTCTAGAGTTTCAAATTAACGTCAAGTGCCGGATTTATATCTCAGACTCCCTGAAGAATAAAATCCTTTGTGCCCCTGATTCCTCAAATGGCAACAACTCTGCTCCTCCTATGACACCCTCCTAGATAAATTCACTATTGCTTTACAAAGAAGATATACAAACTACACCAGTGTTAGGCATGCAATTTTGGACCTCCATCTTGCTGTTGGTTGAGTTGTTTGGTTGGTTGGTTGATGGGAAATGTCCATAACATCTGAAGATCCAAAAACTGACTACCTCTAGCCTACAGCATGATAATAAAAAAACTGCTAAATTAACTAGCCAATGCAAGGTCATATAACATTGCTAAATAAGTATTTACAATGAATGTGTCTGTAAGGTACAAACTGATAAATAAACTGAGCAACACAAAACAGGAGCAGACCTCTGATGAAGGGGTGTTGAGATTGTGTTGATCACTCCTGGCCACAACTCATCCCAGTAGATGTGTCTGAGAAGGCTGGGAAATTCGTCATAATTTGGAAACCTAGACAATCGCCTACTTGCTTAAAAGGAAATCGGCAATGCTGACATCCAGTCATGGGGTAAGCTACCTTTGACTCTCCTGCTGCTGTGGGCTATAGACCCAATTATCCCCAAACAGCCAAAGGAATGGGAGATGTAGTCTCCAACAGCTGGAGACTCAAGGGTGCTTAACAAACCATTGGAGACTTCTCTAGTCTTCAAGTAGTTAAAAGCACCATTAAAGTTAATGAAGGTTTAAGGAAATTTTCATCCCTCCCCCACACACAGTTCAGTCATAGGCATCCTGAGAGGAGGGGGCAAGGGGGGCACTTGTCCCCCCTACACTTGACCCTCCATATAAACATAGGGGATGGTTGGGACAGGCGGTCTTGCCTGGGGGTGATATTATGACTTTGCCTCCCCCCGCCGGAAACATTTCTGTGGACGCCCCTTCGTGAAGTTCAGTTGTTAATGAATTGTTTCTCTTTGCCTTTAGGCTATGTTCTTACTTACAGCTGATTTGTAGCAGCGAACGTGTATGGAAAAAAATACATTTTTCATGAGATTCTACTGTATTTTACAGGTGATTTGGAACAGACGTGATTTGTAGCAAGTTTTTGTCTTTTTCCTCCCAGAATCCCTTACTCTCAATATAAACGGTGGATCAAAAACATAGTGAGGCTGAAAGTGGTGGAATCCTGAAGCAATGCAACTAGACCATAGAGGACAAATGAAAATTCTCCTTAATTTAAATGGGCCAATGATAGAGAAGTCTCCAACGTATTGTGAAAAAATGCAATGGAAACCTCTCTAGCATTCAATAGGTTAACCCATTAAGGACCAGAGGGATGTGTAATGCATGCCTTGCACACCCATTTGGCCTTTAACCCTTTGAGTGCCAGAGGGGAGATGCAGAGCATGTGTTGCATTCCCCTCTGGCACTCAAAGGGACAAAGGTTTAAAAGCCCTATTTAAATCAATGGGAATAATTTGATTTGTTTTTAATTTGCTCTCAATGGTACTCTTGGCAAGCTCCAGAATTGCACTGCTTTTCTTAGGATATCACCTTCACGAGAAATGCAGTTACCATTGCTTTTAGTGAAATTCCACTGTGATCCCATGAAAACCAAAAGTAGGAATTTGATAAAAATGCACGTTCAGGCCAAAGCTGAAGCAGGTTGCTCTGACATGATGTGTGGAGCTAATTCCCCATGTGACCAGCCTCATTTATACAGTGTTACCAGTCTGGTCAGGTCTGTGGAAGTTCATCCCTCAAGGACCACCAACAGGCCAGGATGTGAGGATTTCCTGATTAAGCACAGGTGAGTCAGTCAAAATGAATGAGCCACTGGCTAACTCAACTGTGCTTAATCAGGGAAATCCTTACATCCTGGCCTGTTGGTGGCCCTTGAAGGATGAACTTCGACAGCCCTGGACTAAGGCAATTAGAACACTGCAATGAAGACCTAGATTGCATTGCAGCTGATTTTATCACTGGTTTTAGCTAAAGAATTGTATCGATAATAACTTTATTAATGGTTTTATTAACTTCAACTGCCAAAGTCACCTGTGTGAACTTACCCTTATGCCCAGGGCTAGACTAAGAATAAAAAAACAAATATGGAAAAATGGAATACCCACCCAAAATGTCCTCCTAACACCCACCATGTCCAATTTCCCCCCCTAATGCCTACCCATGTTCTATTAGGCTTGCTCATACACAGGCACATACATGTCCCATTATTCCCTATAACACCCACTCATGTCTTCACTTTAACACCCATCCATTAGGCTCCCTCCATCCCCCCTCCACATACCTAAAATGAGATACCCATAACTAAAGTGAGACTCTACTTTCCTTCCCATACCTAAAATGAGACTCCCAAGTCCCTCTCTGTACCTACAATTAGACCCCTATCACCCCATATCTAAAATAATAACCCTCATCCCTCCCATACCTAAAATGAGACCACCATGCTCCTCCACACACCTAAAACGAGACCTCCCACATACCAAAAATTATACAACTCCCCATATACCTTAAACTGGCCTCTAACACCTCTCCAGCTTTTTTACCTACCCACACTTGAAGAATAAAACATGACCCCCCCTTCCATTTGAATAACTTTTTTGCAGGGAGGGGGACCTAGACCAGGGCATGATCTAGTGGTTTGGGAGGTTAAGCTAGCAGAGCTCTGTTGCCAATAGCAGCACAGATCTCTCTTGTCCCTTGGAGATTATAAGCATGGGGCAGGTCGCCAGATCAGTCTGAGAGAAGTGTCTGGTGGAAAAATCGTCCCCAGGGCATGAGGCCTACTGGGAAATTTCCATATTCCCCATCAGCTCGCTCTGGCACTGCTTATGCCAAAGGCATACATACATCAATATCATTAGTAGCTGATGTATCTATGAATCAAGTAAAAGACACCAAAGCCATGGCTATTAAATCAGAGTAAAGCATTTGAATCCAGTTTTTTTTTTTTTTTTTTGCATCAATTAATGTTTGCACCTTGTACAAGTGTAATGTGATGAAGGTGTTAGGGAACAGATACGAGATGCATAATTTCTACAGGAATGTGTCTGTTAATGGATTTATGAGTGTGAAAATTCTGCCTAGTCTGCTATGTTATCAGCTCTTTAACTAACTGCATCAGTGGATTGATTCCAACTCATTGGAAATTGATACAAGTATCACAGTTAACTCATTTTATACTGGCAGTTAATGGATTAGCCATAAAACCTTGTTCATGTGATTTACTAGTTCCTTGATCAATGACTGGACCAGTTACAGCTCTGAAATGTGTATAATGTGCAACAAAACTATTACTGAACCCCTTGGAGGAGTTGGAGACTTCCCTGGCACCCAATGAGTTAATAGGTTAAGGAAATAAATTTCCTCTAAAAGATTAAAGGCAAACCTGTCACCTGCAGGTGCATTTTGTTAATTTTAAGACCATTAAAATTGCCTTTATGTTGTACTAGAAATTGTTTGCCATGTCAAAAGTTCCAGGACAATTAACATTTAGTTGTTGATACCACAGTCTGGCATGTCATGCTAGTTAGGTTATCTCTTTGACCAATATAACCACACACTGTGCTATGGGTACACATGAGCAGAACCCACACGCTGCCGGGAGTGTCTAAAAGCACAGTGAGCGGCAGAGGTGTAACTAGAAGCCTCTGGGCCCTGGTACAAGAAGTGCCACGGCCTCCCTGACCACAATGCCCCCATCTCCTACCTGGAGCTCCCGCGCGGTCCTCTTAGTAATGCAAAGCGCTGGGAAATGATGTCATCTCCTAGCGCTCTGCATTACTAGAGCACTGGCAGGAGATTGCGGGCACCAGGAGGAGGGGTCGCAGGGGAGGACGGGCCCCTGGAGTAAACGGGCCTGGTCGCAGGTGCGACCCCTGTAGTTATGCCACTGATGAGCGGTAGGCTTGGCCTTAAACATAACCGCTTAGCAGGAAATTAGCACAGAATGCCACATTCTTCCATGACAATATAGAAGTTAATTTTCCAAAACAAATTTTTAACAAAAATGGCAACATATAGGCAGATTTTAATTATGCAGAGCAATGTGTTGGATACACCTCTGGCACTAAATGGGTTTTAACCCTTTGAGTGCCATGGGGGTATGAAACACATGGCAAATCAACTCTTTGCATACCCTTCTGACAGTCAAAAGGTTAATATTAATGAGTTTAATGCAAAACATTGCTGCTTTATTTACTTATGGTTGTATATAACCTAAAATTAGTGCATATTTCTCATTTTATTTTAACATTTGTATACCACAGTCTCACTGCGATTCTTCTTTCAGAACTAGTACACATGGAACATTCTTGTTATGTTCACACTGGTGATCCCAAATAAGGAGCTACGACCATCTCTTATTTTGTGTTGTCTATGTTCCTACTAGGGGTGGGCTAAGTCTCTCTCCATGTTCCTGTGAGAAATTCTGCGAAAACCTCTTTGTTGTCCACTTTTTCAAGGGAAAATCCGCTTTAAAACTAGCGATTAAAATTTTCGCATTTTTAACCCATTAGCCAAAATTTTTCGCCATTTTTGAAATGGCTAGAAAGTTTCTGCCCATTGATGTATGTGTTTTTTTGCCATTTTGTTATAAAACATGACGTTTGCAGAAATCAAACACAATAGGAACAGCTAAAGAGCGATGTAGACATGCTGTGCTATTCTGCTGTGATCTTGAGGCAAAATTGAGGCAGGAGAAACTCATAGTGACTGCTATCACTATGAGCAGGTTTAAAAATAAACAGTGGAGAAGCTGGAAGGACCCTTATGTGTCCACTGAGGCTGTGGCGGAGAAAGAGGAAGTGAGCACTACTGTACCAATGCTGTCCAGTCCACCTAAATCACCCAAAGGGATCTTGGGGAATTTAATGGGAAGGGAGGGAGAAAAGGGAATGGAAAGGGAAGGAGAAAAGGGAAGGGAGTGAGAAAAGGGTAGTACTAATGAGAGCAGGACAGGTCAGCTGCCTGTGCCTCCTGCTAGAAGTGCTGCCTCTGCTGCCACCATTACTGCTCGTGTTGAAATCCGTGCTGTGCCTGCTGTCAGTGCTGAACCTGCTTCCACCAGTTCTGTGTTTGCTGTCAGACGTGCTTCCCCTGTTGCCAATGCCACCAGTGCTGTGCCTGCTGCCAGTGTTGAAGCTGCTGCCACTCGTGCTGAAGCTGCTAGCGTGGCTTGAAATACTCGGGGGGGGAGGAGAAGATGATGCCAAGTCTGACAGCAGGGGACCCTAAGCCACACTTGCCATCCCCAAGCAATACCACCAGTGCTGCTGCTGCTACTACTACTACTACTACTACTACTACTACTACTACTACTACTACTAAGAAGGTCCAGCAGCTTGTTAGTATTAGGAATGAAGGAAGGGGTAATCAATATCCTCATATTACTAGTGACTGTGAGGAGGAAGACTCTGGGGCTAAACTTGATGTGTATGGTGTTAGTAGCAGTAGTAACAGTGATGGTGAAGCTGCCAGCGGGACGAGCGTTAAGGGAGTGATAGGGGAAGCATTTGAGAGCATCCAGACTAGCGGTCAAGGGAGCCCACACCATTCCTCTGGCTCTGGGAGTCATCCTCCCCTTCCCTTCACTACAGTGTCCAAGTTGAACATGATCCTTAAGAGGCCAGAACTGGTGTTAAGGGAGAGTAGGTGTAGAATTAATACCATCACCACCATCATCAGGAGCACATACCTGCTGCCTGTGCCTGCTGGTACTGCTTCCAGGCTGCCTTCTTCATGTCAAACAGAAATGCCAAGTGTTTCATTCAGGGACATTCTCTGTCACATTGCTTATCATTGCCACCTCCTCCAAGCAACAGTAAGATGTCTGTAATAGAGCAGCAGCAGCACGTAGGTCTGGTAGTTCATGTCCACCAGCACGTCGGGACTAGTGGTGGTGGTGATGATGATGGTATAGAAGCTGGGGTGGAAGAGACATTGATGGCCTTTTTATCAGAAACTGAGAAGGAATGGGAGAGAGAGATGAGAATGGGCATCACCACCACCACTAGCAATCAGCCTTTGGAATTTGCGGAATTTGCAACTGCTCTAATTCCTACTTCTGCTGAATTGCAAGGGCAGCAGGATGCTGAGGAGAAGGCTAGTGTACCACAGATCACCGTGGACACAGTAGGAATGGGGCAAACAAGTGATACGGGACTAGGACAGGTTCTACTTGCCATCAGTAGCGATACTCCTGGTCCTAGCTGCAGTTCTGATTCTAAGACAGTAGCAGCAACAGCAGCAACATCATCCGCTGCCAGCACAGACTGAGAAGTGGAATGTTGAGGACAAGAAGAAAGAGGCCATTCTTTTCCACCTGTTTCCTCCCCTGTGAAGTCATGGGTGTGAGACGATTTTTCTCTTGGGGCAGGCACAGTGCAGTCATCATCATCAACGGCACTGTGCACAATTTGTGACAAGTCAGTGAGAAGGGGAAAGGAGGGAACACACCTTGGCACAACCTCCCTGATATCACACATGAAACATAGACACCATGACTTTTATGTCAAACATGATAAAGCCAAGCGACCATTACAGAAATAAAGCACTGCTGTTGCTTTACCCCCTGACTCTCCAAAAAGGCAACAAGAGGAGGAGATCTAAGTGGAGTAAGAATAGAGAAACCCAGACAGACACTTGAAGTTCCATGATGAGCGAAACAACTAGCTCGCCATCACCATCACCTTCTTCCTCTAGGGTAACAACTAGATCTTTTGCCAGTCCACCTCGTTCATCGTTACCTCTCCTGCCAAATGATAGCCACTCTGTGATGTTAGGATATGGCAGTTCGTGCCAGTGTGGTGGAGGAGAATCGATACCAGGTGATCATCACGTGCATCTGAGGAGATTCCATTCTGCAGAATATGTTAGGATGCTGGCAGGGAGGGTTCATCATTACTATTAAACTGTCAGCAAGTTGTCAATTTCGGAGTGTGGACAAGGGGTATAGTGACAGCAGCAGTCTTTGGGTTCTGGTGTCATGGTGTTTGGATACAGTTGTGCCCCCAGATGTTATTTACCACACACACTAATGCTGATGAGAGCCACAGTTCCTGGTCTCAAGGAAATAATTTCTATTCTAATAACAACACACCCATGATTTGAGAGGAGGAGCAGGTGGAGAAGAATTATTGGCCAACTTTTCCTTTCTCCACATAGACTGGGGTCTACTTATTGTGCTGCTACTGCCTCAGGTGCATCACTGGAGCTAGTCGTGGCAAGTGGAACCTTCATCATCCATCACCCATGTTACTGCTATTGTTGATCCTCTTCCCTTTCAGCTGCCTAATCATCCTGCTGCTTAAACATTTCAGCAGCAGCAGCAAGAGCAGCAGTTGCAAATTCCACAATTATGGACTCAGACTCAAAAGGAGGACATTTGACAATGGCCAGTAGCCACTGGCCAACATGGCCTGCTGGCACTAAGCTAGTAGGGCATTTTTTCTTTCTAGGGCTTGTGCTTTGAAAAAAAAAAAAAAACATAGTGCTATAAAAAAAAAAAAATTGGGGGGTTTGTTTCTAACAAGCCTAAGTCCTACAAATCAATGTTTCCTCAAGACTTGGGCCTCTAACAACACATCTAACAAATCATCCTCTAAAAAACACTCTATCAAGTCAAGTGGCAGCTTATGTTAGGGGGTTCCTGTCTATCACTTTACATACAAATTTCTTATTTTATTTTATTGATTTATTTTTTATTAACTGCCCCTAATAACAGACAAGAATCCATCCAAAACAAATTCCCTGTTCAACTGATTCATTCCCCCAGACACCACCCACCAACACAGGTACCCTCCTCAGACCCCTTTTATACCATGTCTTTTGGGGTTTTCTTAATTTTATTTCGGATTGGTGGTGTCAGCAAATTATAGTAATAGGGTGCTGGAGGGATTTCAGGGGATAACTTGGTGGTTGCTAGGAATAGTAAAATGTAACCAGGGATCTGGTGTTGTTAACCCTTTCACTCCCATACTCTCCCCACTGTCTCAGCCGGGCCTATAGCATTTGCCTCTGACAGATACCATCTTTTACCATTCATGGATGCCATGTTCATGGAGGCAGATATGACAGCTGCTATCAGTTTTTTTAAATGAAGCAGGTGGCGGGTATGAGCCTATTTAACTCTGCTTAACAACACATTACAAAGCTATGCATTGCACACATCTCTTGGCCTTATAGGTGTAAGATTACAATGTGCAGTGATCAGAGTTTCAGGTCCTATGGTTCTGCTAGCAACCTTTTTGTCCACCTCCATAGACATGACATCAAGGACTGACTGAAGATCTTATCTCTTTAAACCAGTGATTCTCCACCAGGGTGCCGTGGCACTTTGGTGTGCCACGGACGTCAACGTAGGGTGCCCCATGTTTTCTATGAAGACTAACAAAAATGGACTTTTAAATAAAGATTTATAGAAATTGTTATACACAATATGTTTAGTTTTGTTATTATGATTATAAGATCTGACAATAATGGTATATTTTTGTATTATACCCTTCTTATGCCCTTGATAAAGTACATAAAATATTTCAGGGGTGCCGTGAATGTTCTAGATTATGTGTTAGGGTGCCCTGAACAAAAAAAGACTGAGAACCACTGCTTTAAACAATACATAAGGACAAAATTCCCAGAGGCAGTACGGTTTTTTGGACATGGTTAGGTATGTGGGGTGTTGTTATTTAATGTTGTCAGTTTTCCATTAAAACCAAACACAAGAGCACAAAATAGTTAAAGTGGAACTATCACCTTAATTCAAGTTTGCATATTTGAAAACTACATTAAAAACTGCCTATATGTCATGTTAACCAAAGGCCAGCAAATAAACAGTTCAGGAGATGTTCACACTACTTTCATATGGTATTGTATGCTAATTACGGCACTGTGCACCATCAATAATGTTTTTATATGCTAATTAAGCTTATCAATGATTTTTCATATGTTAATTAAGACTTTCAGTGGTGGGTCACATGCTAATGAAGGTTTCAATGACTATTTATATGATAAAACAGCTCTGTGCAGTACATGGAAATTTTTACTTTCACTTTGCCTGGAAATAAAAGTGTGAATATCTCTTAACCCCTTAACGACCCTTGATGGTCATAGTACGTCAAGGGTCGATCCGACTGAACGACCCATGACGTACTATGACCGTCATGGAGTTCCGGGCTCCCCCGACGGCTGCACGCCATTCGGGGAGTCTGGAACCAGAAAAACAAAAACAAATACACAAATGCTCTGCTGTCCTTAAGTCGCGTCGCCTCGATGATCGGCCGGTCGTTAAGGGGTTAAACCATACATCTGCTGAAATTTTGCTTAACATGACATATAGACAGTTTTTAATGCAGTTTTCAAATATGCAAACTTCAATTAAGGTGAAAGTTCCACTTTAAAAAGAGGCACTGCTATATTTTACTCCCAACTTCATTCTCTTTATGAATGGAAAAAGCCTTTCATAATAAGATTTTAGGCTTTTAGTACATTTCACCATTGTTATGTCAGGCTGAATTATGTGAGACCCAATGGGGGAGATAGTAATAAAGGGATAGTAATACTTCGTTTTATCTTTATTTTATTTTGTAGGCATTAAAAAAAACACGAAGAACGATATAAGTCTTATGTCTCTAACCTTTATGGTTTGAGAGATATTCACAAGCAAAGTTTCCCCTCCCGCCCCTTTTATCTAGTGTAAGCCATCTCTTCTCGGATGTGGAATCCAGTCCATAGACCAGACAGATAACAGCAGGGGACAGTATTCTTCCTATGAGAACAGTGAAAGCCCTGCCCCCCTTGACAAATTTTTCAGGTTTTTCCCTTATCTTAATTGAAGATTGTCCCTCTCTGCAGTCTACCTGGGCACCTCCCTTCTGATCTGGCTGAACAGTGTTACATCAGTAAAAGGGGCGGGAGGGGGATACTTTGTCATTGAATTACTCTTGAACTACAACTCTGACAGAATTGAAATAACACTCTCCAAAGTCCAAATACTATGATGATTAATTAGAGCTGCTTTTATTATGAAACATTACTATCCCTTTAAGCTGTGATAAAGAGGTAATAAAGTGTTGAGTAAGTGGAGATGACTTCTCCAGTGATATCACTTCTCAGTTCCTATGTTATTCTATAGAGCCTATGCACAAAGATGTCCAGAGCTGAAAAAAATATTAGTGCACAGGCTCCATAGAATAACACCGGAACTGGAGAAGTGATAAACTGGAGACGTCATCTCCACTTTATCACCACTTAGTGAATCTCCCTCAGTGACTCACAATATTATTGGAGATGGAGGATTCAAAGGTCAAACTCTTTAGACTATAACACCAGAGATGTAGAGATCAGGTCTTAACCTTATGAATAGCAAAGGACAGACCATTAAGCTGGTGACACAGTCTGATGAACATGAAAGGATTGGATCCTTTAGCTGTCTTTGTATAGACAGAATATACAAGAATCAGAAGAACTACTGTTGAACAGATCAGCTGCACTGGTTCTCAGATTTTGGTCCACAGGTTTATCTACTCTCAGAATCATGAGCCAGGGCTGGAGAACCAATGCATTGGAACAAGAGTAGTCAGAAATAATAAAAAAAAAACAACATGTGATTATGTGCCTGAAAAGCTAAAGAGTTCAGTAACAATACTTGAAATTGTGGAAATTACTCATCCAGTATACTTTCTTCACAACATCAAACCGTCATTAGAGTCATTGTAAAATCTTGATCATAATAACAGGGATCCAATGGATATAAACTGCCCAAAGAGAGACATGCTGCTATATAGACTGCAAATCCATGAAGCACAGGAGAAAATACAGGAAAAACACCATGCACACACATTTCTAAGACCCACTTGCCTCTTATTGCTTTGAGGAAACCCACGTAGGAAAGGGCCACTGGTGAATTCCTATCATACAGTTGCTCTTAGAAGTACATGGGCATTGTTTTTGTCTTGCTTTTTCCTGGATGAATAGAAAAAAAAACAAGCTGTGTTCACCACATAAATTTAGATCAAGGTTAAGAATGCTGGACTTCTAAACTGAACTACAATAACATGACAAGGGATCATGGGAAAGGCAGATTCAAAAAGTGAGTCAAAGCATCTGATTGTATCAGACTCACAGATAGAAATAGAAAGGAGAGTTGGGCCAAGGTCTGGGTGATGCATTGCGTATCCCTCTGGCACTCATAGGGTTAAGAGGCCGGTCCTGCCCTACGTCCTGCCGCCGACAGTCATGCACTGTAGAGACTGGCCAGAAGCACAGAATGCTCCCAGCACAGAACTCCCAGCATTCCGTGCTCCCAGTGCGCCCAGCATACCGTGCTCCGTGCATTTGGGCAGTCTGTACTGCACATGACAGCTTCTGACAAACATCCTAGCGAATTATTATATATGATTTTTTGAAATGTTTTAAATCCATTAACATGCTTTTTAATATTTCTAATGATGACTCATGCTAGACACAGGAGATGTGGGAGGAGGTAAATTTGTAAGTCTTATCCACATGTGCATTTAAAATTGAATAAATGATTTCTATTTTTTGTCTGACAGACTTTTTTATTTGCTTCATTAACTAATAAGAAGCTTCACATTATTTTATCTTGATCACTCTCACATGAGAAACAGTGACTCAGTCAGTGACTCAGTCATTTTGACAGATCAATCTGTACTAATGATAGAGCCACTTGTGCACATTTAAGGATATATCCAAATAATCTTTTGCATAATGGAGCTGTGAGGCCTGTAACTGGCACTGTGACCAGACATCTCCTTTAATGCAGGCACATATTAAACTTTAATTCCAAAATAATCAATATTAGTGATACCATATATCTATATTTCCCAGGACATCTTGTTTTTGGAGGTTAGGATACTGTCCTATAATTTTAAAGTATGCTGTAAATGTCCCCTATTTCCTTGCATGAGAGTAAAACAACTTTATCTTCTTTTTCTATTAAATTATCAGCTGTGTGTGGGAAGCATTTCCAGTCTCACCATAACTTGCAACTATGTATCTACCACTGCTGGAACATGAGTCATGTGACTTAGTGTTACTTTTCAGATACTCATTCACACAGGGCGCTCTACTGATCTGAGAGCTGCCTGCTTAGAGTTAATAGCAATGCTACTAAGGATGCACAAATCTTTTCTTCTCCAAAGTAAAACATCCTAAAACAGGACTTCCTGCAATCTATAACAATTCCCATTAAATGTGATGTTTAATGTTTTATCCCACTGTTTTTACTGCATTGAATTAATTGATACTAATGTATTTCTTCACCACATGGAAAGTTTCCCCCCATGTATTCCTGCTATGCTAAAGTGTAAAACTGGGTGCTAGTTAACTGCATATTGTCAGTCTATGCTTGGGAGAGAGAAAGCAGTTGAATTTTGATGCTAAAAGCGAACAGGCAAGGGCAGGGAGTTGGAGTTCCCTGATAGGACCATTGTTGGCAGCCAATGGTTCTCTGATTGTAAGCATGCAAAAAAAGGCAAAACCTTTATGACTGGTAAGTGACAGAGTCAAGCAGCCAGGTGATCCTTTCTACTTGAGCTGGATGGCTGAGCCTGAGACTATACTGAACCTGCCTGACAGATACTATGAAGGCAGACAAACACAAAGGTAAATGACAAACTACACATAATCCTACATCTGCAAGAAAAGAGGGCGCTCATTTTCTGAGGTGTGGTGTACTGTAGTCCTTCACTGACTACTGTGTGCTCTATTCTTTATTGCAAGTAGCTGATTCTGAAGCCATCAGGTGTAATATACTGTAAAATTAACAATGCAGTCCTTGGCACATCAGGACACATCAGCAGTTCATGTTTTCGGGATATACCCAGGTTCATCATGTGGGGTTAAGCAGTGGGTCAGTCATTTTGATTAATTCATCTGTGTTTAATAAAGGACATGCTTAAAACCTGATATGTTGTTATGTCACTAGGACTGGAGCTGAATATCTTGTGTGAAGGCAAAGAGGGGGAAATGGACTTGTTTGATTTAAGTGGCATTGTTGCTAGCCAGTTCTCTGGCTAGTTGCAGTGCGTATGGTTGTGATGTATGGAAGCAGTAGATCTTTTTCCAATACATGAGCAGAGACTGAGTGGCAGTGGCAGAGACATACAACATACATACTGTTTGGACAGACAAAACATCACTCCAAATGCTAACTGCTCTGTCATTGTCATGCTAACTGACCAGGCAGGATATAGACCCTCAGTGGCAGATTACTGAACAGTCCAACTGGGATCAGTGTCCTAAGCAGCCAACAGGAAGTGTTGCTGAAAAACATGACTGCACAGGATAGGACAGGATCAGAACTAGAAACACAATGAGACAGGCTAGACACTTGATCATCTAGGAATAGTTTGGCAAAGGACTGGACAGCCATCTATTGATTAGCCTACACAGTGAGATGCCAACTGTAATTGCTGGCTGTACTAATGTTATTGAACAATGTTAGGAAGCAGCATCGACAATTAATGATCAAATATCAGACACCAGATGAGCCAGTACTGGATCGATCATGTACAGCTGGATCATGGGCTGTGGCAACCGGGATATGGTAGTAAGAGAGTAAGTAATTGCAGACACAGACTGACTGGAGGAGGTATGTACAGGTGAATAGACAGGAGCACAGATGATAGCTGAGCAAGCATAACTGGAGTAGATGTGTCCAGGAAAATGTGCAGAGTAGGACTTTCTAGAGAGGGTTCTTCCAGTTGTACACTTTACAGTAAAAATTAGTATTAGTCCAATAAATCATCTTTTATTATCACTGTCACCGATTCCCCATACCCATTCACAATCAAAATTCTTGATGTAGCAATAACACAAGGCAACATACACAACCTTAGCCAGAAGTGATTCTGCTGCTGTTCAATGTGCAGTGATGCTGGCACCTACTGAATGTACTATTTCAACATCTAGCTCCAGTTTTATTAGTAGTAGGAATGGAATGGGAGACACACTTGCAGCACATCAGAGGTGAGATTAATATCTGCTGTAGAAGCACTCCTACAAGTGCTTGGGCCAAGGGGTACAGAAGTTCTGAAATTAGGGAGTGAAATAACATTTTTCTCAGTAACAAGAACACCAGGTATCCTACCGCTGTTGTTATGCAAATCCAATCCATGGAGGATGAGGACTCTGAGTAAGCTGGAGGTGACAAGAGTCATAGAGTCCCCATACCCACTGACAGGCATGCCAACACCACCACTAGTCAAACTGTTAAAACAATTAAGTTACACAGTTTATAGGAAGTCATTTGGCCCATGAATATATTTGCACCATATATTAAAGTGTATAGTAGATACATTGATGACATAATTATGGAATAGAGAGGAGGTGAGGATGCACTTAAAGAGATATTAATGTCTGCTGTTAAGAAACTTTAATATTGTAGACATTAAAAATATAAATTCAATGATGTATGCATTGTCTCTCAAACATGTATAGTTAGAGAGATATAAGCTGCTAAAGTTATACCCTCCTTCCCCTTTCACTGACATCAGCTGTCTAGCTGATAGCAGGAGATTCAGGATGTGCACACCGACGGCGGCTCCATAGAAGAGCCAAAATAGCTCTATCTAAAAAGAAATGTAACAGTCTGCAAAGTTTGGCTGGTTTGCAAGCACACTTTGTATGCCTTTCCAATTAAGTATTTCTTTTTAGATAGAGCTATTTCGGCTCTGCTGAAGAGCCACCTTCGGGCTGGTGTCAGTGATAGGGGAGGGAGGGGTGAACTTCAGCAGCTTAAATCTCTCAAACTATACATGTTTGAGAAACAACACATACAATATTGAATTTATATTTTTAATGTCTACAATATTAAAGGGGGACACAAGATTGTGTCTGTAGCCTTAGCTCTTTGTAGTGTCCAATGCCCCGTGGTGTTTTTTTTGCTTAAAAAACGATCTTATGCGTATAAAATAGAAATAAAGATAGTACCTCCTAACGTCACTGTTGGTACACTATGTACCGCGCATGTCATAAGCTGTACCTTAAGGTACATTAGTCACTCCCATGGTGCTTGTCATCTTTCCATCCAGCTCTTGTGTACCACATAACCAGGGGCGCTCCAAGCCTTCAGTGTGTTCAGGTTTAGGTGGTATGATATGCGCTTGTGCAATTAACGTGCTCGAATTGTATAAATAAGCAGCCTGCTTTCCATTTACAAATATTGCTTCTTGAAAGTGGTCTGATCCTGTACTTTCTTGCAAGTTTGCCTGTGAGGAGCAAAGAGCACCTTACACGCGTGCATATCAATGAAAAAAAAAAAGGAGGACTATGGGCTGTCTCTACGAGAGTGATTGACAGGGACTGAGAGAAATGACGCAAGATGGCCGCGCTCTACCTTATCGGGCAACTTCAACTAAATGTATATTTCACTTGCACACATAGACTTCAATAACGTTTTACATATGTTTTAAGCATCACATAGAGGATATCTATCAACCAAACGTAACTTACTGGAGCATGATAGTTCCGCTTTAAAGTTTCTTAACAGCAGGCATTACTATCCCTTTAAGGAATTTTTTTGGGGGGTATTTAAATACTAATGAACAAGGACTGAAGTTTAGAAATTCAGTTTATGTTTGTGAAAAATAAAATCTTTGCTAAGACTTATTTCAAAGTGGTAGATAAAACACATATATACCTTATTCCAGTACTATTAGAAAGCGTGGTTAGGTAATGTTGTAAAAGGACAATTTATGAGAATAAGACATAACTATAATAAAACTGAGGATTACTGTGAACAGGGTAGATTTTTAATAGAAAGATTTATGGATCAGTATTATAATTTAGATATGACCTATCAAGAGTCCTTTATGGGCTTCAACTAAATATGATTAGTGTATCTAATAAAGGGAAGATAAAGAAGAATGATGTGGTACATATAAGTGGTTTGATGAACTCTGACCTTGAGGATCCTGTTTTGTATCCCCCATCTTCTGCCACTGTTGCGAAAGTTTAATATAAATGGATTAATAAAACTAAAAATAGTATTAAATAGATTCAAAAACCTGTTATCCATTATGTGAAAGGTCAAAAAGGTACAAAATATCAGAAAGAAAGAGTGTCAAAAAAGTTAATGAGTAGCAATAAAAATAATAATAAAAACCAAAAATATCGGAGTAATAAATATCAATTAAATATACTCAATAATAATGGGAAGAAGACAAAATAGAAAAAGAACATGGGTTGATTTTTATTACCTTGTTTTCTGATTACATTTTTAAGATGAAACATATTTTTGGACCATTTTTGACTGATTTTGAGAGAAGATAAGGTACTACAAAATCATAACCCAGATAAAGTATGGATTGTATGTAAGAAAAATCATAATTTATGCAATACTTTAGTACCAACGGTATAGATGGCTCATAGAAATCATGTAGATAGTAACATAGTAACATAGTAAATTAGGTTGAATAAAGACACAAGTTCAACCTTCTTCTCATACCCCAGTAATTTTATAGCTTTCCTGCTACCACATAAGTTAGTCTTTATCAGACCTTCCTGATCTGCCTACTAATAAACAGTATAACTCTGTATGTTTCCTGTGGAAAGAAATGTATCTAATCTTCTCTTAAATGTATCCATTGTATCTGCCATAACCACCTCCTTGGGCAAAGAATTCCACAATTTAACACACCTTACCGTAAAAAAACCCTTCCTCTGCTGCTCTAAACCTCCTTTCCTCTAATCTCAAGGGGTGTCCCCTGGTTATCTGATCAGGCCTTGGAATAAATAGCTCACCACAGAGATCCTTGTATTGATCTCTCATATATTTGTACAAAGTGATAAGGTCTCCTCTTAGTCGTCTTTTCTCTAGAGTAAATAAAGCAAGTCTGTCTAGTCGTTCCTCATACATCAAGTCTTCAATTCCCTTAATTAATTTTGTTGCTCTTTGCTGTACCCTCTCTAGTTCTAGTATATCTGTTTTCAGAACTGGTGCCCAAAATTGCACTGCATACTCAAGGTGAGGTCTAACCAATGATTTATACAATGGCAAAATTATGTTATTCACTCTTGCTTCAATACCTCTTTTTGTGCAAGACAGGATTTTTTTTGCCTTTGCTACTGCTGTTTGACACTGGTCACTGTTTCCAAGCTTGTAGTTAACAAGGATACCGAGATCTTTTTCTAGCAATGAGTCACCTAAAATGATTCCATTAAGTTCATAAGTAGACTTGGGATTATTTCCTCCCAAATGCATGACTTTACACTTCCCCACATTAAACTTCATATTCCATATGTTTGCCCAATCTGCCATTTTATATAAATCCCTCTGTAGAGAGCAATTATCCTGTTCTGAATTAATTACCCTGCATAATTTAGTGTCATCTGCAGATATTGATAATTTGTTTTCTATATCTATTTCTAGTAATAATAAGGAAAGACAAGAGACTGGTATATAGGGCACCAAGTTAGTAATACTGAGAATTAAGAAGTACCCAGTCAAACATTTCCTGGCATGTGGCAGTGTGGGGTGGTCGATATGATTGAATGCCCATGTGGGCTTAAAGGGAAAGTAATACTTCATTTTATCTTTATTTTATTTTGTAGGCATTAAAAAACATGAAGAATGATATAAGTCTTATCTCTCAAACTTTAATATATTTCAACAGAGCAACAAATAAGGTTCTGTATATGAGATACTGGCTATATATTCTTAATTTAAGGTTGCATTTAAATTGGAGAGGGGTTAGCACCAAGCTCCATGTCCTTACAAACAGTAAAATGTTGCTGTCTGTTGTCTATAAAAACATGTGAGTACAGGGAAAGCAAGATCACATCTAGGTACATCCTTACTGAGATCCCACCTGAAGTACAACCAACGGTTTTATTGGGAGACACACCAGAAGTACTTCAGCGGTATGAATACTAGTAGCTATATAAGAACTACTACAAGTAGTAGGGAGATGGCACCAAGAGTCAACACTCACAGCAACTGTCCAACCCAGCGCTTATCACCACAAAGTGGCTTTGTCAGGGGACGAACTCACTTTGGGCTAATACCCGTTGGGCTGGACGGCCGCTCGGAGGTTTGACTGTTGATGTGTCATCTCCTATTGCATCTTATTTTGTTAGATGTGCACATAGTATTGCACATTTTACACCAGTTTTGGGGTTTACAATATTTGTGTATTTTCCTGAGACTTGTTCTCGGGCGACTGGTATCCAGTATGTCAGTGTTTGCACGTTATTTGTATTATATTTTGTGGGAGTATTTGTTATAATAGACAGTCTACTTTGATTTTGTCTGTAAATTTTATAGTAGATTGTACTATATTCTTGGCTAAGAGAGTCTCCTTTTGTATGTTTTTAAATGTTTTAAACACTATTGATGTGTATGTGTTTTTTGTACCTATATATATATTTGTCCTATATTATTGACTCTGGTTGGTGTGCCTCATTTAAGAGATAACCCTTTTGGGAGAGTCTTCTGTCTTTTCCCTTTTGTGTAGTGTTTATGTTGTATCTCTGAGTGCACCCAAGATTAAGGCTATAAATACTGGGAGTCTGATTATTGCTAGTGCTATCCCAACCTTTTTAATGTAGATAGCAACTGAGACACTGAATCATCAGTTACAAAGAATAGAGAAATGCTAGTTCAAAACTAAGTAACAGGTGACTAGGACGCAAAGAAATTGGTGAAGGAGAGAGTGATCCACAGTCTCCACAGCAGCAGAGGATACACTGGATCAGCAGAATAAGTAGTGAGTAGCGGTGTTGAAATGTAGCAATCTGCAGATCAGAGCTTCTCTTGTGAGAGAGTGTCTGTGTAGTGGGCAGTGTGAAACTCAGATAGTAATGGGCCTAGCAGGTTGTAGGTATGTTAAGGAAGCCAAGCAGGTCACACTAGGTGTTCTAGAAGCAGATAAGCAAATGGCAGTAGAGAAAATGTTCATTAGCTAGATAGAGCAGTATTGTCAAAATCACTGTTTTGGAGGATAGTTGTTAGTATGGAATGTTTGTAGGCATAAGGAAAAGTAGCAGAGGCCAAGAAGGAGTTAATATAAAGAGAATGGATAAGGTAAGAGGAATAGGACCCAGTGCACATGTAGTGGCAGGAAAGGGGGAAAGCAGGTTAGCCAATTCCTCCTCTGTGACTGGGGACAAAGAGTCCAGGTCAAAGTATTGAGGTGGAACTGAAATTGAGAGGGAGACAGATAGAAGGTGGAGGAAGGGGTCAAAAGTAGAGTAGACATGACAGGAGTTGGCTTGATGAGTGGTAATCTAATTTAAGAAGTACTTTTTTCTTAGCTTTTGAGAGAGCAAAAAAAAAAAAAAAAGAATTTGTAGTGAATAAATCTAATACTGTATCTGACTTTCTCCACATACTTTCAGCTGAATGGGAATAGGTGTGGAAGGAAATTATGTTTATACTTATGGCGATACTACTTTAGTTGCATTCTATGTTTTGACTACAAACTCAGATAGCATTATTTACATATTCAATATGTTTACAGCAGTGTAAAAATCAAAACCCTGGGGTGGTGTAATAAGGATGGAGAGATACAATAAGCAAAACAGCAGAAAGTAATCTTGAAAAACATAGCATTTCATGCAAATCTAGACTAATACAAATGTGAATACTAATATATAGGTCACCACTCAAGGCTGCGTTTAATCCTTTGGATGCACACTGTGTAATCTTCATACAATAACAGGTTAACTCCAGACCTGTATGGATGCAATTCAGTCACTCACTCTTCAATTTAAAATTGTAGGTGATATATAGGTCAAGTCAGGGCTCAAAATTTCTACTTGCCACTAGCCAATGGCGAGTGAAAATTTAGTCCTGGCGAGTAGAAATTCAGCCCTGGTGGTTATGTTATGGCTTGCAGTGGCAAGTAACTTCAGGTGTACACTAGTGATGAGCGAGCGTGCTCGGCCGATGCTCGGATCGGCTCGAGCATCGCTCTGCTCGGCACATGGCGGTACTCGTCGAGTACCGCCATGTGCTCGCCCGACATGTTCGGGTGGCGGGGATCTGTGCCGGAAGAGGCACAGATCCGAAGAAGCTCCGCTGGACCACCAGGGACCGGAGGTACGGGGGCATTGCGGAGATGAAGGGGGCATTGCGGAGATGAAGGGGGACATTGTGGAAGAGGGGCATAGACTCTATGCCCCTCTTCCACAATGTCCCCCTTCATCTCCGCTATGCCCGTCTTCCACAATGTGCCCCTTCATCTCCGCTATGCCCCTCTTCCACAATGTGCCCCTTCATCTCCGCTATGCCCCTCTTCCACAATGTCCCCCTTCATCTCCTCTATGGCATAGAGGAGATGAAGGGGGACATTGTGGAAGAGGGGCATAGCGGAGATGAAGGGGCACATTGTGGAAGAGGGGCATAGCGGAGATGAAGGGGCACATTGTGGAAGAGGGGCATAGCGGAGCTGAAGGGGGACATTGCGGAGCTGAAGGGGGCATTCTGAGATGAAGGGGGCATAGCGGAGATGAAGGGGGCATTGACCAGGCACCCTCCCCTCATCAGAGCAGGGGGTGCCTGGTGTTGCCCCATTCATTCCAATGGGGCTCGGGTGCTCGGCCGAGCACTCGAGCCTCAGGGGGTGCTCGGTCAGAGCACCCGAGCACCCGAGCATCGTGGTGCTCGCTCAACACTAGTGTACACCTGTCTGTTAATAGCACATTGAGAGGCAGTTCATTTAGGAAAAACAAAAAAATATTCTCACTAAACTACTGAATATCTACTAGGTACCTTCATATGGTCCATTGTTGTGGACTGGAACAACTCCAGTTCTCCATACTGCAGTAGTGTATCTTTCAGAGGTATATCCACCTGTACCATTTGATGTGCGAGGATCAAACAGAATTAATTCAGGAACATATACAAGATCTGGAGGCGGTGTGCAATTAAAAACAAAGGTTTATTAATAAAAGTGCAACATCTACCAGAGCTGTTCCTTTCCTCGACACTCCACAACATTGCACCACATGAAGGTGCCTAGTGGATATTCAGTCGTTTGGCGAGAATATATTTTTATTTTTCCTATATGAACTGCCTCTCAATGTGCCATTAACAGACAGGTCTACACCTGAGTATAGTAATATTATATTACCCGACCTATATAATTCCATGGATGCACCAGTTTTATACCCCTTTACAGGCTATTATTTAAAGAGTAACTATCAGACAAATTAAAGTTACCCCCAGATCATTATGCACATAGCGATACTTATATCCATACTAGTATTATCCTGAATAAGTCAGGTATTATTGATAAATCCAGCTCGTTCTCAGATGCACAGTCAGGCATCTTGATGAACCGGCATCTGTGTGCCATAGCCGTCAATTCCTTCCTGTACCTTAAGGTACAACGCTACGCCTCCTAGAGGAGAGTGGAACGGACAGCACAGGCATGAAAATGTATCTTTGGCAAGTTGTCTGCATTGAGGCCTGTCTGTTCATCTTGGAACAAGTTGGATTTCTCAAAAACGCCGAACTTATTCCGGACAATACTAGTATGGATATAAGTATTGTTATGTTTATAATGATTTGGGGGTAACTTTAATTTGTGTGATAGTTCAGCTTTAACCCCTTGCATGCTAGAGATCTCCAACTAATTGCAATGCACTGGGGATCTCTTGAGACCAAGGGGATAAGCTTTTTTGTTCTTATTTGTTATAGGATATTTTCTGTTCCAGGAAACAGTGGCTGGAACTTGGGATGGAGTCATGCGAGGTGTGGTGATGTGGCCATGGAAAAAGCTAAGAGCATCTAGAATCCCTTGCCTAGGTGAGCCTGGGATGTAAATCTGGCCTTGCTCTCAATAGAAAGAGTGGTGATAAAATTACAGCTAACACAGCTACCTGTAAAAGCTGCACAATTTTAATGTGATTTCAAGCCAATGCAAGGAGTCTGAGGAAAGTTGCAGCATGCTTTATCTTTCTGTAACAAAAACGTTACATGTTGCCCATGTGTGAAACTGGGCACAGTGATCTACAACTCATGATTTTCTTTCTCTGTGACAATGTGAACGGGGCCTTAATAGAGGATATTGATTCCTAGTGTGTAGGAACACTGGGAAATACTGAAACATTCAGTTTTATCTGGAACTGAATTCTGAATCAGGAATGTAAACAAAGGTAAAAACAATCTGATTTCTAGAGAGCAGGCAGGTATTGTAAAGGACAACATGTGCATATAGGAAGTACAGGCAGACTCAGATGAAGACTGAGAGGTTTACTAAGTTGAACAGAGGGAGGCTAAGTACATTATATGATCTGGACTGTATTTATTTCCCAAACATCCCTAGGCAAGGCACTCTAGGAGTCTTTAGCTCCACCCATGGCCACACCCTCATTCCTCACATAACCCCAGCCCCAGTCCCATCCGCTGTTTCCTGGCACAGAAAATACCCTTGGCCTATAACAAGCCAAAACAAAAAATGAACTAATCCCTTGTTTGCTAAAGAGATTTCCAATGCGTTGCTTCACAATAAGTTGGAGATCTCTAGCATCCAATGCATTAAATAATAGCCTGTAAATGGTTATAAAATGGGTGCAGTGACACTGAGATTTCTCTGGCCACACCCACAATTCAGAATATGGGTGTGGCCAGCACTAGGCAATTGCCTACTCTGCCTATTTGGAAATCCAGCCATGTATATGATGTGCTAAATCCTAAGTAGAAGAGAAAAAAAAGCTAAGTCTGTTAAAAAGGGTGACAAAACTTTCTTTAGGTACATTAGCGAAAAAAGAACAATAAAGGAGGCATGATAAGGTTAAAGTCAGAAAATGGTACATATATGTGTAGGGAGATAAGGAAGCATCTGACTCTGAAAAAAATTATTTCTGCTCAGTCTTTACAGAAGGTTGTAAGGAGGGGACCTATGAAGAAGGGGAACTGTTAATGTTAAATCAGTAGACACTAGTCTGTTTACAGAGGATGAGGTGTTATTGATGTTATCAAAATCAAAAATGGATAAATCAGCTGGTCCTGATGAGATTCAGCTAAAGAATATTAAAAAGAGCTTGAAGCATTCTTAGCCAAGCTTTTAAAACCAATCTCTCTTGACAGGAGTGTTTGAGGATGACTGGAAAATAGCCAGTGTAGTGCGACCATACAAAATGGGCAGTAGGGAGGGCAACTCCGGGACAGTGAGTGTGACATCAGTAGTTGGGAAAATAATGGAAACAGTACTGAAAGGAAGAATTGTTGCCATTCTGAAGTATAATGTCATGCAAGAACAATGGCTGCATGGCTTTATGAAAGAAAGATCTTGCCAAACAAATCCATCTGAATTTTTCAATTATGTTACTCAAGTGACAGACAAAAGTAGAGCAGTAAATTGTGCCTGTCTGGGGTTTAATAAAGCTTCTGAACCTGTGCCACAAAGGAAGCTGTTTCACAAGATGCATAGTTTAGGACTACACTCAAAAGACAAATGATTGGAGAAATAATTTACTGAAGGACAGGAAACAAAGGCCTATATTTATAAAAGCTGGAGTTATTTTGGAATAAATCAACTATGCCATAGGAGACAAAATAACATTTTCCAAAGTCTCATGAACTTGAATATAGCTTTTTAACCACTTGAATGCCAGAGAGGCCTTTCTGGCATTCAAGTGGTTAAAAGGCCAGTTTAATTTAACAGGACTTGTTATATGTCCCCTATGATGCATCTGAGTTATTCCAGAATAACTCCAGTTTTCTTTTATAAATATGGGCCAAAGTGCAATAATAAATTGTATTTGCTGACTGCTTCTCAGCCCTTTGATCCTAAAAGGTTAAGTGGGCTCATGCATGTTGTCTGCTTCAGTTTGAGCAAACTGCCAGCAACTGTCATGTCCGCTTCCATGGACATTATATCCCAGAATTCATTGAAGGTATTATCCTTTGAACAAAGGAACAAGGCCATTAATATTTTCTGGCCATAGTAATGTGAGTTGATTGTTATTATTTGGAGGTGTTATTTCTTCTTTAAAGGGATAGTAATACTTCGTTTTATCTTTATTTTATTTTGTAGGCATTGAAAAAACATGAAGAACAATATAAGTCTTATCTCTCAAACCTTTATGGTTTGAGAGATATTCACAAGCAAAGTTTCCCCTCCCAACCCTTTTACCTAGTGTAAGCCATCTCTTCTCAGATGTGGAATCCAGTCCATAGACCAGACAGATAACAGAAGGGGATAATCTTCTTCCTATGAGAATAATGAAATCCCTGCCCCCCTTGACAAGTTTTTCTAGTTTTTCCCTTATCTTAATTGAAGATTGTCCCTTTGCAGTCTACCTGGGCAACTCCCTTCTGCTCTGGCTGAGCAGTGTTACATCAGTAAAAGTGGCAGGGGGGGATACTTTGTCATTGAATTACTCTTGAAATACAACTCTGACAGTTAGCTGTATATAACAATTTCCCTTGTTTGCTTTTATTATTATTATTATTATTATTATTTATTTATTTATTTATATAGCGCCAACTAATTCTGCAGCTCTGTACAACTGGGTGACAAGTGCTTGTAACTTGTCCGTAAGGTAAACTGACAAATGGGAGCTACTTCTATGAAAAGAGAAACAAATAGGGCACTATTCCCTGATTTAGATTTTATCAATAATTTTTTTAACAAGGAAATTTATAAGAATGTTTAGGGCTCCTTATCAAGGCAGGAAAATGCTTGTTCAAAGTAAGGCCTTGAGCCATTTGCGTCTCTTGTCCATTGACAATCTGGCCCTCCCCATGACAACATAATGAAATGAATCCCACATGCATATCTTCTTTAACAAGGAATTAAAAATATAATTACCATTATTAGCCTTTACTTACTTAGTGCCAACTTTATTTTGCAGCACTGTACTATAGGGAATAGACATAAAGAGATGTAAAACAGTACAGACAGAACATAGAAAACCAAAGGGCCCTGCTCATGAGACCTTGCAGTCTAGCGGTAGTAAGTTTGGGACACAAAAGGAATAAGGGCTATGAGGTGTAAGTGCCTCCTGCCCCATGAATTGCAGGTCAATGGATGTGAGTAGTGTTGAGCGAGCGTGCTCGGCCGATGCTCGGATCGGCTCGAGCATCGCTCTGCTCGGCACATGGCGGTACTCGTCGAGTACCGCCATGTGCTCGCCCGCCATGTTCGGGTGGCGGGGATCTGTGCCGGAAGAGGCACAAATCCGAAGACGCTCCGCTGGACCACCAGGGACTGGAGGTACGGGGGCATTGCGGAGATGAAGGGGGCATTGCGGAGATGAAGGGGGACATTGTGGAAGAGGGGCATAGACTCTATGCCCCTCTTCCACAATGTCCCCCTTCATCTCCGCTATGCCCGTCTTCCACAATGTCCCCCTTCATCTCCGCTATGCCCCTCTTCCACAATGTGCCCCTTCATCTCCGCTATGCCCCTCTTCCACAATGTCCCCCTTCATCTCCTCTATGCCATAGAGGAGATGAAGGGGGACATTGTGGAAGAGGGGCATAGCGGAGATGAAGGGGCACATTGTGGAAGAGGGGCATAGCGGAGATGAAGGGGGACATTGTTGAAGAGGGGCATAGCGGAGATGAAGGGGGCATAGCGGAGATGAAGGGGGACATTGCGGAGATGAAGGGGGCATTTGGAGATGAAGGGGGCATAGCGGAGATGAAGGGGGGCATTGACCAGGCACCCTCCCCTCATCAGAGCAGGGGGTGCCTGGTATAATGTTCGTGTCGCCCCATTGGATTCAATGGGGCTCGGGTGCTCGGCCGAGCACTCGAGCCTCAGGGGGTGCTCGGTCAGAGCACCCGAGCATCGGGGTGCTCGCTCAACACTAGATGTGAGCAATGAGGTCCTGATGGGATTGTAGGTGAGAGAGTGATGTAGAAAGGGAAAGAGATTCGGTACAGGTTGGATAGGCTGTTCATCTGGCCTTTCTCCTAAAGATTATGGGTGCAGCTGAAAGCTTTCCCTGAAGAGGTGCGTTTCCAGAGTGTCTGAAGATCTTCAGGCAGGGGAAAGCCTGATGGGGTGAGGGATAGAATTCCACAGCTGAGGTGCAGCGCAGGAGAGAAGCCTTTCAAGTGGGAATGGGAGAACATAATGAAAGATACGAAAGGAAGAAGATCCTGTGATGCAGTACATGTAAGTTTATGTAGCAAAATATAAAGTATCACATAATTCTGGCAATTGAATGTAGATTATAGCCTGTATAAGCTCTGATTTTTTGTATGTGAACATGCTTGGTTGCTTGACTTTATATTATTTATTAGTATGTGGTCCTCAATTCATTGTGTTTTTCTCTATCCAGCCCTTGAGGGAAGAAATCTAGATGATCCTGAGTTAAATGGACATGATGCCTTTGCAGTTTTAATGTGATATCGGGGTGAATGATGGTGATTCCATTCTACACCTGCCAGATATCAGTCTACTAAGATACAAATGTCTAAACTTCTCCTGTTAACACTGCTTGTGCCAAGGGAAGGTCAGTGGGGGCGTTCCTGTCTTCTATGCCTTGCTTATGCTAAAGATGCTGTATAGGAAACCACATGAGTGGACCCATTCCCCTGCACATGCTATAGAACTGCAGTGATGGGCTTGCTGGCATAATTCCAAAGATGGTGGAGACTGTCCACTGGGATGCACTACAGCGATCATACGATGTGATGCATTCCCCCACCACTGCTAGCGGAGCTACTTTGGTGATACATTCTCCCATTTGAGGCTAATGTACTAAGAGGAAATGAAGCACTTCTGGAGCAAGCCAACTGTACCACAGGGGACAAAAAATCTTACATTTCCATTAATTTAAGTGGGGCCCTTAACCTCTTGAATGTTTGCGATATCTCCATTGTAATGCTTCATAATGCATTGGATATCTCTTTAACATTAAATGGGTTAAAAGCCCCATTTAAACGATTGGAAATATGTATTTGTCAGCCATAGTGTAGTTGGTCTGATGCAGAATTTAGCCAGTGTATCCTAGTACATCAGCATCACTGTCCCTTTAAGAAATATTTTTAGCTATATGTAGCAGTGCCTATATGCAGCTAATGATATTTCTTTTTTAGTCCCTGTGCAGTGACATATCCTTTAGCCTATATATTATTCTTCTATTTTGCTGCCTGAAAGCATTCTTAAAGCTGTCATTTTACTCTGAAGTATTTGAATAATTAGTTACCGATATGACATGAGAAAGAGCCAAAGGAGGGTGAAGGAATCAGAGGAGATACTAAGATTTGTAAAATAAGCAAACACTCAGGGCTGAACTAAGCTCAAGGTCACTAATTATTGTGAGGAATAGACACTAGAAAGATGCCATTAAAATGTATTTGGCATTTAGAACAGAACTCACAAATCTCACTCACAAATGTCTCGGAAATTTTAAGAAATTCAGTTCCATAGAGTGAGCTCATTTTAACTGCAGAGATGGCAAAAATCAGCTCAAACATGGAACAAGAGCACAGGAAGAAGCAATCACACTTAACTCCTTGAATGTTAGAGCATCTCTAATACAATGGGGGAGATTCACTAAGCGGTGATAAAGAGGTGATAAAGTGGAGATGACTTCTCTAGTTTATCACTGCTCCAATTCCTATGTTATTCTATGAAGCCTATGCACTAAGATTTCTTCAACTTTGGAGATTTTAGTGAATAGTCTCTATAGAATAACATGGGAACTGGAGAAGTGATCTCCAGTTTATCATCTCATTATCACCGCTTAGTGAATCTCCCCCATTGTGTAGGAAACCTTTCTAGTATTCAAGGGGGGAATTCACTAAGCGGTGATAAAGAGGTGATAAAGTGGAGATGACTTCTCCAGTGATATCACTTCTCCAGTTACTATATTAGTCTATGGAGCCTATGCACTAAGATCTCCAAAGTTGAAGAAATCTTAGTACATAGGCTCCACAGAATAACATAGGAACTGGAGAAATGATATCACTGGAGAAGTTATCTCCACTTTATCACCTCTTTATCACTGCTTAGTGAATTATCCCCTTGGAGTTAAAGAGGAACTTTACCATAAGAATATGTGGCTCTTAAGCTATAGTTACACTTGCCAGTTGCTTCTCTCCATTTTAGTGCAGATGAAGCTGCCCTGATTTAACTACCTGTTATCTCCATACCTGTGAACTCTCCGGTTTTGCCCCGGAGACTCCGGATTTCAAACTGAATTACCGGGTCTCAGGGGCAGTGTGTTAATCACCGGGTGGGCAGAGTTTAAGTAGAAACTCTGCCCACTTGTGCTACATCCTGCCTGGTTCCTCCCACTCCCCGCCCTCTTACCTTATTTTTGCAGGGTTTTTTGTCCCACCCCCCCACAACTAAGCCCCACCCCTTTTATGACACGAATCGCGTCATTTTTGGCACTGACAGGGTTACCCTCCGGGTAGCCCTGCATGAAAAGTTCCCAGGTATGGTTATCTCTCCTCCTTTTCCCAGGCAGTCCTCTCAACTGTAGACATGGCAGAAGTCTGGTGGATGGCCATACCTGCAAACTTTATTCATTGGAGCCCCAGAAGGGGGCTCATAGCCTGGGGATGGGCATGTCTAATTGATTGGAATTGCATCATAAAGTGGATGTGGCTTAACTGAGCAGGCAGGACTGAGATGAAAAAAAGATGGAGGTTGACTTTAGAATGAGCAGAACCTGAGAGGAACGGGCAGGAAATAGGTAGAATTAACAAGAAGTATGTGGAGTTACCCATGAAACTCACCAGTCATCACCAGTCATCACCAGTAAGGGAATCAGCCTCTGACCTTGTAATTAATAATAAAAACTGGAGTCTCCAGGGCAAATCCAGAGAGTTCCACTTCCCAGGTATGTAAATGGCTAGTCCACGTAGGTGTCACCCAAGGTTGCAATGATCATCATAATTTCTAAAACCACTTGTGGTTGGCCCATCACACATCCAAGCAGTTGTCCTTGTTAACATACTTAATTTGTCTAACAGAAGGTCTTTCCTATTACCTATCTTTCATGCAGAAGTAATTTATATCTGTATACTTTTATATTTGCATATGAAAATTGTGATCCACTACTGTTTCATTTGCTATCTGATAAATAATTGTGTCTCTTATGAGTCCTTCAAGGTGATTGAAGCCTGCTGTTTCTTATGATGGGATGTGATGTAGAGGCAGGTATCAATAGAGATCATTATGTGCAGGAAGCTTCAGAGAAATGGCAGCATTTCTCCAGTGTGTGCGTGCATCCATGTGAAAACCATGTGGTGTTTGTGTGTGTCTGTGTGTTGGTTGAAATAACTATATGAGCAAACAACTGTGTGTGCATACATTTGTGCACATTGAAATGACAACTATGTGAGCAGCTTACTGTATAATAGAACGGAGTGCTGCTAATATCCCTTCCCTGACAGATGTACCTTGTTTACAGCGTGGGCAGGAAATGCATTGCGGGTGATATAACACCTGCATTTTACATTCCAACCCCCTGGAGAAGTAGGTCAGGAGAGAGTAACATCCCCCTGGAGATTATAGCTTGAAAAGTTGACAGCTCTGCTGCTTTGTCACTTCTAGAGACGGGCAAATAGGCAGCACCTCCACATTGTGACAGCTATTTGACAGGGAAAATTAGCACTGAAATTCATCCATGTAGACAATGTAATGTTTGCCACTAAAAAGGAAAAAAGTTATGTAGACAAGTAGCTAAGTGAGTTAAAACAAGGCTTTCAGTAAATAGACTGCTCTTGTATTAACACCTTGAGGACTAGAGAGGTGTATAATGCATTGACCACCCCTTTAGTCCTGAAGGAGTTAAAAAGGATGGTGAAACATGAAAAATATATAAGAAAATGTTTAGTAACTTTACCCCTTTGAGTGGAAGAATAGTATCCAATACATTTTATCTAGGGGAAACTTTGGATTCTTCTCTTTCCTTCAGCAACATTAATGAAGTAACAAAAATCTACCCATTTATTTTCTTGCACTACCGCTAAAATTTTCATGTACCCTCTTGTCCTTTCCCACCTGGAATATTGCAACTCTTTACATATTGGTGTGCCTGTAACCCATATCTCTCCTCCTCTTTTCAGCCACCAGAATATTCTTCCTCTCCTCCAGAAAAGTACTTACCCCTACTAAATCCTCCTCATTACTTTTAACACTTTGCAACATTCATCCCCATCCCACATTTTGTCATTGATATCCTGCTATATACCTGCACATCCTCTATGCTGCATTCAAAATAGACAGTTCTCTGCTCCTCTAACCTCTATTGATGTATTGTGACTGAAGGTTTTTTCCCTTGCTTCTCCCTACCTCTAACTCTGTGCAAACCAGCATTCACCAAGTCTCAACTCTCAACAACTTCAAATCCAAGCAAAAGAAATCATTTTAAAGGGATAGTAATACTTCATTTTAACTTTATTTTATTTTGTAGACATTAAAAAAACATGAAGAATGATATAACTCTTATCTCTCAAACCTTTATGGTTTAAGAGATATTCACAAGCAAAGTTTCCCCCTCCCGCTCCTTTTACCTAGTGTAAGCCATCTCTTCTCAGATGTGAATCTGGTAGTAAGACCAGACAGATAACAGCAGGGGACAGTCTTCTTTGTATGAAAAGAATGAAAGCCCTTCCCCCCTTGACAAGTTTTTCAGCTTTTTCCCTTATCTTAATAGAAGATTGTCCCTCTCTGCAGTCTACCTGGGCACCTCCCTTCTGATTTGGCTGAACAGGGGGGGATACTTTGCTTGTGAATATCTCTTAAACCATAAAGGTTTGAGAGATAAGACTTATATCGTTCTTCATGTTTTTTTAATGCCTACAAAATAAAATAAAGATAAAACAAAGTATTACTATCCCTTTAAATGTAGCACTACAGTAGTACACATTATATCATGTACAGTATCAGAACTGTCATAAATTGCACTTCCTCTTCTACCTCATTGTTTCTGTGTGCCAACCGTCCTATATTTAGATTGTGAGCTCTATGGGGCAGGGACCTCCTATCCTAATGTTTGCATTCCTGGTTTTCCCCTTATGATAATTGTCTGTATAACTACTTAACTACTGCAGTTATTTTATCCCCTATATACTAAATGTAAACTGTAAAGTGCTAGGTACACCTGTTGGCTCTACATAAATAAAAATATACATACATACACTCAAAGGGTTAAAATATATAACAACTAGCTGTACCCGGTGTGACATACACTATTGTAGCATATTTTAAAGGTGTCTGGCGCATGCCCTGCTGGGGTTTCAAGCGCTGGTTGCTCCAGTGTTCTGTTTACAGCAGATTTTAAAGGTGTCCGGCGCACTCCCTGCTGGGGTTCCAAGCGGTGGTTGCGACAGCGTTCCACAGTTTCCGTTCTCAGTGTACTGATTGTCCGGCAAATGGAGCGCTATGATTGGCTGGGTATGTTTCCTAAGTGGCCAATCAGCACACTGGAAACTGAAACATACCCAAGCACTTGCTGTTTTCAGCAGGTTATGTGATGCAGTTTTTCAGTATTTTGGAGAAAAACAATAAACCATAAGGGTAAACACAAACTTACATAATCCACACTTATTGAAACAGGGGAGTTTAAACTATTGAATGCTACATTAGAATTCAAAGTGTTAAAAGCCCCTATTAAAAAATTGGGAATTTTCATTTGACCCCTATGGCGCAGTTGGTTTACTCTAAAATTGGTGTTCGTAATACGTTCCTTAGTGCCATGTGCACAGAGTGAAAGACGGACAATTATGGGGCAAATCAACCATTTTAACCCTTTGAGTGCCAGAGGGGTACTCAACAATTTGCTTTGCAATGCATTGCGTATTCCTCTGGCACTCAGAGGGTTAAGAAATGCAAAAAAATCCCTATGGACTTAAAAGGGATTCTTCACCCCATGAATGTTACTGAAATTTCCAAAGTATTGTGAAGAAATGTGTTGAAGACCTCACTAGCATTCAAGGGGTTAAAAAAGCTGCATGTAAAATCAATGGAATGTTTACCAGTTGGTGCAGTTGGTTTGTCCCAGAATTGCTCCAAGTATCTTTTGAACATAAGGGGCTTAGTGCTATTTAAAGGATCAGTATCATCTAAAAACATTTTGGTTGATTTTGAAATAGCTTTCAGAACCACTTGTATGTTCTGTAAGTATTTTTATTTCTAAAATAGTTTTTTGAGTTATGTAGTAGACTTGTGAACTAAACAATGAATGCAAAATTGTCTTGTGACATTTGGATTTTCGACAAGCAGATGGCACGGAACACATAATTCCAGAGACATGAACAGAACACTGACCTCATTCGTTGAAGTCCATTAATTCATTCATTCATTTACACGCTTTCTCACACACATGCACCATTCATAACAAGCATTATGCTTACCTTGTGTCATCGGAAACCTGGGACTCTTGCATTTTCTGTCAAAAAATAAAGAAACGTAAAAAGCCCCTAAAACCCTACCGACGCCTCCCTCCCTTTAATTCTGCTTGGGCAGTTGCCCTGAAGTAATCCCACTTTCCAGCCAATCAGTATGCAGCTGGAGGGGTCAAGGATAAGCATGACACCCCTTCAGCTAACCAATAATTGGCTAGTGGGAAGGGTGACATTACACATATCCATGCCCCCTCCAGCTAGCTGCTGTTTGGAGGTGAGTGATGGCCTTAAAAAAAAGCAGTCCCTGTTCAGTTTTTACTTGTTCTGGTTCAATCATTGACCCAAACAGGATTGGCGGGGGGGGGGGGTTTACTTTGTATAGGCTGCAAGGGTTGGGATGGTGGGGTTTTAGAGGTGGGGGGGGGTTGGTTTATTTCATTTTTGACAAAACATGCAGGAGGGCTAAGGTATTCAGGGCACCACTGGATGTCTGACATCAAGGTAAGTAGTCATTCAGAACATTCAGAATGTTGGTGAACACGTTTTTTTGGCAACATAATCTTCTCCAAAATTCTGACTAACTGAATGGGGGGTGGGGCAGAAAAGTGTTTTACCTAATAATTCGGACTAAGCTAAATTTTATGACTGCACATGTCAATTATTTAGCATTTTAGATTATGCTAATTAAGGCAAGCTGTGCAGGGACATGTTGTTTTACTCCTATTTTACCACGTCCAATCATTGATATTTAATACTTTAAGCTGTCCTACCACCCCCAGCACTAAAATGGTTAAGTGTCAGTGAGTAGGGTCTATAATGTAGGGCTTTGACGGGAAGTGTCTACTAAATTGTAGGACATTTTACTGTTCAGCAAAATAAGGATACTCCCACAGCTGAATTATGCATATTTCTACAGTTATTACTGTTTAAACCTATGTCTTTTTACATTAGCAGTGCCCTCTAGTGGTCACATTTCAATTAGTTATTCTGTTACATTCTAATGGAGGAGAAAGTCAGTGACTTATAGTTCTCCATAGCATGTGATAGAAACTGCCGAGTCGCTTCCTGTCAATTAGAACAATCAGGAAGTAAACAAAGTAAATTAATTTTCTGGTTATTTGAACTGTTATAAAGTTTGAATAAAACAATTGACAGTGGATGGGAGTATCCTTGTTTTACTCAGCAGGAAATGCTCTATAAAATATATACATTTTCATAAAAAACATTCACTGCTTTTCTAAGCTATACCAGTCGTTCTCAATCTTTTTTTACTCAAGGCACCCCTAACACGTAATCTAGAACATATGGGGTACCCCTAACATATTTAATGTAATTTATCAAGGGTATAATGAAGGAGGGTACAATACATAAATATACAGTTAAAAAAACAAAACATATTGTGCACAACAACTTCTATAAATCTTTATTTAAAGGGATAGTAATACTTAAAATGTAAACAAAAATATGTTGTAGGGTTTATCCCCCTAAGTAAAACAAGAGTACTCCCACTGCTGAAAGGTGTTTCATTCAAAAGTTATTAATTTTCAAAGTTTAATTTTTTTAGGTGCAATATCACAGTGGCCTGAAATTGTACAGTGGCGCTATTACTACACGATCCTATCGACAGCTCTGGTCTCAGGACCATAAATCTCCATAGGATGGTGTAGCAACAGCGCCACTGTACAATTTTAGGCCACTGTAATATTGCACCTAAAAAATTCAACTTTGAAAATGAATAACTTTTGAATGAAACACCTTTCAGCAGTGGGGGTACTTTTGTTTTACTCAGGGGGATAAACCCTACAACATATTTTTATTTAGATTTTAAGTATTACTATCCCTTTAAAAGTCCATTTCTGTTAGTCTTCTTAGAAAACACAGGGCAGCCTAAGCTGATGTACGTGGCAGACCGAAGTGCCATGGCACCCTGTTGAGTATCACTTAGCTATAAAACGGAAGAACTCAAGACAATTCTAATTAAAATTGGCTAAAGCAACATAGTTGAGTTTGAAAGCTTTTTCAAAATAACTAGAGGTTTTAGGTCATAGGGTCCCTTTAACAAATTCATACAATAAAAAAAGTATAGCATAAATATGTAAGTACAGCCTTTTTATAAACTGAAATGCTCTCTTACTGTTGAATAATCTTACTTCCAGTGGAGCTAATCTGTTTTCTATTCCAAGCGGCCGAGAGGCTGTTTTCAGAATAGAAATCCAGGAACACGGTAAGAACAAACTGTTCTCCAGAGACATATTTATTTTCATGTAACTAATACATATGTATTTTTATTGATATGTAACACTTACAAATCACACAGGGATGGATATTGAATTTTTTTTCAGGCACAGTATATGCCTATTGTGGAGAGTTTAAAGGGGACCTGCCACTTTAAAACAAGCTTTGTTTTATATTGGCTTAACCTTTTGAGTGCCAGAGAGGTTTCCAATGCATTGTTTTGCAATGACTTGGATATCTCACTGGCACTCAAAGGGTTAAAAGCTGCCTATATGTTGTACAGGTCATTTTTATATAAAATAATTTGTTCTTGAGAAATTCATATTTTTATTTTGGTGGCACACTTGGGCTATTACAAATTCCCCCAATGTTTGGGCTCTCTCTAGATTCATTCACAGCTCGGTGTGTGATAATATTGGCCCAGCAAGAAACAAATTAGCAAAATGTGCCACATTGTGCCATGTAGTATAAAGAAACGGCTAGCACAATTTATAGACAGATTATAGACAGACAGATTAAATGGGGAACCAGAACCTAGGAATAGGTAGCACAGTTTATTTAACAGAAGGACATAACTAGTTGGATGTCGTTCAAACAGTAGCCAGGTATATAAATATCCTATTTTTTTAGGTTTATTTAATCTTGTTTGTTGTCCACTACTATTTGTTTTTGTTTACAATTTTATAATGGCTATTGGCCCTTACAAGTCTTTCACGTCTATTGAAGCCCATTGATTGCTGTGATGAGGTGTGATTTAGAGGCAGACTATATGCATGATAAATGATACAAATAAAGTTATCATTTGCAATGTAATCCAGGCTTCAATCTGTTAAACAAATTAAGAGACATGAATTCCTAGGAAATACTTACTATTTAAAATGTACATAAATTTATCATAAGATGAAAACAGGTCCATTATAGTAATATCTCATTTTGTCCTGGTTTGCAATTGCTAACGTAATCACTGGTTTTATCTACAACTGTTCTCCTATACTTTATGGCCTTGTTCACACAGCCAGTGAAGTTTCACTCTCCTCTCCTGCCTTCCACTGCCATTACAGACTCAGGAGATGATTGTCTATTGGTTGGTCCATTTGGATTGCAGCCTATATTACTGTCTGGCACCCATGCTGGTTGCCAGTTTAGTGGAGGTTGTAGTGGGAATCTCATCAACACTTGTGTCTGCCAGCATGCCCACAGGTCACAGTGCAGACCTTCATTATTCAAATTGAATGCGTTTCTGAGTGTGGAACATGCTGGACTTTGGTGCACTCACTCATTGTGACAGTTGCTCATGAGAAATGCACCATAGTTCAGATTGTTGCTTTTCACCATGGGAGACATAACCATAACATTGCGTTGGTGTCACGCTTTTGGAAATGTCCTAATAAGAATATGTGACATAAAAATAGTGATAACATTTCTCTCCTGCAATATAATCCAGGCCTTTGATGGTTTAGGCCAGGAGTGGACAATGAGGCCCTAAAGTTGTTGTTGGACAACGGCTGCCAGAGAATGATGGGGCTTATAGTGCAGCAACAACTGCAGGGCCTCACGTTGCCAACCCCAGGTTTAGGCATACAGGGGTCAAAATTTCCACTCGCCACTAGCCAATGGTGAGTGAAAATTTAGCCCTGGAGAGTAGAAATTCAGCCCTGGTGGGTATGTTTGGCTTGCAGTGGTGAGTAACTTTTCAGGTCTGGCTAGTAGCAAAGGATTTAAAATTATAAGCCCTGGGCATAGGAAAATTAAATAACATGCGTGCAATCATCAAAATGCTGAAACGGAATTTAAACTGGGTCCACTCATCGATGACATAAGATTACATATGAAGAGATTATTACAGGCTAAAAAACTAATAAAAATCATATGCTGAATAAAATAGAAACTACCCAGGGTGCATTCAAATCCTACATGATTCATAAACTGGTTCCTGTCTCTCATGCTTGACACCATTAAATTGGAAATATATTATTACGGAAATCAGCATTTCTACAAGTACACACAGGCATTAGTGTCCAGAGACAAGCAGCAGAGGCAATTATTCTTAAAATTATATTTTGAACGATTCCTATTTTTATTGAAAAGGATGCAATTTGATAAGCGGGTGTAGAATTGCATTATACTTTCAGATGCCAATGTTTTCTGGTTGTTTTGATAGTGAGACTTAAATATAATTACCATTTAATGTTGAGGTTCCTAGCTACAAAGAAATAGCAGAGTAATTCTGGGTCAAGCCAAGCGCACCATAGGGGACAACATTTTCCAAAAATACCCATTTATTGAAATGAGACTTTTCACACATTGAATAATATAGAGGTCTTTAAAGGGATAGTAATACTTCAAAATTACTATCCCTTATATTGAAGCCCTTAAAAAACTGAATTAAATGCCACCAGCAGCATCTCTCAAACCTTTATGGTTTGAGAGATAGCAGCTTTTAAACGTCTCTCTCCCCTGCCTGTCCCCTGACGTCAGCGTTCTTGCTGCAGCAGGGGAATCCGTTCATTGAAAACTGGTAAATAAAGGGCTATATAAACTTGCCTGGTGCATAAGCATTAGGATTGTTTGGAACACATCCAAAACTCAGCACAGTGGGAGTGGCCAGCACAGTTATGGTGCCCCTCACAATTAGGCCCCATAGAATACCACCTACTCTACCTAATAGGAAATCATATTCTGCCTACAAGTGCTATAAATGAAGATAGTTCAGGGCACTTGCACACTGGCCATTTGGGTGTGTGACCTGTGCAACCACAAATAGTGACTTCCCATTTGTGGCACCACCACTGGCCTAAATGATCTCAGAGGACATATCACCATTGGTTGAGGGCTGTGCCTCTCTGCCTTCCACTTCCTGGACTCCTATTGGCTGGGGGTTGTGAGGTTTGAAATGACTGACACCACTCCACCAGGGAGAATTTAGAGTGAGCAATTTCCAAGTGAGTGTACCTGTGTGTGAATGTGTTCCTGAATCTGTCTATGTGTCTGAATATGTGTATCTGTGCACCTTGGCATGTGTATCTCTTTGTGTGTTAATGTGCAGATACATGTATGTCTGTGCTAACATGCTAGGTTATTGATGTTAGTCTCTGTGTTATCCCTTCTCCTACTGTTCCATTATCTCTAATGTAATGCTTTGTGTGTCTCATAATCGCTAATTCTTTGCCAGTTTTTTCTCTTGTGGAAATTTAGTGTCAGTCTCTTTCTGTAATGGGATAATTATCTGTTATTTAGTTACTTTTTCACTTTGAGGGATGTTTTTATTGTTGAAAGGGAGTGCCACAAGCTCATGATGTCAGTCGCCCTAGTGCCAACCCTGAGACCAGGCCTGCCATAAAAAATTGTGGGGCCCAGGACAACTGTGATTGGCAGCCCCCCCACCCCCCAATATTAAATGGGGAGATAGAGGCAGGGAAGAGACTGGTTAAAGAAAAGAGCAGTCAAAGGGCCGAGACACAGAGAAAGAGTGAAAGAAGAAAGCTAAGAGCAGTGAGAGGCAAGAAGCAGAAAGAGGCAAAGAGGAAGACAGTAAGAGGAAAAGGGGGAGGCTGTGAGAGGAAATGGAGGCATAGAGATGTGGGGGGGGGGGCAAAGATAAGGGGGGAAGTGAGGGAGAAGAGGAAGAAATAGGATGAATTAAACAACCCCAACCTTATTTAAGCCTAATCCCTTGAGGACCAGTGGTATCGATCTGCAACACATTGCTTTGTAATATATAGTGCATCTCTCTGGCACTCAAGGGGTTAAATTAAACAAAGATACCAGCATTTTCTACAGAGTGAACGATTTAACCCAGAAAGTATTTCCTATCATTGAAGCTGCAACATTACCTGTTGCTTGTGAAATACAGGTCACGACTAACTACCACTCTCAAGGTGACTAGAAGGGCTTTACTTAAGGATCTGGTGCAGACCTGACCTCTTACACTCTTTGGATTTGTTGGAGGACCCTCATCCAATCCAGAGGCAGTATGAAGTCAAATCCACTCCAGCTCCTTTAGTATAGCTCTGCTTGGCCACCTTGCTGCTTTCACATGACGTTCACAGACAGCCACACTGGTTTCTATGAAAGGACCAGCTGCCTGTGTTAAATTACCGATACAAAGAGAAGTAGAGGGCTAAACAGAAATTCTTTATACATGTATAGTCTACAAATGCTAGTATACCAATCACAGGATAGGAACAAACTCAGGTAATTTATCGCAATATTTAGGACTATAGTTCACACACACCTAGCAGGTCCGTTGCATCAAGCCTATAATAGCCTAACAACAAAACTTGTACAATAGATTAAAAAGGAGCCTGCACTCACCCGGTAAAAAACATGTTTTAATGTGTACTCAGCGTAACAGTCAGGGAAACACGGTGGTCTTACACATACTGCAAGCCTACACTTGTTCCATGCCCACACAACATTTTGTCAAGGCAATATACAGAGAGATATCTGATTCTTTGAAGAGGTATAAATGTAATATAGCTTGATTTTTTTCCTATGGCGCCACCTTTCAAAAGCATTTGTGCACAACAATCTAGGGGTAAGAAGTGACCCCTTATTTGTTGAGAGCAAATGTCTACTTTTCAAAAGGATATACGTCACCTACCTTTGCTGCATAATTTTAATGTGTCGCAATTTCAAACACCAGTCAAGAACAACTACCAGGCAACCATAATGAGTGTACCATAAACATGAATAGAAGACTGGAAACCCTTCAAGGTACAAACAGAACACCTGCCAGAATCAGGCAGGAAAACTGGAACTGCATTTCAGGCTGAAGTACAAGTTTCTGGACACAGCAACCACAGCAGTAGGAGACTGGAGATAGACAGGGAGGAACAGTACCACAGAAGAGACTGGAATATCAAAATCTGCTACTCACTGGAGCCTGGAAAAGGTCTGCAAGACAGTACAGCATAAAGGATATCAGCCTACCAGAAGGATACTTCAAGTAAGAGAATTGTCAGCAAAGCAGAGGTCAGCAACACAATGGGCAGTAAGGTACAAGCCTCTAGGCAGAAACAAAGGCCAAACAAGCAGAAGTTGGCAACAGGTAGGCAGAAAGACACAGGAACACTAATCAATGCAGAGTCAGAAGTAGCAGAGGTCAGAACCAGGAATTTGCTTTGCAAGGAGAGATAAGAGGCAGAGGTCAGGAAGCAACACAACCAACACGCACTAGGAAAACTTTGATAATGCGTTGGATGTAGCATGGCTACGTTCAAAGAATGCTACTGAAAAGAGAGGGCAGCGCCAGTAAGCAGCATGGAACAGACACATGCAACCAGGCTTGTAAAAGCATTAGCTATTGAATACAGCTGGAAATTCAATGGTTTTCAAAGCTTTCAGTACATTTGGGGAAATGAGGTGCAAATGTAAAAATATGTAATTTTTTTACTTTAGAACCACCTTCTGAAAACATTTGTGCACACCAGGCTAGGACTAAAATGACAAATGACCTCTCATTTGATGCAGTGGGTTATCTTCTTTACAAAATGGTATGATTTGTCTAGGTTTCCTTCATTTCTGTAGTTCATACAAGCATTTTACTACAGGCAAGTCATGTTGGGAAAATTGTAAGAAAAAACATAGATTGTAATTGGTGTAGTTTTATGCTTCTGGCAACCCCATACAGTTTGACAACCCATACCACTGGGGTGTCATTTTTCTTGCAAGAGCAGTAGCTAATGAATGCATTGGAAAGCCCATCGTTCTCAAACATTTTAGTACAATTGAAGCATTGGAATTGTAAAAAAAATAAAATCCTATCCCCCCCTTTAGCACCATCTTTTGGAAACATTTGTGCACACCAGGCTATGAGTAAAAATGTAAGTGTGCCCTGATTTGATGCAGTAGGATATGTACTTTCCAGAATTATATATATTTATATAGTTAATCAGCTGTTTTAGGGTAGATTTACCATGTAACCACTGAAATGTGCATTTTATTTAATAAAGGTGAAAATACCATTTGTGCTCCTGGTAATTAGGGGTCTGCACAGAACAGGGGCATAGATAAAATTATACATATTTGGTATTTTTGTATTTAGGGGATTTAGGTGATTTTTTTTCAAATAATTGAAACTTTTTTGTTAAATAGTATTTGATTTCTAGCAAAATAAGCAATTTTTTACTTGTTTTGTAATTATGACACCATAGTGTGTTGCATAATAGAACAGTTACTTTATGTGAGCCATCATGCAAAATCTCAATTCGTTCCAAAAAAACATAATATTTAAATTTCCATATGTAACAGATGGATAGCAAAAAATATGAAAATATGTGTGGCCTACAGGATGTAAGAAATGGCCCAAACCCCTGGGACTCCAATGGTTAAATGGGAACCATGCCATAGGAATAATTGGCTCAAAATCTGTTTAACAGATTAATTTATCTATGTAGTTTGGCATGGCTGTTGTCTGGTTCAGGATGATGGGAGTTGTAGTTTCCAGTAGTCTAAAGACTGACACCTGCTCTAGAACATACAGCTTTCATTTTAATGATTTCAGTTCATCACCATTTGCTAGAAACCACTAACAAACTCTATTCTAATACAACAACTTTCTTAGAAACTCATAGAACATTTATAAAGGCAATCCAATGCAACAGTGCCCCCTAGCAACCAAGATGATTATTATAAATGTATGGTCCTAAGTAATTAATATAGAAAATTTACTCAGATGCTCTCCTAATTATTTTCCATGTATAATAGTCTAACTGGCTCTAATTGCCCAAAACAACTGTTGCTAGTGACTCAGGGAGGAAGTTTATTCAATGTGTTAACCACATCTTATTTTTAAGAAGGTTTTTTTTAAGGAGCAATAAATAAACTCAAAGCACCATTAAAGAAACATTTTTCTAGCATCCAGGGCTTAACCCTTTGAGTGTCAGGGAGGTCTCCAATGCATTGTTGTGTAATGTGCTGGACACCCCTCTGGCACTGAAATGGTTAAAGGAACATTAACCCCTCCTAAAAGTAAACCCCACATAGCTTAATCTATGTAGAGATTCCGATGGCCACTATCAGTTGCGTATTGATTATTTGTTTATAGTAAGTCTTCTTTGTTGACTGAGTCCCAGACTTCAAACCCCTCACATGGAATGCTTCCTTCCTATGAAAACTCCAGTGGAAGAAGTTTGTGGTCCTGGAGTGTAGTTGGCAACAGCTAATCCAATGCAAACAATGTATATATATATTTAAAGGGATAGTAGTACTTCGCTTTATCTTTATGTTATTTTGTAGGCATTAAAAAAACATGAAGAACGATATAAGTCTTATCTCTCAAACCTTTATGGTTTAAGAGATATTCACAAGCAAAGTATCCCCCCCCTGTTCAGCCACATCAGAAGGGAGGTGCCCAGGTAGATTGCAGAGAGGGACAATCTTCAATTAAGATAAGGGAAAAATCTGAAAAACTTGTCAAGGGGGGCAGGGATTTCATTCTTTTCATACAAAGAAGATTGCCCCCTGCTGTTATCTGTCTGGTCTTACAACCAGATTCACATCTGAGAAGAGATGGCTTACACTAGGTAAAAGGGGCAGGAGGGGGAAACTTTGCTTGTGAATCTCTCTTAAACCATAAAGGTTTGAGAGATAAGACTTATATCATTCTTCATGTTTTTTTAATGCCTACAAAACAAAATAAAGTTAAAACGAAGTATTACTATCCCTTTAACTGCTATATTAAGAACACCTATCTAGAAAATCTAGATCCCATTTATTCCATTTGAAATACTTCCCCTTTAAACATAAGTAAAGTCGAGCACTTTAAAAACCTCTATTCATAAACATACATGTTTAGAATAGTTCAGGTATATGGTAGGGTGACCACATTTCCATTCTGCCATTCCGGGACATGTGGTCACCCTAGTCCCGCGGATGAGGGTCCCGCCGACGCTGACCATGTTTTTGAGGCTGACACAGAGTAAGAGTTCCCAGTGGATGGGAACTCTTACTCTGTGTCAGCCTCAGAAAGATGGTCAGCACGGTACGCCAGCTGGAGCCTCAATCTCGGGTCTCACTTGCCGCACCAGCATACCTGCTCCATCCAAGCTTTCTTGCACGTGCCAGTCCAGTCAGCCAATGAAATGTATTTGCTCATTGGTCCAGCCAATGAGGACCATATAGCAAATACATTTCATTGGCTGGCTGGACTGGTGCATGTTGCTCCATTCAGGGACTCTTTGTTGTCCCGGTAGGGGGTGACCCGGCACACAGACCCCCAATAAGGGACAGTCCTGGGCATTCCGGGACATGTGGTCACCTTAGTATGTGGGCATGGGCGGCACCACACTGGCTGTCTGTTTACACTGTAGATTCTAGTGATGAGCGAGCACCCCAATGCTCGGGTGTTCGGGTGCTCTGACCGAGCACCCCCTGAGGCTCGAGTGCTCGGCCGAGCACCCGAGCCCCATTGAAGTCAATGGGAGGACTCGAGCATTACACCAGGCACCCCCTGCTCTGATGAGGGGAGGGTGCCTGGTCCATAGGAAAAGGGCAGAAAATAATGGAAACACCACAGAAATGGTTCAGGGACAGCATAGGGAGGATGTCTGGATGCATCTTGGACTCCAACATCGCTGCTGGGAACGATCTTTCGCCCGTAGTACGCCATTTTTACAGACTGACCGTAAAACACACAAAAAGGAAAATAAAAACGACTTTAGGCGAAAAATTGTTACCAAACAGTATTTGCTGTATATTTACTTGTATATCATCTGCAAATTCTCCCAAAAATTTCCTTGATTTTCAGAACTGAGGCCACGATTAAGAGGGAAACGTGCGCAGAGGCAAATTATCCCCAAAATTTCCTTGATTTTCAGAATTGAGGCCATGATTAAGAGGGAAACGTGCGCAGAGGCAAATTCTCCCAAAAATTTCCTTGATTTTCAGAACTGAGGCCATGATTAAGAGGGAAACGTGCGCAGATGCAAATTCTCCCAAAAATTTCCTTGATTTTCAGAATTGAGGCCATGATTAAGAGGGAAACGTGCGCAGAGGCAAATTCTCCCAAAAATTTCCTTGATTTTCAGAATTGAGGCCATGATTAAGCGGGAAACGTGCGCAGAGGCAAATTCTCCCAAAAATTTCCTTGATTTTATTGAACTGAGGCCATGATTAAGAGGGAAACGTGTGCTGAGCTGACCATCTAAAACATTATGGGTGAGGGTCTGCTGCAGAGCTGACCATCCTAAACATTATATGCGAAGGCCCGCTAGTGAGCTGACGCTATAAAACATTATATGAGAGGGCCCGCTAGAGAGCTGACCCAATAAAACATTATATAAGAAGGCCCGCTGGTGAGCTGACCTATATAAAAATTGTCAAACAGGGCCCGCTGGTGAGCTGGCCCTATATAAAAATTATATCACAGGGCCCGCTGGTGAGCTGGCCCTATATAAAAATTATAGCACAGGGCATATGGAAGAGGAGGAGGAGGATGAGAAGATTAAGAGTCAACCATATACCCGTTTTTTGGGTGGAAGGGGTGAATGGGAATACAGAGTATTCCCATCATTGTAAATAACATATATAAAGTGAGTTTATGTTCCCCCGGGGCTTTCCTCCAGTGGAGTGGAGAAGTCAGGGGAAATCCAGGCCTTGTTCATTTTTATAAGTGTCAACCTATCAGCATTGTCGGTGGAAAGGCGGATACGCTTATCTGTTATGATGCCACCAGCAGCACTAAATACCCGCTCAGACAGAACGCTGGCGGCAGGGCAGGCCAGCACCTCCAAGGCGTAGAGTGCCAGTTCATACCACGTGTCCAGCTTGGACACCCAGTAGTTGTAAGGCACAGAGGGATCATTGAGGACGCTGACACGGTCTGCTACGTACTCCTTCACCATCTTCCAAAACTTTTCCCTCCTTGTGACACTAGGCTGCGCATCAGGGTGAGGGTGCTGGCGGGGTGTCATGAAGGTGTCCCACGCCTTGGAGAGTGTTGCCCTGCCTTTGTCGGAACTTCTGTGTGCTCCCCTTTTCTCCCCTTCTCTGTTGGCCAAGGTAGCACGTACTCTGCCGCCAGCGTTGTCAGATGGAAAATTTTGGAGCAATTTTTCAACAAGAACCTTCTGGTATTGCACCATTTTGCTTGTCCTCTCCACCGGAGGAATGAGAGATGAGAAATTCTCTTTGTAGCGGGGGTCCAGAAGGGTGAACACCCAGTAATCCGTGTTGTTTAAAATGCGTATAACGCGTGGGTCATGGGAAAGGCAGCCTAACATAAAGTCAGCCATGTGTGCCAGAGTACCAACAGTCAAGATTTCGCTGTCCTCACCAGGAGGATGACTCTCAATATCCTCATCCTCTTCCTCCTCTTCTGCCCACCCACGCTGAAGAGATGGAACTAAAGTTCCATGGCTACCCTCTGTAGCGGAGGCAACCGTGTCTTCCTCCTCCTCCTCCTCCTCCTCCTCCTCCGCCTCCTCCAATTGTCGCTGAGAAGACGAAGTGAGGGTGCTCTGGCTATCACCTTGTGTAAGCTCTTCCTCCCCCATTTCCACCTCTTCCACATGCAAAGCGTCGGTTTTAATTGTGAGCAGCGAGCGTTTCAGTAGACACAGAAGTGGGATGGTTACACTGATAATAGCGTTATCGCCGCTCACCATCTGTGTCGATTCCTCAAAATTGCGTAAAACCTCGCAGAGGTCTGACATCCATTCCCACTCCTCACTTCTGATTACAGGAAGTTGAACGGAGAGGCGACGACCGTGTAACAGCTGGTACTCCACTACTGCCCTCTGCTGCTCACAAAGCCGGGCCAACATGTGGAAGGTGGAGTTCCAGCGCGTGCTCACGTCACACAGCAGCCGGTGAGCTGGCAATTGTAAGCGCTGCTGCAGCTTCAACAGGCCGGCCGAAGCTGTAGATGACTTACGGAAATGTGCACACACGCGGCGCACCTTGGTCAAGAGATCATGCACATTGGGGTAGGTTTTTAGAAATCGCTGAACCACTAAATTAAATACATGCGCTAGGCATGGTACGTGTGTGAGCTTGCTGAGCTCCAAAGCCGCCACCAAGTTACGCCCATTATCACACACAACCATGCCTGGTTGCAGGTTGAGTGGCGAGAGCCACTGCTCGGTCTGGTGACTAATCCCCTGCAACAGCTCTGAGGCCGTGTGCTGTTTGTCCCCAAGGCAGATCAGCTTCAGCACGGCCTGTTGACGCTTCCCCACTGCAGTGCTACACTGCTTCCAGCTACTGGCTGATGGGGGAGTGGCGCTGCGTGTAGAGAATTCGGAGGTGGAAAAGGAGGAGGAGGAGCCAATAACGTAGGTGCTGGTGGAAACCCTGATGGAGGTAGGGCCCGCAATCCTCGGCGTGGGTAGCACCCGTGCCATCCCAGGGTCCGAGTCGCTCTCAGCCTCCACGACATTCACCCAGTGTGCCGTCAGGGAAATGTAGCGTCCCTGGCCACAAGCACTTGTCCATGTGTCAGTCGTTAAGTGGACCTTCCCAGTAACTGCGTTGGTCAGGGCACGGGTGATGTTACGGGACACATGGTGGTGTAATGCGGGGATGGCACACCGGGAAAAGTAGTGGCGGCTGGGGACCGCGTACCGAGGGACAGCTGCTGCCATCAGGCTGCGGAAGGACTCAGTGTCCACAAGCCTAAATGGCAGCATTTCGATGGCCAGTAATTTTGAAAGGTGTGAGGTTAGTGCTATGGCCTGTGGGTGGGTGGCTGGGTACTTTCTCTTGCGCTCAAATGTCTGGGGTAACGACATTTGGACGCTGTGCTGGGACAGGGAAGTGGATGTGGTCGCTGATGGTGCTTCAGATGGTACAGGTGCAGGGCGGGAGGTATGCGGGCCTGCGCCTTCGACAGGCGATTGGCCGGCACCGAAAACAGGGGAAGAGGAGGCAGTGGTGTGGCCTGCAGACACAGATGGGCGATCCAGGCGTTCCTCCCACTTACTACGGTGCTTGGATGCCATGTGTCGGATCATGCTGGTGGTGGTGAGGTTTCTAGTGTTCATGCCTCGGCTCATTCTGGTGTGGCACAGGTTGCAAACTACAATTCTTTTGTCGTCCGCACTTTCCTTAAAAAAACGCCATACCGCGGAACACCTACCCTTTGGCAAGGTAGATTTACGCAAGGGGGTGCTCCGTGGAACATTTGCGGGCCGGTTTGGTGCGGTCCGCCTTCTTTCTGTAGCCACACCACTGCCTCTTCCAGCCTGTTGCGGTGCTGCAGATGGCTCACCCTCAGGACTGCTGTCATCGCTCGGCTCTACACCTTCCCAGGTGGGGTCAGTCACCTCATCGTCCACCAAGTCCTCCTCCACTTCCTCACTCTGATCATCCTCCTCAAGTCTTGATCCCACCACATACTCAGTCATTGACAACTGTATAACATTCTCCTCAACAAGGTCTTGAGACGGAAATAGTGGTTGATTTAATGGCAACTGTGTCTCATCATCATCATCATCATCATCCACTACTTCCTTTGACCTTAAATGCCGTTCACATCTGTCATCTTCTTGTGATTGGGTAGCCTCTAGAGGTTGTGAATCAGGGCACAAGATGTCATGTTCCTCTGCAAGCGTGCTTGGAGAGAGGGTCAAATGAAGGATTGGTGATGAGACGAGCTCCTCACTATATCCCAGTGTGGGATCACTTCTTTGACCAGACCGTGTATAGTGGGAGGAAGGATGATCAGAGTGAGGATTATGTTGACCAGACTCTTGGCTACTGAGAGTGGACTTGGTGGAAGACAGGGTGGTGCTTAACCGACTGGAAGCAGTATCAGCTGTCATCCAACCGACCACCTGTTCGCAGTGGTCGGACCTCGAGAGTGATGTCCTGCGACGCCCTGTAAAATTAGACATGAAGCTAGGTATGGTGGATGTCTTTCTTTCTTGTGCTCTGGCACCAGGCACAGTTTCTCCGCGTCCTGACCCGCGCCCTGAACTATCAGGATCACGTCCACTTCCCCGTCCCTTTTTACCCGCCTTCTTCATCTTACACGGAATATGTGACTTTAATATTTGAGTTTGAAAACTTAACAGTATTTCTTCCTATTCTGCAACTGTGCAGAGTACACAGAATAGGCTGCTAAACGGCGGTGACACACACTGAATGGAAAATGTGACTTTAATATTTGAGTTTGAAAACTTAACAGTATTTCTTCCTATTCTGCAACTCTGCAGAGTACACAGAATAGGCTGGTAAACGGCGGTGACACACACTGAATGGAATATGTGACTTTAATATTTGAGTTTGAAAACTTAACAGTATTTCTTCCTAGTCTGCAACTGTGCAGAGTACACAGAATAGGCTGCTAAACGGCGGTGACACACACTGAATGGAATATGTGACTTTAATATTTGAGTTTGAAAACTTAACAGTATTTCTTCCTGTTCTGCAACTCTGCAGAGTACACAGAATAGGCTGCTAAACGGCGGTGACACACACTGAATGGAATATGTGACTTTAATATTTGAGTTTGAAAACTTAACAGTATTTCTTCCTATTCTGCAACTCTGCAGAGTACACAGAATAGGCTGCTAAACGGCGGTGACACACACTGAATGGAATATGTGACTTTAATATTTGAGTTTGAAAACTTAACAGTATTTCTTCCTATTCTGCAACTCTGCAGAGTACACAGAATAGGCTGCTAAACGGCGGTGACACACACTGAATGGAAAATGTGACTTTAATATTTGAGTTTGAAAACTTAACAGTATTTCTTCCTAGTCTGCAACTGTGCAGAGTACACAGAATAGGCTGCTAAACGGCGGTGACACACACTGAATGGAATATGTGACTTTAATATTTGAGTTTGAAAACTTAACAGTATTTCTTCCTAGTCTGCAACTGTGCAGAGTACACAGAATAGGCTGCTAAACGGCGGTGACACACACTGAATGGAATATGTGACTTTAATATTTGAGTTTGAAAACTTAACAGTATTTCTTCCTATTCTGCAACTCTGCAGAGTACACAGAATAGGCTGCTAAACGGCGGTGACACACACTGAATGGAATATGTGACTTTAATATTTGAGTTTGAAAACTTAACAGTATTTCTTCCTAGTCTGCAACTGTGCAGAGTACACAGAATAGGCTGCTAAACGGCGGTGACACACACTGAATGGAATATGTGACTTTAATATTTTAGTTTGAAGACTTAACAGTATTTCTTCCTATTCTGCAACTCTGCACACTACACAGAATGTGCTGCTAAACTGCGGCGAAGCACACTGAATGGAATATGTGACTTTGATATTTTAGTTTGAAGACCTAACAGTATTTCTTCCTATTCTGCAACTCTGCACACTACACAGAATGTGCTGCTAAACTGCGGCGAAGCACACTGAATGGAATATGTGACTTTGATATTTTAGTTTGAAGACTTAACAGTATTTCTTCCTATTCTGCAACTCTGCACAGTACACAGAATGTGCTGCTAAACTGCGGCGAAGCACACTGAATGGAATATGTGACTTTGATATTTTAGTTTGAAGACTTAACAGTATTTCTTCCTATTCTGCAACTCTGCACAGTACACAGAATGTGCTGCTAAACTGCGGCGACGCACACTGAATGGAATATGTGACTTTGATATTTTAGTTTGAAGACTTAACAGTATTTCTTCCTATTCTGCAACTCTGCACAGTACACAGAATGTGCTGCTAAACTGCGGCGACGCACACTGAATGGAATATGTGACTTTGATATTTTAGTTTGAAGACTTAACAGTATTTCTTCCTATTCTGCAACTCTGCACAGTACACAGAATGTGCTGCTAAACTGCGGCGAAGCACACTGAATGGAATATGTGACTTTGATATTTTAGTTTGAAGACTTAACAGTATTTCTTCCTATTCTGCAACTCTGCACAGTACACAGAATGTGCTGCTAAACTGCGGCGACGCACTCTGAATGGAATATGTGACTTTGATATTTTAGTTTGAAGACTTAACAGAATGTGCTCTAATCTGCAACTTTGCACACTAAACAGAATGTGCTCTAATCTGCAACTTTGCACACTAAACAGAATGTGCTCTAATCTGCAACTGTGCGCACTAAACAGAATGTGCTCTAATCTGCAACTTTTCACACTAAACAGAATATTTTTTTTTTTTTTTTTTTTGTTTTTTTCCCCCCACACAAAATAACCTGCTGCCCCCACACACAGTAGTCCTAAAAAGGACTTTTGGTTCTTTTTTTTCACAATTTTGGTTTTTTTCCTCCCTACACTGCCTTTCCCTTCCTATCCTCTGCTCTCCCTGGCTAAGACTGAGCCGAACTCGATGGTCAGGTGCTATACAGCACCCGACCACGGGTTCTGGCCAGCCAATCAGTGTAATGCCAGCAGCCAACATGGCTGCTGGCATTACACCGATATCAGAGCCTCCCTGCACGTTTATTGGCTGCGCAGCAGCCGCAAAACGTGCGGGGAGGAGACCCGAACATGGCGGGCGAGCACATGCGGTACTCGTACGAGTACCGCCATGTGCCGAGCAGAGCGATGCTCGAGCCGATCCGAGCATCGGCCGAGCATGCTCGCTCAACACTAGTAGATTCCCTTCTGAATTCCCTTTCCTGCCACAGAGACAGTTTTTAAAGTTAACCCCTTAAGGACCAGTGGTCCAGGGAAGTTACCTTCCCTTAAGGACTGCTTTGATCCTTGCCGCCGTGGCGGTACACGTGACCTGTTACGCGTACCGGCGCGCCACTTTGAGGCCTAAGAGAGATCACTCCGGTCTTGGAGCAATCAATTTTAGGTCCCGTTTTTACTTACAGCGCTCCTGGTAGAGCACTGTAAGTAAAAAGTACGTGACGTACTATGACCGTCACTGGTCCTTAAGGGTATAAGGACCGTTATGGTCATAGCACGTCAAGTAGTCCTTAAGGGGTTAATCCCTGAGTTTCTGAGGATTCTCTGGCTTTGGCAAATTGGGGAGCTTCCACTTCCTGGATATTCTGTTCACTTCCCATCTCATCCCTCCCACTTCCTGCCATTCTAAAGTAAAACCTCACTTCTCCTCACCACATTCCTGCCCACCCCATCATTCCCAACCCACTTTGACATCATTTGCATTATTTAGCCACACCAATTACTATAACTCCCATAATTTCAAGTGGTCAAAGAAATATATATATATATATATATATATATATATATATATATGTAACACAAATGAAAGTTATTCATAAGCTATGATAATATAGATTTTTCCAGTCCCCCCAAAAAAGGAGTAAATACAACATGCCCATTGAGTACTAGAGTTTCACATCTGGTGTCACAGCATAACAGTGAGTATAAGTATAGTGCAGTACTGAGTCTAATCTGAAAGTTTGCCAAAAGTAAATCAGTGCAACAGTGACAAGCGAGTATCTCATTCCGCTACATAGTGTCAGCCAATATAGTACATGCAACCTGATGTCAAGTAACACTCTACACCAGCCAGTCCATTGCGCATCATAGTAAAATATGGATAGCCAAAACAGCACCATGGACAGCAGTAGAAACGCAACTGGGCAAACATTCATAAAATAGGTACTAAAGAGCAGCTATGTCTAAGGATGGTGAAAGTCAAACCCACAGAGTCAAGGTCAGAGGGTAAAATCGTAGTATAAAAAAAGAGAGCTAACCCTTTGAGTGCCACCAACCACAGCTGGCACTCAAAGGATGATGCACTTGAATGGCACCCTTCTGTCTGCACTGTTGTGGTAGACAATGTGAACCTGTGTAATCCTTTGAGTGCCAGAGAACGCAATGCGCTGTTTCCCACTCTGGCACTCAAAAGGTAAAAGTGTACCAGTAAAAGACATCGCTAACCCTTTGAGTGCCATGAACCAAGTCTGGCACTCAAAGGATGATCACGGGCAATGCCTCCCTTCTCTGCCCGCTGTTCTAGCTGACAATGTGAACCTGTGTAACCCTTTGAGTGCCAGAGGAGAACGGGGGTATAGTGAAATTTAAGTTAGTTTAGATTTTAGGAGTTTTGGTTATTGGAGGTTAAAATAATAATAAAAACCTCAGGTTGACTCTGTGCACCCTACTGATATGCATAGGTTCTTTTCATTGTTACAAATGTCTACATACTTTTGCTATACTTGAACTATTATACATGTTCTTTTCTGTACTAGAGATGTGTATGGCGCAATCTGATAATAAAATCTATTCGAAAAAAAAAAAAAAAGACATCATACGCTCCTGCAGTTACCCTAGTGAAATAATTCCTGCTTTAGAGGAGCTTTTATGTTATTCTGGTAATCTTATATTTATTATTAGCTTGCATTTCCTATCACTTTGAGTACCAGAGGGAGTGTCCAGCCCACTGCAATACAAAGCATTAACTGTATTTGCTTTAATCCTTCTGCCCATTTGCAGGCAATTCTGGACAATCAATAGGAGCCCTGGAAAATGCTGTAATGTCTGCTCCCTTGGAAGCTTATGTAAGATTAGCAGACTTGGGAACTTCTGGTTGTAGACTTCCTGGAGAGGGGAGTCCTGTGCTGCCACCAAGGGAGATAAAAGATGCAAAATGTGTCAAAAGGGGGCAGGGCTTAATGGAGAGTGGGGGGCGGGACTTCCAAAACTTTAAAACCATTTTAGTAAAATGCCTTAGAAAATAGAGAATTTTTACAGCTGCTGCATGAAGTACAGTGTATTTAATTGTATATAATCCCAGTTCAATTTTAGGTATTAGTGTTGCTTAAAACTGATCTATGATGTATTTCTAATAAACAGAAGATGCACTTAATATTTATCCTTTGTGTTCAGCTGAACGCCTTGGTCACGGTTGGGAGATCTGCTCCTCCCTCCCAGCTATTTTTTGTACCATAATTTCCTTCATTCTCAGTCTGTCAATGGCCAGTTGAGGATTATAGAATTTGTAGTCCAAAAGCAGCTGGACGATCAAAGGCTTCTTACCCCTGAAATGCAGCCTCATGATTTAGAGGCTAATGTCTTAGTGCCGAAAATGAGCTGCTTTGGCAGATTTCCCCATGGCCTCTTTATATTTATTTTGTATTTCCCTATTGTATCTATTAAAAAAGAACAACAGGACACTAGGGAAGGTGTAGATTTGGTTGAACAGTTGATTACGTTATTGTGATTCCCACTATACTCTATTTGTTACTGACTGATTCCCCCTTGATTGTGGAAAACCCCACACTGTGAAGGGAGGACAGGCAGGAGCGCGACTCCATGGGGTGACATGTTAATAACAACTTAGTAGACATGGAACAACGAGGGAATACTAGTCTATTTCTGTCCTTTGACACACAATTGTATGTTCTGTGCCTAGTAATTAGCTTGTATTGTGTTAATTGTAGTGTAATTCCTCCCTCACACTCTCTGCATTTACACTCTGACTAGAACCAAAAATCAGTCCACAAAGAACAACAGTGATTAGAGAGTGGCAGCTATTAACCCCATAGAGTGCCGTAGGAGTACACAATGCGTTGCATACCCCTTTGGCACTCAGAGAGTCAAAGAGGAAGCAAGACCTCCTAATAACAGCCCCCACTTATATTAGTATGGCCAGAAATTTTTTCTTCAGTGAGTCCATGGAGGCAGACATGGAGGTTTCATTAATTAAATAAATAAATCAACTGAACAGGAAGTTTGTTAGAATGGCGACGTGACTTCTAACCAAAACATCTGAGAAAAATGGTCATAGGGGACAAATACATATTTCCCACTTTAGCACTGATTTAAATGGGTATTTTACCCCTGAATGATAGATAGGTCTCCAATGCATTGAGAAGACCTCTATAGCATTCATGGGTTAACCCTTTGAGTGCCAGAGAGGTATCGCTGGATACTTCACTGACACTCAAAGGGTTAAAAGCCCATTTAAATTAATGGTAATGTTGGAAATTCTTTGCCATCTGTGGTGCTGTTGGTTTGCACCAAAACATTAAACATTATTATTATTATTCTGTGAATAAAACATTATTTTATACTGTAGCTTATCAAGAGCATTATTCTGTAAAAACAATAATTTTAAGTGTCTTATATAAATCAACATTTTTAAATGTTTGGGCAACAGTGAAAAAACATGATTCAGATATTAGAATTTGTATTTTTCAATGAAAGATGCCGTCAAAGGATTTTCTAAAGCAATACATAGATTCAGTGTAATTAACGATATGTGAGGTTTTAGATTTCAGGTGCCAGATAAGGTGACCCCATGGTCCTAATTACCCAGTCCCTTATTTTAAATGGGTTTTGGGCAGCCTTGTTCAAAGACAATATAAAGTCCAGGCATGAGGATTTCAGATCACAGAGACTAGTAGAGTGCTTCTCAGCCAGGGTTCCATGGTAGCTTTGGTGTTCGTCATTAGGGTGGCAGTTCCTTTTTATTAGGACTGACAATATATGATTACGGAGTTGAAGAGGTATATTTATGGAAATTATTCTGCACAGTATGATCTTTATTCATATTCTGATTGTGTGCAAAAGAATAATATAATTGTATCCTTTAATATGTCTTTAAAAAATTACCTATAAGATGGCAGTGTTCTGAAAACTCCACAATGCATGTGTCACAAGTCATTTCCTCTTCTGGCTTCCACTTTACTTGGTCCAAGTGGAAGGAGCTTCCCTACCACCCTGTTAACTTTCTGGGATAAAGGGTTTTAGTACATTTAGTTGTCATAGAATTGTTTGATCGAGATCCCGGTGAAAGAAGCAGGTGACATTGGGAACCTACAAGATAGAGGAGATGGATGCATATTCCAATGGCTCAAGGCCTTTACTTATTTTTGGCTACGTGCAGAAACTCCAGTGGTCTCCTGGTTGACCACCCATGAACATATATGTACAAGGGAGAACACACTCACAGCAAAGAGCAATAAATAACAGCTATTGCTGAATCTTTATTGAAGAGAAGAACACATGCAGTGTTTCAGGAGCTCATAACGGGGGAGGGTTATGCCTGAAGAAGGGTGGCATTGAGCCCCCCGAAAGGTTGCATGTGTTCTTCTCATCAATCAAGATTCAGCAATAGCTGTTATTTTATTGCACTTTGCTGTGAGTTTGTTCTCCCTTGTACGGATACGATCATTGGAAACCCACTCAGCTGGTAGGGAGAGGCAACTAGTGGGATGGAATGCAGGGCTGGAATTAGAGGTGTGGTGTTAAGGACTCAGAGAGGGGATGAAGTAGGTTTGGTTATTCAAGATTGTTATTGTTGTTAAAGTAATTGTGATCTTATGATTTGTAGGTTAATTGTGGTACTGTGTTAGCCATAGATGGCAGAATAGTAGTAGAGTAAAAGTGATACCTTTATTGACTAAATAAAGATATAACTTTTAAGCTACTAGTTTCTGATCTTATGGTTGTAAATGTATTTAAATGGGATCTCTCACCCCTATAAAAGTTAGGCTTATTAGGTAGAATATATATCGATAATATCGAAAACGTTATTTATTTAAAAAAAAAATGCCATTTGGACTAAAATTATTGCTTATAGAGTGCACCCTACTTCCACATACGCTGCTCTTGCCACTCTGTCTCTGCTCCCTTCCCACTACCCAGCCTCCTCCAATAGCGGAGGCTGTCTGTCTATAAGCTGGAGCGATCTCATTGGCTAGATATCGATCTCTGCCAATGAGATAGCTCCAGCTTACAGACAGAAGCCTCCGTCATTGGAGGAGGCTGGATAGAGGGAGGGGAGCAGAGGCAGTGTGGAAATCTGTGGCAAGAGCAGTGTATGCAGAAGTAGGGTGCAGGGGACTCTATAAGCAATAATATTAACCCAAATAGCGTTTCTTTTTAAAAATAAATAAATAAATAACGTTTTCAACATTATCGATATATATACTCTACCTAATAAGCCTAACTTTTGTAGGGGTGAGAGATCCCCTTTAATTTCAATTAATTTGTATTGTTAAATATTGTTATACATGTTAATACAATTTTATGCTCATTTTAAGAAATATGTTGTGGCTTTCCCCTTCTCGTCTGTGTTGGCTATTTAAAAGGTTACCTAACTCTGCCCTAGTCATGCACCCTTTAGTTACTCCCTGTAACATCTGGTTCTCCAATTATTGAAGATTACAACTCCCATCATCCCCAACCAGCCAAAAGCTGGAGATCCAAAGGTCGCCTACATCAATACTAACACATTGTCCTATTTTTTATTAAAAAAAAAAAAAAAAAAAAAAAGAAATCTAGATTTTATTAAGAAAAAGAAGAAATACTGTAAAATCTCACATATAATATTCACCATTTTTCCCTTTTTTACCTTATGTGAAATGGGGGTGCGTATTATACATGAGAGAAAAAAATGTGTATATCCTCATGTCTGCTCTCCTCCTCGCTCCTCAATATGCTCCCACCTTCCTCCTTCCTCTCCCTCTACTCACCCCCTCAGGAAACATCTGGGATATCTGCACAGTGGACTGCATGCTTGCATTTGTAACTCGCTTCCCGCATCCCCCTGTGAGGACCTGTGTTAATTGAAGATAAGGGTAGTAGCCTTAGAGGACTTGAAGGTCCTCACAGAGCACTACTATTCTTTCAGTGCACAGAGGAGCTACTAGCTTGAAATAACACAGGTCCTCATAGGGATATGCGGGAAGCAAGCTGCAAATGCAAGCATGCCTCCCAATGTGCAGGTATTCCAGATGCCTCTAGAGGAGCAGGGGGGAAGGTGGGAGCATACTGAAGTGGAAGGGAGGGAAAACAAGGTCGGTAGAGTGAGGGAAAACAAGGGTGTGTATTATACATAGGCAATTTTGTTTCCTCTTGGGTATAATTTATCCCTGCGTATTATACACAGGTGCGCATTATACCTGAGATTTTACAGTAATAAACCATTCCAAAGAGATGTCTCCAATCCTGTTATTTGAAGAATATGTTTTGTTTTTTTTACCATCGAGATTCATTTGTTTAGACAATTTGATTACATAGGACCTGGCGAAGTGGAGCCATCCTGAGACAGATTATCTACATTTTAGGGGATAAATAGAAATACATACATTACTCCTATAGATATTTGCCATTTTATTTTTTTGACTGTAAAATGGAATTAATCCTTTAGATGCCCAATAGATCTAAAAAACTCTGTTGTTACAATGCATTGCAGGCCTCTCTAAAATCAAACAGGCTTATTTTTGTGATTATGCCCCTCAATCTCCACATTGCTCCTTCAACAATGCCCCTCAATCACCACATTGCCCCTTCCACAATGCCCCCATCTCCACACTGCCCCTTTCACATTGCCCCGATCTCCACAATGCCCCTTCCACATTGCCCCAAAATCTCCTACCTCCCTTGTGGTCCAGTGGCAGAGGACAGGTCTGTGCCTCTTTTTGCACAGACATCTTCTCCCGCGCGGTCCTCTTCAGTAATGCAGAGCGCTGGGAGATGATGTCATCTCCCAGTGCTCTGCATTACGAGAGTGCCGGTCTACCGGAGGAAAAACTGATCTCCCTCTGGCAGACCGGCACTCTTGTAATGCAGAGCCCCTGCGCTCTGCATTACATAATTGCGGCCGTCAGGCGAGGGGGTCGCAGGGGGAGGCCTGCGACCCCTATAGTTACGCCACTGTGTGCAACATTTTACAGTCAACAGGAGATATTGTCATCAGTGTAATTCTATATACAATTATTCTGAAATCTCAAAGGTCCTTTCCTTTGTCTTCAGAAATTACATTGATATGAAAATTAATTCACATGTTACTGATGAAATGCATCGTTAGAAAGCAGCATTGTTCTACAGTGTCTAGGTCAAATATGTGCAGAAATTTTAATGAGTAGGAGCAGAAACTAACATTTTTTTCACTTCTTTGGCAGTGAGGTTGCATGACAGTATCTCTGAAGAAGGACATCACTACCTGGTGTTTGATCTGTAAGTATTAAATATAGTTTTTGTGTTCATTGATTATGTCAGTTGATACTCTTCTGATTTCCTTGAACGTTCATCATTTGTCATTTTATCAATGGCCAGCCGTCATCTAGTATTCATTCAAAAAACGAGTTCCTGAAGATCCATCATACCCATTTTCTAGGTTCAGGCTGGTGGATCCTGATCCTCTAGAAAGCAATGTGGGCATACAGAAGCCTACACATATTTGTGTGTTTATCATGAGAATAGCAACATTGTTTTATCAAATTTCCCTACTTCACACATGCACGGCAGGAAAATATGATCAATCTCTGATAACTACTCAAGGAATGTGTTATTAAAGTGGAATTTTGCATAAGTTTGCATATTTAAAGTGGTACGTTCATCTTAATTAAAGTTTGTATATTTGAAAACTGCATTAAAAACTGTCTATATGTTAACCAAAAGGCCAGAAAATGTAGAGTTCAGGAAATATTCACAATTCTTTCATATGCTAATATATAATTGTGGCACTTGTGCGGCATCAGTGGTGCTTCATATGCTAATGAAGCCTTTTCAATGACGTGTCATATGCTAATGACAGTTTCAATTATGTTTCAGATGCTAATGAAGCTCTGTGCAGTACCAGGAAGTGCTTACTTTCACTTTGCCCAGAGACAAAAAGTGTGAATATGTCCTAAACTATATATCTGAGGGACTTTTGGCTAACATGACATATAGGTAGATTTTAATGCAGTTTTTACAGTGGAAAGTTTACCTTAATTCAAATTTGCATATTAGAAAACTGCATTAAAATCTACCTATATGTCATGTTAACCAAAAGTCCAGCAGATGTATAGTTTAGGAAATATTTAATTTTGGGGCAAAGTGAAAATGAATATTTCCTCGTATAGCAAAACACTTCATTAGCATATGAAATGTAATTGAAACATTCATTAGCATATGACACATCATTCAAAGACTTCATTAGAATATGAAACATCACTGAAAATGTTAATTAGCATATTAAACATCACTGTAACTTCACAGTTACCACAATTAGCATACATTAGCATATGGCAGCAAGTGTGAATACTGCCTTAACTGCACATCTTTTGGATAACATGACATATAGACAGTTTTAACACAGTTTTCAAATATGCAAACTTGAATTAAGGTGAAAGTTTGGCTAAGAGCAGCATATCTAATATGCTGCTCTTACTGCCATTTGATGAATATTTCCCTTAGCATTGCAAATTCTGAGAGGTATCTTAGTCAGTGTAATTTATATTGTCCCACCAGCCAAAATGATTTTAATCTATATTTAAAGATTTCCATATCTTACACTGATGAAAATGCACAAAAGACTTACTGTTGAAATACTGATATTGAGTATTTTATTTGCAATGTGTTGGAGATGTCTTTACCACGCTTGTGGCTTTAAACAGCTTTAATTCATTAGTGAAGTACATTCAGGTACCTATTTTTGACATGTATTTTTTTATTTTTAATTTATAGAATCATTAGTTAGTTACCTCACAGCAGTGACAGTGTGTGTGTGTGTGTGTAATTACTTGTTGTGTATATATGTATTTGTGTGTATTGTTAATAGGTAGAATAATTAGTCAGTTACCTCTCAGCAGTGTATGTGTGTGTGTGTGTGTGTGTGTGTGTGTGTCTCTATGGGTGTGTTGTATGTGTGTATATATAAGTGTCTTTGTGTTTGTGCTTGTGTGTATGTGTATGGGTGTGTAGTATATGTGTGGGTATGAGTGTGTCTGTATCAGTGTCTTGTATGCATATGTATGTGTCTTTGTGTGTGTGTGTATGTGTGTGTGTATGGGTATGTGTGTGTGTATGCATAAGTGTCTCTGTGTTTGTGCATGTGTATATATGGGTGTATTGTTTGTGCATGTATGGGCGTGTGTGAATGGATGTGTTGTGTGTTTATGTATGTGTCTCTGTGTTTGTGCGTGTGTGTGTGTGTGTGTGTGTATGGGTGTCTTGTGTCTGTATATATACATGTCTCTGTGTTTTTGCAAGTGTGTGGGTGTGTATGGGTGTGTTGTGTGTGTATTCATAAGTGTCTGTATTTGTGCATGTGTGTGTATGGGTATGTTGTGTGTGTATGTATAAATGACTCTGTGTTTGTGAGTGTGTGTATATGGGTGTGCTGTGTGTGTGTATGTATAAGTGTCTCTGTGTGTATCAGTGTGCTGTGTGTGTATGTATAAGTGTCTCTGTGTTTGTGCATGTGTGTATAGGTATGTTGTGTGTGTATGCATAAGTTTCTCTATGTTTGTTCGTGTGTTGTGTATGGGTGTGTTGTGTGTGTGTATGTATAAGTGTCTCTGTGTTTGTGCATGTATGGGTGCGTTGTGTGTGCATGCATAAGCATCTCTATGTTTGTGCGCATGGGTGTGTTGTGTGTGTATGTAGGTGAAGATGTCGCCGTTTTGATGCTCTACCAATAGAGGGCAACATTTCAATAGGATACCTAAATTAATCATATGGGAAAAAGTAAAAATTCAAAAAATGTTTTGCAATGCACTGGAGACCAATCTATCATTCAAGGGGTTAAAATCCTCATTTAAATCAAAGGGAATTTTTGTTCTCACCTACAGTGCAGCTGGATTGGCCTAGAATTTGTTGGAGACCTATCTAGCTTTCAGGTGTTTAAAATGACCATTGAAATCACAGGGGATTGTTGTCCTCCCCTACAATACAGTTGGTTTGCCCTAAATACAGTCCTTAGTAAGATGTTTGTGCATGCAGAAGAGGTGTGATACTTTTGCCCTTATATGACCTGTAACGCTTGTCTCTCTGCAGGGTTACAGGAGGAGAATTGTTTGAGGATATCGTTGCCAGGGAATATTACAGTGAAGCAGATGCCAGGTGAGTAGATCCCAGAGAAACCGAGGGCCATTTCAGTTTCCACACATCCTTCCCATGCGAAGATGCAGCCCCACAAACAACTTGCACTGAAGCAGGGCTGTTTTTTGTAAGGGTTGGATATGCTATACATTTGTTCCATAAATGAAGAAAATATATTATCCTATATGATAATTTTATAAAATAAATGTATTATTATTTTTTTGTTTTCTGCTTGTTTATAATTGTATATCAGCTATTTAGGAGGGACAGTTCCTCTTTGAGACCCAAATCCTTGTGTCCTTCTTTCCTACCTTGATGTCCCTCTTTTTAGGAGATCAGACTGTGTGGGCTGTATATAAGTGTATCATTGCTCCACAGCAATAAAAAGCACATTAATGTTTGTTTAAAATTCAGCATATGTGTTTATAAATTAGACTGTGTAAGTAAAATACTATGGTCTTGTTCTAAATCAAAAAAGGTGTCAATAGGTCATGAAATACAGAGGAAATCAGTGTAAAGTTATATCATTTTCCTGTGTGTGTGCTCTAGAGGAGACAGACACACAAGGAATCAATATAAAGTTAGATAATTTTCCTGTGTGTGTTGTAGGGGAGACAGAAATACAGAGGGAATCAGTATAAAGTTAGATCATTTTCCTGGGTGTGTGCTCTAGGGGAGACAGGAATAAACAAGGAATCAGAATAAATTTAGATCATTTTCCTGTGTGTGCTCTAGGGGAGACAGAAATAAACAGGGAATCAGTATAAAGTCAGATAATTTTCCTGACTGTGCTATAGAGGAGACAGAAATACTGGGGGAATCAGTATAAAGTTAGATCATTTTCCCATGTGTGTGCTCTAGGGGAGACAGAAATACACAGGGAATCAGTATAAAGTTAGATCATTTTCCTGTGTGTGCTCTAGGGGAGACAGAAATACACAGGGAATCAGTAAAAAGATTATTTTCCTATGTGTGTTATAGGGGAGACAGAAATACAGAGGAAATTGGTGCAGTGTTAAGTAATTTTCCTGTGTGTTTTAAAAGGGAGGCAGAAATATATAAGAAATTGCTGTAAAATTGCATCTATTTCTCACGGATGTTTGGGGAGGGGGTGTATGAATCTGCAAGTTTAGCTCACTTTCTATGCTTGATCACTGGCATGAAAAACATATGGCTGCACTTCAGGGTGTGTACTAGAGCGTATGATTCATTTAGTATGTGGTAGTGCACACACACACTAAGCCTTAAGACTAGGATGAGTGTGTACATGCTGTTATGCACTACAGTGATTGTGCACTCTGGTACAGGGATGGGTAACATGTAGCCCTCTGACTGCTTCCAGAACTACAACTCCCATCATTCCCACATGATGGAAGATATAGTGTGGCAGCAGCTGGAGGGCCTCACATTGAGCTCCACTGCTGTAGTACAGTGGTTCTCAACCTTTTTTTGTTGTTGAAGGCACCCCTAACATGTAGTCTAGAAATTTTAGGTCATTTATCAAGCACATAATAGAGAATACAAATGCATAAATATAGTTATTTTCATGTCTCATAATCTGAATAACAAAAACATTGTGCAGAAACATTTATAGAAATATACATTTTGAAACTCAGTATTCACATTTTGTCAAAGTTTTTATAAAATTGATGGGGCACCCTAAGTGGAAATCTGTGGCCCACCAAAGTGCCACGGTACTCCTGTTGAGAATCGCTGCTCTAGTACATACTCTGCAGTGCAACAACATTATCTGTATGCACAGTTTTACTCTAATTTCCTCCGTGTCTATGGGCCATATGTTCAAAGAAGTAGCGAAATAGCTTTTGTCGTTTGTAACTACTTTCAAAGTACGGTGTCGTTGGGATCATTAATATTTTCAGAGAGTGTCGGTTGTGATTGGAAATATGTTGTTTGTCCTGACTGAAATTGTCATGTATAACGACAAAAAAATGTCTTAACTAATGACAAAAATGTCTTTAAATATGTCTTAACTAACGATAAAAATGTCTTTAAAAATGTTTTAACTAAAGACAAAAATTCTCACATTCAGAACACATTCCCTCCACTTTTTTCTTAACGTACAAATTTTGTCTTTCGGAAGACATTTTTTTGTCGTTAGTTACGACAAATTTTCTTTTCCTCTATACGACACTGGGGAATAGTTTAGCCACGCACTTGCCCCGCCCCTTTGCCCGTCATTTCTGGAGTTGTGTCCTACACAACGGACATTACTAGTTTTTTGTTGTATATGCTATAGAAAATATGTCGTTCATGCATTCAATGACCTATTTTTGTCTTTCATATGATAATTTTTTGTCGTTATCCCTTTGAACTTTCGGCCCTATGTTGTAAGTAGTGTGTAACAAGATGAGGAACAACCAAAAGCAACAAAACCCCCCTACATGTTCTCACTGGCTTCCCCTTGGCGCAAGCAGAATGAATAAGGCAATTTTTTATGTAAGTGCCTGAGTCAATAGGCACTAGTCAGTTGCAACAATAAAAAAATAATTTCCAGAGCCCATTGTAGTAAAAAAACATATTAGTACATCCCCTCTTGCAAGTTAGCATTCGGTTGAAATTGTATTTATTTCAATGTAGTTAAAACTTCAGTTGAAAACAGACCTTCCGTGAGAATTCCTTCAGGTGAGGAAAAGTGCTGCCTTTTTGCTTCCACAACAGAAAATTTTGCCTGTCTCTATTTGTATATCACTTTCATAATTATGTTTATCCAGTATAATATGAGATAATAATTTTAGTAAATATCATAACCATATTGATGCAGAATAACTATGCCACAACCTTGTTGCCTTAATCTGTAAACAAAATAATTAGCTTACCCCTTAGAGTCCGGTGACGTAGCCAGACCGTCACGCTGGTCCGGCACTTAAGGACCAGTGACGGTCCTGGTACGTCACGTACTATTACTCACCGCGCTCCTGCAGGAGCGCGGTGAGTAATACAGGGGACTGAATTTGATCGCTCCAAGACCGGAGCGATCTCTTTCAGTCCCTCAGTTCGGCATGCCGCCCCACGTGATCAGTCACGTGGGGCGGCACGCCGAAATTCTCTATCTGGTCCTTAAAGGACCACTCACCCCGCGACCGCTGGTCGTTAAGGGGTTAAAATTACACAAAGGCATATATTTGTCTAGTGGTGAGAACTTTTCAGTCAGACAAATGTCTCTAGTTCCTCTATTATTCTCAAAATGTCCTCAGTGCTTGATAGACTCCAGCTCAGGGACTGGCAGCCTGCAGCGATCCAACCGTTCTTGGACTACAACTGCCATCATCTTCAGCCAGCTGTTCACTGGCTGAGGATGATGGAATTTGAAGTACATCAGTAGCTGGAAGGCTGCAGGTTGACCATTGATACTCTTTAGATCAGCGGTTCTCAACCTTTCTAGTGCCGTGACCCTTTGATAAAATTTCCCAAGTTGTGGCGACCCCTCACAGTAAAATTATTTTCATTGCTCTTTCATCGCTGTAATTTTGCTACTGTTATGAATCGAAATATAAATATCTGATGGTTTTAGGCGACCCCTGGCAAATAGTCATTCGACCCCCTAAGGGGTCCCGACCCACAGGTTGAGAACCACTGCTTTAGATGAATACAGTAAAAAGAGAATTCTTTCTGACTGAACTGTTTTTTTTTTCTGCTTGATCTTTCTGGGTGAATGTGGGGGGTGGCAGAGTTCAATTTCATATATACACCATGGGTTTCAGTCTTCAGAATGCCAGCTGTTGGAGAATAGAACTCCCATCATCCCTGAAGACCCATCGTCTGGTTGCAAATGAGGGGGCTTATAGTCTCTAACAGCTGAAGGTCCAAAGACTACTCCTGATTTATGCAAATGGCACAGGTTGCGTCCAAAATACACCTTAAATACATGGAAATTGGCACAGATTTCACTTAATAAACCCCAATGACCTTTAAACTATTTTACCCTGTCTTTTGCAGCCACTGTATTCAGCAGATTCTAGAGGCAGTTCTACATTGCCACCAGATGGGGGTGGTGCACAGAGATCTGAAGGTAAGACTAGTTCTCTGTAAGAGTTTTCAAAATATCCCTGACTGAGAACAGATGGATAAATTAAAGTAACTGAGCCACTGAATGATCCATGAGTACACCAACAGAGATATCCTGAACTGTTGGTAGCTCTTAAAGACCATCTTTGGTTACCTCTGCTCGATGTATGTGTACACTCAAAAGACTGGAACAAGATGGTTTAACATTTTAATTGACTTTTCTACTTTCTTGTATTGCCCTGATGTCCCCTTGTGATCCCTTTCCAGGGAAGAGGGGATTGGCAGCCAACCACATTGATGTCAGCCGTATTTGACTGTTCATAATAGAACATTACTATTCATTTAAATGAACAGTAAAATCTAAATTTAAATTATCTAGATACCACACTGATTACTGCAGGGTCAGGTGAATTCTCCATCTTCTTCTGCCTTGATCAGCTGTTGGGTCATATGGGGTCTGAGAAAGAAAAGCTTCTGGGTCAGGTGAATTCCCCATCTTCTTCTGCCTAGATCAGCTGTTGGGTAATATGGGGTCTGAGAAAGAAAAGCTTCCGGGTCAGGTGAATTCCCCATCTTCCTATGCCTAGATCAGCTGTTGGGTAATATGGGGTCTGAGAAAGAAAAGCTTCCGGGTCAGGTGAATTCCCCATCTTCCTATGCCTAGATCAGCTGTTGGGTAATATGGGGTCTGAGAAAGAAAAGCTTCCGGGTCAGGTGAATTCCCCATCTTCTTATGCCTAGATCAGCTGTTGGGTAATATGGGGTCTGAGAAAGAAAAGCTTCCGGATCAGGTGAATTCCCCATCTTCCTATGCCTAGATCAGCTGTTGGGTAATATGGGGTCTGAGAAAGAAAAGCTTCCTGGCATCTCAAACCTAATAGTACTATTGTTATTAACACAGATCCACAATCCCAGCTCTGCACAATCACAATAATAATATTTGATTTAACAAGTTAAGACATTTTCCTTTTCAGACCTTATTTTCCCAGTCCCCAGTCAAACAGGAACTAGAAGATGTCTTCATATAACCCTTCATGGGTTGGCAGGGGAAGGGGTGAGCAACTTGGTAACCTTGAGCTAATGGACTAGAATAGTGGCAGTGAGGAACGCATGACCACTCTTTAGACTTTACTGTTCCTTTGTGGGCTTAAAGTGGTTCTGTCACATGAAAATTAAACTACATTAAAATCTGCCTGTGCATCTTGATAGACAAGAGGCAGCTATCCAGTTTGCACTAGTATGACAATAGCACTGGTGAAAACAGATGTGAAAAAGTCTGAAGTTTACTATAAAGTAAAAGAAAAATGCTTTTTCCATATACGAACACTGAGTTTGCATTTGGCACATTTCTTGCCAACCGCAGGTGCAAAAAATGTAATATGGAAAAAGAGGAACATCAGCAATACAATATGTATTATTCATATGTAAATTGTTATAATGTCAGGGTTCTGTTAGCAATCATATTGCATGAACAATATTAATAAAAATGTATTGTAACACACCGTCAGCACTCCCCAGATGTTAAACAAACAATAAAAATTAAAATTTGGATTCAGAGGCTAAACAACCATTGGTGCTGAAGGTGCAAATCAGTGAGGCCTAGACTGGCCCATTTTAGATGCTGACAATAGATGATGTTTAGTATTCTGAAGTGAATTGGGGGCCCAAATGTATTTATTTTATTTGCACCAGGACCCTGAATCACTAGGTCTGCCACCGTTTGGATAAATATATACGTAATAATAAAAATGAGAGATGTGAAAATTAAAATGTATATAGTCCATGAGAATTAATACAAAAGCCCTTGCACGAACAAAAATTGTTATTTGAATGAAGAAACAATATACCAAAATACTGTAACTTGTAGCTTCTATGACAAGTCGACTGGCACTCACATGTGCATGTAAATAATATACCATAGTACTGTAACCTATAGCTTCTATGGCAAGTCGACTGCCACTCACTGTCACGGTATCCAGTACAAAATGAAGGTCAGACACAGGTATGTATAGTAAAACCACCTTTATTAAGATACACAATCATAGAATAACCCTGTAATGCCCCAGAATATATAATGGACAGGCCTAGTCCACTACACAGACTGACACTGAGCAAAGGCCTACACTACTCATAGAGGAGTAGGGAACCAGGCTATAGCTCTCTCTCTCTCAGATATATATCAGGCGTCCAACGGAATCGGAGTACTAATGCACAGTACAGATTGGGGACACTGGCAAATGGAGCAGGGGACAGCACAGGCCACAGTACCGCTATAGCAAATAGCCCAATAGTCTAGGATACACAAGTGAGTAGACAGCCAGAGCCACAGTTTAGGACCGAGTGGATAGTCAGACACACCGTGGTCATACAAGGAGTGAGTAGGCAGCTTGAGCCACAGGTCAGAACTGGAGTGGATGGTCAGACAAGCCAGGGTTATACACGGAGTGAGTAGTCAGCCAGAGCCACAGTTCAGAACCAGTGTGGATAGTCAGACAAGCTGAGGTCAGACACGGAGCAAGGAGTCATCCAGAGCCACAGTTCAGAAAAGGAGTGGATAGTCAGACAAACCGGAGTCATACACGGAGTGAGTAGTCAGCCAGAGACACAATTCAGAACCGGTGTGGATAGTCAGACAAGCTGGGGTCATACACGGAGTGAGTAGTCAGCCAAAGCAACGAGTTCAGAACCGGCGTGGATAGTCAGACAAGCTGGGGTCTTACACGGAGTGAGTAGTCAGCCAAAGCAACGAGTTCAGAACCGGTGTGGATAGTCAGACAAGCTGGGGTCATACACGGAGTGAGTAGTCAGCCAAAGCAACGAGTTCAGAACCAGTGTGGATAGTCAGACAAGCTGGGGTCATACACGGAGTGAGTAGTCAGCCAAAGCAACGAGTTCAGAACCGGCGTGGATAGTCAGGCAAGCTGGGGTCATACACGGAGCCAGTAGTCAGCCAGAGCTACAGTTCAGAACCAGTGTGGATGGTCAGACAAACCTGGGTCATACACGGAGCGAGAACAGGAGCTAAATCATGGTCACAACGAGGAGCAAAAGAAACTAGCAATAGCAGAAACATCACGTAAGGGCAACTGGCCTTAGACCCAGGGAAGTTCATATAGACCCACACGGAGGTGGGAATCAATTAGTCAAATGAATGCGTGATTATAAACAAGCACCGCTTTCAGAGACAGAAACGAGTGCTTGTACCTGTGACCACCAGACAGTACAGAGTAATAGCATGAGGATAACTGGCAGCATGGATGCCCAGGTACACTGTGATACTCACATGTGGATGTAAATATCTCCTCCTACTGTCTCTGTATATCATCATGAATTCTAATTAGATTGTAAGCTCCTGGGGGCAGGGTCCCTTTCTCAGTGTATGATTCACTTGCTGCACTTTCCCCCCCCAAATAATGCAATGATCACACTTTAGCCTAATGCTCTTATCCCAGTTCTGTATTTTGTATTGTACTATTTCAACTTCTGTAAAGCGCTGTGTACACGTATGGTGCTATATAAATAAAGATACATACATACATACATACATACATACATACATGTGAAAAAATGTACAAAGTGATTTTATGGTGTTTTCCAGGTGCTGCTCTACTCAGCTGTCTTTAATAGTGCAATCGCCTTCTTTGCCATTAATAATTTAGGATTCCAGAATCCCCCTGGCATATAAGAGAGACACGATAGAACTTTAAATGGAGATAAATTAACCCCTTCAGATATCAGCCTGCTTACCAGTCTTAAATAGTGTTAGAGCATCTAACGGGTCACTTCCTGTAGTGTTTTCTCTCCAGTCTCCTAATAGGTTCTCAGATACTGGCATCTGAAAATAGAGAGTAAAAAACATAAAAGATTGGGTAGATCAAAAGAGGGAAGAACCTCATACTCAGGCCAAGAAATGATATTATATATTATCCTCACATCATTTCAGATACACAATATTTTCTTCCTTACAATTCTCTACAGAAATATCACTTCTGGTGTGGTTGGGACCGTGTATAAGGCCTAAGAGGTAAAACAGAGAGAAGGAATACAGTACAATGTATAAACACTTTATACCTCTAAAAGGCAAACATCCACATTTATAACAAATACAGGGCAAACAATCCATTAGCTGGTCATCGAGAGATGTATACTACTGTATCTACAGTCAGCTTCTCATTGGCAGGACCTCACACCTTAACTGCTGACTATGGCACATTACAGGAAAGTACAGTGATTGCCACTGTATCTACTTAACCATTTTAGCAATGATTTAGTGTATCCCACACAGTGGGAAATGAATGAAAACATCTAATGAAAACTATCCAGAATTGAATGTAAAATGCCAGTCCAGGCTCTAATAAATACCCTTCTATAGATACACATTCAAATCACACAGCCAAATACAGCCATAGAGGCTTTTGATTATTTTTTTCTTGGAAATAATGTCATTTTGTATGTATTCTTCCTCCTTACACAGCCAGAGAACCTCCTGTTGGCTTCCAAACTAAAGGGAGCTGCTGTCAAACTGGCAGACTTTGGGTTGGCCATTGAGGTGGAAGGAGAACAGCAGGCGTGGTTTGGTGAGTCTTCTTTCTACGGGTTGTATGCAGAAAGCAAACGATAAGCAACCCCTCAAATGCTAGAGAGATCCCAATGACTTACAAAGCAATGCAATGAATACCTCTCTAGCAATCAAGGGTTAAAGTCAATGGGAATGTGGGGACTTTGTATAACCCCCATGGTAAATTTGGTTTGCTCCAGAAATACCTATTTTTTGTTTTCTATTAACAGCCTTATTTGTCTTCTATATTCCGTTTTGCTCCTGAAATACATCTATAACTTGGATGGCCAGCATTGCTGAACAACAACTGCCCTCATAATGGGAGCTGTAGTCCATCAAGGGAGCTACATATTGCCCACATCTGCTCTATAACAACCAAATACCGAGAACAGCAGGGGTGTCATTTCACCATTTACTTCCAAGGAAGTTCTATTGTGTTGTGATGATCTTTATAAGTCTGTCCTTGAAAAACTTTAGCTAACCTTTTAAAGAAGAGGTAATCTTTGTGAAACAAAATGTTATAGAGCCATTTCTGATTACTAAATCAAGGGCACCTGCATTGCTGGGATTTTTTTTTAATTCAAATATTATTATAGCTAATACTTTTTTTTTACATTAAACTGCAATTTCATATTGTGGTGACAAAGTGGCGCTGGTCCTATCACTTACTATGAAGAGCCATAGTCTATAGTCTATAACTCAAGCTCTCCCACAGAGTACATTATAATAAAAAAACTCATGGACACAAGTTGACGATGTTGCTAACAGTTTGACTTAAAAAAATGCAACATTGAGGTATGATAACTTTTTAATTAATTGTCTCTCATAGTGGAAGTGCCCACTCAAGTGATACACAAGGGTGGATCAGTAGATTATTTGGATTTTAGCAAAGCTTTTGACAATGTCTCCCATAGTAAATTGATTCTTAAGATGGGTGGTTCAGGATTAGACTCAAGGTTAGTATTCTGAAGAAGAAACTAGCAAATATAGAACAGCTATTATAGGACAAATATACAACAGCTATTATAGGACAAATGTACAACAGCTACTGTAGGACAAATGTACAACAGCTATTTTAGGACAAATGTACAACAGCTATTCCGAGCTAAATCAGACAAATCACTGTTAAGTCCCTATGCCTGCCTAACTTCAATTTACTAAGCTACACACACCAAAAAGTTCCCCTTATGGCTTCTTGAGCCAAGGGGAGGGAAATGAGGCAGTCTGTAGGCATTTCAGGGCTTTCTTTTAGTTAGCTCCAAGAATTACACCATGTATTAACATAGCATAGACAACATGGTTGCCATCACTGTCACTTCCCAAGAGCATTCTATGGGGCAGGCATATAGGGATTGTTGCCATTAAAGGCTAATACTGGTGGACTGTTACTGCTTGTATTCACTACAGCAAGCATATGCTATAGTGCATATGCTTAAGTGCTGGAGTTAGAGCTTAATGCCAGCAGCTGCAATGGCACATTGGAACAGTTTGTCATAGTCAGTGCAATACATACAGAGGAAGGACAGGTTATAAGTGCGGTGCCTCTGGGATCAGTGATTTATTCTGTTCTCTTTAATATCTTAATTAGTGATATTGCTAATGGTATTCAAGGTGAGGTTTGCCTATTTGCAGATGGCACAAAGATCTGTACCAGGGTTGACACTCCAGGGGGAAATAAGCCAGATGTATAGTTATGTAGACTCAAAGGCCTTAATATGTATAGTCTGGAAGAAAGAAAGGAGAATGTGATAGCCAGAAACATTAATGCATTGGAGGACATATTAAACTGGAGGCTATTCAAAGAAGAGCACTAAAATGGTGAAAGTATTCATGTAAGAACTTACCAGGCTAGACTCAAAGACCTTGGTATGTGTAGCTTTTAAAAGACACGTTAAAGGGGGAATATAATAGAAAAATGTAAATATATTAAAGGATTTGTCAAAGTTCTGGTGGGAAGCATTTTACAGAAAAAGAGAAATACAAGAACAAGAAAGCATGACCTAAAATTAGAGTGTTGAAGAACCAGAAGTAATTTGTGTGAGTTCCACTCTACAGAAAGGGTGAGAGATCCATGGAACAGTCTCCTAGAAGAAGTGGTAAGGGCTAATACAGTAAAAGATTTCAACAATTCCTGGGAAAGACATATTTCTATTCTGAGAACTATGTAAGACTGATAACGAAATGAAACGAAGGGCACAAAATATAGACAAGTTTCTTGTTATTCATGCCCAGAAAACATATCCATGTGAAGAGTGGACCCCTGAATGTCAATCAGATTTCACGATGTATAAATGCTGTACCAGGATTCATAAGAGGAAAGAAACAACAATCTCTCTAAGAGTATATCTATATGGCAAATGGCAGGAAAACACTCACCAGATGTAAGGTGAGAAATAGCCTATAAGAGCCAATATATTTAGCCACCAGGATGATATCCGCAGTTGATAACATAAAAACAAAAAAACAGTATGGCATTGAGAGAACTGTCGCATGATACCTGTTAAAAAAGAAAGCAATGGAGCACTCAGTGCCTAGACATTTTAAACCTTTGAGTGCTAGATGGGTACGCAACACCTTGCTTTGCAATGCGGTGTAAACTGCCCTGGCACTGAAAGGGTTAATAACTGCATGCAGGGTGGTCTAAGAATGTTAATATCATGGTAATTTTGCATCTTCCTCCATCATCTTCAAACCAGTTTTCATTATTATGTCGCAAGGAAGCCTATTGGATATTCCATATTGATACATTATCCCCAAAAAGAGTTAAATGAAGTTTTGGAGGTCAGCAATTTTTCTAAGATAACATTTGAAACACATGTATACCTCAAAACTACCACTACATTTCCCACTCTTTTAAAATATTTTTAAATTACTAATGTATATTTAAATTATCCTATATAATAATTTGCTAATGTATGTTTGTCAGAAGCTGTCATGCGCAGTCCAGACGGCTGCGCGCACTGCAGTCATGCGCAGTAGAGACTGCCCGTGCAGCGGCTGATAACGGAGTGGGGTGCTCCGAATTCAGACCGTAGTCTTTGGTGCCCGTTATCAGTCGCGGCGCGGGCAGTCTCTACTGTGCATGACTGCACCGCGGCCGTTGCTGCCTGGCACTGTGGCCTATGTACACAGGCTGTTCAACTAGTTTATATATATTTACATAACTGAAGTATTGATAAAGATATATTAGAGAGATGGCTTTTCTACAGTCTTTTTCTCTCTAAAAATATTTAGCATACATCAAAATATCTTAACCCCATTTTATTGTTTTATTATAAGAGTATATCTATTTGTTGTAGTAATCTTTTATGTAATAAGATTTTTTAACCTTTTGGTATATGAATTCCCATCACAATCATTGTATTGGTTAGTATCACCACCACACATTTGGACAGTGCTAAAACGAGGTTTGATTTGGAGCTTAGGTATCAGACTGAGGCCTGGATTCAATGTCACAGTGTACCATCACCGTAATAAGGCATGAATTACAGGCTTTGGATGGCCCACAGCCTCATACTGGCACAGTCCATGCGGTGAGAATGCCTTGATAATGAGATTTGAAAGCAACGTCATGGTATGTGCATTGGTTTATTCCATTTCTTTATATAAATGTGCATTGTTATTATGTTATTATTGTTATTATGAAAGGTGATTCACGAAACATGTTGGGAAATAAAGACTGATATCATTCCATTGGCTCCGTAGATTGGGTTCTATAGGCTGTTTCTCATCTTACATCTGGTGAGTGTTTTCCTATTGGGGCCAGGACATGATTATATCTGCCATACAGATATACTCTTAGAGAGATTGTTGTTTCTTTCCTTCCTTCTTAAAGGGATAGTAATGTTTCACAAAAAAGCAGATGCAATTAATCTTCATAGTATTTGGGCCGCTGAGAGTGTTATTTCACTAATGTTGTAGTTCAAGAGAAATTGAATGATAAAGTATCCGCCTCCCGCCCCTTTTACTGATGTCACACTGCTCACCTCAGAGCAGCAAGACTGTCCGGATGGATTGTAGCAAGGGAAAATCTTCAATGAGCGTAAGGAAAAACTTGTCAAGGGGGGCAGGGTTTTCCTTATACTTACAGTAAGAAGATTGTCCCTTTCTGTGAGCTGTCCGGTCAGGTGACCGGACCAGTCACTTACACTAGGTAAAAGGGGTGGGAGGGGGATACTTTATCATTCAATCACTCCTGAACTACAACTCTGACAGTATTGAAATAACACTCTCCATGGCCCAGATACTATGAAGATTATTTGGAGCTGGTTTTTTTTGAGAAATTACTATCACTTTAACCCTTTGAGTGCCAGAGGGGCAATGCAAAACATCCTCTTATGAATTCCGGGACAGCACTTATACATCATCAGATCTGATTGACATACAGGGATCCACTCTTCACATGGATATGCTTTTCTGGGTATGAGTAACAAGAAACTTTCCCGTGCTACGCGCTCTTCTTTTCTCTTCCTTATCTGCATTAGTTTGATGACCGGGCCGCTGAGGACACCACTGAAGAAGCTGCATCACTGAGGATCTGTCCATGGAAGCTGCTTCTTGATTTACTTTGAATAAGAACGCTTGCAGTCTGTTATATCTACTTATTATTATTATTTCTTCTCCTAAGAAGTGTATTTATGTACCAGCATATATTCAGCAGACATTGGTAGGAGCGCATTGTTTTCTTTTCTTGTAATTCTGTAAGATTGTTCATTTTATATCTGTAGTAAAATGGTCAGACTGAGTCAATTAGTTATTATCTACCGTCAAAATGTATGTTTCTACTTCTTTAAAATTACTTGGTGATTTTCTGCCAAATTTCTTTATGATATTGTCTCAGAGTGGTTAAAATGCAGAGGTTTACTAGTTAAAAACATATACAACCTTAATACCAAGGGCTGTATGTTCAAAAGAAAAGTGTAGGAGTTCTGGGGCAAACCATTTGCACAATAGGGAAGAACTAAAATCCCCCAAATCCCTATTGTTTTAAATGGGAATTCTAACCCCTTGAATGCTAGAGAGGTTTGCAACACATTGCGATGCAATGGTTTGGAGGCTTTCCTAACAAATGAAAGGGTTAAAATCCCCTTTTAAATCAATGGGAATGTTTAGTTCTCCCCTATCATGCAAATTATTTATTCCGGAATTCCTACACTTTTCTTTTGAATTTACGGCCCTACGTCCCCTGTTTGCCCATATCGTGCAGTTCAAGAATAGCTGTATGTTCCATCAGTATAGATATTTTTGAATAGCTGACAGGCTATAATTCTCTATCAGTATGAATAAGGAAAAATAATGCGGCTCTCAAATTTATGGCTTTCTGATCCCCTGGTCCACAACTGAAAACACTTGGATGCCCCTGATGTAGCCCAACAGCTACTGTATTAGGACTGGGGCCCAGGGGGCAGATTCAATAAACGGTGATAAAGAGATGATGGGGGAGATTCACTGAGCGATGATAAAAAGGTGATAACATGGAGATAACTTCTCCAGTATCACTTCTCCAGTTCCTATGTTATTCTATGGAGTCCATGTACTAACATCTCCAAAGTTGAAGGAATCTTAGTGCATAAGCTCCATAGAATAACATAGGAATTGGAGAAGTGATAAACTGGAGAAGTCATCTCGACTTTATCACTGCTTAGTGAGTCTCCCCACTGGAGTTGTTAAATAGTCTGTGGTACAGAATAACATGGAACAATACATAATACATTTTTAAAAAATGGCTAAATTTAATATATCAAGGGCATATGACATGCCAGGGCCGTCATGCCGGTCCGGACATTAAGGACAGGTGATGGTCCTGGCACGTCATGGAATTTTTGGATTGCAGAGTGGCTGTATGTCGATCTGCGATCCAAGAACTCATTGCAGTAAAAAAAAAAAAGTGTTGTGGTCCCCTAGGGCTGCCCATCCCCAGATCATACCGTTGTTAAGGGGTTAAGTAGCTGATATAAGCTTTTCAACCTCATTGTTCTTCCACAGTAGCAACACTGTAACTGATATGTTGCAACACTGCATATCTTCATTTGTCTTCATGTTATATAAATAGTGCTGCAATGTTCTAAACACTTACTACTGAGAATCAGACAAGATTTCAGGTTTTTTGGTAAAGGAACACTAACATCTGAACTGGTGTTATATATACCGAAATAACATATACTTCATGCTACTATCTTTAAACAAATATATTAGTTTTCCTAAAAATTGAATCTAAAGTCTAGTTTACATATGCTTTGAGGCAGCAGACATTCCTGTCTCACCCTGATTATCCAGGATTGTCTGTGAATGGTCTGAGATAACATTAATAAAGGAACAGTGGTGACTAATCACAATCATTTAACTGACTTTACCTCTTATCTCTCAATGCAAACAACATACAATAAATATTCTCTGAAAGAATCAATTAACACATGTTGAAGAGCATGTTTAGGATTATATTTCAAGGAATGAAACATATTAATAATTCATGTGTATATAAACTACCGGTACGTATGCGATATTTAAAGTTATATAAATCTATTGCACTTTTTGGTGTTAGTGTTCCTTTAAGGTGAGGATGATGAGGATCACAGTCAATAAGGAAGGGTGTAAGTGTAACACACATCAGGCCAGGCACATCATGGTCTTCAGGAGTATTTCTGGGGCTTGGACCAACTCAGAGCCTTATGTAGAAAGCTAAAGATGAGCAATTCTGGAACATACCAACTGCAACATATCAAGACAAATAAATATTCCTATAAATCCCATTGACTGAAATGGCAATTTTAACCCCTTGAATGACAGAGAGAGCGGTCTTTAATGCAAAGCAATGTTTTAAAGGGTTAGTAATAGTATAAATAAATAAAAAGTATTATTGTAGATTGAAAACATAAATCCAGTGATGCGGGGTCGATCTCTCAATCCTTTATGGTTTGAAAGATATAAGAAGATGAAGTCCCTCTGTCCCTTTCATTGACATCAGCCTCTAGCTGACAGAAGGAGATCCTGGTCCCAGGGCCAGCAGGCGGCTCTTCAGCAGAGTGGAAATAGCACTATGTAGAAATATTTACTTCATTGGAATGGTCTACAAAATGTGCCAAGTTTGCAAGCACACTTTGTAGACCGTTCCAAAGAATTATTTCTCAGATAGCGCTATTTCTGCTCTGCTGAAGAAATGCCTGCCGGTCCCGGGACCAGGATCTCCTTCTGTGAGCTAGAGGCTGAAGTCAATGAAAGGGGAGGGGACAGGGGGACTTTATCTCCTTATATCTCTCAAACCATAAAGTTTTGAGAGATCAGAACCATATTGATGGATTTATATTTTCAATATCTACAATAATACTTCTTATTTATATATGCCATTACTAACCCTTTAACTCCTTGAATGCTAGAGTGGTCTCTAATGAAAAACAGTGCTTTAAATGCTTGAATGCTCAAGCAGTCTCTAATGAATAGCAATGGTTTGCAGACCTCTCTAGCTTTCAAGCCCCATTTCAATCAATGGGAATGTTTTTCCTTTGTATTGCCACTCAGACCAACTTCACTGTTCTTACTGCATACTAGCGAATGGTTCACAATGTTGCCCATGTGATTAGGTGCACCATGTGAATCAGGGACCCTGTGGACCTCTGCAGCGATGAGTCTCATTGTAGTGATTTTCACAGGAGCAAAAATTGCCAATTTCCACCCCCTGCTGCCTCTGGGTGGGGCAGACAGTGAGCCAGAAACCACTTTGATTTTTACATATATATATAGATTTAAACATATGCAATCTGTCTATTGAAACACACTTTCACCATGGCCTTTTTGTTGTGTTTTCTGTCTTCAAGTCATGTTTTCTGGGAGGAAGCAGGATCTGACTTCTGCCCTGATAATATCCCTGATTAAACTTCATCGGGTTTGATCGTTGTGTACTTAAATTTTCCACAGATGTTGCACTGTGGTCACCCTTAACACAGAGTGTTCCTGACTAAGAAAACAGCATCACTCTCCCTTGTATTGCTTAGCAATACATTGGATGCCTTTCTGTGGGTTAGGGGAGGTCTGCTCTTTTTGCTGTTGTATGAGGATGAACATGTCCTTTCTTCTCTTCTCATGCTATCCCCAAAACATTGGAAGTTTACTCCAGAACACAGTTTACTGTCACATACATTTTGTTTGTTGACAAAGGTGTCAGCAGAGCACACACACAAATATACATCTCTCTCATGTGCATAGACGTATGCACATACATATATACACATGCACACACAGATACACCTCTGTCCCTCATGTGCATACACATATGCACATACATATATACACATGTACACACACGCATACCCACATATACATGCACATAAACACACACATGCACACAAACGTACACAAACATACTCAGGCATACATACACACACACACACACATATACGGTTAGGGAAAAAATGATTTGATCCCCTGCTGATTTTGTATGTTTGCCCACTTACAAAGAAATGATCAGTCTATAATTTAATGGTAGGTTTATTTGAACAGTGAGAGACAGAATAACAACAAAAAAATCCAGAAAAACGCATTTCAAAAAAGTTAGAAATTGATTTGCATTTTACTGAGTGAAATAAGTATTTGACCCCTTTGCAAAACATGACTTAGTAGTTGGTGGCAAAACCCTTGTTGGCAGTCACAAAGGTCAGATGTTTCTTGTAGTTGATCACCAGGTTTGCACACATCTCAGGAGGGATCTTGTCCCACTCCTCTGTGCAGATCCTCTCCAAGCCATTCGAGGCTGACGTTTGGCAACTTGAACCTTCAGCTCCCTCCACAGATTTTCTATGGGATTAAGGTCTGGAGACTGGCTAGGCCACTCGAGGACCTTAATGTGCTTCTTCTTGAGCCACTCCTTTGTTGCCTTGGCCGTGTGTTTTGGGTCATTGTCATGCTGGAATACCCATCCACGACCCATTTTCAATGCCCTGGCTGAGGGAAGGAGGTTCTCACCCACGATTTGAGGGTACATGGCCCCATCAATCTACTCTTTGATGCAGTGAAGTTGTCCTGTCCCCTTAGCAGAAAAGAGCTTGATTTTGGTCTCATCTGACCACAACACTTTCACCCAGTTCTCCTCTGAATCATTCAGACAGGCCTGTACATGTGCTTTCTTGAGCAGGGGGACCTTGATGGCACTGCAGGATTTCAGTTCTTCACGGTGTAGTGTGTTACCAATTGTTTTCTTGGTGACTATGGTCCCAGCTGCATTGAGATAATGGACAAGATCCTCCCGTGTAGTTCTGGGCTAATTCCTCACTATTCTCATGATCACTGAAACTCCACGAGGTGAGATCTTGCATGGAGCCCCAGACCGAGGGAGATTGACAGTTATTTTTTGTTTATTCCTTTTGAGAATACTCACACCAACTGTTGTCACCTTCTCACCAAGCTGCTTGGTGATGGTCTTGTAGCCCATTCCGGCCTTGTGTAGGTCTACAATCTTGTCCCTGACATCCTTGGACAGCTCTTTGGTCTTGTCCATGGTGGAGAGTTTGGAATCTGATTGATTGATTGTTTCTGTGGACAAGTGTCTTTTATACAGGTAACAAGCTGAGATTAGAAGCATTCCCTTTAAGAGAGTGATCTTAATCTCAGCTTGTTACCTGTATAAAATACACCTGGGAGTCAGAAATCTTGCTGGATGATAGGGGTTCAAATACTTATTTCACTCAGTATAATGCAAATCAATTTATAACTTTTTTGAAGTGCTTTTTCTGGATTTTTTTGTTATTCTTTCTCTCACTGTTCAAATAAACCTACCATTAAAATTATAGACTGATCATTTCTTTGTCAGTGGGCAAATGTACAAAATCAGCAGGGAATCAAATAATTTTTTCCCTCACTGTAAACGCACATATACATACACACACATCCATGCACATGCACACATATAAACACACACATGCAGACACACAAACACATACATACATGTACACATGCACACAAAAAACACATGTACAAAGAAAGTAGCACATATCCTAATAATGACTTCTTGACATATTTTATGTTTATGGGGCTTTATGCACAATGGAAAAGTGGGACAAGTCTGGAGCAAACCAATTGGCTTTTAACCCCTTGAATGCTAGTGAGGTCTCCAGCGCCTTGCAAAGCTATTTAAATCAAAGAGAGTTTTCTGAATGTTTACAGTATATCTCCCCTACAGTGCTGTTGGTTTGCTCAAAAATGACCCTCCTTTTCATTGCCCATAAGGCCCAAAGTGTGTATTTGTGACAGTAGCAAAGGTTTGTTGACTGCATTTTATCTTCTTCCTTCAGGATTCGCAGGCACACCAGGATACCTGTCCCCTGAAGTCCTAAGGAAAGACCCCTATGGGAAGGCAGTGGATCTCTGGGCATGTGGTAAAACATGAATTGCACCCATATAGTTGCTTGTATGAAAATACAAATCTTAGTGCTGCCATGACACAGTTTTTTCTGCATACCTTTGTCAAGAGGTTTTCTTTAACTTGAAGAAGCCAAAATTCACAGCGCTAATTCACATTAATTTATACATATAATCTACAGATATAAGTTGAGAACCCAAGTGAATAAATACAGATAGCAGCAAGAAATGTGGGAGTTCTCCAAGCTCTCCAAGATTAGGCCGAAGCCTAAACAGAAACCCAAAACCAAACCAAATCTGCACTCCTCCATATAAGCTATCCAAGTGTGAACCCTGTATAAAGCATATTGTATACCACTTTAATAAATTTGGGGTCTCTGTTGCATAGTTTGGCCAACGTATGTTTAAGCCCGCCTGCCACGTCAAGGCTCCCCAATACAAGGCGAGTAGCTAACTTGACACATTCATCCTATCTGAAGGTGAGTCTTAACATGAAGTTGTTTTTAAATGTGGTAAATGTTTTTAAAATATGCCCAATGTGTTATGTACAAGAAATCTCAGCTCATAAGAAATGCTTTGTCAGGGATGTTTTTAATCTAGATAGGATGATTGTGTGAAGTTAGGAACTTGCCTTGTATTGGGGAGCGTTGACGTGGCAGGTGGACTTAAACATACTTTGGCCAAACTATTCAACAGAGACCCCAAATCTATTAAAATGGTATACAATATGCTTTACATAGGGTTCACACTTGGATTTCTTTAATGTGAAGAAGTTATCTTTTCTTGCAGTCGTTAGGCAAATTGTGAGATATTGCACCTCATCCTGGAGTAACATTCCATTGACTTGAGGGGGAAATTACCACCTAAAAATGATTAACCCTTTGTGAGGTAATGGTCCTCATCTTGGTATCAAATGCCATTTACTGAGGTGGAAATTACAACCTAAACAAATCATAAAACCCTTTGTGAGGTATTATACATCATACTGGTATCAAAAGCCATTCACTGAGGGGGAAATTACAATCTAAACAAATCATATAACCCTTTGTGAGGTATTATACATCATACTGGTATCAAAAGCCATTCACTGAGGGGGAAATTACAATCTAAACAAATCATATAACCCTTTGTGAGGTATTATACCTCATACTGGTATCAAAAGCCATTCACTGAGGGGGAAATTACAATCTAAACAAATCATATAACCCTTTGTGAGGTATTATACCTCATCCTGGTATCAAATGCCATTTACTGAGGGGGGAATTACAACCTAAATAAATCATATAACCCTTTGTGAGGTATTATACCTCATCCTGGTATCAAAAGCCATTCACTGAGGGGGAAATTACAATCTAAACAAATCATATAACCCTTTGTGAGGTATTATACCTCATCCTGGTATCAAATGCCATTTACTGAGGGGGAAATTACAACCTAAACAAATCATATAACCCTTTGTGAGGTATTAAACCTCATCCTGGTGTCTAATGCCATTTACTTAGTGGGGACATTACCACCTAAAATTCATGTAAAGGATCAGTAAACTTTTTTATAAAAACCTATATGTTACAGATATATTGCTGCTGAGTACAAGGGTACTCCCACTGCTGTCAGTTGTTTTATTAAAAAGTTCTAACAGTTTAACTCTTTGAGTGCCAGAAGGGCTCTGCAATGCTTTCCATACTCCTCTGGCATTCAAAGGGTTAAACTGTCAGGAAGTGAAAAAGCTGTTACAATCACATAATAATAATGTAATAATAATAATAATAATAATAATAATAATAGTAATAGCGAACTGTTATATTAACAGTTGTCTCTAGAGAACTGTTGTCAGTGACTCACCTTTCCCATAGAATGCAATAGAATTACTGTCTGAACACCAGGCGAACTATAGATTATCTTTATGGCCACTAGAGGGCACTGTTATTTAAAACAACCCAACCATTTAAACTATACTAGCTCTAGAAAGACATCTCACAGCAGCTGGGGTACCCATATTTTACTTAGAAGTAAAAGCCCTACAATATCTCTTTAAATCCCTTATGACAAAGGGATTTTTCTCTGTAAATGATTTTATATACCACAGAATAGGAGGCTAATGAAGGTGTTCCAGTACTATGGTGAGCAGAGGGCCAGAGAAGGAAGAGCTGGGAATAATGCATTTAACCCTTTGAGTGCCAGAGTGGTAACACTCTGGCACACAAAGGGTTAACTACAGGAGGGAAAAAAATATAGGTTAAACAGTGGTTAATACTGCAATTAGCTTTGCTGCAACAAACTAATTAACCCTTTGATAGCCAGAGGGATATCCAAAGCATTGTTTTGCTTTGCAATGCTTTGTATACCCCTCTGACACTCAAAGGGTTAACCTATGTGGGGATATAGAATTTACAGGTCACTATGACATAGATTTGTTGACAGCTGATCAGTATGCAGTTCCATCAAATTCCAGTTACCGATATTCTGATAGAAGCAAAAACATACATTTTTCTTTCAGTTATTTTAAATCCTTTGGTGCTCTGGTTGTATCCAATGCATTACCTCTCAATGTGTGCATGCTCCCTTAGCATCCAGGTGGCTAAATTATTGCTTTAACGGTATTTTGTTTAACTCTTTAAAAGGATAGTAATGTTTCACAAAAACAGCAGCTCCAATTAATCTTCATGGTATTTGGGCCCTGAAGAGTGATATTTCAATACTGTCAGAGTTGTAGTATAAGAGTAATTGAATGATAAAGTATCCCCCTCCCGCCCCTTTTACCTAGTATAAGCCTCCTCCCCTCAGATGTGGAATCTGGTCTTGCGACCAGAGAGGTCACAGCAAGGGACAATCTCCTTACTGTGAGCATAAGGAAAACCCTGCCCCCCTTAACAGTCTTGCTGTTCTGAGGTGAACAGTGTTACATCAGTAAAAGGGGCGGGAGGGGGATACTTTATCATTCAATTACTCTTGAACTGCAACTCTGACAGTACTGAAATTACACTCTCCATGGCCCAAATACTATGAAGATTAATTGGCGTTGCTTTTATTATGAAACATTACTATCCCTTTAAAGGTGAGCAGTGCATTGCAGGAAAACACTAACTGGTACTGTATGAGAATGATTTAACTCTTTGAATGCCAGAGAGGTAGACATGCAATGCTTTGGAGAGCTCTCTGGCACTCAAAGGGTTAACCCTTTGAGTGCCAGAGGGGTAAGCAACGCATTGCTTTGCAATGTGTTGCATACCCCTCTGGCACTCAAAGGGTTAATAAAACAAACAGGGGAAATACTTGAAAAAACATCTGTACCACTGGGGATAAATAACAATTCCTTAACTTCACATAAGCCATTTGCAAGGTGTTTCACACCCCTCTGGCACTCAGAAGGTTAACATGGAGTTTTTATCCCTTGAATCCTAGAGAGGTCTTCAGAGCATTATAAACCATGTGTTGGAGACCTCTCCAGCATTAAAGTGGTTAAAAGTACCATTTAAATCAAGGGGAATTTTTATTTGGCCAATATGGTGCAGTTGGTTTGTTCCAGTCCTTTTTAACAATTTAAGCGCCAGTGAAGTATCGTACGCATTGCAAAGCAATGCATTCCATACCCCTCTGGCACTCAAAGGGTTAATAAATGAGCGATAAACTTTTTTTTTATGAAATAAATATATCACAAGGCTTCTCCTGCTGTGACCTATGTCATAAGGCTCCTAGTAATGGGAGATTTTCAATCAAAAGTTATTACAACTCACTTTTTGCAACCCTATAAGTGCCAGAGAAGTATCCATTGCTTTGAGTTGCAATGCCTTGGGTAGCTCTCTGGCTCTCAAAGAGTTAATAAACTGCAATTTTGTATTGTGGTCACCAGGTACTGTTACTGTTCCTATCATTACTCTGGAAAGCCGTAGTCAAAGATAAAGCAATGCGTTGGAGACATTTACATGAATATGGGCAATGTTTATTTGTCCGCTGTGGGACAGTTGGGTTGCACCTGAATTACTCCTCTTTTGTTTTGTGCATAAAGCCCTTGGGGTCTTGCTTATTATTTATATCATATATATTTCTTTCCTGGCCAGGGGTTATTCTGTATATTTTACTCGTTGGCTACCCACCTTTCTGGGATGAAGACCAGCACAGATTATACCAGCAGATCAAAGCTGGTGCTTATGATGTAAGTGAAGATAAAATAACCAACTACCACATGCTCAGTACGAGTATAACATGTCTACATAATGACACTGGTACTCTATGGATGACTATACACTGGTGAGATTTGCTGCACAGGAGCAAGAACTGGCACCCATTCTGGCATGATGATTATATGATTTACGTCTTTAGACTCATTCCAAGTTTCATATATAAAGCCTTTTTGTTTACATACAGGATGTCACTCATACTTTTGGTGTTCCACATGCTGGTTAGTGGTAAGGTCCAAAGCTCAAACTGTTAATTCGTATATTAGCTGGGCCATACAATTATGGTGGTGCTACCACCTAGGATACCTGACACTATAAGGCAGAGTAAGCAACTCTGGCACAATAGCTTTTGGAGTCTACAATTCACATCATCACCAACCTGCTAACAGCTATACATCCCAGAATATATAAACATAATCACAGTATAACAATATATAATGTTTTAGGACCTAAGGGGCTTGGTTGAGACTAATCCTGGGGTCTGACCATCCCGATTTCTCCTCTGCCATGAACTCAACTGTTTGAAAAACTAAACCTCTATCTACCTGCCAGGACCTTTTTTATATATACCCCCCCTCCACAAATAGTGGGAAAAAGGATGTGTGTAAAGGGAATACTATGCAGGGGTGCCCTGATGCTTATGGTTATATAGTTGATGAGGTTTTTTCAACATATCTACAGTATCTGCCTACACAGCATCCCATGGCAAAGAATTCCACATCTTAATGTCATTACTGCAAAAAAGGTTTCCTTTGTTGAAGTTTAAATCTCTGTCCTTAATGGATACCCCTGTGTTTTTGTTGACCTCATTGACAAGAGTTCATTCCCTTACTAGAATTTTTTTTTTGGCTTTGAATGTAAATTTTATATAGCAATACATTCCCAGTAGATGTTTTTATAATATAAGCAAACCCAATATTCCTACTCTACATTCATAGCTAAAATCCTGTTCCCTTTAATAATATATAATATTCATACCCCGAGTGGATGCATTATTTATAATATAAACAATCCCCGATTTGCCTAGTCTACATTCATAGTCAAAATCCTCTGTTCCATTGAATAATTTATCTGCACATCTCTATGCTTTTCCCCGTTCCATATTGTCTATTATAAAATGTACTTACTAAAATAATATATGGTGAAATTGTTACAAAAAGTTATTGGTAAGAGACTGTCACAAAGTCTGTTTTGCATCTGTAACCATCCATTCCGTAGGATTAAATCAATTCACTACAGTAGTTTGTCTGCCTCCTCCTTAATAATATGAATTTTGAATATTTTGACAGACAAGTATCTGAGCTTTATTTGAGATTAATGCAAAGGGGCTATGATAAAGGTTATTTGGACAGAGAGTTATCAAGAGCTAAAGTATTGTAGAGATCATCCTTTTCATTTCAATATTCATCACAGGCAAGTAATATTCGCAAAGCCATATGTGGTAATCCAACCCTCACTACAGATCGAGTGTAAGGACCTATTTGTGGTGAGAAGCCAATTGTCACATATAAGAAGTGTAAAAGTTAAAGGGATTATTTTACTGATATTTAGAGAAAAAACCTTTACATTGGTTGGAATCTGGGAAACTAAAGTACAGTTTCCAGTGTATTAATTGTCAAGATTGTGATAATTCGAAACAAGAGTTCTTAAATCTAGTAGGGTTCAATTTAAAACTGAATAATCTACTAACTTGTAGAACCAATTATATATGAAATAGATTTCACAACATAAATGTAGTATAGATAAATTTAAATCTACTACTAGATTCATAATACTCCCTTTAAAGAAACTCATGCAGGGGTAATAATAAATTAACATTTATGGCAGTTAAAAGATTTCATGTATGCAAAAGAGGAAGCAATAGGTGAATGTGAATTACTTTTCAGCATTTTTTACAGTAATTTTACTTGTGTTAGTTTTATATATTCTTTATGTTTTAATATTGTGATCTAGAGGGATCCAGGTGCTGGACAAATTTTATGGTAGGTTACATTAAAAACCACATTGCATTGTGGGTAGCAGCAAAAATGTAAACTGCCCAGGCAAAGTGGCATCTGTTTGATTATATGGTGCCTTGCCAAAGTGGCTGTGTACTGCAAAGCAGCTGCCAGCAAATTTTCACCCCCAGTGTCCCAACACATATTTTGCCAGCAATTTAACTCTTTGGGTGAATAAAACATCTGAGATTTATGGCGAGTGCCTGCTCTGTCTTCTTTATGATATGAATTAATACTGAGTCTGATGGGTGTGAGCAAGCAGCACCACTTTGAGAGATCAAATATCGCTAACAGCTGAGATTATATCAGAGCATTAATGAACTCAGTGAATTCCTATCTGAATTGTGTCCAGTCCAGTCCCAAGAGAATATTACTTGTGTTTAAATGCAGAAGAGTGTGAATTCCTTTCCTTCTCCCCATTTGTTTTGTCTATTAAAAGAATGGGACAAAAACTGTTTGCCATAGAGCGTATTGTCACATGAAGGAAGAACAATACAGCATTAGGACTTACCTAAACATATGTCCCTCATACAGCAGTCTAGTTTCTCCAAATGTAGTAAGTAAAGGCAAATGAATATATAATTCAGAAAATATACATGAGCAGATATTGCTGTACGAAGGACTCCTAAATGAAGAGTCTCTAAGTCTAAGTACTGTTAAATATATTAAGACACCCTTCTGCATTGTTTGCTTCTTCATGGTAAATGACTGAGCTACACAGCTCATACAGTTTATTAATTTGTTTTTCTACTGACAGCCTCCCTACTCTTAAAGGGAAAGTATAGGATGGATACAAGAACCTTTTAAACCACTGGCTTTGCCCTGGGAGCTATGGGAACATAGTTTATGTAGCTTAAATCTCACCCTTTCTCTCATGATTTACTGTGCATATCACCAATATCTTCACAGCTGGGTGACATCAGCATCTTAGTTTGTGTTCATAGGAGCTTTCTCACCTTTCCATAGAAAACCCATAGAAGACCTGCGTCAGGAAATTTTCTATCAATGGGCTTCTATGGGAAGGATAGAAAACTCCCATGAGCACTGAGCAAGATTCTGATATCTCCCAGCTGTGAAGATATTGGTGATCTGCACAGAAAATCTAGAGAGAACTGGTGAGTTCTAAGCAATGGAAGCTCTATTGCTATTACTCTTAAGGCATTGCTAGTGGTTTAAAAGGGTCTTGTATTGACTATATACTGCCACTTGAAGTTTCTTCTCAGATTTAAAGGAGAACTAATAGCTCCTAAAAATAACGACCTTTACTAATGTAACATGGCCAAAATATCCCAATGGCGCCTATCAATTTTGCCCTTGTTCAAGAGATAACAGCTTCAAACAACTCTCGATGTGATCATGTCCATGGAGGTGGACATGACAGTTACTAGCAGGACCACAGGATCCTAAAGTTTGCCACTGACATAGTAATCTCAAAGGGACAGTAATACTTAAGATGTGAAAAAATATATGTTGTAGGGTTTATGTCCCCGAATAAAACAAGAGTACTCCCACTGCTGAGAGATATTTTATTAAAAAATTATAACAGCTCAACCTTGAATTTTTTAGGTGCAGTATCACAGTGGCCTGAAAATGTACTGTGGCGCTGTTGCTACACCATCCTATGGAGATTTATGGTCTACGGACCACAGCAGTCCATAGGATGGTGTAGCAACAACAACAACACTGTACATTTTCAGGCCACTGTGATATTGCACCTAAAAATTTCAAGTCTGAGCTGTTATAATTTTTTAATAAAATATCTCTCAGCAGTGGGAGTACCCTTGTTTTACTCAGAGGGATAAACCCTACAACATATATTTTTGTTAACATTTTAAGTATTACTATCCCTTTAATTTGGCTCATGTACTCTGCCTGCTTCAGTTTTGAAAAAACTTCAAGCAACTGTCATTACTTCCTCCATGGACATGACATTCGGCGCTTTTTGAACAAAGGTACAAGGGCAAAGCACAGAGGGGACATTAGGATTTTCTGAAAAATAAGTGTGGGATATTATTAGAGATGTTAGTTTCAAGATTTCTGACATTTTGCATGATTCTTTTAATTTTCCTGTCCCTTCTATACTCTTCTACAATATATCTGTTTTTGTCTACTAGTTTCCTTCACCCGAATGGGACACGGTGACCCCAGAAGCTAAAGATCTCATCAATAAGATGCTGACCATTAACCCTTCCAAGAGAATCACTGCAGCAGAAGCACTAAAGCACCCATGGATCTCTGTGAGTCAGCCCTCCCCTTTTAATTACTTTTATTCACACTGGACCCACATAATTGTTTCAAGGATTCTTTTGGATTCCAAAGTAAATAAACAGAGAGACACATAGGTAATCACAGATTTATTATCAGTAAGCATATAATACGCAATAAGCAGATAATACTTATCAGCCAATTATCTCAGCACATATGGGAGTGCTCCTTGATGGATCTGGCCACCGCCCATACAGTCTTGAACAGACACACAGCAGGACACGTCTCATGCATGTTCCCGATGAAGCTCTAAACTAGTCCCCACGTTACCCAGTTCTTTATACCCTTTATCACCCACTGAGAAGGATGCTTTGACCTATCAAATTAGAGTGCCAACAACCTACATCACCATTCCATGCCTAGATTGTGCTCTGCGGCTGCGAGGGTTAATGCAGTCTGCAAAAATCAGCACTTATATTATTGCTGCATAGCCTTGAAAATGTAACATGCACAGGAAGCAGATGATAAACATGTTATGCATAGAAGATTTTTAGGAAATGCATTAACCCTTTCTTGCTTGGGATGGGACCATATTTTATACATCCTCATACAATCACTAAGATAAAGACAAGCAATTATGGAAGAAACCAACTGCACCATAGGGAGGAATTGACAATTCACACTGATTTAAAATGTTTTTTTTTTAACCCATTGAATGCTAGAGTGGTCTACAGTGCATTTCACCGCAGTGCATTGGAGATCTCTCTTGCATTCAAGGGGTTAAAAGCCCCATTTTTAAATCAATAGGACTTGGTGAGATTTTCATTTCCCCCTTATGGTGCAGTCAGTTTGCTCCAGAATTCCACCTCTTCAGTTGAGGAATAAGCATATCTGGGAACTTCTTCCCCTTAAGGCCCTGGAGAGGGTTCATGTGCTGCCGACGAGAGGGATGTCAATGATGCAATTAGCATCATAAAGGTGGTAGGGCTTAATCTGGTGGATGGGGTTTAGTTGTCTTTGGTCATGAAGTGGGCGGGAAGTGGTTGGGAAGTGGCCAGAACAGGGTGGGAAGGAGGAGAACTGAGCGGGAAGTGGATGGAACAGGGTGCGATAGAGAAGAAACTCACCACTGCAGAGAATCAGCATCTGTCCTCGGAGACCCAATAACTCAGTCTAAAAAACCTGAGTTCCTGGGGCAGATCCGGAGAGTTCCCAAGTATGTGAATAAGGCCCATTGTTTCATACCATGGACAACAGAGAGATATTCATTGTATTGCAGTCCTGTTACCCAAGATTATTACCCTTTATCTTTGTTTCTTTTTCATCTGTTTACCAACTCTAATTTTCATTTCTCCTCTTGCTTTTTTTTTCAGCACCGTTCCACAGTGGCTTCATGCATGCACAGACAGGAGACAGTGGACTGCCTGAAAAAGTTCAATGCCAGGAGGAAACTAAAAGTGAGTGTAAAAATATAATAGATCAGTTATATGGAGAAGTGTCACCACTGCTGTCACCAGCATACTGCAACACACTAACAACTCCTACTAATAAACCCCGGTTTATCTTAATCTGCACAGTATATCCTAATGGCCATTATGAATCAATTGTATGGGGATTTGTTATCCAAAATTAATCCACAATTAGTACTAGGAAAAGTTTTACATAAAACTGCAGACTAGAAAAGATATGGAATACAAGATTTAATGCAGGAAAACACAAAGTTTCTCATATGGTAAGTACAAATAAACATGCTATTTATGTACTTAAAGGGATAGTAATACTTAAAATGTAAAAAAAAAATGTTGTAGGGTTTATCCCCTGAGTAAAACAAGAGTACTCCCACTGCTGAAAGGTGTTTCATTCAAAAGTTATTAATTTTCAAAGTTGAATTTTTTAGGTGCAATATCACAGTGGCCTGAAATTGTACAGTGGAGCTGTTGCTACACAATCCTATGGACAGCTCTGGTCCCGGGACCATAAATCTCCATTTTTTTTTTTTTTTATTTAATTTTTTTCTCAACCTAATTTACATTGTAAATATACAGATATCATGATGATGGAGGAAGTCATAATTCTATTTTTGCTGCACTTAAATACCCCAAACTCTTTGCCTACCACAAAGAATTAAGCGTGCCTCCATAAAAATTATAGTCAGTACTAATTAATGATTAGTTTTGGACAACAAATCCACACACAGTTGATTCATAGTTGCCATTCTGCTCAAATTAAGATACGTAAGGGTTTATCATTAGGAGGTGTTAGTGTTCCATAAATATCATAATTAAAAATAGGAAAATGTATAAATGTTGTTGTAGAGTCACTGGATTATATGAACAAAAACAAGAGAAGAGTAATTCTGGAACAAATCAACTGCACCTCGGGGATACTAGAAAGGTCTTCAATGTTTTGAAGACCTCTCTAGCATTAATTAATTGAAGCAGTCCAGTCCTCAAATGGTTAAACTCTCTGAATGCTAGAAAGGACTCAAACACATTAAGAACCACTGCACTGGAGACCTATCTCAAAAGCATGTGATTAAATGGATAGTAATGTTTAATACTGGGAAAAAGATATATATATATATATATATATATATATATGCTGTATATATAGACAGCTGCACTCACAAAAGCTTACAACCAATAATAATAATAGTTTGGTGCACGTCCCCTAAAATAAGATAATCAAAAAGTGTACTCAGCCTAGGATACTCCAAGCTTCGTAACGGAACAGCACTCAATAAGTAGTAGAAAGTAGATTTATCAATTTATTGCATCCATCTAGCCAAACGTTTTCGGTCCTGTCGAAAACGTTTGGCTAGATGGGTGCAATAAATTGATAAATCTACTTTCTACTACTTATTGAGTGCTGTTCCGTTACGACGCTTGGAGTATCCTAGGCTGAGTACACTTTTTGATTATATATATATATATATATATATATATATATTGTAGGGTACTCCCACTGCTGAGTAGTGTTTTATTCAGATGTTATTGTAGATGAAATGTGCATTTTCTGGGTGCAGTACCCCCATGGCCTAACATTTTATGTTGGTGCTGTTGTAACAGCAGTCCATGAACAGCTCTGGTCAGTTGACCATAAACGTCCATAGAATGCTGTAGCAACAGCAAGACGGTAAAATATCAGGCCATGGAGATACTGCACCCAAAGAAATGAAAGTCTGAGCTGGAATATTTTTGAATAAAACATCTCAGCAACAGTATAAGTACCTTCAGCAGGATAAACTCGTCATTTACTTTTTTAAATATTAAGCATTACTAGCCCTTTAAGTCCAATGACATGCTAGGACTGTTACAGTACTTTAAAGGAGCAGTAAACTTTTTTATGAAAACCTATATGTTATAGAGCTTTTCCTGCTGAGTAAAACAAAGGAACTCCCACTGCTGTTAGTTGTTTTTTTTTTCAAATGTTATAAAAGTTCAAATAATCAGGAAGTTAGTTTACTCTGTGTTTACTTCCTGAAAGTTGTAACGGACAGGAAGTGACCTGGCAGTTTCTAGCACATTTTATGGAGAACTGTATGTCACCGATTGTGCTCTCCATTAGAATGTAACAGAATAACTAATGGAAATTTGACCACTAGAGGGCACTGATATTATAAAAAAAACATGGATTTAAACTGTAATAACTCTGGAAATATGCATATCACATCAATGGGAGTACCCTTACTTTACTCAACAAGAGATACCCTAAAACATATATTTTTTTCATTAAAAAAGTTTACTGCTCCTTTAAGGACTAGTGATGGTCCTAGCATGTCATGAGTTAAATGATTAAAGCGAGCCTGAAGGAGCACTGTGGTAATGTCAGGAGCCTTAAACTGACCTCTCCAAGACCAGAGCAGTCAATTTCAGCCTTTCCCCCGGCGAGCTGACACTTGTGATTGCTCGCATGTGCTGGTTCAGCCAATGAAATGGCTTTGGTCCTCTCTCATAAAAAAAAACCCTAGTCCTTAAGGGGTTAAAATCCCTTTTAAATATGTCTGAGTTTGAAGAATATTTATGTGTTCCGTATAATGTAGTTGATTTGCCTCCAAATTATTATAGTTTTGCCTTTGACAGCCCACTATGATAACATATGTTGAAGGCAGACATTTAAAGTGATAGTAATGTTTCACAAAAACAGCAGCTTCAATTAATCTTCATAGTATTTGAGCCATAGAGAGTGTTATTTCAATACCGTCAGAATTGTAGTTCAAGAGTAATTGAATGATAAAGTTTCCCCCTACCGCCGATTTTACCTGGTGTAACACTGCTCTCCTCAAATGTGGAATCTGGTTGCTTGACCAGACAGATAACAGCAAAGGACAATCTTCTTACTGTGAGAACAATGAAAAACCTGCCCCCCCTTGACAGGTTTTTCAGCTTTTTCCCTTATCTTGATTGAAGATTGTCCCTCTCTGCAATCTACCTGGACACTCCCTGTTGCTCTGATCTGAGCAGTGTTACATCAGTAAAAGGGGCGGGAGGGGGATACTATCATTCAATTATTCTTGAACTACAAATCTGACATACCACTCTCTATGGCTCAAATACTATGATGATTAATTAGAGCTGCTTTTATTATAAAACATTACTATCCCTTTAAGGCTAAGTCATAAAGAAAAATATTCTGGGGCAAACCATTTGCACTGCAGGGAAGTACTAAAAATTCCCATTGATTTAAACAGGAATGTTAAACCCTTGAAAGCTAGAGAGGTTCCAATGCAAAATGCAATCAATGGAAGTTTTTTTGTGACATTTTTAATTCTCCCCTGTAGTGCAATTGGTCTACCCCAGAACACCTCCACTTTTCTTTTGAACACACTCCCCTGATTAGAGTACCGATACATAAGGCACAGGTTTTCACTGATGTGATCATATTTCAAGTGCATCCTATCATGTAATGGCTAAATGTTGAATTGGGAGAAATCTCCAGAATCAAAAAGGACAGGCTTGAGACACAAGCAATCCAGGTATATATCAGAAAATAGAAACCTGTAGTGCAAAAACATCTGAATAATATAATATGATGTGAAGAAGTGATATACACATTATATAAGGTAGCTATAAGGTAAGAATACATCTCCACCTAAGTTTAAGTATAAAACAAAATAACCAAGATAATTACGCTAACACAACTAATAAGAGAAGGCAATGGCTCTGAATAATCCCTTACAATAATTTATTAAAAAATTAAAACCCCATACATAAACTAACCATGACAAAACCATCCAAATCTGAAATAAGACAAGAACGTTATCCTATACCTCACAGGGGCTCCTCCCCAACCCGACCGCAAACAAATCTCGGAAACGCAGCACAGAGATGTACGGGAAGAAACTGTTCACAATACTAGTGTAGCCAAGCAAATATACAATCTGTAATAAGATTATTCAGAGCTGTTGCCTTCTCTTTTTACTGGTGTTGGGGTAATTCTCTTGGTGTTTTTGTTTTATATATCAGAATTGACCAGCCATTTTGCCAATTTAACCCCTCCTATCCAAAAGAGGTCTCAGATGCATTGCTTTGTATCAGGGGCGGATTGTAGGGGAATACCCGCAGGGCATTTTTTTTTTAAAGCAGCCCACTAGCTGCACCGATGTCCCTATCAACGCCCCCTTGTGGGCCCTGTGCGGCATGGGAGAGCAGGCGCCAGGATATTTTGTCATATCCTGCACTCTGCATTAACCCTTTGAGTGCCAGAGGGGTACGCAAGGCATTGCAAAGCAATGCGTTGAGTACCCCTCTGGCACTCAAAGGGTTAACAAGGAAAGCAAACGCTGTCACAGAGAGGGCCTTTGGTAACACAGACCTCTCCTTCAAAATATCGTGGGACGGTGAGGTGAGGTCCTCTGATCTCCCCCACCGGCCCATGATCTAGCGGCCCCCCGAGGGATGCCCGATCCCCCAGTAGGACAATCCGCCCATGCTATGTAATGCCTTTGAGCTTTTTAGATTCCAAAAGGTAAATTGATCTTGTACGAATATGCTTACTAATCTCTTCATACAGTGTGCGCTAATGAGCATGGATCTATTTCAAAAGTGTTGCTTCCTGAGCAGGAGCAAAATAGTAACTCAGTGAAACAGGATCAGTTTAACCCCTTTTATGATACATGCATCTTCAATGCATTGCCAAGCAATGGCTTGGAGACATTTCTTGTTTCCAAGATGTCAATCCAAAACTGGAACAATTCTATGATGAGTCCAGACTCCTACATAGAAGTGTGTTTTATATACATATATATTCCTGCATCCTCTTTACCGGCTCTTAAAACTCCTAGGGGATTATGCACTAAGCTCTGACAGAGTGGTAATAATGTGGAGATGACTCCTCCAATGATATTCCCTTCTACAGTTTGTATGTTTTTCTATGGAGCCAATGCACTGATCTCTAAAGCTGGAGAAATCTTAGTGCATTGGTTCTATAGAATTCATAGTACTGGGAGAGTTTAGAACACTGGAGAAGTCATCTCCACGTTATCTCCTGTTTATCACCTCTTTACCACACCGTAGTGAATCTCTCTCCTAGATAGCTCCCAAAAATTCTATCTTGTTAAAAATGTTATATTTTTGTCCACCCTGGGTTAATTACAAGTCAATAAATAATGATAAATGAAAGAGAATTTACTGATTATATATGCAAAGATTCCCATACTTTAAAACATTACTGCATGTAATGCTTTATCAGTAGGATGGGGCCCAGAGGAAGCACTGCTCCCTTCCTTTTCACAGAGGGTAAAGGTAAATGGTTTCCTTCAGCCTTATAGAACATATCACATGCGTATTAACCCTTTAAGTATACCCAAAAACTCATATACTATCCCAGGAAGGTGTAGCACTAAACACTGATTCTAGTGCCTGGTTTAGAGTAGAATTGTATTTGTACATCAATGGGCCCTTATACATAAACATAATGTGAGTCATTCTGGAACAAACCAACTGAATCATAGGGGAGGGGGATTCCCTTTTATATCAATGGGCCTTTAAAAGCCCCATTTAAATCCAAGGAAATGCGGACAATTTTTATTTGTCCTCTATGGTTGATTTGCCCCAGAATTGCTCAGGCCGTATGTCTGGGAATATTACAATAGGAGCAATTCTGGAGCAAACCAACTGCATCATAGGGGACACATAAGCATTCTAAAATGTTTAAAAGGGTCTTTTAATCCCTTGAATGCTAAAGAGGTATCAATGCCTCAAATACCTCTCCAGTATTCAAGGAGTTAAAAAAAATAATTGGGAATTTTCATTTGTCCCGATGGTACTGTTGGTTTACTCCAGAATTGTACCACTTTAGCTTACAGAACTGCACCTATAAAGTCATATAAGTTGTATTGTAGCACTAAATAGAAACATAGAAACATAGAATTTGACGGCAGATAAGAACCATTCGGCCCATCTAGTCTGCCCAATTTCCTACTGTAAAAAAAAAAAAAAACACACAACCTCAAACCTTTTTTGGTCCAGGTTTTATCTGGATATCAGGTGTATTGCTTTCTGTGTGTATCTGTAGAGTATTCTCACGCGTTGCAGCTACTACCTCCTCGGGAACAGTGTCAGTCCTCACAACCGAATCCTATAGAACTCTATACAAAACAGGAGAGTGCAATCTGCCTCTAGGTGTATTCTTAAGAGCAACCAAAGCACCCTACTATAAGTTTGGTACTTACTAGAAGCTGGGGTATGTCTTGCCTCTATGAGAAACAGCGTGCACTGGCTATGTCCCAGGCTAGCAAATTTCCAGATTGGATACTGGGTTCTGTTTGTATTACCTTCCCGAATGGAGACTCCAGGTGATAGAAAATCATTAGTGTTGAGCGAGCACCCCGATGCTCGGGTGTTCGGGTGCTCTGACCGAGCACCCCCGGAGGCTCGAGTGCTCGGCCGAGCACCCGAGCCCCATTGAATTGAATGGGAGGACTCGAGCATTACACCAGGCACCCCCTGCTCTGATGAGGGGAGGGTGCCTGGTCAATGCCCCCCTTCATCTCCACAATGCCCCTCTTCCACAATGTCCCCCTTCCACAATGTCCCCCTTCATCTCCGCAATGCCCCCTTCATCTCCGCAATGCCCCCTTCATCTCCGCAATGCCCCCCTTCCACAATGTCCCCCTTCCACAATGTCCCCCTTCATCTCCACAATGTCCCCCTTCATCTCCGCAATGCCCCCCTTCCACAATGTCCCCCTTCCACAATGTCCCCCTTCATCTCCGCAATGCCCCCTTCATCTCCGCAATGCCCCCCTTCCACAATGTCCCCCTTCCACAATGTCCCCCTTCATCTCCGCAATGCCCCCTTCCATCTCCACATGTCCCCTACCTCCAGTCCCTGGTGGTCCAGCGGAGCGTCTGTAAGATCTGTGCCTCCTTCGGCACAGATCCCTGCCACCCGAACATGGCGGGCGAGCACATGGCGGTACTCGTACGAGTACCGCCATGTGCCGAGCAGAGCGATGCTCGAGCCGATCCTAGCATCGGCCGAGCATGCTCGCTCAACACTAAAAATCATATAAATGTATTAAAACAAAAGAGTAATATTAAAAAGCACAATTGCAATTAAAGTGATAGTAATGTTTAAAAAAACAGCAGCTCCAATGAATCTTCACAGTATTTGGGCTATGGAGAGTGTTATTTCAATATTGTCCGAGTTGTAGTTCAAGAGTAATTGAATGATAAAGTATCCCCTTCAGCCCCTTATACCTAGTGTAAGCCACCTCCCCTCAGATGTGGAATCTGGTGAGCAAGACAGTTCGCAGCAAGGGGCAATCTTCTTACTATGAACATAAGGAAAAGCCTGCCCCCTTGACAGGTTTTTCAGTTTTTTCTTATGCTCACTGAAGATTGTCCCTCTCTGCGATCCATCCGGACAGTCTTGCTGCTCTGAGGTGATCAGTGTTACATCAGTAAAAGGGGTGGGAGGGGGATACTTTATCATTCAATTACTCTTGAACTACAACTCAGACAGGTCCGAAATAACACTTTCCGTGGCCCAAATACTATGAGGATTAATTGAAGCTGCTGTTTTTGTGAAATATTGCTATCCCTTTAACTGTAGATAACCTATGCGTTTCATGGCGTGCACACCACATGCACCTTCTGTTCGGGAAGGTATATCAAGCAGAACCCAGTATTCAGTCTGGAGGTTTGCTAGCCTGCCTCCATAAACAATATCACTAAGATTCACCCCTTGCCTTGACCACTGCACTCAACAGCACTTCTCACTCCCACCCACTGACTGGCTGGTCAGGTGGCAGGAGGTACTTACACCCAATAGCACTTACTCCTCCTGTGTCATACCTACCTTCCTCTAGACTGTAAGCTGTCACGAGCAGAGCCCTCTGATCCTTCTGTTCTCCACACTTGATTGTACTATTTAATACCTCTGTATGTCTACTCGCTACTGTAAAGCGCTGCGGAATTTGTTGGCGCTATATAAATAAAGATTAATAATAATAATAGCCGGTGCATGATGTTTCTCTTAGATGCAAGATATAGAATCAGGTTCTAGTAAGTACCAAATTTATAGTAGGGTGCTTTGGTTCCTCCTAAGAATACACTTAGAGGCAGATTGCGCTCTCCTGTTTTGTATGTATTGTAGCACTGGTATTCATTCAATGAAACCTCTTGGGGACTAGAGGGGTATACTCAATGCACTGGATACATCACTGGCGCTCAAAGGAGTAAAAGTTAACTATAAACTAGGAATAAGTGGCTCTTGGTTTTGCAGTCAATCTCTGCTTTAGTACTCAGCTATTGGTTTCTGATTACAATCTGATAAAGACTTGTGTCACTTATGGGACAACATTCAGTTCCATTGAAGCCCATTTTTTGTTGGGAGGAGGTATGGCCTAGAGACAAGCTTCAGATTAATACATACAGTGGAGACTGCAGATACCATGCAAAAATATATTGATAGATATATGTGATTGCTATATAAAGGACACCTACCTTGGTAAGTTAATCTGTTAAATAAATTAAGAGACACATTGCTAGATCATATTATTTTCCCTTCTGTTTTACTGGTCTCCAACACATGGCATAGCAGAGTACTGCAGTCATCTCTGGCTCCTAGTGATTATTCCATTGCTGCCAAATGAACAATACTTTTCAGTGCCCTCACCATAGGGAAAATAAATTATTACTGTGTATGATGGCTTTGATACTTAACATAAAATATATTTGTGTCACAATTCCAGGGGGCTATTTTAACCACAATGCTGGCAACTCGGAATTTCTCTGGTAAGTGCTCATATACACATCCTATTTCATATATTTTCTTTCCACTTGTGTTCTTTTTTGTGGCTTTGTGGTCTATGTAGCGCATGCTGCCAAAACATGACCCATACTTCACTGTCAACACAGCAAAATCCTTTTCTGAAAATGCAGAAAGGGTTCATTTTTTAACCCATTGAAGCAATGTATTTAACACCCCTCTGACACTGAAGGGACTAAAACCTGTGCTTCGCAACGCAATCAGCTAATTTTAAGCTGCTTGGATACTAACCCTTTGAGTACCAGAGGGGGTACGCAACACATTGCTTTGTAATGCGTTGCGTACCCCTCTGGCACTCAAAGGGTTAAGATATCTCCAGTGCACTGTTTTGCAATGCTTTGGATATTGCATTAAAAATATGAGAGCTTTGCAATGCCATACATACCCCTCTGGCCCCCAAAAGGTTAACATCTGATTGGTTGAAGGAGTAGTAAACCTTTATTATGAGAAAAAAACATATATTATAAGGCTTTTCCTAATAAGCAAAACATGGGTAGTCCAACTGCTTCATGCCAAACAGTGCCGCTGTTCACCAGACAATTCATCTGGTATCCAGACAGTTGTTCTATTATATTCTATGTAGGCTGGCCATATTTCCTTGAGACAAAAATGGGACCGGGTGTGGGACAGATGGACAGTGGGACTCCGTCACTCAGAGTCCAATCGTAGTAAGCTGCAAGCAGCGAGAATGTTGTTCTCTCTCTCTCTCTGGCCAAAAAGCATGCCCTGATGTAAACTGGAACTTCCTCTCTTCGTCACTCACACTACTGGTTTTACTGTGTATTACCGTACGCAGTGATTACCATCATTGTCATATCTCTGTCTAAGAGACTCTATGGTAATCTACCATAGACTTGAGAGTGTTAGACAGTTCTGAGTCACTCAAGTCATAAGACTCTATGGTAATCAACGTGTAAAACCACTAGTGTGACGAAAGGAAGTTCCGGTTTACTTTATCTCATGAGAAATAAACAAGCCGCGCTCAGTTTTTTTACAAAAAAAATTAAAAACTATATGTAAGTTATATTAAAAACAGGACAAAATTTACATTTATATTAAAAAGAAGGGATGGTCTGGAAAAAAACGGTACTATCCCATTTAAAACTGTACATATGGTCAGCCTAATTCTATGGGATAAGTGATCCGCTTGTTACAATTCTCCACAGAATGTGATGGCAACGTCTACTCCATTCCATGACAGTTTGAATGGTTATAACTTTTCAATAAATCAACTGCCAGCAGTGGGAGTATCTTAGTTTTACTCAGTGGTAAAATCCCTACTTTATTTGTTTTTCTATAATCAAACTTTACTGATCCTTTAACTTTTATTATCCCTTAACTTCTGTAATTTTGTAGCAAGTGAGGCATTGCAAATTTTTTAATCAAGATCAGTATATAAAATAATCTTGACTTTATTTTCAAAATTAACTTGTAATATAACCTCATCCACAGCCTCCTAAGTAAAACAAGTGCCCTCCCACTGCTGAGAGGTGTTTTATTCAAAAGTTATCGCACCTCAGACTTGAATTTTTTTTCTGAGCAATATCTCAGTGGCCTGAAATGTTACAGTGGCGCTATTGTTACACCATCCCATGGCGATTTATGGTCAACTGATCAGAGCTGTCCATAGGATGGTGTAGCAACACCGCCGCTGTAAAATTTCAGGACATTGAGATATTGCATCTAAACATTTTCTAGTCTGAGCTGCATTAACTTTTGAATAAAACACTTCTCAGCGGTAGGAGAACACTTCTTTTACTCTGGAGGATAAACCCTGTAATGCATATATTTTAAATATTAAGTGTTACTGTCCCTTTAAGATTATCCTCCTCTCACTTCATATGGCTTTGCTTCTGGACATCATTGCACCATTTTACTTCTCCTCCTCCAACCCAATCATACTCTTACTCTCTGACTTCTTAGAATCCCTCAATCAGCTGAACATTCTGCCCTACATTTCCTTATAGCACCCATCACTTTCCACACCCATTGTGCCACTCTCTGTGGCTGGATCACTTGGTAACTTCAATTTCAAGCACTCACACCTTTTGTGTCAGTTCTTCACTTCCTGCAAGCTCTAGTGAGTAGGGCCTTCTCACCCTTCTGTTTCCAGTGTCTGTATTGTTGATTTTAAATATCCTTCTACAGTGTCTCTTGTACTGCCTTGTACATTGTCCTATTGTCTTGTCAAAATATTATGCAGTGCTGCAGAATCTGTTGGAGCTTTATAAATAAATGTCAAGTGAGAATTAAGGGGAAGTTTAGTAGAACAGCAGCTCGGATGTTATGCACTAAGGTGTGATAAAGAGGAGATAAACTCTCCAGTGTGATAAACTATCCAGCTCCTACAGTATTATTTTGGGTCTATGCATTAACATGTCTCCAACTTTAGAGATGATGCCTAGGCTCAAAAGAATAATATAGGAATTGGAGAGTTTCACAAAGGAAAAGTTATATCCTCTTCACTCACCATTACCACATCTTGGTACATCTCCCTTCTGGAGGGTCGTTGCTGTTTTAAATGCATAATGATGTGTTTGTGGGTGACCTTCTTCTGTGGCTCCACCAAACCAGTTATTGTCCCCAAAATTTAAAAGATATCTAATTTATAAACTTCCCTTTTCCATGGCCCAAAAATCTCCTCTTGTTTTTACCTGTGACGAAAACAGAAAAAATCATCACTTTTGTCCTTAAAGGGATAGTAATACTTCATTTTTTCTTTATTTTATTTTGTAGGCATTAAAAAAACATGAAGAACGATATAAGTCTTATCTCTCAAACCTTTATGGTTTGAGAGATATTCACAAGCAAAGTTTCCCCCTCCTGCCCCTTTTACCTAGTGTAAGTCATCTCTTCTCAGATGTGGAATCCAGTCCATAGACCAGGCAGATAACAGAAGGGGACAATCTTCTTCCTATGAGAACAATGAAAGCCCTGCCCCCCTTGACAAGTTTTTCAGGTTTTTCCCTTATCTTAATTGAAGATTGTCCCACTCTGCAGTCTACCTGGGCACCTCCCTTCTGCTCTGGCTGAACAATGTTATATCAGTAAAAGGGGAGGGAGGGGGATACTTTGTCACTGAATTACTCTTGAACTACAACTCTAACATAATTGAAATAACACTCTCCAAAGTCCAAATACTATGATGATTAATTAGAGCTGCTTTTATTATGAACCATTACTATCCCTTTAAGGCGTTAACTGATCATAAAAAACAAATGTGGAACAAAAGCTAAAATATGACTTTTATATTTATATATGAGTAAAAAACTACAGCTCTTTTTAGAATTATTTTTCACTGTGTTCCTTAACCCAGTGAGAGCCGGGAAGTGGTAATTCCTGGTTCACTTAAAAAAATTTGTGTGGCCTTCATTAAAATGGTGACATAAGAATCTCGCGCTGCATGAAAGCGCACGATTCTCATGTCGCTTACTTAAATGGCGCTTCAGCACGCATTGATTTTATTGTGCAGTTAGTCGGATGAAAGCTGTCAGGCACAACACAGGATCTGATGATTTTACGCTGGAAAGTCACACTAGTATTCTTACTACTATACTTACAATGTATCAGATCAGACAGTAGTCTTTGTCTATCTAATGTAGCTATCTCTCTAGCCATACATATACTTACAATAGAATAAAGTGTTTCCCAAGGTATGTCGTGTACACTTGCTCTCCTTGCTCTCACTATAGTGTGCTCTCCTCTCTTACTGTCAGGGATTCTCCCAATTGTACTCTCTCTCTCTCTTTCAGTCAATGTCTTGCATTCTCTCTCAAGATATCACTGTTTCATGCTCTCTCTCCTGCTCTCAGTTTTTGCGGATCTTTCATGCTCTCTGTTTCATACTTTCTCTAATTCCGTTTCTGGTTCTTACTGTTTCTCAGGCTCTCACTGTTAATGAACTTGCTCCTTCAGTCTTCTGATCTTTCTCACTGTCTTATGTTTTCTGCCTACCCACTTTCTAGTGTAATATCTTCAGAGCAACCAGAGCCTGTGTCATACTTTCATCCAACTAACTGTACAATAAAATCATTGCAGGCTGAAGCGACGTTTAAGTAAGAGGCATGAGAATCTCGCGCTTTCTTGCAGTGCAAGATTCTCATGTCGCCATTTTAATGAAGGCACCGCGGTTAATGCGCTGTGTGGCCACACAACTTTTTTTTTTGCAATATTTTCAAAGGATACCGTTATTCCTCTCATTGTGTGTGTGTGTGGGGGGGGTTAAGTAATTGGACATGGCATGTTATCTGCCTCTTTAAAACTTTCTCCGTAAGGATAACCCTCTAAGATATTTCTTGTTCAGGAAAGTCCTTTTGCCACAATGTATTGGCACTTATCACTAAGCCAAGCTGGCATAACTCCAAGCCCAATACTTCACCTGCAAGAAACATGAATCCTTCTTATAATAAACCCCACTCTGGGCCTTGTATATAAAAGCAAACTGGAGGAATTCTGTTGCAAACCATTTGTACCGTAGGGGAGAAATAGCATTCCCCATTGATTTAAATAAGGAATTTAACCCCGATTGTTAGAGAGGTTTCCAACTCATTGCTTTGCAATGCTTTGGAGACCTCTCAATCATCAAAGGGGTTAAAAATAATTTAAAATGAAGAATTGTTATTTACCCCCTATGGTGCATTTTGTTTGCCCCAGAATTGCTCCAGTTTGGTTTTATACATAAAACTCTATTTATCAAATGTGCATTGATTGGTCCAAGACCCCAAATTCCTGAAATCTTTCTTTCTTCCTGAGAAGACTTCAGTTCAATAACTTTGGGGTTCTACAGTCCTGTAACAAACACACAGAAAAAAGGAACTGTGTCCCTTCAGTGGACCGCACTTTAACTGTTCGAGCAATGCGTTGCGTACCCTTTTGGCACTCAAAGGGTTAAGCACAAATTAAAACATTATTTTGGAGAACCAATCCACATATAATTAATTTACTGCAGATTTTCTGCCCAACATAAGGTAAGTGGGACTTTATCATTGTGGTGTTAGTGTTCCTTTAAGGGCACATTCATCAGTAAACCACATTGAAGGCCATTGAAAGAAGTTTTTTTTCAGATTCCAACTTTATTACATTTTCATTTAACCCTTGGAGTGCCAGAGGGGTACCCAACGCATTTCTTAGCAATGTGTTGGCTATTTCTCTGGCACTCAAAGGGTTAAGCCAAAACAATACATTAGATACATCTTTAGCACCCAAGGATTTTGGCTGAGGAGCTTACACTTAACTCGTTATTACTCCTGAAGTTACATGACCCACTCCCTGTGTAGACTGTCTGCTAAGTGTGGATCAGGAATATGCTGAATCAGACTTTAAAAGCATAAGTAACACCTCCTAATAGTAACTCTCCCCCACACTTTCCTTACTATGACCAGAAAATCCTAATGGCCCCTCTGAATTTCCCCCCTGCTCCTTGAGTCAAGAGATAACATTGTCAATCTGTCCAGGGAGGCATCCACTGTTATTCAGTCATGGAGGGGGACATGACAGTTGTTGGCAGGACCAGAGGACACAAACTCTTACCACCACACATGGTAATTTTAACCCTGTAAGGATCAGAGACTTGAGCAGTATATTACTTTGCAATGTGTGTGCACCCCTCTGGTCCTTACAAGATTAAGTAAACTCATGCACTCAGTTTAAAGGGATAGTAATACTTCGTTTTAACTTTATTTTATTTTGTAGGCATTAAAAAAATATGAAGAATGATATAAGTCTTATCTCTCAAACCTTTATGGTTTGAGAGATATTCACAAGCAAAGTTTCCCCTTCCGCCCCTTTTACCTAGTGTAAGTCATCTCTTCTCAGATGTGGAATCTGGTTGTAAGACCAGACAGATAACAGCAGGGGACAATCTTCTTACTATCAGAACAATGAAATCCCTGCCCCCTTGACAAGTTTTTCAGCTTTTTCCCTTATCTTAATTGAAGATTGTCCCTCTCTGCAGTCCATATGGGCACCTCCCTTCTGCTCTGGCTGAGCAGTGTTACATCAGTAAAAGGGGAGGGAGGGGGACCCTTTATCATTGAATTACTCTTGAACTACAACTCTGACAGAATTGAAATAACACTCTCCAAAGTCCAAATACTATGATGATTAATTAGAGCTGCTTCTATTATGAAACATTACTATCCCTTTAAAAAAACTCCATGGACATGGCATCAAGTACTGACTGCAGACATATATCTTGAAAAAATGCACAATTGTCAACTTCACATGGGCCATTCGGATTTTCTGGTCATAGTAAGGTAAGTGGGGATTTCTTATTAGGAGGTGTTTCCTGTTAACTACAAGTCAGAGTGGGAAGGCAGCAGAGGACAACTGTATATCATGCACAAGTGCAGCTGTCTTCAGAAGATATTTGCTTCAAGTCAGCACAGAACTATTGGGCTAAAATTAGAGAGGGAGAAAGAGATAGAGAGAGAGGAGGGGAGATGGCACTCAGAGGGAATATAGATGGGAGATAAAAAAAGGAGATATACTGACAGAGGAATATAAATGTTCACAAAAATCCCCGACAGAGCAAGACCTAGTGATAACAGTGTCAGAAACACATGAGGATAAAGGACAGGATACCGAATGCCTGGGAGACGTCTGAGTGCCTGAGTAAAAATAGAATTGAGGTTTGGAAAGAGGGAGTGTGTAAGGAGAGAAGGTAGATGAAGGAAAGTCAGCAGTAAAGAATGGGACTAATTGAGAGAGGCACAGATAGACAACTATGAAGTATGTGAACAGGAGAAACAATCAGTGGAAGAGAGAATCACAGAAACTGGACTTCTGATTGGTTTAAAAACATCTTCCTTGTAAAGTGAACTGTAGGATGTCTCTCACTATGATGTGATAAACCTGTACACTGGCATGATGCAGAGCTGTCCAATACTGGCTCTGGGATAACTTTTCTGGTTTTGTGTGAGTTTAACTCTTCATCTCTCTCACTATGCTTCTCCTCACCTTCTGTGTCGTGGTGATCCCCGCTCTGGGTCTTCTCTCTGCCTACATTCTCTTCCTAGGAGGCAAGAGTGGCAGCAACAAGAAGAATGATGGAGTCAAGGTAAGGACAAGTTTCACGGAAAATCTCCCATTAAATCAGGAAATATGTTGGGTCCAGTTATCTGCTGGAATTCTAGAAATGTCTCCTATGCATTGCATTAGAGATCTCTCTAGCATCCAAGAAGACACATGTAATTTAGCCAATGTTTTGCAAAATTGCTTTCTAACAATACTTTTACCACAGATTCAAAGACAGGAATAATCAACTATCCAAAATGATAGAGGTATCCTTGTAAGAGATAGTAATGCTTACAGTGTTCTCTTAAATGCATCCTAAATACTAATGTTATTCACACTCTATACACAGTAGTTTTAAAGATAAAATTGATTTACGTTTCTCCTTCACCTTTCACTGACATAAGTCCCTTCTCGTGTGAAGGGGCTGACCCAGTCAGTTGACTGGCATTGCTCAGTTGGCATAGCAGCACAACCTGGAACTCACTAGCAATGAGACATTTGTCTCTATGTGAAGTATTTCAATGCATCCTGGTACTATTAGTGCTCAGAACAATTGAAACATCACAACAGAGACAAAGGGAGCTGTGCAGTAAAGTGTGATAAAGAAGTGATAACGCGGAGATGACTTCTCCAGTGATATCACTTCTCCGGTTTCTATGTTATTCTATAAAGCATATGTACTAAGATGTCCAAAGTTGGAAAATATTTGTGCATTGGCTCCATAGAATAACATAGGAACCTGAGAAGTGATATCACTGGGGAAGTCATCTCTGCTTTATCACGTCTTAGTGCATCTCTCCCAAAGTCTCTGTGAAAGTCAGCTCTGAGTCAGATTGCCATGACAAACAAGCTCTGCTACTCAATCAAGTGTGTTAATTCCTTCACAGAAGAAAGGACTGATGTCAGGCAAAGGGGAAAGTGAACAAAACTTTGATCCATTAACTGGCATGAATAGATGTTTTCATTTGTGTTTTGTCAATTCATGTAGGGGTCTCCCATTTATATTTTTTATATGCCACTACGGTCATGAAGTTTTATATTCACTTTATCAGGGATGCTATCACTTAAAAACAATGTAAGTGGTTTTAAAAGTACCTTCCTTGATATCTCTGTGTTTTATTAGCAGTTTTTTTTATTTAGACAATTTGTTTTTTAGTTATTTAATTTTATAATTATGATAATTGAAGCATGCCAAGCAGGCACTTATCTCCGCTTTGCTCAGCAAAGCATTGCTTACCTCCCCTAGTACTGAAAGGGTTAAGTATCAGTGAGAGAAGAATATAATGTAGGGTTAAGACAGGAATTTTGCATGGCATGCCTTAATTAGCATAATCTGTATAGGTAAATACCTCCGAAACGAGATACCTAGATAAAAATGTCTAATACAACATAAAGGCGATTTTTAAAGCTCTTTTGGGATCACTAAAGTTGTTTTTAGGTGGTAGGATCCCTTTTGTAAATATGAGAATTATATGTAGACGTATCAGCGCTTAGGACCTATTGCAGAAAGCAAAACATTGACAATTCTATAGCAAGTTAACAGCACAATATCGGACAAACAAAATTCCCAAATTCAGAATTATTTATATGGGGTTTTTAACCCCTTGAATGCTAGAGAGGTTTCTAACGCATTTCTCAAGCATTCATCCCCCCATGGAGTAATTGTTTTGTTCTGCAATTGTTCATTTTTTAGACTCAGGGATATGACCCTTATTGCTTGAAGTCAGCGTCAGGCTGCCTTTTCCCCTTATTAAATACCAAATATAACATCTCTAGCTAGGTAAAATGGGCCAAATATAATCAAACTGAATCTGAATATTGTAGGAGAATTTGTATATAATAATACATGTATGCGGCTTTAGATCCCTTCAGACATTTTAATATTATATTGTCGCTTATAATTATTAGAAGCAAATCAAATTTGCTATTAAAAAAATGTGAATTTTTTTATAAGCCATGCAAATTTTTCAAGTAACGCAAATTCATAAGAGGCAATATTACTTTCTTGCAATATTAATAATATGCCCCAATATGGCCATTGCTTTTGGTTGCCAAACATGGCTGAATTTGGGAAGCTAAAGTGTACTAATCCATAAGGGACATATAAAAAGTTTAATTCATTAAAATGGGGCATTTAACGAGTTCAGTCTTAGAATTGTTTCTAATGGAGACATCTCTAACATTCACGGGCTTTATAGACCCATTTAAATGGGAATTTAGACAACTTGAAATGTTCCCCAATTGTGCAGTTGGTTTAGTCCAATACTTATTGTCTATAGCTTCCAGACTATGACACACAATTCCTAATCTTTCTATAAAGTAACTTTACTGCCCAGAAACCCATTGGCGTGCCTAATGCTTATAAATTTAGAATACTGTGCTTCTACCATTACATATCTCACACTATTAATTATAAATGCATACCACATTAAAGATTTGAGTGCATCACTTACAGTATAATGAAATTTACTAGATATCCTCTTATGAATGTTCTAACTTTTAAAGGAGCAGTAAGCCTTTTTTTAATTAAAACACACAGACACATACACACTCACACACATACATATATATTATTAGTTGTCTCAGGAAGCACTCATGAAGACAGGGTAGATGCATGGGTGCCGTATAAGATTCTTAACAAATTGGTGAGGAATCAGCACACTCAGGAGACTTTCTTAAGTGCACTTAAGAAAGTCTCCTGAGAGTGCTGATTCCTCACCTATATATATATATATATATATATATATATATATATATTCACAATATAAGGCACTGGCACTCACCAAAATTAAAGTGACAATTTAGAAAACTAATTGAATTTGGGTGCACGTCCCATAGGAATAATAATATAAATGTACTCAGCCTGGGGTATCCCGGTAAGTAACAAGAGAAACTTTTATGATTGAACTAGAGGAGTGCTGTTTCTTGCTACTTACCGGGGTACCCCAGGCTGAGTACATTTATATATATATATATATATAGGGGGGACCGTATTGTTGCTATTGCCTGTATGACTTTGGGCCCTGTATTCTAAATATGGTTTTATTGTTGCCTTTTTTAGACTGGAATATAAAAAAGCAACACGTTACTTTTAACCCTATAAATGCCTTGGATACCTCTCTAGCACTCAGTAGGTTAGGGTCGCACACCTCTAGGTTAAAGTAGAACTAACATTTTATAACCTCTTTTCATGTATGTTTTAGTATGAATACAGCTAAATATCGCCTAAGCTAAAGAGTTAAATAAAGAATGGCTAAATATAGGTGAGTAGTTGAAGAGCCCGTTACACAGGCCACAGTGCCACTGGCAGCTGGTCGCGGTGCAGTCATGCATAGTAGAGACTTCCCGTGCCGCGACTGATGCAGTGCCAGCTGGTCGCGGTGCAATCATGCTCAGTAGAGACTGCCCGCGCCGTGACTGATATAGTGCTGTACGCTCCTTCGGAGCGCCCCGCTCTGTATAAGCCTCGTCACCGGCAGTCTGTACTGAGCATGACTGCGTAGTTACACACATTTTAGCGAATTATTAAATAGGTGATTTGGAAAGCTCTTTAGAATCACCCAAGTCATTATGAAGTTTGAGATCCACTTTAAAAAAATATATATATTAGCCCTGTTTTAAATGGGCTTTTTATTCTCTTGAATGCCAGAAAGTTTTCCCACGCATCGCAAAACATTCATAAGGGCCCATTAGGATTTTCTGGTCATAGTAAGGTGAGTGGGGCAGAAGGGAACTCTCTGAATCTGCCCCTGTGACTCCAAATTTTAGATTTTAATTACCGGGTCTCTGGGGACAGAGGCTGATTATACGGCTGTGATGAGTTTCCTGGGTAACTCTGCCCGCTTCTCCTCCTTCCATCCTACTTCTCACCCTGTTCTGCCATTCTCTACCCATTTCCTAGCCCAATCCCAATTAATCTATCCACATTCACATAATTAAAACAAGCATAGTCACAGCCCATGAGTCCTGTCTGGGGTTCCATAGAAGAAAGTTCCAGGTATGGACTGGAGATTATTAGTTTATGTCAACTTACCACTTGGAAACAAGTCATTTCACTTTTTTCTATTGCAAAAGGCCTTATGCTGAAAAGAACAAATGAGCAATTCTGGGGTGAACTAACTTTATTATAGAGAACAAATAAAAACAGTCAGATTTCCTATGTATTTAAACCTTTGAGTGCCAGAGTGGTACACAACGCATTGCAAAGCAATGTGTTTCATACCCTTCAGGCCCTCGGATGCTTAAATGGGGAAACAAGAACCTTGAACGGCCAGTGAGATAGTCCATTGGTTACTGCACCAGTTGTAGGGTTGCAGAGTTTAGACAACATCAACATCAACTCTTTCGAGGTAGATAAAATGAGGACCCGGTACATACTTGAAAACAAGAGTTTCAGTGTATCCTTCCTGGTTCAATACTTTCATAAAAAAGAATGGAAAAGAGTCCTCTAACTCCATTTTAGTCATGGGATATTTTATCACCCCCCTCCTTAAAGGGATAGCAATACTTCGTTTTAGCTTTATTTTATTTTATAGGCATTAAAAAAACATGAAGAACGATATAAGTCTTATCTCTCAAACCTTTATGGTTTAAGAGATATTCACAAGCAAAGTATCCCCCCCCCCATTCAGCCAGATCAGAAGGGAGGTGCCCAGGTAGACTGCAGAGAGGGACAATGTTCAATTAAGATAAGGGAAAAAGCTGAAAAACTTGTCAAGGGGGGAAGAGCTTTCATTCTTTTCATACAAAGAAGATTGTCCCCTTCTGTATTCTGTCTGGTCTTACAACCAGATTCACATCTGAGAAGAGATGGCTTACACTAGGAAAAAGGGGCGGGAGGGGGAAACTTTGCTTGTGAATATCTCTTAAACCATAAAGGTTTGAGAGATAAGACTTATATCATTCTTCATGTTTTTTTAATGCCTACAAAATAAAATAAAGTTAAAACGAAGTATTACTATCCCTTTAAGTTGGTTTGCTCTAGAACGACTAATCTTTTCCATTCTGAATGTATATTAATCAAGCTAAAGAGGTGCAATTCTGAAGCAAACCAACTGCACCATAGAGTGTAATGAAAATTCCCATTAATCTTATACTGGTCTACTAACCCTTTGAATGCTACAGAGGTCTTCAATGCATTGCAAAGCAATGCATTAAATACCTTGACAGCATTCAAAGGGTTAGAAACCCCAAATAAATCAATGTGAATTTGGCACATTTTCATTTCAACCCTGTGTAGCAGCTGGTTTGATCCAGAATTGTACCTCTTAAAGTGATAGTAATGTTTCACAAAATAATTAATCTTCATAGTATTCTGGCCATAGAGAGTGTTATTTCAATACTGTCAGAGCTGTTAAATGATAAAGTATCCCCCTCCCACCTCTTTTACTTAGTGTAAGCCTCCTCCCCTCAGATGTGGAATCTGGTCTCTCAACCAGATAGGTCACAGCAAGGGACAATCTTCTTAATGTTAGCATAAGGAAAACCCTGCCCCACTTGACAGGTTTTTCAGGTTTTTCCTTATGCTCACTGAAGATTGTCCCTCTCTGCAATCCATCCTGACCGTCTTGCTGCTCTGAAGTGAGCAGTGTTACACTAGGTAAAAGGGGCGGGAAGGGGATACTTTATCATTCAATTACTCTTGAACGACAACTCTGACAGTATTGAAATAACACTGTCCATGTCCCAAATACTATGAAGATTAATCAGAGCTGCTTTTCATGTGAAACATTACTATCCCGTTAAGCTTGATAAATGTTACCCTTGGTGTCTTCGGGATTCATAAAGAGTTTTTAAGGACACTTTTTCAGGTGTTGCTTTCCCTTTAAGATCTTTCCTTTATGAGACCATTTTCCTCTTAATGGAAACATTCCACATATTCACATCACTTGCCTGGTTGTTCACACATATATAAATAAACAATGAGAAAGTGGCCATTTTGACAGATCTGATTAAATAAAACAGCTGTCTCTATTATTGCTGCATGTTGGCAATATACATTATGACTCATTTTCTATTTTAAAAAAAATGGAGTTTTCATTATTATAACCTTTGGATGCTAGAGCATTAAGTGACTTTGAGATCTCTAGCATCCAAGAATTTAAAGGAGCAGTAAACTTGTTTTTGTGAAAACCTATGTTATAGGACTTTTCCTGCTGACTAAAACAAGTGTACTCAAACCACTGTCAGTTGTTTTATTCAAATGTTATTATAGTTCAAATTGTCAGGAGATGAATTATAGTGCGATTACTTCCTGAAAATGCAAACTGACACCATAACTAAGCAGTTTCTATCACATTCTATGGAGAATGGTTTACTGTGTCTCACCTCTCCCATTGAATGCAACAGAATAACTAATTGAAATCTGACCACTAGAGGGCAATGGAAATATGTATCTCTCAGCAATAAGAATGCCTCCTTATTTTACTCTACAGTGAAAGCACTCCAATATATATATATATATATATATAACCTAAATGTCTCTTTAAATAAAAAGACAGACCGTGCCTCTTGCTTTAGAATGTGAGTACACCTCTTTTAAGTTGGATTTATAATGAATCACAAGGATATTTATAGGAATACTTAAGTTAAAATTGATGTTGTTACTATACAAGGGTATATTGCAAAATTGTTTGAATAATATGTATTTTCCATACCTTAACAGAACTGATATTAATTTGCATGTGATATTGCACCATGGGGAAGCATATTTCCTTACACACTTTCTGCTATCTTGCATAATATAGTACTACATGGAAATATCTGTAAATTTAATGAAAAAGCTTGATCATTATAGCTTGAGCTGATGATTAAAAACCTTTGTGCTAGAGAAATATTTTGAAGGTGTCCTTCACCCCTTGTATGATAGCGACATCTCCAAAGCTTTTCTGACAATGCACTGGGGGTTAAAAACAAACATCTAATGCATACTTGCTATTCAACAGTTCAAAATATTTGTCCCCTGGGCAGTAACATTACAGAGAGTTAATAATGGCCCATGGAACACTGCAGTGTGACATTGATAGAAACCTTGTGTGTCAGAGTTAAAACTGCTATTAACTCCTTGAATGCCAGAGAGGTCTCCTTTCATGGGGTTAAATGGCAGAATAAACCTTACCCAAACTTAAACACTACATGAAAGTATTCAAATAAACAACATCATATGTACAAGCTCATAATATATGAAACATTTAAATAGAAGTACATAGAATTTTGGGTTCAATTTTAAAACCAGAATAAAAACAGAGATAGCAGGATCCCAGGACAGGCAGACTGATCTGTGATCTGTCCCGAGAAATCCGGGACAGCTGGTAGGTATGCTAATGACTATTATTCAAGCAGCCCCATCACATCATTACAACTGCTGCAGTAATCAGTTCTGCTTGTAACATATTTTATATTGTTTTGTTAACTGTAACTGGAAAATAAGATGCTTCATATGTGAATGTTTTGCCTTTTCAGTGATATTGCTAAATTACTTTAATGGTTCATTGATTTCAGATGGTAATGAACCGCATTTTTATAACAATGCCGTGTCTGTTTTATTATAATTGTGTGCCTCCTCGGTGTGGCAGTTGCAGGCCTTATCACGGTTTTCCTGTGGTTCACTATTTGGATCAGTAGCCTGTGCACCTGCTCACTCATGTATTTCAGCGGGAGCCTAACGAGAAACTAAATAATACATTACATATACAGTGGGAGCCTTATGAGAAAATCAAATATATATATGTGTATGTGTGTGTGTGTAATTTCCCAGAGGGATTTGTACCTATAACTGGCTTTGTGCAATACATTTTGTACCCAGAACCCATTTTGGTTGCTTTTGGTTGCAGTCTGCTTCCTTCTAGTGGACTACAACTCTAATCTTAATGGGAACAGTCCAACAACAGCAGGGGGAAGATGCATTAAGGTGTGATGAAGAGTTGATGAAGAGGAGATAACTTCTCTAGTGATATCACCTCTGCAATTTGTGTGTTATTCTATGAAACATAAGCGCTAAGATCTCTCAAGTTAGAGAAATATTAGTGCATTGATTCCATAGAATAACAAAAGAAATGGAGATATAATGGAGAAGTCATCTCCTCTTTATCTCCCCCTGGAGTAAGTCAAGTTGCCTCCTCCCCCACCCCTGTATATTAATTTACCCATCAGAAGCAAATGTTTCTCTTATGGTGGAGCTATAGTTTAGTGTCTCTTTGATTTGATAGGAATAAAAGAATCCAGGGTGGGGGGGGGCTGGAAACCCCCTATCAGATAGGGGGAAGAGTGTTGAAAAAGAGTGTGAGAAATGCTTTATTCAGATGTTATCATAGAGCAAATTTGCATTTTTTTGTACAAGGTTCGCATTTTCTTCTGGTCAGTGTCACTCAACTCTTCACACACTGCAAAGGCAACAGCATCCCCTTAAAATGAAAAGGTCATAAGAAGTTCTAGGCTTCAATTGTCAACAAATGAAGTTTGTACTATAACAATATTTAAATGATCCATCAGAGGGGGTACTGTCATTATTTAATCTGAAAAAAAAAAACAGGGCGTGGGAGAACGTTGTGAAAACCACGTTGTTATCCACTTTTTCGCGGGAAAATCCGCTTTAAAACTAGCGGTTAAAATTTTCGTATCTTTCGCCCATTGGCCAAAATCTTTAGCCATTTTTTCAATGCCTAAAAGGTTTCCGCCCATTGATTTATGTTGTTTTCACACTTCTGCTATAAAAACGTGACGTTTTCGCTGACGTCAGACACAATAAAAGCAGCTACAGAGTGAGACAGACGTTCTGATAGACATTTCATGATGAGTGAAACAACCAGCTCGCCATCAACATCACCTTCTTCCTCTAGGGTAACAAGTACGTCTCCTGCCAATCCACCTCATTCTTCGTTATCTTCCCCGCCAAAAGATAGCCACTCTTTTAACCCTTTGAGTGCCAGAGGGGTATGCAACGCATTGCAAAGCAATGCTTTCTGTACCCCTCTGGCACTCAAAAGGTTAATGTTAGGATATGGCAGTTCATCTCTATCCATTGCACACTGTGTGGTGCACTGACCACACATGTCATTGTGGTGGAGGAGAATCGATACCAGGTCATCAGGTGTCATCTGAGGAGATTCCATCCCGCAGAATATGCTAGGATTCTGGCAGGGAGGGTTCATCATTACTATTAAACTGTCAGCAAGTTGTCATGTGTCCTTAACGGGGTCTGGACAAGGGGTACAGTGACAGCGGCAGTACTTGGTTTCGGGTGTCATGGTGTTTGGATACAGTTGTGCCCCCAGATGTTATTTACCACACACACACACACACACACACACTGTGCTCATTGCAGTTGCTGATGGAAGCCACATTCCTGTTCTCAAGGGAAAATATATATTCTAATAACAACACACCCATGATGATTTTGGAGGAGGGGCGGGTGGAGAAGATTTAATTGTCAACTTGTTCTTTTCTCCACATATACTGGGGGCTACTTATTCTTCTGCTACTGCCTCAGGCTCATCACTGGCAAGTGGAACCTTCATCATCCATTTTCCATGTTACTACTATTGTTGATCCCATTCCCTTTCCGCTGCCTAATCACCCTGCTGCTTAAACAACTTAGCAGCAGCAGTACAAACAGCAGTTGCAACTCAGGAGGACACCTGACAGTGGCCACTGGCCAACATGACCTGCTGGCATTAGGCCAGTAGGGCATTTTTATTTTTTTCTCAGGGCTTGTGTTTTGAAAAAAAAAAAAAAAATAGTCCTAGAAAAAAATAAACTATTTTTGGGGGGTTTGTTTCTAACAAACCTAAGTCCTACAAATCAATGTTTCCTTAGGGCTTGTGCCAAACTAGCTTGTCTTACAAATCAATGTTTCTTCAGGGCTTGGGTCTCTAATAAGTCTAAGTCCTACAAAGGCCTCTAACAACAAATCAAACAAATCATCCTCCACAAAATACTCTATCAAGTCAAGTATCAGTCCACCCCAGTTGCAGCTTATGTCAGGGGGTTCCTGTCTCTGTCACTTTAAATACAAATGTCTTATTTTATTTTATTGATTTATTTTTTTATTATCTGTCCCCCCAATAGCAGTCAAGAAAGCCCCCCAAAACAAATTCCCTGTTGAAATGATTCATTCACCAACCCAGGCACCCTGCTCAGACCCCTTTATACCATGTCGTATGGTTTTTATTTTATTTTATTTAGGATTTCTTTTTTATTAAGTGCCCCCCAATCCCAGTAAACAACCCCCCAAAAATCATCCCCTGTTCAACTGATTCTTTCCCCACACCCCACCAACACAGGCACCCTCATGCCCCTTTTATACTGTGCCTTTGGGAAATAAAATATTATTTGTAATGTGTTATGTGTAACGTCTATGTTCCCATTGATTTCAATGGGCGAAAAAAGCGGAAAATCTGCACTTTTCACAGGAAATTTTTCACCAATAGGAAAGTGACATTTTTCAGCGATTTTCAGTTTGAGGTGGAAAGTTTAGCTGATCCCTAACTATAGGCTCCAAAACCTTCTTGTGGGGAAGGAAGCAGTTTTGGACCTTTTGTAGTCCTAGGAATATATGGTTTCATCCCATTACCATATGTTACAGGGCTAGTAATGTCGATATTTTAAAAAGGTAATATTGCAGCTATTAGAAAATGAAACTAATCAACCCCAGTCTCATCTCTCATATGGTTTGAGAGATATAGAAGGCTAAAGTTTCCCCCTCACTCCGCTTTCCCTGACATCATCTGTAAGCTGACGGCATGATATCCTGGTCCCGGAACAAGCAAGTGGCTCTTCATCAGAGCCGAAATAGCGCAATGTAAAGACAAATACTTCATTGGAATGGTTTTCAAGGTGTGCCTGCAAACCAGGCATTAAGTATTTCTTTTTATATAGCACTATTTCGGCTCTGATGAAGAGCTGCCTCGAGTCTGCTGACTTGAATCTCCTGCTGTCGGCTTTACAGCTGACAGCAGGGAAAGTGGAGGGAGCAGGGAACTTTAGACTTCTATATCTCTCACACCATAAAGGTTTGTGAGATGGGACTGGGGCTGTTTAGTTTCATGTTCTTATAGGTGCAATATTGCCATTTTTAAAATATCAACATTGCTAACACTTTAATCTGTCATTGAGAGAATGAGCTGTAGCAAATAAGTAATATGGTTATCGAGTTTGGGGTGAAAGCAGATCAACATGGGTTTTGGATACTAAAGTATTGCTGCATTAAAATACTTTTTAATTTTCTTAATACTAGATCTAATCATCTTGTCACACTAAAGTGAAAAGTGCACTGCATCCAACTGAAGGATATTGCAGCTTATTTAGAAACTGTAGTTAAGCATGACAGCCCCAGGTGAAGGTGACCTAATGAGACCTCAGATAATAACCCTCTACCATCAGCTGCACTCCTGCTGCACACAGTCTCACTGCTTCACATTAGGGGGTGATTAATTAGACCTAGCTACCTGATCAAATTAATCCAAGTTATAGCCAGAACACCTGCTAAAAATAAAATACACATAAAATTACAAATCAGTGAATCACCCCTATAGTGTTTTCTGGCTGTCTGGCTACAACACATACCACTTCATGTGCTGCCATGCTACCCACTGTATTGGCTGTTATCTTTTTGTGATGCCTGTTTCCTCATCTGAACCCCCACTCTACAAATATTAAACTGCAGGATAGTGATAAGTTTGACCTAATGCTTTTGTTACTATACACAGACTAAAGCTCTAATTACAGGATTAAAAGAACCTATCCTGTCATATTACTGTATTCTTTTACATGAGTAGGTTTATCTTTATACATTTCTAAACACAAGGAGAACTGTCCATTTACTGCTGTGACAGAAAGTGATTCCTTGGCTGGGCTACAAGAAAATGGCTTAAAAGTCCCAAAAAGCACATTAAGGCCATGTATATGTACAAATAGACATGGTGATATCGGAAACTGTTGGTATATATAAGTGAAATCCCAATACAATTACTTCATTAAAGTAACAAGCATGCAGTAATCATGCAAAACAGGAAATTAGAGCTGCAGCTTCTGTTTTGGCATCAGAAATCAAGCTCAGTACACCCCCTAGTGTTTAGAATTATGTGTTTATCTCTCACTTGGGTGATACAGGGCTTCCTTATACAGAAAGCAAAAGATGAGCAATTCTGAAAGAATCCCCTAACTCCCATTGATTTAAAAGGAGTTTTTATACCTTTAAATGATAGAAAGATCTCCAACGTACTGCTTGGAAATATGTTGACCTCTCTATCATTCAGAAGGTTAAAACCATATTTAAATTAATGGACTTTTTTGATTCCAACCCCATGGTGCAGTTGGTGTGCTCAAGCATTGTACCTCCATAATTTCATGAATAGGGTCCTTTGTTACACTGCACATTCTTTTACCGATCCACTCAGAGGTTTACAAGGACCCTATTGCCTTACATAACACCATTCTAGCACATGAACAGGTTTATCTCCCAACAGATCAGCTAAATTCTTGTACTGGCCTGGCTCACTGCAGATTGCTACATTAGGGGCTACTGAAAATGGATTTTCCTACTCACTCATCTATCATTAGAAAGTAAACATCAACTTGAATTTAACATGAATGTTAATATGTATTTCAGTGATTGCAGTAGGAGTCGTTTTGACCAGGTACAAAAAAAACCCTGCAATTAGAATTGTGTAACAGAGAAGAAAATGGTCATGTGTGAACAGTGCCAGGCCAATTTACATCCTTTTACCTGCTTTTGATCGTACCTTTTATTGATCCTGGCCAATCTGAATGTTTATACTCCTTCATGTAACATATTTTTATATATGAAACAAGTAAATCCAATTATATCAAATTTTCTGACATACCTAGCCCCTTCCATATCAGGGACCAGTGTGAGACTGGACTAAGGAATTGGGAAGGTTGATAGAGAACGGATGTAAAATCCAACCAGATTGTTCTGGTGTTTCACTTTTGAGTATCTCAGTATGTAATAATATTGGACTAAAATGAAATGATAAGTACAAGCTTTTGAGAGGAACATGCTTCCTTTATCAAATCAAAAAGCATACTGTGAAACTCTATAAAAAATTAAACATTTTACATTAAAGGCCTAGCTAAGGAAAACCAAGCTACAACTCATCTCCCCCTCCCCCTGTATTCTACTTGCTATGAACTTGAAATGATTTGTATCTTATCAGCTTCTGTTTTTCTTAGCTAGGAATATAACCCCTTAATGAGCAGCCGCGGCAATGCAGCCCTGCGGGAACCCCAGAATTCCATAACGTGCCAGGACCGTCACTGGATCTTACATGCTGTATTTTTTTTAATTTTACATACAATAGTATGTATACATTGTATGTCTACAGTGGCTTGTAACTGGACAGGAACATGACCTTTTAGAGTAATAGACAGGGCTCTTTCTCCCTTTCTCTTTGGATGTAGCCTATGAGTTCAAAGATCAATGTAAGCATTCTCAAAATGGCAAAATATCCATATTCAATTGTAGTTACAGTAAAGTTTCATTACAAAAAAAAGGAAATATATATAATTCACTGCTGTGTGAATGAACCTGTCTTGATAAATAATTTTTGAAAAATTAAAAGTTACATTTTGCATTTTTATGGAAAATATATTATATATTATAGGAATTTTCCTATTGAATGAAACAAGGATACTGCCACTGCTGATAACTGCATATTTTCAGTCTTATTACAGCTTAAACTCCTATATTTTTTTACACTAATAGTGTCCGCTAATGTTTATATTCCAAAGAGTTATAATGTTTCATTTTCTGGGAGAGATGAATCACAGACAAACAGTTCTTCATAAAGTGTGATAGAAACTGGTGAGTCATGCTGAGATGCCAGGAAGTAATCACACTGCAATTCACTTCTTGACAATCTGAACTGCTAAAACATTTTAATAAAACAACTGACAGCAGTGGGTGTACCCTTGTTTTAGTAAACAGAAAAAGCCCTATAACATATAGGTTTTCATATAAAGTATACAGCTCTTTTAAGTTTAATATTATACAGTTTGACCACTTGGCCATTGTTTACTTTGTACTCTCAACTAAGACTACTCTACAGGAGTTTCTTGCACTAGTACTTGTCCATATCTGAGTTTTCCATGCCTGCTCTAGAAAACAGCATTTAAAGGGGAACTTTCACCCCTTAATAACTAAAGCTCCCCTTACTGCTGACCTGGCGACTAGCTGCTTAGTAGCGCTAGTCGCCAGAAAACTTACCCCGTTCTCAAGATTTCGCCGTTTGAAAGGATCAGGAAGCACGGACGTCTCTTCACAGTGACGTCCGTGCGCCTGCGCTGTCAGTCCCTTGTCAGTCCCTTGTGCACCGTATGCACCGTACGGTGCACAAGGGACTGACAAGGGACTGACAGCGCAGGCGCACGGACGTCACTGTGAAGAGACGTCCGTGCTTCCTGATCCTTTCAAACGGCGAAATCTTGAGAACGGGGTAAGTTTTCTGGCGACTAGCGCTACTAAGCAGCTAGTCGCCAGGTCAGCAGTAAGGGGAGCTTTAGTTATTAAGGGGTGAAAGTTCCCCTTTAAATGTTGACTCTCAAGCCTCTCCAAACATGTAGGTTTTAGGTTGTCTCCACAGAACACATGTGGTTTTATGATTGGCATACATGGATTTATGAAAATAAATAATGCACTAATCATCTTTGTTCATGTAAAACATACTGCTGATGAAGCTTAACAAGAAAGTTAAGAATTAATGCCACAGATCAGACATTGCCAACTCCAGTCCTTAGGATTAGAGATGAGCGAGCACCCCGATGCTCGGGTGCTCGGGTGCTCTGACCGAGCACCGCCGGAGGCTCGAGTGCTCGGCCGAGCACCCGAGCCCCATTCAATTGAATGGGGCGACACGAGCATTACACCAGGCACCCCCTGCTCTGATGAGGGGAGGGTGCCTGGTCAATGCCCCCCTTCATCTCCGCAATGTCCCCCTTCATCTCCGCAATGTCCCCCTTCATCTCCTCTATGCCCCTCTTCCACAATGTCCCCCTTCATCTCCGCTATGCCCCTCTTCCACAATGTCCCCCTTCATCTCCTCTATGGCATAGAGGAGATGAAGGGGGACATTGTGGAAGAGGGGCATAGCGGAGATGAAGGGGGACATTGTGGAAGAGGGGCATAGAGGAGATGAAGGGGGACATTGTGGAAGAGGGGCATAGCGGAGATGAAGGGGGACATTGTGGAAGAGGGGCATAGACTCTATGCCCCTCTTCCACAATGTCCCCCTTCATCTCCGCTATGCCCCTCTTCCACAATGTCCCCCTTCATCTCCACACTGTCCCCCTTCATCTCCGCAATGCCCCCTTCATCTCCTCAATGCCCCCGTACCTCCAGTCCCTGGTGGTCCAGCGGAGCGTCTTCAGATCTGTGCCTCCTCCGGCACAGATCCCCGCCACCCGAACACGGCGGGCGAGCACATGGCGGTACTCGACGAGTACCGCCATGTGCCGAGCAGAGCGATGCTCGAGCCGATCCGAGCATCGGCCGAGCACGCTCGCTCAACACTACTTAGGATACAAACAATATATTTTCAGGATCTCTCCAATGAGCACATATAAATCAGTCAGTAAATGAGTTATTCCAGCTGCTTCACCTCTGCTAATGACATTCTTTTCTGTTCATGCAAATTGAAGAGTAATATGTATACTATTGGTTGTCCAACGATTGACATTGGACACCCCTGATCAAGGAACACTGATAATGTATAAAGTGTAATGTTGAGCAGTTGTGGGGCAAACTGATAGCGCTGCAGGGAACAAATACATATTTTCATTATTTTGAATGGGGCATTTAACCCCCTTTAAAAGGAATTCAATTAAATCATTTGACTTTAAAAAGTCTAATTTTGCAATGCTAAAACCGTTATTAGAGAATATTCAATGGAATGTAATCTTCAATGATAAAATGCACAAGAAAGCAGGAATTTGTTCAAAATACTCTTGGATAAACATGTGTGTCAATATATATCACTGGGGAAGAAATACAAGAGGAACATATTAGTATCAAGGTTGCTTAACCCCTTAGGGACCCTTGATGTACCAGGACCGTCAAGGGTAAATTTGCTCGAACGACCCTTGACGGTCCTGGTACATCACGTACTTTTTACTTACATCGCTCTACCGGGAGCACTGTAAGTAAAAATAGGGCATGAAATAGACCGCTCCAGGATCGGAGCGATCTGTTTCAAGCCCCATAGTGACGCGCCGATACACGTGACAGGTCACGTGTACCGGCTCGTCAAAGTGCCCCTATGCAGTCGTCATGGGACGGAAATGTCCCATAACCTCCGGTCCTTAAGGGGTTAAAGAGTCAGCAATATCGCATAAAAAAAAAATTTGTTTTGTAGATTAAAGAAAAATAAATTATGTGCAGCATATCCTATCTCTCAACCCTTTACGGTTTGAGAGATATTCGCTTCTAAAGTTCTCTCTCTCCTGATGTCAGCTGTAAAGCTAGCAGCAGGAGATCCATGTCGGCCAAAATGAGGAGGCTCTTCAGCAGAGCCGCAATAGCATGATTTGCAAACCAAGCACACTTTGTAGACTGTTCCAATTAAGTATTTCTTTTAAAATCACACTATTGCAGCTCTGCTGAAGAGCTGCCTGTTGGTCCCCATACTGGAACTCCTGCTGTCAGCTTACAGCTGGCATCAGGAGAAGAGGAGGGAGGAACTTTAGGACCAAATAGCCGTAAGGGTTTGAGAGATGGGATTTGCAGCACAGAATTTTATTTATCTACTAAACAAAAAAAAAAACATTTTTTGGGACGTTAGTGTCCCTTTAATAAAGAGGTTCACAGGGAAGCGGGTTTTCATATTCTTTAAGCCAGAAGTGTCAGGTGCATTATTCAAAATGTAGTAGAATCTACAAAAAGTTATTTGGCTAGAGAAAATTGAAAATGAGAAAATAATTGAAAAGACAGCATGAAAAAAACTCACAACATTTCCGTAAGAACGTATAGGGCAAAAATATTAAGGCTGATATTTGTCTCCTTAAGACTGGGCAAATTAATTAATTAGTGAAGATAAGGTGATAGCTGATACTTTGTCCTTAACCAAATTCTTCAATTATGTAGATACAAACAAAGCAACAGTGGCAGGATTTGGGAAAACCAGGAGAATCACATAATTTTCTCCATCATGTACTGAGGACAAATGCCAAAAGAGAATGGGAAGGTTAAAGTGGATCTTGATTATTTTTGTCTGCATGGATGAAATGAGTCAATGGGTAGGGAAGTGGCAGATGAGGTTTAATATAAATATAAGGTTATGTATTTGGGTTGCAGAAAAAAAGCATGGTCCTTAAACACTGAATGGGAAATTACTTTGTGAATCCTTGTTAGAGAACGATGTTGGAGTACTGCTAGACAATAGACTCCAGGAGAGTGTGCACTCACTTAGCTTCTGCAATAGCCAATAGGGTTTACTCCAGTATAGAAGGGTGTATAGATGTATAAAATGGGACTATAATTCTACCTTTTTATATGTCCTTGGTAAGGGCTCATCTTAAATATGGAGTGCAATTTTGGCCAACAGTTCTTAATCCTTTGAGTGCCAGAGAGGTATCCAGTGCATATCACTGAGATGCACTGGATGAGTCGTGGGTTCTCAAAGGGTTAAAAAAGGCATTATTCAACTGGAAAAATGACAGACATGCATGCAACAAAACTGATATGAGGGTGTGGTAACACATTCTTAAGCAATACATGTGCACATCTCATGTAGTAAACATGTGAATGGCTTGTTGCTTTCACTCATTACTCTGTCAATGTCTTTGCCACTCCCTTTCCTTGGTTATGTTATGATGACTGCAATGTGTTCTGACTGTTTGGCATGTGTATCATATTTGTTTCACTCACTTTTATTTTGTGCGGGTTAACATTCCACTTAATGTTAAGATAGAATTATAATTTATGTCTCCCTATGTGCTCCATCTATTTCTCTTTCTCCATCTCTCTCTTGTTGCGGTCTCTCCTTTTGTTGATTCTCTGATACTCAATAGACTATGTAGCAAACATTCCCAAGCTCAGTGTTGTAGAAAATCAGCTTTTCTCAAACATGCTGAACGGGACTAAGGGGCTAGTGCAGATATGCAATAACATAAGAGATATATCTCCACAGGGATTGTTCTCTACAGTTCCTGTGTTATATTAATAACTAGTTGAACAGCCTGTGTACACTGGCCACAGTGCAACCCAATAACATCCGCGCTGCAGTCATGCACAGTAGAGACTGCCCACATTGCAGCTGATATGGAGTGGGGCGCTCCGAATTCAGACCATAGTCCTCTCTGCTCAAACTATGTTCTGAATTCAGAGCCCTGCTCCGTTATCAGCTGCGGCACATGCAGTCTGTAGTGCACATGACTGCAGCATGCGCAGCCGTCTGTAATGTGCATGATGGATTCTGACAAACACACATTTAGAGAATTATTATATAGGATGGACTCCACACTCACCGCAAGCTTCTTAGAAACTAAAGTCTTTGGGAGTAGTTCAGGGTTCTTCAGTCCTGCAACAAAGTATCATGTCTGAATATATAACATGATATCCAGTCCAAGTTAAAGATCCATTTTCGGGAACAAATCCACATATAATTGATTCATAATGGCCATTAGTATTCTTGTACACAACTGGTGTTGGTGTTCCTTAAACCATAGCCCTAAAATACCCATAAAAGTGCAAGTTGGTCAGATTTATAAAACCAGCAATCAACAATTTGTTCTCACTCAGGCAGTAACACCCTCTAAGGGCAAATGTACACTAGAAATAAGTCAGTCTTAATTTTACACATTGACTTGCCCAAGTAGGTGTCCTCCATGTAGTAGTCAGGTGTATGTATCTGTTTTTTTGTGTTTTTTATATTATATTTGCTGTTTATAGTGAGCTCAATTGAAGTCTTCCTGTAGGTCAAGTCTCTTCATAGCAAACCGTAGGCATAGGTTGACCTGAATGACTTGTAAGGGACCCTAGTTATTAGAATGAATGGATTGAAACTGAGATCAAATACAAAGAAAAAACAGTAAATAAAATAACTATCTCCTGTGTTAAGAACACCTACCTAAATAAGTCCTTCTGATAAATGAAGAACCACTTATTCTTATAGTTCTCCTTTAAACCTCTGTATGATAGGCAAGTCTCCAATGCATTGGGAAGCAATATTTTGGAGTTGTGTCTCACATTCAAGGGGTTTTAGTCTGAACTGTACTTGAATGCTTGATAATAAACATTTGAATTTGTTCATTTGGCTCAGGTACAGATAGAAAAAAAATCACCTATAAAGCACACTGAGGACTGTGGCTAATGAACGCATAAATCCTTGTAATAGGTGGGATATATTTTAGACCCACATGTTGGACCATATTTACCCCTGAAGGACCAGGACCACTTAGCAGGGAATTGTTCACTCCTCTGGTCCTTAAGTTAAAAATATCTAATTCAAGGAAAGCCAAGTTCATTCCTAGAGAGCAACAACCAAGTCAAATTTTAGGGATAACCTAGCCCTGCATAAGTTGTCTTTTTGATAATTTAACCTTGTTTCTGTTATCATATATTAACTAAGGATATTTCACAAATGTGGCCTATTTGTTGCTTTAAAATGGGAACTATACCCTGTGGTAATTTGCTTTTAATTTTTTTTATCTTAACTGCAGCTGCCTGTATATAGTGATCTGTTCTGAGGTCTGCTTTTAGGTCACACCTCCTCACAACAAACCATGAGGTCAGAGGTACTCAGTTGTCAGACTTCCAGCTGTTGGGGGATTATGGAGGCCCGAAAATTGATACCCCTGCATTAGCTTAGATAGACTTGAATGGTTTATATGGGCCAGTTATGTTGGATTGTAAACTGAAAATATCAGTACACTGCAACAGAGATAAACTGTCTTTATTAGATTGTAAACTGAAACTATCAGTAGAGTTTAACTAAGATCAACTGCTAAAAAACAGTATATTGCAGGAATGTCAAACTCAAATACAGTCGAGGGACGCATACTCAACATTTCCTTCTAAGCATGTCCACAAACATTGGCTGCCAGGGTCCATGTGTGCATGTGTATATATCCGCACACACATTATCTATTTATAGCATAAAAAATATAGATGTAATTAGTGAAACAATCACCATATGCAAAGTGTCCACATTCATTTTATATATGGTCAACAGGGCAGCCCTATAACACCCCTTATAACATATGCAAATGTATGTTGTTTACTACATATGCAGGTGTGTTACATTTGCCATTATCCCAAATCCGTAATAATTACTTATTCTTACTTATAAGGAACCCAAAGTTCATGAAAATACAGTCCTTAGATCATGCAACTGTCATTTTGAAATTCCCCAAGGTGCTAACAAAACATTATTAACAATTCACATAGGAAAAAGGAGAAAAATGTTTATGAATGGTGCACTCTTGATAAAATCTAACCTTCATTATCTGATGAAGTAAAACAATAATTCAGACACATTCATTTTTAAAAGTTCTCAGACTGGTTTAAAGCACTCCTGTTATGCACAGAGAGTATGTGACCCAGATAAACTCTTAGAGTATATTCATATACTGAGATTTATGAGGAGATAAATCTACCCTTGCCTTGTAGTCTTATCAAATGAATACACTATCTTCTAGCAGAGGCATGAACTTCAAAAATATGAGTGTCAATGAAGGTAATTAATTCAATCAAATGAGTCAAAACAAGAAACTGAATTTCCGAATATGTGGGCGATACCATGATCCAATCAAATTTTCTTTACACTGAATTGTAAGATAGATTAAATGACTGCTCCTGTAATTAGATGAAAAAAGATACTGGTATGAGTGCCAGTCCAATCTATACACTGCGGAGCAGAGAGCGTGGGTCTCCTCTGCATTGCAACTCTGTCCAAAATATAGAAATATAGTAAAAGGTAGCCCAAACTGCTCCAATTATCCCAAACTGAAAATATTTTATGGTACAGTATTGAATCTCAACTTGCATAGAGTGTATGTTGCATATAATACAGTATGAAATGGCATCCATATCCACTATCTGATTGTTTGCAAGAAAAAGCAGGAGAAAGGAAAATGTCTGCAATAAATGGATAGCACATCAAGCGAGCTTCTCCTGAGAGTGCACCAATCATAAACATTTTCTTCCTTCTTTTCCCTGCATGAATTTTACATGACACGACTCTTCCATTCAGACGTTTAGAGTTTCACAGAAAAATCCAGATTTAACCCCGTATTGCTGGCTACAGGACTCTTGAAATGCTTTCTCTCTAGGGAGGTCCTCACACTGCTGTCCCGGGTTCAATGGGCTAAAAGTTTTCGGCCAGCGGGCCTCATGTTTGACATGCCTGGTATATTGGTATAATGACTGCTGTATGTCACACTTCTAAGTACTTCTGTTAAACAAATGAAGAACCACTTATTCCTGGGGTATAGAGCCCATTTATGAAATTAATTTGCACATCCATCTAAAACTGGTGCATCCATAAGGTGACCGGGGGGGGGGGGGATTCACTAAGCAGTGATAAAGAGGTGATAAAGTGGAGATGACTTCTCCAGTTCCTATGTTATTCTATACTGCCTATTCACTAAGATCTCCAAAATGTAAGAAATCTTAGTGCATAAGCTTCATAGAATAACATACAAATTGGAGAAGTGATAAACTGGAGAAGTCATGTCCACTTTATCACCTCTTTATCACCAGTTAGTGAATCTCCCCCCAGATCTCAATTATAATGCAGGAAGCTTATGAAAACACACACTGCAGGGTTTCACTGGGGCCTGTGCTGTCCTTCCGAAGGACATTTTCATAAGCATCCTGCATTAAAGGGGATACTTGATCACCTTAACCATCTATATACTCCTTGGCTACCACTGCTGTAAATGACAATCTATTAAAAATAACGCACCAGGTATAGAAACAGAGACATTGGGGTTTTGTGCCAGTTCTTCCAGATGGTAGAAGAGCATTTATACCAGGGAATCGAATACATATCCCTCAGCTTCTAGCTACTTGTGCTTACTGTCTCTTTCTTAGAGCAGCAATTGTGCTTCTTGTTGCCTTTAGAACTGTGCTGCTATCTGTATCACTTTGCTAACTTTCTGTCTGTGTTTTATGTTGCTGTCTATGGGCCTTATTTAACCAAAAATAGCAATTATGCAGCAAACAAACTGCACTATAGATAACAAGTACTCATTTTCAAAACTCAAGTTTATTTAACCCCTTAACAACTGGCAGTGCGACCGCGTGGTCAGCAGTTAAGGACCACAGATCGTGTTTTTCTTTTTTTTGCTCCATCGATTCAGGGATCCTCGAGCGGCATGCAGTCATGCGAGGACCCATGAATTCCATGACATTCCAGGACCGCCATCGGTCCTTAATGCAAGTTTACCCATGAGAGTCCAGGTACATCATGGCTCTTTAAGGGGTTAAATGGTATTTTTAAAGTGGACCTGTCATTTTAAGAAATGAGTAATTTGTTTTGCAGAGAATTATACTCTACATATTCTATGTACTAGCCATTTTCCTGTAAAATAAAAAGTGTTTGAGAAATGAAAGTTGACCTTTCACCTTTAATTTAAGTCTTCATGTTTGAAAACATCACTATAACTGCCTATATATTAGCCAACAGACCAGCAGATGCATAGTTTCTGTAAGGCGAATTCTCTGAATGTGATGTAGTTTGCTAAATTATGCTAATTATGCATTTTAGATCAGTTTCATGTGCTAATTGAAAAAAGTCACCTTTTATTTTGACTTTAGTTTCTCTGCAAGTACATAATATGTATAGTGAAATTAACTATACTATTTACTTATTCATCCTTCTATGTCCTTGATAATGAGATCCCTAGATATGTTTGTACGGAGCTTTCTGACAGGGAACATGAAAGCATGGATAGAGATTCAATGTAAAAAACAATGCAAAAAAATAGCATACCGAGCATTCAGTGCTGCAGAGACTATAATATTGCATTAAATCTTGCTTTGATGGTCTATTGACCAGAAAATTCTCTATAAATGGAGATCCAGGCAGCTGACTGTCATGGACATAAAACTGAAAACAAAAAAAAAATGAAGTACTTGCAGGATATAGAAAGTGAGAAGAATAAAGGGTTACTATTGCTTTAAACTCTGTGCTGTACTGAGAAGTTTCACTTTCACTTTTTCAGAAATTAAAGCAGGACTATCTCCTAAACTATGCCTCTGTTCAGCTTTTGGCTACTATAACAGATAGGACTTTTTGAAAATACAGACCTAAATTCATGATGACAGGTCCATTTAAACATCTATTATTTGGTGCCACAGTGTGGCACTTTATCCTGATTCCCTGCACAGTACATGAATAAGTTAAAGGCCAACCTTATCACTATCTGAGATATTATAAATGCCCACAGTGTATGGCGTCTGGCTAGATTGTCTTATAGCACAGTGGCTACCATACTACCAACAAATAAAGGTTCATTTCTCAAGAGCTATTTATATTACAAACAAATGGCTGGCACAAAATATATGCAGGTTTTTTATATTCTTTAAAATTAAAGTGGATGTGTCATCTATGGACAACATCCCATAAATAGTTAGGCGACATATCCAATACCATGAAAACATTATTTATTTTTTATTTTAAGTTTTGATTTCATTTACATTTAACTTAAAAAGTCTGTGCTGCAGCCACTTCCGTGTAGACTGCGGTTTACTGCGATTACAGAGCTCTGCCTCTGCTCTCCTCCCTCCTCCAGTGACGGAGGCGTCTGTCTGTAAGCTGGAGTGGTCCCATTAGCAGAGATCAATATCTAGCCAGCGAGAGCACTCCATATTACAGACAGAAGCCTCCATCATTGGAGGAAGGAGAGCAGAGGCAGAGCTTTGGGCTGCAGTCTATACGGAAGTGGCTGCAGCCCAGACTTTTGTAAATTAAATTTAAATGAAATCAAAACTTAAATTAAAAAATAAATAACGTTTTCATGGTATTGGATATGTTGCCTAACTATTTATGGGATGTTGTCCATAGGTGACACATCCACTTTAATTATATTTTTGAGGTGATCGGATCACGATTAAATCCTGAAATACTGGACAGGTCTCCAAGGCCTCTATAGCATTTAGTGGGTTAAATGCTCAATTTAAATCAATGGTGAATGTTAATTGTCCCATATCTTTTAACTGGTTTGCTCCAGTACAAACCTGTCCTCAGATCCCCACAATGGAGCAGATTTTCAGTGTCTCCTCACATGAAAACAGCTGAGTCAGTCAGTGGTTCTATTGCTCTGAAGGACCTGACTGAGCTAATAACACTCACTTCTATTTAAATGAGGAGATCCTGAAAACATGCACTGCTTGAGGGGGGGGGGGGGGTTGAGGACAGATTTGTGCTCCCCTGCATTAGGTCCTATCTCTACAGCATAGCTGTTTCTGCTGCTGTCATTGGCTGCTTGGCTACATGTGCTGCTTGTGGTCATTGTACTGTCCCCTGTGCTTCTCCCTGTGGTCATTGTGCTGCTGGCTGTGTGTCTCACTCTCCTTCCTATCTGTTCTCCTTGTTTTTCCAGAAAAGAAAGTCCAGTTCCAGTGTCCAGTTGATGGTGAGTCTTTGTTTCGTCTTCTTCAGTGCTGGTTCCTCTGAGTCCCAGTCTGCTCAGTCTGGCACAAAGACATCTCAGGCTTCCATTAGATTAACATCTAGGGTCTTATGCAGAATGCAGAAGATAAGCAATTATGTGGTTTTCGATAGGGGAATATATAAATTCCACATATTTTGTTGATTTAAAATACTACTATAGAAAAATGTGAGAGACCCTAAGTATGAACAAAAACAATGGGATTGTCACCTGACCACATTCTTACCTTAGGGATAGCATCCATCTTAACAAGATTTGCATGATTATCAGTATGTCAATTTGTGCAAATTAGCTAGTAACACAGGCAAACCTGGGTAGGCAGGTGGAAGGAGAGCAGTGTTGAATGTTATTACCTGGCTGGCAAGCCTCACACTAATGTCCAATGTATATAAACTGAAAACAAATAAAGCTAAATATCTGAAAAATGATTCATTTAAATAAACAAGTTAATATGAATGTATATGTGATTTTGAAAGCTCTTTCCAGATAATCAAAGTTGTTATAAGGTGTTAACTCAGCTTTAAATGAGATTTTTACAACCCTGAATGCTAGTGTTCTCCAGTGCATCTGGGAACAATGTTGGAGACCTCTGTAGCACTGAAGGAGATAAACATTCATTTTAAAACAGAGTTTTTTCATCCTCTCATGGTACAGCTGGTATGCATAAGGCTAGAGTTTGGATCTAGTTATTTTTTTGAGCAGGAACCCCTAGCTATCATATGAACCATCATTGCAGGCATACAGCGGGGCCCCTTATATATTGGGGGCCACTGCCACAGCTTCTCAAGTATAATCTAGACATCATCTCAATAACAACTCTTTGGGGGAGATTCCCTAAGGTGTGATAAAGTGGTGATAACGCAGACAGAACTTCTCCAGTGATATCACTTCTCCAGTTCCTATGTTATTCTATGTTATTAGAGACTATGCACTAATATATCCAAAGCTGAAGAAATCTTAGTGTATAGGCTCCATAGAATAACATAGGAACTTGAGAATTGATACATAGAGAAGACATCTCCACTTTATCATTGCTTAGTGAATCTCCCCCCTTCTATACAGCAGACATATACATAACTACAGAGAACATATACTGAGATTTATCAGTTAGCAAGGAGAGTAAAGTATCAGTGACACCGCCCTTTACCACTACTAGAATCTGATCATTCACAAACAGCTGAAGGTTATGTATGAAGGAGCAAGTATATTCCCTTATTAGTGCACACTAGTGAGGAAAATATGCTACAAATCCTCAGGACTTGGTCCTCTAACAACAAATCTAACAAATCATCCTGTCCCCTCAATAGCAGTCAAGAACCCCCCCCCCAAAAAAAACAAATTCCCTGTTCAAACGATTCATTCATTCACCAACACAGGCACCCTCCTCAGACCCATTTATACCATATCTTATGGTTTCTATTTTATTTTATTATATTTATGATTTCTTCTTTATTAAGTGCCCCCCCAATCCCAGTTAACAACCCCCCCAAATATCATCTCCTGTTGAACTGATTCTTTCCCCACACCCCACCAACACGGGCACCCTCATGCCCCTTTTATACTGTGCCTTTGGGAAATTAAATAATATTTATTTTACGTTATGTGTAACTACAATGTTCCCATTGATTTCAATGGAATAAGCTAAGCGTAAAAAGCAGAATAAAAGAGGAAAATAGGCACTTTCATGGGAAATTTTTCACCAAGCTGAAAGTGCCATTTTTCACCGATATCAGTTTGAGGTCGAAATTTTCGCCCCTTCCCTACTTAGAAGATCTGATGCTGTTTTGAAGGCAAAGGGTGGTCACACCAAATATTGATTTGATTTAGATTTTAATTCTGTCCACTCACTATGCATTTTGTTTATTGATAAAAATAAACTATTAACATGTCTATTTTTGAAAGCATTCTTACTTTACAGCATTTTTTTACACCTGACTGTGTACATACATACATACATTCATACAGGGACAAATCCAGGATTTTCATATATAGGTTTCTAAACTTTTTTTTTTCTTAAGACATCTAATACTTTGTGAAGCAATATGTTGGCGGTGTCTTTAGCATTCAAGAGGTTAGAAGATCATCATAAATCATAGCTTCTATTAAAGCAATAGTAATGGTTGAAAATAAATGCCACATCAATTATTCTTCATGATTTTCTGTCCATGTACAGAGCTATTACTATACTGTTCAAAATATGTAGTTCATGAGTAAATAAATTATAAAGAGTACCCCTACCCCCCCTTTCACCTAAGTAAAGCTGCTCTCTAAGCCAGTCCGGATGGAGCCCAGCGAGGGTCAATCTCAGTCAGCATAAGGAAAAACCTGCCCTCCTTTGTCAAGAGTTTTCCGTATGCTCAAAGCAATAAGATTGTCACTCACTGTGAGCTGTAGAACTGCAAGCTGCAGTCAAGCGACCGGATTCCACATCTGAGGGGAGGTGGCTTACAAGAGATAAAAGGGGCAGGGGGGAACTCTTAATAATTTGTTTACTCTTGAACTACGCCTCGGACATTATTTTAATAGTGCTGTATATGGCCAAAAAACTGAAGAATAATTGACAGGTCATTTATTTTCAAACATTACTATTCCTTTAAATACTAAAAGGCCACAAAAACATCACATATAACAAGATCAAGGGAGACGATGAGGCCCCACATCTACGTGTTTTGTTTGCAACCACTTCATTTCATCAGAGATCTTCCAGCCTGAGAAGTGTCTGTTCTTTGTTCACTGTTACTGTTTAGTACTAGTCCTACTAAAAAAACAGAGGCTGCCACAGGCACAAACTGCAAGAAATGGAATTGTGCTCACTGTTTGGCTTCTGTTTTGTTATCCAGGGCTATGCCAGTCTCAGAGTGGGCTCATAGAGGAACAAGCAGCTTTATTTGTATCCACCGCTCTGTGTGCAGTCAGCAGGTGCAGCTGGTATTGGGTTAACCCTTTGAGTGCCAGAGGACTACTCGACACATTGTTCTGGTACTCAAAGGGTTAATATCTTGGAGCAAAGGACGCCCCATTCACACACACCAAACGGAGGATCGCACATAGCAGGAAAACATAGTCTAATTGCCCTGAGTTGCTGCTGTTACAGGATGGGATCACCGATTCTTATTAAAGGAGAACAAACTCCACAGAATTATAATTACTCTCTTACCTAACTGTGGTCAGAAAATCCTAATGAACCCTATGAATATCGCCCATAACTTCTACAATAAGAAAATCCTAATGAACCTTATGAATATCGCCCATAACTTCTACAATAAGAAAATCCTAATGAACCCTATGACTATCGCCCATAATATTTTCAATAAGAAAATCCTAATGAACCCTATGAACATTGCCCATAGCATCATCAATCAGTCCTGGGTGTCAGGTCCTTGGAGACAGGTATGACAGCTGCTGGCAGGACCACAGGACATCAACATCCGCTCATTTCACAAAGAGAAATATCACTTCACCATGGCCTGAAAATCCTATTAGCCCCTATGAATTTTGTCCTTGTGCCTTTGCTCAAGTTACGTCAGTCCTGAATGCCATGTCCCTAGAGGAAGACATGACAGTTTCTGAAGCAGGCAAATTGCATGAGTCTACTTAAAGGACAAGAGGGTTGGGCCAGACATTGCAAAAGGTCCTTAAAGGGGTTAAGATTATCATGTGCACTGAGCACATTTTGTGGTCCTGATAGCAGCTATCACAGCTGGATCAGTGGACATCACATCCAGGACTGATTAGAGATGTTATCTATTGAACAAAGGCACAAAGCCAAAATTCGTGTGAGTCATTAAGATCTCTTGGCCATAGTAAGGAAAGTGGGGGTTATTATCGTTTGTTATTGTACCTTTAAGGACCACAGGAGTGTGAACTGCCAGCAATTATCATGTCTATCTCCATGGATATTACCATTAAAGGGATAGTAACACTTCGTTTTAACTTTATTTTATTTTGTAGGCATTAAAAAAACATGAAGAATGATATAAGTCTTATCTCTGAAACCTTTATGGTTTATGAGATATTCACAAGCAAAGTTCCCCTCCCCGCCCCTTTTACCTAGTGTAAACAATCTCTTCTCAGATGTGAGTCTGGTTGTATGACAGTACAGATAACAGAAGGGGACAATTTTCTTTGTATGAAAACAATGAAAGCCCTTCCCCCCCTTGACAAGTTTTTCAGCTTTTTCCATTATCTTAATTGAAGATTGTCCCTCTCTGCAGTCTACCTGGGCATCTCCCTTCTGATCTGGTTAAACAGGGGGGGGATACTTTGTTTGTGAATATCACATAAACCATAAAGTTTTCAGAGATAAGACTTATATCATTCTTCATGTTTTTTTAATACCTACAAAATAAAATAAAGTTAAAATGAAGTATTACTATCCCTTTAAGCCAGCAGTGATGGTATTAAGAGTTCTACATCTCTAAACAGGCATCTTTTTAACATATTTTTTCCTTGAGTGTGGTGCCCTCCAGTGGTCAATATAAAAAAGTGAAAGGACAACAGGATGCATTAATGGAAAAGGACAAATAAATGTGCAAAGTTGTGTATAAAAATCCGTATCCAGCAATGAATTGTTGGGTTTCTGCTGTAATAACACATCTTCCTACGTTTTGGTGTTTTGTCCAGGAATCATCAGAGAGCACAAACACTACTATTGAGGATGAAGATACCAAAGGTAAGTGAAGGCTAGAGAGATTTCTAATTTGTAAATAGATTCACCTTTCCCATCTCGTAGGCTATATAAACATTCATTAAAGCGGAACTACCACCCCGCCTAAACTTGCCCCTAAAGATTTAACCATCTGGTGACTAGCTGTTCAATAGTGATAGTCGCCAGAATTATAACCTCCTTTTAGGGAATTCCTACTGCACCCGGGACTGACAGCCAGGAAACAGTGCAGACATCTTTGCATAGTGATGTCTGCGTACCTGAGTTGTCAGTCCCTTCTGGTGCCGTGTGGCTCCTAGCAACGCCTCCTAGAGCTGTCTGGGACTGACAGAGTAGACGTCACTATAGAAAGATGTCTGCGCTGTTTCCTGGCTTCAGTCCCGGGAGCAGCAGGAATTCTCTATAACGAGGTAATAATTATGTCGACTAGCACTATTGAGCAGCTAGTCACCGGATAGGTAATTCTTTAGGGGCAAGTTTAGGCGGGGTAGTAGTTCCGCTTTAACCTCTCAGATGCTAGAGGCACCTCCAATGCTTCTTTAGCATCTAAGGGATTAAAAAAATGTATTTTAAAATATAATCATAGCAAATAACAAAGAAAATATTTATTTAACCTATTAAAGACCAAAGGGATGTGCAACACCTTGCTTCACAATGTGTTGGACACACTTCTGGTCCTTAAAGGGTTAAAAGTACAAACCTCCTAATAATAAGCTCCCAGTTACCTTAATCTGAATAGAAAATCATAATAACCACTAGGCATTGGTTTTGTTTGAGTTGATTTCTCAAATAATGTATTTAATTGGCTCCGGATATCATTTCCATATAGGAGTTCATGATTGTTTATGTCTGTCTTCCTAAGATGCCTTCATTTGGAGGGGTTTGAGGTCCTGGGGGTATGCAGCAAAGATCCATGCATTCCTCCATGAACAATATATCAATACTAATTAAAATTAATATTGAAGAACTAATCCACCAAGACCTGATTTTAGTGGTCATTGACTAAAAATTAACTTTGGAAAACTAATACACCAATACCTGATTTAAGTGGCCATTGAATAAAAATTAATTTTGAAACAAGGATACTCCCAACTGCTGGAAGTAGTTTTATTCAATGATTGATACATTTTCAAATTAGCTGGAAGTGATTCTGAACTAACTGGTAGTGATGAAACTGGTATGAACACATTCTATGAAGAACTGTAGCCAGAGGCTCCCCTCTCACATAGGATGCAACAGGAAAACTGTCATGACACCAAGTGAACTGTAGGAGAGTTCATGGACACTGTTAAAGGAGCAATAAAAAAATATTTAAACAAAAAAAAAAACATTGTAGGACTTTTCCTGCTGCTTAAATCAAAGTTTTTCTTATTGCTTAATGATGCATATTTCCAAAGTTATTACAGTTTAAACTCTTGTTTTTTTTACATTAACAGTGTCCTTTAGTGGTCAGATTTCAATTATTCTGTTGCATCCAATGAGAGACTTGAGTCATTGACAAACAGATCTCCATCCAGCATGACAAAAACTGCTGAGTCATTCTGCCAGTTGGAATTTTCTTGAAGTAACCCTGCTGTCACTCACTTCTTAAAGCAACTGACAGAAGTGGAAGTACACTTGTTTTACTCATCAGGAAAAGCCCTATAGCATGTAGGTTTTCATAAAAAAAGTTGTTTGCTTCCTTAAAGTAAAAAAATAATAATTTAAATGTTTAAAACTTTGAACAAAACATCTCCCAGCAATTGGAGTGCCCTTGTTTCAGCAGGAAGGCCTTGTAATATATATGTTTTCTTAATGATGGTTTACTGTCCTTTAATGTATCTGGGGGTTTGTTATTAGTTAGTGTTATTGTCTGTTTAAAGAGAAATCAATGTTTCAGTTGCATACATCTTTGTGAATGATTTCAAGGTGCACAAGTGAAACTCTACAGAAATAGTAATTGTTTTTATTAAAAAAAAAACACATTTTAGGGCATTTCCTTTATAACAAGGGTTGATCCCCATCGTTGGCACAGTTGCTATTGCCTTGATCACTGATGGTAGGTCACCATACACAGTAATAGCAATGTAAGTACCATGAAAACTCGAATTACATGTATTTTAATAATAACAATAACTGGAGAAAAACAGCTGCACCACAGAAGACAAATGAAAATTCTAAAGTTCCCATTGTTTTAAAAGGAGCTTTTAACCCCACAAAGGCAAAAAATCAGTAAGAGGCATTTGAGGACTGCTGCTGATGCTGATGTGGAGGAGGCATCCACTAGCACAAACAGCAGTGAGACTCAGAGCCCTGCAGCTCCACTGACAGAATGTGCTGTCAACACCCCTGCCAAGTCCCTAGGACCCTGGGGGAGTATGATTCTGAAGAGGAGAACATTGTTTTTTTTCACAGATGGCTGTGAGCAGCAGTGGCAGCACATAGTTGCAGCTGCCTCACCCTGGGCCTGCTGTGTTTGTGACTTGTGCACCACCTACTCCTATGGTATACTCGTCATCACCACCAGCAAGAGAGAAGGAAGAAAGTTGTGATGACGCTGCTGATGATGAGAGTGGTAGTGATGCTTCAGACATGAGAGCATTCCTAATTCATACCAACTAGGAGTGTGATAGGCAAATGTTGGGAATGGATATCACCAGTGACATGTTATTTTCAACTAGTATAAAATCTTGTGTACACGGGCCAAGCTCCTGGTAATGTTAACCCTTTGCAATGCGTTGTGTACCCCTCTGGCACTGAAAGGGTTAAAAGACCGCTACCTCACTGCTCCACGCGATGCAGTCTTGCGTCGCCTCATTCACACTATGCAATCATGCGCAGTAGAGACTGCCTTAACATGGTCAGTCTCTACTGAGCATGACAGCTTCCGACAAACATCCTAGTAAATTATTATATAGGATGTAGTAGTCCCTTCTGCTACTAAATCATCCCAGTCCCAGTATTATCAAAAGTCACAGCAGGCTGGGAGTGGGATCTCAGAATCAGATTGTGGTGGAAAATGAACAGTCCACATCCTTCTCTACCTCATCCTCTGAAGCCGTTGGTGTGAGAATACTTTTTGTTGAGGGTATCAGCTGTACAATTGTTCATATCTGCAATGTGCATAGTCAGTGACAAGGTTGTTAAGAGAGGGAACTAATAAAGCACATGTGGCATAACCACTCTATGGTTTATAATAAACATTTGTAACTGTCCGGCAAGAACAAATCAGGTGCTGCTGTCACTTTACACAAAACTACAATGTGTAGTGCTGAGATATGGTGTGCCGGGAAGCAAAAAACAGGAATTGTCAGTACAAAGATAGATCATCACATGCAGATACTCACAATCCTCTAACATATAATGTATAGCAGAAAGGAAAAAATAAACAGAAATAAAACATAAAAATACAAAATAGCAAAACAGATATGAATATATCCGAGATATTGTAGTGGCCTAAGCCACTTTAACAAGATGTTAATGGTACTATAATCACTATCAACCCAAACTTGGATATATAAATACAATGAGTCCAATGGGAACCTCAATAAATGTAGGTGAATTTAATATCAAAATAATACCTGCTCAATATCACATCAGATAGAGAGCTAGGTAATACTAGATGACAATAATAGTCCAAATGGTAATCTAAATGTGGATATTACACATGGGTAATCAGACCTTTTCTTCTTATTCTATTTTGGCAATCTTCTCCCACCATCAATTAGATAGTCCTGATGCCGCTTCCCTAATGGCTTTTTCTTTAAATTCTGTATATAAATGACAGAAGCGCAAAGCGGGACACTCCAAATGTAGGGTTTATTCAAAAGATACATATGCGCAATTAAAAGAAATGCACGTACAAAAGTATATAAAATATATGCTTATCTCTCTCCATGGTACTTTCTTTGTGACTGAATCAATCGATCCTACTCCTCGATAGAAGCCGACAATCATGTAAAGGGAAACAATAGATGTAACAAAGGCTGATTAACTCTTGTATACCTATGCCAGCTTAGCCATCAGACACTGGCTGGTCTCGGAATTACTCATGGGCCTGATCTTATGGGATACTCTCCTTCTTCCACAATTGTGGAGAAGCGTTATTCTCTTACTGATGTCTTTGGCTCTATCTTTGGATAGTACTAGGAGAGACTCAGCTTGTTTAAAACACAAAAACACAATACTAAAATAATTGCCAACGTGTGTCATGGATACCACTGTCCGTTTCCTCAGGGCTTACAGGCTACTTTGTTTATCTAGTCTAAATAGTCTCACATCACATCCGGTCATTGTAAAGTGAGACCGGTTCTGATCTTTCTTTGATTTTTAACTCCTTAACGCCCAACCTTAACCTCATTATTCAAACTACCATCAATACTGCTCTGAATCCCTACAACCTATATTGCTCTAATCTGGATCTGGATCGACTTCCTTAATATCGATTCTTGCCACATATACATGTAACTATGATGATAATGATTCGATATTAAAGTCACACTACAACAACGTATCTCACCAATGTATTCCGTGCATCGTTTACTGGACATACAGCTCAATTGGCAGCTATACTGCAACTATATTTCACATTAAGAATTAATAAGCTCAAATGTAATTATACAGATACATATGAACCCTCTTTCTTCATACAATAAACCACTCACTATTGTAAAAATACAATATACACTGCAAATTAAGCTCTTCAAAACCTGAGAGGCATACAAACACTGCTAGATCTAAATCAGCATTTAAGCCCTCATGTTGGACATTTAGATCTAGCAGCGTTTGTATGACTCTCAGTTTTTGGAGAGCTTAATTTGGAGTGTATATTGTATAATAATAATATGCACAGATTTTGCAGGTGATATTTAGCATTTCTTTGAGGGTTTTGGATCCTGGGAAGAACTGAGTAACAACTGTGCAAAGAGCTTGTCAGAGGTGCTCAATTAGAATGAGCCTGCTATATAGTGAATTAAAAGTCATTGTACCCTTTGTAGGATACTATTTCTATAGAGCCTGATAAATTTTACCGCAGGCCCATTCCTAGTTGAGCATCTCTGACCAGCTTTTTGCATATGCAAATTATCCTTGGGATTGGTCACCCCAAAAGTAACAGGTGAATCCAGACATAGACCCCTTGATCACAGTGCCTAGATAGATCAGCTACATCTCACCGATGAGGGCCACCAAGGCTGAAATATATTTCTCTGGTTGGCTATTTCTCTTGTTCAGAAAGGAATTGCCTGGAACTTCATAGCTGGACTAATTTGGTAGGATGAGTATGATGTGCTATAGGATATTTCCTCTGTGAAACACACTAGTGCGCTAAAAGAGTTTGCACCCTGGGTTACATACAATTTCTATAGAAGCTGCTGAATTTTAAAGCAGGCTCCTTCCTAGTTGAGCAACTCTGACCATCTCTTTGACTGATTAACAATTATATTTAAGATACTGGCAATGCAAAGCACATGCACCATACCTGCTATTTTCAAGGCAGCTATTACACTGGAGCCATTGCCAACAAACACCAAGTCAGTTTTCAAGGCGCAGGGTACAAGCCTTTTATCTGTGACCTGCTGCAGTTTAATACATCTGCAACTTTGTAGGATTGTTTCACAAAGTTCTATTACCTTGCAGCTGGTCTTTACTACAGGTGTCAGCGCCAGAGGCAACATAGGTTGTGACCTGCTGCAGTTTAACACATCTGCAACTTTGTAGGATTGTTTCACAAAGTTCTATTACCTTGCAGCTGGCCTTTACTACAGGTGTCAAAGCCAGAGGCAACATAGGTTGTGACCTGCTGCATGCTGATGCCCACTGATGGAAAAGATATCCAGTGATCAATGCCAGTCATATTCTCTCTGATTTGGCCACTTGTCCATATATCTGTGTTCAAGTGAACTTTATTGGGTTTTGATGTTTCCAGCCCACCTTCTACAGAAATTCCCACAAAAAGTACAATTTGTTTGTTTTTTCAAAAACCAGCTGCTTGTCCAACTCTGGCACAGCCACCCTTGAAAAATAACTGAGGCTTGGAAAATGCTTGTGGGGTGCAACACATGAAATCCATTTTTTTAAACCTCTGTTTTTAACAATATAATAGGGCAGTATGACAGCTGCTTACATTTTGGCACAATTGCCACTCCAAAGGTGTACTTTTGGATTATTTTTGTGAATCTCTACCTTTTTTCTAAGAACTCTGTAAGTATATGTTGGAAGCACTTAGAAGGAAAACTGTGTAACTTAATCATATTAGCAACATGACTAGTGGTGGTGGAGATGGTGTTGACAGCAGGTGTGGGAACCCTTGTTACCTCCAAATAATTCAGAATCATCCCCTGTGCTTTGCATTTGCACATCAGCAGTAGGAGACATGGGTGTTATTTAGTGTTGAGCGAGCGTGCTCGGCCGATGCTCGGATCGGCTCGAGCATCGCTCTGCTCGGCACATGGCGGTACTCGTTGAGTACCGCCATGTGCTCGCCCGCCATGTTCGGGTGGCGGGGATCTGTGCCGGAAGAGGCACAGATCCGAAGACGCTCCGCTGGACCACCAGGGACTGGAGGTACGGGGGCATTGCGGAGATGAAGGGGGCATTGCGGAGATGAAGGGGGACATTGTGGAAGAGGGGCATAGACTCTATGCCCCTCTTCCACAATGTCCCCCTTTATCTCCGCTATGCCCGTCTTCCACAATGTCCCCCTTCATCTCCTCTATGCCCCTCTTCCACAATGTCCCCCTTCATCTCCGCTATGCCCCTCTTCCACAATGTGCCCCTTCATCTCCGCTATGCCCCTCTTCCACAATGTCCCCCTTCATCTCCTCTATGGCATAGAGGAGATGAAGGGGGACATTGTGGAAGACGGGCATAGCGGAGATGAAGGGGGCATAGCGGAGATGAAGGGGGACATTGCGGAGATGAAGGGGGCATTTGGAGATGAAGGGGGCATAGCGGAGATGAAGGGGGGCATTGACCAGGCACCCTCCCCTCATCAGAGCAGGGGGTGCCTGGTGAAATGCTCGTGTCGCCCCATGCTTGTCAATGGGGCTCGGGTGCTCGGCCGAGCACTCGAGCCTCAGGGGGTGCTCGGTCAGAGCACCCGAGCACCCGAGCATCGGGGTGCTCGTTCAACACTAGTGTTATTTAACTGAAGAAATTGTTGTCCCACTCAAAGAAATCAACAACATTTCTGTTATGTGCCCTTCTGCCCTGTGCATTTTTTTGGAGTGCTTCTACTGCAACCATATCTGTAGACTTTACTGTCACTAAACCTGTCCATGCACTCCTCCTACTGCTACTATTCCTGGCACATTTGGCAGACATAATAATAGTATATTGGTTTTAACTGTAAAATACACAACAGAGCTGTTACCATGTGGAGTGATGTTTTGTCTGTGTGAAAATAATGTGTGATGTATGTCCCTATCTGTCATTGTCAGTCTCACTCTCAGATCAGACGTAGTATCTCCTGCGTGTCTGTCAGGTGATAGTAAAGGTATGTTTGTTTTTTACCTGTCCCTGTTTATCACTCATTGTCACTGTCTAAAGATTACACCCACATCCCTGCAACTGCAAGCAATTCCAGTTCCACCTCTTTGCATGATTGTCTCTGTACTAGCAGTTAGTGTCAAGATTTCAGCAGCTTTCTCTTTCTCTCCCAAGGACTGAGGTGTTCATTTTTGTTGTACAAAACAATATAGATCTTTTAGCTACAGAATTGCCAGCTTGCAAGGATTAAGGGCAGGGCAGCTGGTGCAGCACCATCACACTTCAGTAAGGCTTGTGTCTGTTATTCTTGTGAATGTGTGTGTGTGGTAATGTCAATTTGAACTTGTACTTACCTGTTTGTATGCTCTTGAAAATGTGATGTATTTATGTATCGCTTCATAGAGCTTCAGTGCACAGCTTCCTCACTTTCTGGGTTGACTGCCAGTACCAATGATAGGGTTTCGAATATGATTGAATATGAAAGGGGAAGACACTGGTGGGATCTGCAAAGTGGGTAAGCTGAAAAAGAACTGTGAGTGACGGAGAGGAGTTTGGAAGATACATTCAAGGTAGCTCGTAGAGCAAAAACATCATGGTACGGAAAAGTCAGGAAGATGTACTCAGGGTAGATTGAACAGCAGATAGCCAGGTTGGGAGAGGAAGCTGAATCTGAAAACTACATTCATGAAAGACTGAGTAGCAAATTGTCATATCAATGTAAGGAAGTTGAGCCTGTAAACTGGATTCAGTTTAGACAGAAGAATAGATAAACAGGTCATGTTGAAGAGGGAGAGTTTGTAAACTGGGTTCACTATAGTCAGAAGCATAGATAGATAGGTCAGTGTGATGAATATTAGTTTGTAAACTGCATTCAGTATAGACTGAAATATGGATAGACAGGTCAGAGTGAGCAAGATGACTCTGAAAGCTGCATCCAAGATGGAAGACCAAATAACCGTATCAAGGGGAAGAAGATGAGTCTGTAAGTTGCATCCAGGATAAACTAAAGAGTGGATATACAGGTCAGAGTAAGCATACCTCCCAACATTTCAAATTGCCAAAGAGGGACAATTGTGTTTTAGGGGGTGTGGCTGGGGGTGTGACTGGTGGGCAGGGCTTAACGAGAACTTTCAGGCTGTTTCATGACCTACTGACACCTCCTTGTTTTACCTAATAAATGACTTATAACAAGACCAAAGTATTTTATTTATGCACACTAATTTATAAACACACACATATACTGACGTTTAAAGAAACAATAATGTGAGTTTTATTGCTGTGGAGCAGTGTGATACACTTATATACACACCACACAATCTGATCTCCTAAAAAGAGGGACATTAGGGTGGGAAAGAGGGACAGTGGGATTTGGGTCTAAAAGAGGGTCTGTCCCTCCTAAAAAGGGACACTTTGGAGGTATGAGAGTAAGGAGCATGAGTCTGGAAGCTGCATTTAATATATAGGATAGTAAACAGCCATAACAAGGTGAGAAAGACAAGTATGGAAGCTGCATTTAGTATTGACTGGAGAGCAACTAGACCTAATAATGTCAGAAATATAATTTGGAAGATGCATTCTGTATAGACTGAGCAAATAGTCATATAGGTGAGGAAAAATCATTTTTGAAAAATTGACAAATCAATATATAGGTCAAAAAAAGTCATGTAGGTAGAGTGTTTTGAAGTATTTGTTTGTAAAACATTTTATTGATTGTTTCCCTTTATTCTATCTGTATGTTAATCAGTTTATGGCTGATAAATTGTTCTTCACTGATACAGTTCCAAACTGCTGGATTTTAAGGCTAAATCGCTCATATTTCTCATTGTTGCAGTGAGGAAGCAGGAAATTATCAAGGTGACGGAGCAGCTGATTGAAGCAATTAGCAATGGGGATTTTGAATGTTACACGTGAGTATTGTTGACCCAATGTCATGAATAAACATGCTAGCAGCACTTATGGACTGGACTCGCCTATCCCTGAGATAAATGGCCATCAGATTGTATCACACATTATAATAAATATATACATTGCAGAATTCATTCTGCTGCGCAAAACAAAACTACTTCAACTGCTGAGAAATGTTTTATTCAACAATTATGGCAGCTCAGAGTTTTTTGAGTGCAGTAGTTCCATGGCCTGAAATTCTACACTGGTGCTGTTGTACAGCAGTCTACCAAATAGCTGTTCATAGACTACTGGGGCAACACCACCGCCACCATACAATTTCATGTCCTGGAAGTACTATACACAAAAAATGTAACTTCAGGCTGCAATTACATATGAATGAAACAACTCTTAGTCGGATAAACCATGCAACATATATTTTCTTCCTTATTAATAAACTAGTTGAAGAGCCCATTACACGGGCCACAGTGCCACTGCCAGCTGGTCGCGGGGCAGTCATGCACAGTGGAGAATGCCCGTGCTGCGGCTGATACAGAACTGGATGCTCCGAAGGAGTGTCCTGCTCTGTATCATCCGCGGCACGGGCAGTCTCTACTGCGCATGACTGCAGCATGCTCAGCAGTCTCTTCAGTGCATGACTTTGTCGTTACATGCGTTTTAGCGAATTATTGTATAGGATACTATCCCCTTTTAGTGCCACCCCTATAGCAAGCATTAAAAAGGATAATTCCTTGCTTTTCATCTAGTCTATACATAACTTGCACATGGACAAAGAGGAAAGGCAAATCCTGAAACATCCACCCCACAAACACTCCCCCACACACACACACTCCATAACCGTTCCACTTCTCAGTACAGCCTATCTTTTATAATAATGTTTCTTGGCTCTTCTAAATTTTTCCACCTTGGGTCTCTCTCTCTCCAATTTCTGTTCTTGGACCCCTTAGATGCTACTGAGGCTTACAACTCAATTTGAATTTATTGGAGACCAGTAGTATTTAATCCTTTGAATGCCAGATAGGTAGCCAATGCATTGTGTTGGCTACCTCTCTGGCACTCAAAGGGTTAAGGTGTTTATTTATGTTTCATCTACTTTTTCTCCTGTTGGATGACTTCTTTTGTTGTTTTTTTTACAATGTATCTGTCCTGTTTCTTCTCTCTCAACCATTGGTTGTAAATCCTTGTTTTTTCAATGATGTCATCAATGATTGACCATTCAACTCCATTACACTGGTGCCATGAGATTAGGGAAATGCTAATTAAGGCATTCCATGCAGGCACTTCCTGTTTTAGCCCTGTGTTGGATTTAGATAAGGTGACTGGGCAGAAAAGCGGCAGATGACATTTAATGTAGATAAATGTAAGGCTATTCATTTGGACTGTAGAAAAACCATGCTACATATACAGTAATGGGAAACAACTTGGGAAAACCTCATTAGAGAAAGAGTTAGGAGTACTGATAGATGATAGACTTCACAGCAGTGTGCAGAGTCACTGAGCTGCTGCAAGAGCAAATAAGGTACAATCCTACATAAAACAGGTATAGATGCACATGATACTAATATTATTCTACCTCTACATAAATCCTTGATAAGGCATCAACTAAAATATGCAGTACAGTTCTGGGCACCAGTACTTAAAGAATACATTATTGAACTGGAAAAAGTGCAGAGACGTGCAACAAAACTGATAGAGGGATTGGAGGATCTGAGTTATAAAGAGAGATTAGCCAAACTGGGTTTGTTTACATTAGAGAAGAGAGCTGAGCTAAGAATGAGAAGTCATACATTAAGACTAAAGGAAAGGCGCTTTCGACTTAAACAAAGGCAGGGGTTTTTTTTACAATAAGGGTGGTAAAGCTATGGAATTCTTTGTCTTGGGTTGTTGTGCTTGCAGATACTGTATCTGCTTTCAAAAAAGCAATGGATACTAATCTAGCAGAGAACAATATTTAGAATTATGACAGATGGCTTCAATGCAGATATGTTGTTGATCCAGGGAACTATCTGACTGCAATTTGGAGTCAGAAAGGAATATTTTTTACCCACCTGGGGCTTGATTGGAAATGGCTTCAATGTTTTTTTTTTTTTTTGCCTTTGTCTGGATCAACAGGGGTGTTATGCATGGTCTGGACTTGATGGACGCATGTGTTTTATTTTTCAGCCTCATCAACTGTGTTACTATGTTAGTATTGCATCTCAGACTCTATGACAATTACACTTTAAAAGTTTAAAGCTGGTGAAGTGTGTCTGCTTGTATACATTACAGCAATTATATGCTGTAGTGTTTATCCTTAAGCGGAGCTGCTGACATTAGTGTCGCTAATAAAGGAAATGGGCTGCACAGCGTACCTTAATTATATAATTGTAAATAACACCCCAGTTCTCCTTATTTTTATCTTATTCTCCAACTTATTCCATCTTTTCTTACATATGTTTAAAATTTCCCATACGTTCTGCCATGTTTTTCTTTTGATGTCTTATTTTAACCTCCCTTTTTCAATTTCTCTTTGTTTCTCTGTTCTTTACTCCAGCACAATGTTTAATTTCTAACTTGTCTCTATGTCTAATATCCCAGTAAGATGTGTGACCCTGGCATGACCGCGTTTGAGCCTGAAGCCCTTGGAAATCTAGTAGAGGGCCTGGACTTCCATCGCTTCTACTTTGAAAATTGTGAGTTACTTTGTATCTTATCTCTTGTAGAGCAGTGTGGGGAACAGTGGAATATTACTACATTAAAGGGATATAAACTCTTTATTTTCACATTATATTGTGCTAATGCATAATAGGTAAAGTGAAATTGGCTATACGTTTTGTTGTTTTCTTTCATCTTCACCTATTTTTATACTATTCTATGTCCCTGACAATATGGATCTTGTTTCATTATGCTATGGCTTACCTCGGTTTATCTGTTGTGAGGAATTGTGAATAAAACACAGATCTGAAAATGAATCATTTATGTCTGTTCTCTAGTGTACGTTATTATTTTAGTTTGCAATCTGATATAGACAATCAATTCTGAAAAAGATTGGTGGATCTCATTTGTGTATTGTGTTTGGAGAAAATTAATTATACAAACATAATAATCAGGCAACTTCAGACACAATGGGAAAAAGATCAGAGACAGATACATGGATAAATAAATGAGCAGACAAACAAATGTTTCAAGGACTCCTATATAAGTATGAATTTCTGTTGAAATGAATTAGGGGACTGTTATCCTATCATTATTATAATCCTTTATCTATATAGCCCCAACTTATTTCTCTGCACTGTACACTAGGGAATAGACATACAGAGACATAAAACAGTACAAATGGAGCACAGTAAACAAAAGGAGAGGTTACAGCCTAGAGGAAGGGAGGTGGGACCTGAAGGAGTAAGTGCTATGGGGTGTATTTACAACCTGCCACATGAAATGCTGGTCAATGGGTGGGAGAAAGAAGTGCCTTTTAGTGCAGTAGTCAGTTCAAGTAATGGATCTGCTTGTGAGAAAAAGAAACTTTCTTTGTGAATAAAGAGGTCGTGATGAGATTGTAGGTGGGATAGTGACTGTAGAAGAAAACGAGAGTAAGTAGAGGTTGTACAGGCTGTTGATCTGGCCTTGCTCATAATGGTTACAAGGATAGTTGTTAGGCTTCCCTGAAGAGGTGAGGCTGGGGGAGAGTCTAATGGAATGGGGGGGGGGGCAATTCCAGAGCTAAGGTACATGAGAAAAGTCCTGTGGGCAGGAAAGGAAGGATGTAATAAGAGCTGAAGAAAGAAGAAGGTACTGTATAGTGTATTTGTAAACAAGATATTACATTTGGGGGTTGAAGTGTTAGTAAGGGCTCTGTAAGTTAGCACCAGAAATTTGAACTTAATTCAAGATGCTAATGGGAACCGGTGTAGGGACTGGCAGAGAGGAGCAGTAAAAGAGGAGAGATTTGTGGGGTAGTTTGGCAACATTGTTCATTATGGACTATAGAGTGGTTAGTTGGGTGAGAAGAAGGCCAATTAGGTGTGAACTTCAGTAAGTCAAGAAAGGACAAGATGAGTCTTTGAATCAGAATTTTGGTAGTCTGTTTGGTGAGAAAAGGTGTAATTCTTGAGATGTTATGTAGATGGAGGCAGCATGAGTTGGAGATTGACTGAATGTGGGGAATGAAGGATAGGGCAGATTCAAAGGTGACCCCCCAGCAGTATGCTCAGGAGATTGGTGTGATGGTGTTGTTGTGAACAGTGAGGAAAACACCCGGGGAAAGGCTGGTTGGAGAAGGAAGGAATATTATAAGATTGGTTTTAATTTGGTTAGGTTTTAGATGACATGAGCACATGCTGGAAGACACATTAGTGAGACAATTAGATATATGGGATTGGAGAGAAGGGGAGAGGTCTGGGTAGGAGAGACAGATGAGTGTCTTCAGTATAGAGAGGATGGTGAAACCCAAATGAGTTTATTAGTTTGCCAAGGGAACAACTGTGGATTGAAAAAAGCGAGGGGCTCTGGGATGATCCTTGTGGTATTCCAACAGACAGCGGTAGCACAGAAAGAAAGCTATCTACACATTCATCGATGTGTCGGAGACCTGTCTTGCATCCAGTGACTTAAATATTGTTGCATTTTAATAGGTACCTCTGTACTGTACAATCTAAAATAAAAGCAGTTAACCATCTGAGTGCCGGAGAGGTATCCAGCGCATTCCATTGCAATGCATTAGATACCTTTCCGGCATGCAAAGGGTTTAAGAAACACTAACACCTCTTAATAATAAATCCCTGTTTATTTGAATCTGGGTAGAAGATCCTAATGGCGACTATGAATCAAGTCTTCATGGATTGGTTCCTCAAAATTAGTCTTTAATTAATAGTGGATATCATGTCCATGGAGGCAGACATGACTCTTTGTTGCAGCACTTAAGCATTGCAAACTCCTTCCACTGAAGACTTCCTTAGAAGCTTTCAGTGGGAGGAAACTGGAATCTTTGAATCCTGCAGAAATAATCATGTCTGCATCCATGGACACTTTATCCAATACTAAATAAAAGATTAATTATGGACAACCAATCCAAGCAGAATTGATTCATAGTGGCGTGTAGGATTTTCTATGCCCAGATTAAGTTAAGGGGATTTACTATTAGTAGGTTAGTGGTCCTTTAAAATTGGTTTCTGTCTCTGTTTCAGTGTGGTCGCGGAGCAATAAACCACTTCATACCACCATCCTGAACCCACACATTCACCTGATGGGAGATGAATCTGCTTGCATTGCCTATATTCGTATTACCCAGTATTTGGACACCAGTGGTGTCCCCCGTACTGCCCAGTCAGAGGAGACATGCATCTGGCATCGCCGAGATGGCAAATGGCAAAATGTTCACTTCCACCGATCAGGGGCTCCATCTGTTCTCCCACAGTAAGAACCTCACTTAGACCTGCCTGTCTGGGAAAATGTGCACAAATATATTATATTCCAATATGGACTTTGAGTAAAAAAAACTTTCTTGTTTTGTTAAAGAAGCAGAAATGGTAAAAAAATATTGTAGAGTTTTTTCTGCTAGGAAATATCTGTTGTTTTTTTTTTCATTGCTAGGAGATATTTCATTCAAATGTTATGACATCTCAAGCTTTTTAAATGGTACTGTAATTATTTGTGGCCACCAGTTGAAATTTGTTGCTGCCTCTTTCTATGGATAACTTTAGCCTAAGACCACAGAGAACAATAAAAAATAAAATTGTCATCAGGATACCAGCTGATAAAATAAATAATAAAAATAATAATGAAGCTTGTCCTGAAATAATTAGAATGAAGCATCTCATAGGGCCAGGCATACCCTCAGTATATTTCCTAAGCAGGAAAAGGTCTAAAATATATTGCCTCTTTTCGTTTCATAATAACACATTACTGCTCCTTTAAGTTGGACCAAATGTCAGTGCTCCTCCATTTATATCAATGATGTTTATATTCCAAGTCGCACATGCCAGAAAGCCACAGACCAGGAAATAAAAGGCACTGCCACAACTGGGGCATTTTTCATTCAAAAATGATAATTGCTGAAACTTGTATTTTTTTTTTAATCAAACTGTTAGTAACGTGTATCTATAAGGTACATTTTTGTATAATGAATTCTGTGGGAGAGCTTGCATCTTAGGCCTCTTTTACATGGGCAACAGAACTATCACAGTCCCCTGCAACAAGTCTGTCTGATGTTTATCTTCACTGACTGGTCTCCTGTGTTCCACTGCCAATCAGGATACATTTGAGGCATGATGACTAGCCCACATGACAGCCTGCTAATATTTATAGCTGGCACCAACATTCTTTGGATGTTGCAATGAGCACTGCGTAGGTGTCACCCAGGTGAAAGGGGCCTTAAACTACTTAAATCTTTTTAAGTGACAGGAGCAATTCTACCTCAGAATCTCAGTAGAAAATTACAGTTTTTGTAGCGAGTGCAGCTCAAATCACGTAACTATGTTCATGAATGGAGTGTAGTTGAATTGAACAGAGGTAATCCGTAGTGCACATTGTTCACACTTTCGAACTGGATGCTATGATGTGCATCACAGCTTCCAATGAATGGGAAACCTATGTGGACATCAGCCAGTAATATATGGCAGATGATGATATGGGCCACCCATCAGCCACACTTCTGTTATGCCCAGTATGATGATGTACAAAACTGAAAAAAAAGTTAAATGTTTCAAGGCACATTTTTATGGCTATATCACAGGTGCAGGTGTGAACTTAGCCAAATAAAAAAATTCGAATAACTTTTGACTGAAGCATCTCCTGGCAGCAGAACACTTGTGTTACTCAGCAGGAACCGCACCGACTTTTAGAAATATTACTGATGAAGAACTCTATGAGGCTTTTTTACCTTGTATCTAGGGTGGAATTTGTTGACTAAGAATGACAGGAGTAGGAGTCTAACAACAGACAGAAGAATGCAAGTTGCCCACAATTGCATTGGATAGTTAAGCATCTAGTTTTAGGGGTCCTTGATACCTGTACAGATAACATACCAGTATAAGTACAGAGATCAGCAGGGGCAATATCTAGAGGCTTCAAATGCTTGAATCAAATACTGTTCCAAAGAGTCGGAGTAAGTTTATATGTGTGGAATTAAATTTCTTCACATCAGTTGACAACCATAACCCTTTAAATCTCAGGATTTACAAAAATACTGAATGAAGATTTCAAGATTTCACTTCAAATCAAATATTTTAGCTTTTTTTTACAGATCGAGTGCCAGATGGAGTGCACACTGCATAATCTGCCTCTCCTGCTTGGATCTGGTTAGGAAGCTTGCTTATATTTTTAAAGGGATAGTAATGTCTCATAATAAAAGAATCTCTAATTAATCATCATAGTATTTGGACTTTGGAGCGTGTTATTTCAATTCTGTCAGAGTTGTAGTTCAAGAGTAATTCAATGACAAAGTATCCCCCTCCCGCCCCTTTTACTGATGTAACACTGCTCAGCCAGATCAGAAGGGAGCTGCCCAGGTAGACTGCAGAGAGGGACAATCTTCAATTAAAATAAGGGAAAAAGCTGTATAACCTGTCAAGGGGGGCAGTGCTTTCATTGTTCTCATAGGAAGAAGATTGTCCCCTGCTGTTATCTGTCTGGTCTTACAACCAGATTCCACATCTGAGGAGAGCAGTGTTACACTAGGTAAAAGAGGCAGGAGGAGGATACTTTATCATTCAATTACTCTTGAACTACAACTCTGACAGTATTGATATAACACTCTCCATGGCACAAATACTGTGAAGATTAATTGGAGCTGCTGTTTTTGTGAAACATTACTATCCCTTTAATTATATGAATATTATAGGTCTCCCAGACATTGCTTTACAATGCATTGGAGACCTCTATCACTCATGGGGTTAAATAACACAACATATGCTGCAGGACAGTGAGGTTAATGTACTATGAAGAACTGGACTCATTATGGAACAACTGTACCACAACTGACCAACAACTGTACCACAACTGACCAATAAAAGGTCCAATACAGCCATTAATTTTACTTGATATTTTTAACTCCTTCAATGCTAGAGGTCTCCAATTCATTGCTTCGCAGTGCATTTGAGACCACTCACATTCAAGGGATTAAAAACCTCATTTAAACCAAAATTAATGTTGATTAGTCCCCTATTGCGAAGTTAGTTGTCATCCTCATTGAATGTTATCGATCTCCAACAATGAGTTGGAGAATTCTAGCATGGGGTAAAACAACTTATTATGGAAGGTGTGTATGCAGGAAGGTACTTCTACTACTGCACATACTTCTGAAATTGGGGGGAGATATTATTGAGAAGTTGTGACTGGTCAATGAGTAAATACAGTAAAAATCCACTTAAAACCACAGGTATATGTATTTGTACTGTATGCTATAGCTGGTTTGTTCCACAATTTCCATAGTTTGGGCAGCTGAATTGCAGAGGTCAATAGCTGGAGGGCCTCAGATTGCCCATTACTACTTTATAAATAAGGCCTTCTGTATGTTCAAACTACAGCAGAATTAGTCAATTGTAGGACCAAAAATTGACTAGCCTTGAAATACAGCATACAGTGTTCACCGCCTCTTAGTCCAGATACCTGCTATTTTCTGAAGGAATCTTCCTCTCATTCTCCCATTATAGGAGGTTTCCAACAATGTAGTACGCACAATAAAAGGGGCGAAGCTTACTCAGGATGGGCAGGAAGAGGGAGGGGGAAAGAGAAGAGCTGGCCTCAAAAGTTCTCACAGCTGCTTAGGAAAGGAATAGGTGTAAGTGAGTGGAGCTACTCAAAGTGCCTGGAAAACGTAATACAACTTAAAACCTAAGGAATTAGCCCTTGAGTGGTGAGACGGGCCACACTCAGCCTGTGAGTGGGATAGAGAGTTGCATTTGGCCCAGAAAGGTGACTCGATCCACAAGAGGTCTAAAGGGCCACATTTGACCCGTTGACTTGTGGTGGACCAGATTTGGCCCTCAAGAGGTCCGAAGGCAGAATTCGGCCCTCTGACTTGCAGCAGGCCAAAATTGCCCTGCAAGAGGTCTGATGGGCAGCACTCGGCCTGCCAAGCTGTGGTGGGCCAAAATTAGCTGCTGAGGCGTGTAAATTTGTCCAGGATAGGTTTGGATGTAGGTGTAGAAGAGCAGAAATGACTTTGACCAGGCATATTCCTACCTACAACACAATCACATGCTGCAACAAACACATGCATGAATGCAGCATTCCTTAATATACATATATAAGTATATCAGATCTTGAGTGGCTGATTGGAGATGATGGGAGTTACAGTATCCAAACCCCACTAGCTGAAGGTCTGGCAGCTGAATACCCTTAGGGCAGTGGCATAGGTGCAAATATTTTTATGGGACCCTAACAAAAATATTCCAGAGAAATAAAAAGACCCTAATGGACACTGGCACTGATAGGGCTGGTAGGCCCTCTTGGATGATAGGCACTTCTCAGCCACACACCCCTTGTAATTATGCTCCTGCAGTGAATTTACAGATGCTCCAGCAGCACTCAGCTGGCGTTAGCCTGCAACATCAGTGGCTGCTCTCCAGGGTGTGGACTATAGGTATCACTTAAGAGGATACTGGCACACACCCACTCTGTCATTGTTAAGACTTTAATGCCAGAAAGCTCCTTACATCTGCCCATTAGCATACACTGTAAAGTTACACCATTCCCTCTGTGAATTGCTTAATACATGACATTAAACAGGATGCAGAGGAAAGGAAGGCCCAAAACATAGTAACATAGTAATGTAGAAATGGTTACCTCTGGTACGCAAATGGTTAAGGAGAGAATTTTCAGCATAAGTGGCTTAGTACATAGGAGTAGATAGTAGTAGATCGGAGTAGGGCTTGAAAATCAATTTCAGCTTCAATTTCATCTCAGGATGGTATTATTACATTTATGTCAGTATGTCTTTGGAATTATTTCAAAGGGTAAACAATGTGACGACGTGTTTGAAAATATGAACTTTTCTTTCTTTTACAGTTGAGATTTCAGCATACGTGTACTCCCATCAACATAGCCAGAAGAGGAATCGCCCTTCAGACTCCTGCATATCTCTCTCTCACTTTCTCTTTACACTTCTTATGCATTGGTTCCGCCATGTCTCTCTTTATTTCTTTTACTGCCGAGAGACCTAGTGACTGGGATAGTCATAGTGTGTGAGTGTATGTACATGTAAGCGTGAGTGTGTATGCATGTCCACCGTGCACAAATCATGTCAAGCACCAGTAAGAGCTCAGTGAGAGAGAGGGGGGGCATTTTCTTTCAAAGTTATATTATAATAAGTGGGGGGTGGGGATATTAGCTAGTTCTGAGTAATATCGATGAAGAAAATATTATCCCACACAGTCTTTTGAAATTAATTTTCTCTCTGTAGTGAGCAAATCTCACAGTATTTTTAAAGAGTCCAATCATGACCCACATTTTCTGAGCTGACTGTGACTAATCAGTATTATCCACTTTAATGCTAAAGTGAATCTGCTGTAATGGATGGCAGGCCATGTTTACTCTGAAAACCCTGGCTGTTGTAAACAAGCAAAAACAAGTTATCTGCTAACAGAAAAGCACAAGATATATTACAGGTCTCTTTCAGAAACATCCCAATGTTTTATTATCAAATGGGAAGTTACTCAGTTTATAATTAGAGAGATCTAAAATTCCTGTAACCTCATCTGACACTATACATAATGTCTTGCAGGCTAGAGAAGTCTCCAATGCATTTCAATGCAACACATTGGAGACCTCTCTGTGATACAGTGGGTTAACACTTGGAGCTAAGGTTGCCTTAAACACATAGTGGGCCTTATTCAGGTAGCTAAAGCAGTGTGATTCTGGAACTTACCAGCCGTTCCACAGGGGATCAAAAAACACCAATTGAAATAGGCTTTAAACTAGGGTGACCACATTTCCATTCTGCCATTCCTGGACATGTGGTCACTCCCAGTGGGAACTCTTACTCTGTGTCAGCCTCAAAAAGATGGTCAGTGCTGGAGGAAGCCTCAGCAGCGGGTCTTACTTGCAGCACCAGCATACCTGCTCCACCCCAGCTGTCTCGCACGTACCAGTCCAGCCAGCCAATGAAATGTATTTGCTATATGGTCTTCATTGGCTGGCTCAGCCAGCCAATGAGGACCATATAGCAAATACATTTCATTGGCTGCCTAGACTGGCATGTGTTGCTCAATTCCGGGACTCTTTGTTGTCCCAGTGGGGAGTGACCCAGGACGCGGGACACAGACCTCCAATAAGGGACAGTCCCGGGCATTCTGAGATGTGTGGTCACCCTACTTTGAACCCCTTTAATGCAAGGGAGGACTCCAACCCATTGCAAAGCAATGCAGTGGATACATGTCTACCATTTAAGGGGTAAAAATCCCCATTTAAAGCGGAACTTCCATGTTAATAACAATGCACCAATATATTTCTATCCTAGCGATAGGCAAAGTCTTGCTGTCTATAAGCTCAATAAATCAAGGTCATTGCTGAAAAAATACTTCTTCGGCAAGAACCAGAGGTCAGACAGTGCAGACATCTTGGAGTCTGTGCTGTCTGTCTCGTCACTGCCAGCATTGGTGGTGATGTTCCTTGGTGCCGTAAGGCACCAGAAGGGACAGACCGCGCAGTTGCACAGAGCTTCTTTTTGTAAGTTCTGTGCAGTCCATTGTCTTTTTTCAGCAATATCCTGGATTTATTGAGCTTAAAGACAGTAACACTTTGCCAATCACTAGGTTAGAAATATATCAGGGGCAATGTTATTACCAGGAAAGGTCTGCTTTAAATCCAAAGGAAGTTGAAGAAATTGTTTTCATCCCCTGTGGTGAAGTTGTATGTTTCTGAATTGCATTTCTTTAGCTTACTGCATAAAGCCCAGTCTATCCTACAAAAAAAACAAACTACCAACAGGGATATTTAACTGTTTAAATGCCAGAAAGGTATTCAACACATTGTGTTGCGATGAGCTGGATACCTCCCTGGAATTCAAAAGGTTAATCTCTTGAGGACCAGAGGTGTGTGTGCAATACAAGATTTTGCAAACCCTTCTTGTACTCACAGGGTTGACTAAAAGTGTTTTGTTGTAATCTAACAATATTTATTGCAGCTATATTGCCACTCTGGTTCTGCCTTGAAATCCACAGAGAATGTATATTTATTTCAAAGTTAAAATGGTTAGCATTCTCCTGCTAGGTTGCTTTAAAGCACTGTACATTGATGCAGTGCCACAAATGGAGTGACAATAATAAAATAATGTTCAGTGCAGGCAGGTATTGCAAGCTATAGTAATAATACTAAATAAATAAATATAAATAGACATATATAAATATATATATATATATTTTGTGGGACTACAGCCGTGTGTTAAGGAAAATCTGTATTTCTATTGCAAATCTATTATATGCATGCTTTTTATAGAAGTAAACATCTCTTGTAATAACTTTATTGCAAATTATTATCAAGGAGCAGTGTGTTCCTCCATGAGGCTGATGTACCAAGAAGAACTCAATCAATTTTGGAGTAATACAACAAACACATTTCCGCAGATTTCCGTTGATTTAAAGGGATAGTAATGTTTCAAAATAAATGCAGCTCCGATAATTTTTTTTTAAATTTTTTGGTCCATGTAGAGCATTATTATTATTCTCTATGATGTGTAGTTCCAGAGTAATTGAATCATAAAGTGTCCCCCTCCCGCCCCTTTTACCTATGTAAAGCTACATGGCAAGACCGTCCGGATGGATCGAAGCAAGGGACAATCTTCTGTTAGCATAAGGAAAAACCTGCCCTCCTCCTTAAAGGGAGGCAAAGTTTTCATAATGCTCACAGCCAGAAGATTGTTCCTCACTGCGCGCTGTCAGGTCAAGCGACCAGATTCCACATCTGAGGGGAGGTGACTTCCAATAGGTGAAAGGGGTGGGAGGGGGACACTTTATGATTCAATTACTCTGGATCTACACATTGCAGAGGATGATAATACCATTCTACATGGCCCAAAAACTATAAAGAATAATTGGGGTTGCATTTATTTTGAAACATTACTAAGCCTTTAAATTAGGCTCGTAACCCATTGAATGCTAGAGTGGTGTGAAACCCTTGTTCAGCAATGCATTGGAGACCACTCTAGTATTCACATGGTTTAAAAAAACAATTAACTCAGTGGACGTTTTTATAGCCCCCTATGGTGAAATTGGCTTGCTCCTGAAATTATCAAGTTCTTCTTAGTCAATCAACCTCTAGTGTCTATCTGTGGATGGATGGGGATACAGCTTATTATTTACATTTTGATAGGGTAATTTGACACTGCCTGTTTAATATTGTTTTGTTGGGATGAATGTAGAAGGAATGCAGAACATGTGGGTCTCAGCTGCCGTCCAACAGCAGCTGAAGGTCCACATTTCATTAATTCCTAGAATATTTGAATGATCGTGCCATTTCTGTATTTATATGTGATGCATTTTTGGTGGGATTTATCTATATGTTTTCCTTTGAAGAATCTAAGAAAAAATGTTATCATGTGAGCAGGGCATTTAACTTTAATATCTTCTCTAAGATAGTTCTTACAACTAACTATGATGAAGCAGATTATCAACAAAAGTTTTCATGGACTTCACGTCAACACCAGGAATTAAAGGCACTCAAAAGTTACTGATACTATGTGAACTAAACGTTCATGGTATTTACAGTATCCAGGGATACTATGGGATTATTTTGGTTGGCCCGTCTCCTACTTTCATTAGAGAAGAATTTATTTGTGCTAGTCTGTATTTTCTTGTTTTGAATAGTGGACTTGTGAGTTGTTACGCATGAACTGCAGACACGTTTCTCTATGAGTTATACGAAAACATTGCAAAGGGTTTAATGTTGCATTGAGCTTACTCCAGTTATTAGAGAAGAACAAGAAGTAATTTCAATGAGTCGAAAATAATTTGTTCTTTGATGGAGATTAATGGAACATCTTCAAGAGACTTTAAAAAGTTGATGTTGCCACCACTAGCATGAAGATATGTTTATGTGAGTTATTATTTTTCCTGGCATTCAGCCTCAATAGAGAATGCACAATGATTTATGAAGATTACAACAAAGATGTTTTCCTTTTGATTAATCATTATCAGAGAAGATATAATGTTGGAGTTGTACATTTGAAGACTAACCTTTTGGTTACCACTTGTTTTATCCTCCATGTTAATAATAATAGAACACGGTGGAATGAAATTACTCTGGAAATGATCATGTGTGACTTTTTCTAGATTGGCCATCACACTTGTTTACAGAGTATCTTGATTTTTGTGTAAATAAAAAGATGAAGAAGGCCAAACTGCTAAAAGGAAGAAGATGTGAAGTGTTCATACATTCTTTCTGACACTGACTATTTCTGAGGTTTTGTCAATTAAAAGAAATTGTAAGGCTGATGTTTCCAAGGATATTTTTTTTTCTTTTGGCCCGTTTAACGTTGTGTATGATCAACCACACAGCCAAACAGGCTTACTGACAACAATTTCTATGTCCAGTTGAATCGGATTCATTCTTGCATGGTGTAAATGTTGCCGATCTTTGGGCTGTGCCAAATATGTCCAAAGCTAGACAGTTTTGCATTGACTTTTGGGGATAAACCGTGGGGATAGGGTTGTTTGCAGAATGTCTTGTTTTATAGTCTTCCGAATATTGTACTGAAAAAATAAATAAATATATGGTGTTATACCTCTGCTTCAGCAAAAAAACTAAGAAAAAAACCCTCTCATCTGCTACAGAGTAATGTATGTTAACCCTTAGAGAACCTGAGAGGTAAGCAGAGCATCACTGCGCAATGCGTTGTACACTCCCCTGGTCCTTAAGGGGTTAACCCTCTGAGTGCCAGAGGGGTATGTAACGCATTGCTCTGCACGTACCTCTGGCACTCAAAGGGTTAAAATGGTGCTTTCTAATTTACTGAAAATCTCTCTAGCACCCAAGGAATTCCTGGCTTCCTGCTACGAAGTCTTCAAAAAGGCCACTTTCATTGGTGGGATTGTAATGTCGACTGCTGGTTTCTCTGCACTGGGTTCCTACTGGAATATATGATTTTTAAAAGCATGCTGTAGTTCTTTGACGATTCAGAGAAGTAAACAATCATGGACATAACCTGACGCTGCTGAGTTTCCCAGAGTCCCTTTGAACTCACCCTTTGAGTGCCAGTAGTGTCTGCAACACGTGTGCATACCTCTCTGGCATGCAAAAGGGTTAAACCTGTTTTTCTGAGCCATATATTCTTGATAACATTGCATCAGAGACACAGAGGTTTAGTGTACTAAGAAGAACTCAAGTAAGAAGTCTGGAGCAGGCAGCTGCATCATTGATTTAAAGGGATAGTAATGTCAGAAAAAAGTATTAACTGTATGGTAGATACAATTAAAAGAGAGTACTTGCACTTATTCGTATCTCTCAGAACATTATGGTTTGAGAGATATAGGAAAATAAAGTTCTCCGCTCCCTCCCCTTTCTGCTTGACAAGCTGTAAAGCTGTCAGAAGCAGATACTGGTTCCTGGATCAGACGGCGGTTCTTCAGCAGCGCCGACATAGTGATACCTAAAAATATATATATGAAAGAATAACATAAAGCGGTACTGTAGAAAGAAATGAACATCACCAATTTTAATTGCTTTGCACAGTAGCGCTTTATGATATTCTTTCGTATATTTTCTCTCTGGTCCAGGTGGTGAGGATTATTTTTTCATTAAGCAGCATTGTCGAAAAATATTTTTTCCTGTCTATTGCTAGTTTATGCGCAATCTTGTCTTTTTCTATATCTAAAAATAAATACTTCATCAGAATGGTCTACAATGTGTGCCTTGTTTGCAAGAACATGTTGTAGACCATTCCGATTAAGTATTTATCTTTAGACTAGTTGAAGAGTCTGTTACACGGCCCACAGTGCCACTACCAACCGGTCACGGGGCAGTCATGCGCAGTACGGACTGCCTGCTCCGCGGCTGATACAGAGCTGGATGCTCCTTCGAAGCTTCCAGCTCTGTATCAGCCGTGGCGCGGGCAGTCCCTACTGTGCATGACTGCAGCACGAGCAGCAGTACATGAATTATTATATAGGATATCGTTATATCAGCGCTGCTGAAAAGCCGCATCTGGTCAAGCGACCAGAATCTACTTCTGACAGCTTTACAGCTTGTCAAGCAGCAAGGGGAGGGACCAGAGAACTTTATTTTCCTATATCTCTCAAACCATAACAGTTCGAAAGATACAAATAAGTGCAAGTACTCTCTTTTAATTGTATCTACTATATAGGTAATACTTTTTTCTGACATAACTATTCCTTTAAATTGGACTTTAAAGTGATAAAAAAAAAACATTTATATCAATGGTAAAGTTTCTTTGTCCACTAGGGGGTCAGTGGATTTTCCCCAGAATTACTCCAGTTTTCTTAGTATATCAACCTTGTAGTTATGAACTCAGGGATGTCTATGCAGGGCTAACTAGGCTTTGATATCTTGCATTTTATAAAATGAAGACGTTAGCTTGTATGAAAGAGCATTTTAGATAATTCATATATAAATATATAAACCTTAACATAAACTGATAAAATGTAACATATATAGGAACAAACTTGTCATACTAAGGGGCGTATGCATAAATAAAGTGGAGTAATTATGGAGCAATCTAAATGCACCTTAGGGACAAATAAAATGGCCAATGATTTAAACGTGGCTTTTAAACCCTTAGGTGCTAGATAAGCATCCAACACAATGTATTGGAGATCTGTTTAGCATTCAGGGGGTTAAAGGCTCCATCGGGGGATTTTGTGATTTGTATTTTGTCCAACATAGTACAGTTGGCTTGACCCAGAAAAGCATGGAGCCTTCTAATCCTATATAATAATTTGCTAGAATGTTTGTCAGAAACCGTCATGCACAGTACAGACTGAGCGCATATGGGCAGTCTCTACTGCGCATGATTGCATTGCGTGAGTGAGGCGACACAAGACTGCATCACGTGGAGCAGTGAAGTAGCGGCCACTTAACATCACCCGGACCTTGGCCCATGTACACGGGATTTTACACTAGTATATATATGAGAAATGTAGAGGGCAGCACGCACTGGACTTTCAGTAGGCAACAAAATTAAGTTTTACTGGTCAATGTTACAATCTTCACAGGGACCTTTCTCATGACCGAAACGCTGACCAATAAAACTTTTTGCCTACTAAATATATATATTTATATACAGCAGCTGGGTAGAAAACTGCCAGGAGCTAGGGCTACTAAATTTTTAATGTTCGTTCCTACAATTTGTACCTATTTTATATACAAATACACACAGATAGATAGATAGATAGATAGATAGATAGATAGATAGATATGTTTATTCATCCTTTAATTGGCTCCTAAAACTCCCTGCTAGTGAATTTGCAATGGTTGCATTCCTCTAGTCCTTAAAATCATAAAAAAAACACCTCAGATGCTACCCACAATCAGAAGTAAAATGCTTCCACTGATAATAAAGGAAATTCGCACCTGTGTGATAAACCATTCTGTGGCCATATTGGTCACAGACTGATCCCTTCTCACAGTTCCCAACATCTGTGTAAAAAGTTCTCAGTGGAACTTCAGAAATATGGCCCATATTGCTGGATGTGTCATTTTTCAGCAAGATGGAAGAAGCATATTTAATTTTCTCTTTGGAATTCTTACTTGTTTCTTACACAATAGAGTGCTGCCTCTTGAACAGGAAGTAAAGAGTGCCAAGGAAATCTTCTTCCCCCAAATGTAGGTTCTTTCAAGTATATAAAATGCATACAAACTAAACACATACACATATACTTGTGTGTGAGCGTATTTGTTAAAACATGATCTGTCATATAAAAATAACTTGTGAGATATCATTACAGCTCCTTTAATAATAAACATGTATATTGAGCCACACCCCCATAGAAGAAATAGATGGAGATGATGCAGTCACCAACTAGAGGAGGACCAGATGTAGCCTTTAAACTAGGAACTGTACAACCTAGATTAGGTAACATTGGCTGGAATAGTACCTCAACCACACATACCCACACAAACGCTCATTCATATCCAGCACTGATATCAGATATAGTATTTGGGATCCACCCCCCCAAATCCACTACTCACAAAATCTATTATTGATTATATTTTTGCTCAAACTACCACTTTAGGGGATACCACATTTGTTTTACTGATATCCCTAATAACCCTATAACAGTCAAGAGCCCTTTACCTCTCCAGGCATAGCAGAGTGTTGGTTTAATAGAAAGTACATCTAATCTGAACAGAGCTTTGTTCTCAGACTTGGTAAGAAAAACCTGCAGAATTAATTACTCGCATGTCCAGAAAAGCCCCCTTTTCTGCCTTTTTAGGCTGCTAGAGCCAATAAGGTACCTCTAGTGGGGTAGAATAAATTAATTGGGAGGGATAGTCATGCAAATGTCTTCAATATGCAGGAGACTGGTATAGTGATACCTTTAAATAGCTTTAGAGTGCAATCTCTCAGGCCAAATTATGCCTATTCTTCAGGCATATTTAGAATATACAGACTGCCATTGAGATTAGGTTTTGGAAAGGTAATATATTTTCTTTAGTTTTGCACCTCTTTAACTTAGTGTATATGGCCCATTTAACTTGTTCACATTGGTAAACTGAATACCAGATTAGTGGCTGGCAGACAAATTAGGTGGTCTAGAATTTTGGGGTATAATTTATACTTTTTTTAGTAACGGTTATGAATGTATTTACAACTTCTGTGAACAAACATCTTCTGCCTTATCTGTACCTTAGTTTTTGAAATTGTTTCATTCTAATCTGCTGGTAACCAGTATTGGTTATTGTTTTGAGCCTGAAGGAACCGGTATTCTGTTCTAGAGCAATAGCATTCCTACAACCTTCCATACTGTTGGCGTCTTCCTGAATAGGATGATTTAAGATGCCACAGTAATTCTAGGTGCTCTTAGCCACACCCCTGAGCACACCCCAATACCCAAAACTCCACCCCACTATTATCTGGTACAGAAAATAACCTTAGCTTTTAACTTACAAGCACAGCCAAATGCCTTAGCCCCTTGGTTACCACATGTTCTCCTAATCATTGCGTTTTAATTGGTAAATAAACAGCACACATAAAACATGAGCTGGTTTCTGTTGAGCACTCAGAATGTGGGTATAGCCAGTACATTAGAGCAGTGATTCTCAATGTTAGTCCTCAGTGCACACCAACAGTGCAGGTTTTCAGGTTGTTCCTGCTTAATCACAGGTGAGTAATTAGTGGCTCAGTCATTGTGATTGATTCACCTGTAATTAATTAGGGATTTCTTGAAAACATGACCTGTTGGTGTGCCCCGAGGACTGGAGCTGAGAATCACTGCATTAGAGACATCCCACAAAATGTATCTCCCTGGGCAGTTGCCTACTGTGCCTTCTGGAAAGTCAGGCTATGACAGGAAGCTCAAACATGACATAACTACAAGCCAAAAAATCATTTAGATCAGTGGAGAGCTTCCTAATTACCTCTTTAACTAAAATTATGAAGACCAATTAGTTTGATTAATTTATACACAAGAAAACATCATCCTTATACATTTTGTTTGATTTTGTTGTTTTTGAAATGAAGAGTTTTAGCCTGTATCCAAGAAGATTAAGAGGTGTAAGTGGGTCAAACCAACCATATCATAAGGGAGCAGCTGGTAACTCTCCAGATCTGCCCCAATGAATTTCCTGCATAACGCCACCTGCTTTTTGTCCATTCTGCTTACTCCCTACTCTGTTCTGCCCACTTCACTCCTATTCTAATATTAAATCCCACCTTTCCTCCTCTTCATCCTAATTAAGACCCGCCTGCTTTATGACACAATTCACATCATTTACATATTATCATTCAAAGTGCATGAGCCCACTCTGGGGGTTCCAAAGAAGAAAGTTCCCAGGTATCCATAGTGGACAAATAAAATTCTCCAAATTCTGTGGAAATTTTAAGCCCTTGAATTCAAGAAAGGTCGCTCAATGCTTTGAGAAGACATGCACTGGAGACCTCTGTAGCATTCAAGGGGATAAAAGCCATATTTAATTCAAAGGGAGTGTTTATTTGTTCCCTAAGGTGCAGGTGGAGTGATCCAGAATTGGTATATTTAAAAAATAATGCATTCTATACATTCATAGAACTCCATTACCTTTTGACTGCCATTGATTTAGTGGGATGTGTAAGAGTGCACCTATCAGCGAATGGATTTTATGTATAAAGGCAAAGAAGATACATTTTAGAGCAAACCAACTGCACCACAGAGGGCAAACTGGAATTCCCACAGACTTAAATATGACTTTTTAACTCATTGAATGTTAGAGAGGTCTCCAATGTATTGTGAAGAAATGTGTTGGAGGCATCAATGACATTCAAGGAGTTAACATTCCTTTTTGAAATCAATATTTTTTGTGTGTGTGTGTTTTCTCCAGAACTGACCCACCCTGCTTTTATTAATATGGACCATAATGTCAAAGTGCCCAGTCGTTGCTGTGTTCCCCACTTGGACGCTATAGATTGCTACCACTCATTGTCAAGAAATGTCTATCATCCAAGTGGTGAAAGGAAAAGTATCGAGTTATATGAAATAAAATATTTATTGCCAGTTTTACATACAGAGGAAAACAAGGGAACTCCCTCTGTTAAGAGGTTTTTTTTTTTGTAGTAATTACATGGCTTGAAATTTTATGGAGGCGAGGCACTGTTCCTACAGTAGTTAGGGAAAGCAGTTGTCAGTGACAGCAGCCATCCATAAGTTGCTGTAGCAACAGCACCACTTCAAAATTTCAGGAAGTGGAGGTACACATTTCTAAGCAAAGGATAAACCTTGCATTATACATTTTTTCATATTATATAATATTTCAGCTTTAACCCTTTGAGTACCAGAGGGGTACGCAACGCATTGCAAAGCAATGCGTTGCATATCCCTCTGGCACTCAAAGGGTTTATCTTTTTTGAGAAACATTGACTCTGCAACAGATGAGAGGCACAAGCACAAAATCAATCTGCTCTAAACAAAAATTGTTTGAAAAAAAAAAAAAGACTGCAAAACAGCTAAAATGATTACTTTCTTTGTTTTGTAACATAAGACAGTGAGCCGGTGTAACGTGTTGCAGAAGTATTGTTCAGGTTTATGACCTTTTTTTTTCTATCCTGTGGCTGTTACACTGGTAGATTGTGGCATATAACCTGGAACATTTTTTGGCTGTATATTTTAATCTAGATGTTTGATTTCAATAAATGGCACAATCTGAAATATATTTGCCTCTGACTGATGTGTGATTGGAGATGGTCAGTTTATTTCCTGACAGATTTCCCCAAATCTCTCGACATCTGAGTGACCATCGGGACTATAGGCTGTTGAGTGATAACTAGAAGTGAACTTACAAAACTAGGGTGACCACATTTCCATCCTGCCATTCAGTGACACTGTTAAGATGAGAGCAGCGGAATATGTGCCCTCAGCTCTAGGGCAACTATACAGGAGGGTACATTATATATCATTGGACATCAGGTTGCAACCTGCTTTTTGTCTGGCACATCACAGAGTTCTAATCACTGCCGTGACAGAAAGTGATGCCTCTTTTAGGTTACAAGAAAATATACATCACACCCAAAGCCTTAGACTAGCATTACACTAAAACACATTTGCACACCAGCTCCAGTCTAATGTCAGGATCAAGGTTCAGGTCTGTCTCCCGTGTTTAGGTCTCTGTCTGGAGGCCATTTTATTGTAGCCCAGCAGAGGCATCACGTTCTGTCACTGTAGGCAATGGACAGTGTTGTGCTCTGGAGTCTTCATTCTGGGACTTTATATTGTCCCTGAAGGGGGCTGCCAGGGACATGGAACACACATATAAAATCAGGGAATGTACTGGGCAATCAGGGACATGTGGTCACCCTATACAAAACACAGAAACATTGGGGAAAAGGTGCAAATCCATCTGCTGATTTGTCCTACAACTCTTGTGTCTGCTTTAAATGGGTATTCTCGAGGCCATACAATCTCTTTAGCGTGTACCTGCACACACATTCCACCAGTGTTAAAACTTTAAGGTCAGCAAGCCCTGATCACCTCCCCTATAGCATGTTCAGGGAAATAAAGTGATTCCATTTCCTCTGTGCCTTGCTTAACTGTTTAATGACCAGATAGATGTGAGACATATTGAGATGCCTGGAGCTGAAAATATGGTGGTAAGGAATTGAACACCCTGAAACCTCTAGACATTCCCCATTACCCTCCTCTTGGTGCAAATGGAATTGCTTTGCAATACTTTGGATACCCCTTTGGAATCCACACATTTAGGTCCCCCTCTGATCCAATATCCACTCCCCCCTCACACATACACTGTCTTACTACCCCCCCACACACACACATACACACATACACACTGGTTTCACTACAGATACCCACATACACAGTCAGACCCCAAGCCTGTTTCTACTGCCCAACAAAAGTCAAAGATCCCCACATACACTGTCTGATGCCCTCCACTGAACACTAGTAGTCACAGACGCCTTCATACCCCTACATACACACCCTGACCCCCGTCCCAGCCTTGTTCCACTGGTAGTCATGGAATTGCACATATACTGCCTGCTCACTGAGTAGCCATGCTCCTGGCACCCACTACAATATTTCAACCCATAGGGTACCATTTTTCTTGAGCTGACATGTGATTATGTGGTTTTGTATCTTCTGGGCTCAAAGAATGTGATGGCAGATGCCCTATCGCGCCGATTTTGCAAGTTGTCCAGGGAGGAGGTTCCTCCAACGCTGATTATTCCAGCTGATCAAATTTTAGCCACCATACGTACGTCTCCCTTGGGAGAGGAAATATTGGCCGCTCAAACATCCGCTCCGACTGAGAAACTTGGAGGGAAATGCTTTGTCCCCACTCAGTTGCACATTAAATTGATTGAAACTTACCATACCTCCAAAATTGCTGGTCACATTGGGCGAGACCAATTGATTTGGTCCTTGTCCAGACTGTTCTGGTGGCTGAGCCTTCGCTCCGATTGTGCTGCTTTTACCACAGCATGCACCATGTGTGCTCAAAATAAATCACCTCCACATCTAGCTGTCGGTCTCCTTCAACATGTGGCCAACGGAGAACATCCTTGGTGCCATCTGTCCATTTTATGGTTGATCTGCCGGCATCCTCTGGCTTCACAGTCATTCTGATGATCGTAGACAAATTTTCTAAGATGGCTCATTTTGTACCACTTAAGGGCCTACCTTCCACACAGGAATTGGTGGTGGTGTTTGCTAAAGAGGCCATTCAACTCCATGGCATACCCAGGGTGATTTTCTCGGACAGAGGTAGCCAGTTTGTGTCTCGGTTCTGTTGAAATTCCGAAAGCTTAGAGGCAACAGGCTTCATCCATGAAAGATTTGAGGGGCACAAAGCAGGATAGTGCACTAGCATGGAAGAAACTCAGTCTTTCCTGATTGGTTCACAACAATCTATCAGAAAAGCCACAGACGAAGCTTGTGAAGCCTGAGGATGTTAGGCACACCCAAACCACCCTAGGATGGGGAAGGGAAGAAATATGTGGCTGCTAACCTCAGTTTTTTGAATGCCCAAACAAATTTATTGATAAGTGTCTGTAATTTAACCAGATAAGATCGTGGGATGGAAATCAGAACTGAGTTTAGGAAATATAAAATTTGAGGTAAGGCAATCATTCTTATCAGGTTCACTCTCCAGAACCAAGACACATAAAATTTGTGCCAAGAATAAAATTCCTTCTGCAATTTGCTATACAGAGCCTGAAAGTTAATTTCTACCAGAGAGGGGAGGTGTGCCGTAAGCAAGACACCTAGGTAAGAGATATGAGAATTTGTCCACCTAAAGGGAAATTATTCTTGATGGAAAGCATATCTGCAGCAGGGAGAATCACATTCAAAATCTCAGATTTCTGTAAGTTAATTTTAAACTGACTGACTCTGCTATAGTCATCTAAAGATGTCAGTAAGTGCACAATGGAGGTGGCGGGAGATGACACAAAAAACAAAATATAATTCACAAAACTTGCAATCTTGGAAGAAGACTGGCCCATTGGAATGCCCTTAATGTCTGCATCATTTCTCAGTGCCGCCAACAACGGTTCCAAGGACAAAATGAAAAGAATTGGAGACAGGGGACAACCCTGCCGTGTCCCATTAGAAATGGGAAATGCATCTGACAGGTACCCATTAATCTTGATTTGTGCCGTAGGTTTCGAATATAGACTGAGAATACCGCATCTTCCCTGTGGACCCATGCCCAGGAATTCCAGCAAGAGTTCTAGATATGTCCAGTGAACCCTGTCAAAAGCCTTTTTCGGCATTAACAGACAGAAGCATCAGAGCCACTGTTTTCACAATGTTATCTTTTATCTCCCTTCCAGGGACAAAACCAGACTGGTCTCGGTGTACAAAGGTACTAAGACATGGTTTAATAAGGTCAGCAAATATGTTTACATCAAGATTAAGAAGCACGATTGGGCGGTAGCTCGCACACTCTAATGGGTCTTCATTGGGCTTGGGAATTGGGGCTATATGCACCTCTAAAGATTGGGATGGCCAACCATCACCAGCAAGAATACCATTGAAGGCTTTAGTTAAATAGGGCGTCAAAACAGTGGAAAATGTTTTATTATAATAAGAGGCCGGGAATCCATCGGGACCCGGACTTTTGCCCAGTGGAAGAGCTTTGATCACAGCAAGTACTTCAGATTCCGTAAATGGGGACTCTAAGATGTCTAGTGTATCAGAAGGGAGACGAGTAATGCCAGTTCTGCAAGGATAATCACAAATCTTGGATTTAAATGTCTCAACATCCACCAGAGGCTCTGACTGTGTCAAATTATACAGCGAGTGACACAAACACTGAAATACATGAGCCATATCCGGGAAGGTAACATAACGCGCACCTGAAGTGTCTTTTACCTCCGAGATAATATGTTTGCTTTGTTTAATTCTCACTAGATTGGCCAGGCGCTTGCCACATTTGTTCCCATACGTATATTTACTGTATCTGTGCCAATGAAATGATTTGAGGGTCTGCTCAGATAACAATTCTTTTCTGCATGAATCAATCATCATTGCCAGCATTTCTGAGGTTACCTTATGACGCAAATCAAGATTGCGTAATCTGGAGAAAAGAATGTCTAGTCATTTCCTTTCCTGTTTGGCATACAATTCGCCCCACGAGATACAATTGCCTCTCAGAACACACTTATGGGCCTCCCATGTAATTACTGGTGAGGTTTGGTCAGTATCATTAAAACTAAAGTAGTCCTTAATGGTGTTCTCAAACTTAGCTTTCAACTCCGCCTGCTCCAGAAGGTGTTCATTCAATCTCCATACCCTAGGGGCCAATTGACAGAGAATTGGAATTCTGACCATACTGGGCAATAATCCGACCAGCTGTGTGGTTCTATCACTGCCTTAATGAGTGAGTGTGCAATGTGTTGGTCAGTCAGCAAGTAATCTATCCTAGTGTACCTTTTATGCTGTGGTGAGTTGTATGTGTTATCCCCTCTAATAGGATTAAGAAGCCTCTAGACATCTATCAGACGGTGTGACCTACAGATTGAGCTCCATTTGGCTAACATAGATTTAGGGACATATGAGACCCTGGAAGAACATCCTAGAACAAAAGCTAGTCTGCATGGAATTGGGGACATAAACCAAAGCTAAAGTTACTGGCTTACCCCTGAGAAGGCCCTTAATAAAAAAAAAACATCCCTCAGGATCCACAAACAAGTCAGTTACAGACCATGGGACATCCCTTTGCATTAGGATAGCGACACCTTTTTTCTTTGTGTTGTGCTGACTAGAAGCCAACCAAAGCTTAGTAATAGAATATGTTACCATAACGAGACGGTGACAGGAAGGGGAAGTAGGTCTCCTGTATAAAAACTCCCTGAGAGACAGACTACATTTTTCTGGGATATTGAGGCCTCTGGTATTAACTGTCAGAATTTTTAAATTACCAGAATGGGTTCCCATAAATTAAAATCTTAAGTGTTGGCTAGCCAAATAAGCCATTAGGACCCCCTTGATGCACCCACATACCCATATTAGCACCCTTCATCCTGTCTGCAAAGAAGAAGAGAAAACAGTGCAAAGGGAGTAACCAGAAAAAAGAGAATGAGATGAAAGGTATTGGAGAAACGTGAACCAATTACCGAGAGCCAGGTAGGTTTGTGAACATACGTGAACATAAACTAGCCCTTGAGCTGGCGAGGGAAAACAAGAGACCAGCAGTGTACCCGAAGGTGAAGGCCAAACTGGAGGGAATGTGTATCTTATGTACTGCTAACAGAGTATTAAGAATTCAATTCTATAAAAGATACACGCTAATTATTAAGATATAAAACATTTCCCAAACCACCAACAGTGAAAAATGAGTTCTGTCGGTCTCGTGGTCCAAACCAAGAGTGAGCCCAGAGAGCGACAAAGTCAGATCTATAAGGTGTGAGTCAAGAACATGGTGTTAAAGTACGACAATCTAAAGTTTACTTGCCAGAGCTGTCAGCTGCCAGACAACGCCACCACCACCGTGATTACATAGGTTAGCATACTAATAGAAAATCACTGTGCTGAGAGAGGTTATCACTTTGACCAAATATACACGTAAAAAGCATCCAAATCCCAGCACCTCCCTCCAGGAATGGAAAATCAGCAGGGGATAGTGGGAAAGGCGAGAGGACCCTCCAACCACACTATCCCAGGGTACTACCCTACGTTACCCAAAACAGATGGGGAACTGGTGACCTGTAAGCCGAGATCCATTCAAGGCCACCCATCAATCCTCCAAGTACATAAACAACTACATACTGTAAGATAATAAATGCAATAAACAAGCTTTAATAGAAATGGAGCATAACTAGCGTAAGAGATCAGATAAACTGCAGAGAAGCTCACAGGTCCAAGCACTCCATCGCCGTACAATTAGGCGAAGCGGGAGTCTGGACTAAGGCACTAACATACTGTAGGAAGTTCTTTCCCATTCTCAGCTCCATCCCACAAATTTTACGATCTTACATGGCACCAGATTTAGTGTTCAGAAAGTAGGAGGTCAGAGCAAACAGTCAGTGTTGTCCAAAGAGATTCTAAAGCACTTCCATTATTTCTCACTCCCACAGAATTTCATGTAACCTTATCATACACCCCAACACTTTCTTTACCTCCTGAAGTTTCATCATTGTCTTGGAACATCACTTACTCTCCCCATCAACCCCACTCAAGGGAGTTGCTAGTTTCCCAAGAGTCCTGGAACTTGTGTCCAAGTAATGAATTATTAGTGTTTGCACAGTATTAAACCATTATGTTCCTCAGGTCGGCATCAAGATTTGGTGCTTTAACCTTATGATTTTCAGTTAGGTATCCAATGGATTGCATCAAAAAGGTTTTCTCAGGCACTCGAAGGGTTAAACATGAGACCTGGGACTTAAAGGGGAACTCTCACCTGTAGTAAACTTAAAGTTCCATTCTTTTGAAGATGTTCTCTATTGGACAAGATATATGCTTTTAAAGTTATGCTGGTGGTGACATCAGTTTTGTACAGGCTGCGGGTCAGAGCTGTACACTCAGCCTGCACAAAACTGACATCCCCAGCATACCATTAAAAGCAAATATCTCGGCCAATAAAGAATTAAAGAAAAATAAAAACGGATAACATCTTCCCCTTTAGAGTGGTACTACCACCCATTATAAAGTCACCACCCAATAATTAGGCATATGTCGACTAGCTTCTTAATACTGCAATTATCTTCCACAAGTACTGCGTTTTGAAGTAATCCTGTTTCTTCAGAGACTGATGGCCAGGCTTCTTGCTGTAGAGCTGTCTGCATGCCTGCGCCGTCAGTCCCTTCCGTGCCTTTCGGCTCCATGCAATGCCTCCTAGAGGAGACCGGGATGGACAATGCAGACATGCAGACATCTTTGAGCAAGACGTCTGCGTTCCGACCTGGCTGGCTGTCTGTGAAGAAACAGGATTACTTCAAAATGCCGTACTTGTGGCAGATAATAGCAGTATCAAGAAGCTAGTCGCCGTATGCCTAATTATTGGGTGGCGGCTTTTTATTAGGTGGTATTTCCACTTTAAGCTCTTTCAGTCAGTATCTAGCAATGCCCGTGTCTCACATTTCCTCTTCACTTTCCTAGATTTCCACTATCCTCTCAAGCACTTCCACTTTGCCTAACCACCCCAGTCTCCTCTCAGCATTTTCACACACTTCAGTAGGACCTGAAGAGTCCACCTGCCTTACCAGCCCCCAACACACTTCCACAACATGCATAGCATAGCACCACTCAATGATAACTGATCCTTCTGGCTCTAGATTGGCACTCGCTTCCATATCAAAATGCAGATTTGTTTATATATATATATATATATTTATTTAATTTTAAACAGAATAGGATGCCTCCCGTGCAACACAGGACAGGACTAGACATATTTTAAAAAGGTACCAGTATAAAACTCAGTCCTGGTTGTAACCCAAATATTCCTGGAAAGCACATAGATGACATGGGAAACAGGGGCCCTATTGCAACTGTATCAGTGGTGACTCTTCTAGTTACAACACTAGAAAATCATCAGCTGAGAACCTTCTACTTATAACACTAGCAACCGCATTGACTGTGACACTTCTACTTACAACACTAGCAACTGCATTGAGTGTGTCACTTCTACTTACAACACTAGCAACTGCATTGAGTGTGTCACTTCTACTTACAACACTAGCAACCACATTGACTGTGACACTTCTAGTTACAACTCTAGCAACCGCATTGACTGTGACACTTCTACTTACAACACTAGCAACTGCATTGACTGTGACACTTCTACTTACAACACTAGCAACTGCATCAGCTGTCACACTTCTAGTTACAACTCTAGCAACTGCATTGACTGTGACACTTCTACTTACAACACTAGCAACTGCATTGACTGTGACACTTCTACTTACAACACTAGCAACTGCATCAGCTGTCACACTTCTAGTTACAACTCTAGCAACCGCATTGACTGTGACACTTCTAGTTACAACACTAGAAAATCATCAGCTGAGAACCTTCTACTTACAACACTGGCAACCGCATTGACTGTGACACTTCTACTTACAACACTAGCAACTGCGTCAGCTGTGACCCTTCTAGTTACAACTCTAGCAACTGTAGCGGCTGTGACCTTTCTAGTTACAACACCAGCATCTGCTGTGATCTTTCTAGTTAAAGCATTAGCAATTGCATCAGTTGTGATCCTTATAGTAAAAATAATAGCAACTATATCGCATGTTACTCTTCTACTTACAACACTAGCACTGCATCAGCTGTGACCCTTCTACTTACAACACTAGCAACTGCATCGGCTGTGACCCTTCTAAGTTACAACACTAGGAACTTTACAACTCCAAAATCAATAATAGCTGGAGAATAGCAGGTTACTCAGTCTTGGTTTAATGAGACAGGGTCAGGAAGGAGATGGGTTAGTAAAGGGAGAATGCTAACAGCCAGCGCTCATTTGAACATTGTAAAAAGGGATAGTAATGTTTCATAATAAAAGCAGCTCTAATTAATCATCATAGTATTTGGACTTTGGAGAGTGTTATTTCAATTCTGTCAGAGTTGTAGTTCAAGAGTAATTCAATTACAAAGTATCCCCCTCCCGCCCCTTTTACTGATGTAACACTGCTCAGCCAAAGCAGAAGGGAGGTGCCCAGGTAGACTGCAGAGAGGGACAATCTTCAATTAAGATAAGGGAAAAACCTAAAAAAACTTGTTAAGGGGGGCAGGGCTTTCATTGTTCTAATAGGAAGAAGATTGTCCCCTGCTGTTATCTGTCTGGTCTATGGACTGCATTCCACATCTGAGAAGAGATGGCTTACACTAGGTAAAAGGGGCGGGAGGGGAAACTTTGCTTGTGAATATCTCTCAAACCATAAAGGTTTGAGAGATATGACTTATATCGTTCTTCATGTTTTTTTTAATGCCTACAAAATAAAATAAAGATAAAACGAAGTATTACTATCCCTTTAAGCCCAGAGACAGTGGAGGATATTTAATCCATTGTTAAGTTCTATTTATTTCTGAGTAGGACTTAAAGGCATAGTAAATATTTTATCCGGGTCTTCTGTATAATAATAGTAACACAATGTGCTATGACAAACATCTTAATTCTTTGTAGTTCAAAAGTTATTCAGCTCTAAAGATCCTCCACCTACCCCTTTCTGGCTGCTTCCCTCTGATTCTCAGATCGGGTTGTGAGACTCTACAGCTGCAGAGGGGGACTAATTTTAGTAAGTATAAGGGAAATCCTGCCCCTCTTGATGAAGGAGGGCAGGATTTCCCTTTGCTTATTGAAGTTTGTCCCTCGCTACAGCCATCATCACCGGCCTGCATCTTCTGAGTGATGTCATAAGAAGGGGCGGACAGGTGATCTTTAGAGCTGAATAACCTTTGAACTACAAAGAAGTAAGGTGTTTGTCATAGCGCATTGTGTTACTATTATTATACAGAAGACTCAGATAAAGTATTGTAATGAGGCATTACTTTAACCCTTTGAGTGCCAGAAAGTTATCCCACCACATTTCTAAGATAATTGTGAGAAAAAGAGAAGATAAACTCCCCAGGGAGGTACATTCTTTGATTCCTGTGTTATTCTATGGATATTATTTTTCAAGTTACAGCAACCTTAAAGTGACAGTAATGTTTCACAAAAAGGCAGCTCCGATTAATCTCCATAGTATTTGGACCATGAAGAGTGTTATTTCAATTCTGTCAGAGTTGTAGTTCAAGAGTAATTGAATGATAAAGTATCCCCCTCCCACCCCTTTTACCTAGTGTAAGCCTCCTCCCCTCAGATGTGGAATCTGGTCTCTTGACCAGACAGCTCACAGCAAGGGACGATCTTCTTACTGTGAGAACAATGATAACCCTGCCCCCCTTGATAAGTTTTTCCTTATGCTCACTGAATATTGTCATTCTCTGCGATCCATCCAGACAGACTTGCTGCTCTGAGGTGAACTACAACTCGGACACTTTTGAAATAACTCTCTCCATTGCTCAGATACTATGGAGATTAAATGGAGCTGCTTTTTTTTGTGAAACATTACTATCCCTTTAACACAGGAATGAGAAACATGTGGCCCTATGGACCATGTGGCCCTTAGCTAAAAAACTGTCACCCTCCCCCCATGCATTCCTCTTACAGCATGGACCTTCTGGTCCACATTTTAGGTCAGTTTGGCTTGCTATCACATTCTAGATCAGGGGTAGGAAACTACTAGCTCTCCAGCTTTTGGCTGGTTGGGGGATAATGGGAACTGTAGTCTGAGAGCCAAAGGTTGCATATGAGTGTTTTAGACGTAAGCTTGGGGCTCATTTTCAGAACAGCCACAGCAGACCAGCAAAGGTAATCTAGGAGCTCATTCTCAGAGAAATCAAAGCAGAGCAGCAAAGGTAATCTAGAAGCTCATTAAGCCAAAGCAGAGCAGCAAAGGTAATCTAGAAGCTCATTATCAGAAAAGCCAAAGCACTGCAGCAAAGGTAATATATGGACCCATTACCATAACTCCCACATTTCAAATGGCCATAGTGGGACACTTTCATTTTAGGTGGGTTTGTTGGGGTCGTGGCTGGTGTGTGGGGTATTACTGAGAATTTTAGGTTATTTCATGACCCATTGACACATCTTTGTGTAACTGAATAAATTATTTAGAGGAAGGCTAAAGTATTTTATTTACACAGAATAATTTATAAACACATTGCTCCACAGCAATAAAACTCACATTAATGTTTGTTTGTTTAAACGTCAGTACATGTGTTATAAATTAGTCTGTGTAAATAAAATTGTTTAGTCTTGTTCTAAATAATTTATTCAGTTACACAAAGAGGTGCCAATTGGTCATGAAATAACGTAAAAATCCTTGGTAATGCCCCACCCACCAGTCACGCCCTCAGCAGCACCCTCCAAAAACAAAAGTGTCCCTCTTTGGACATTTGAAATGTGTAACTTCAGGGGCCCTGGAATCCTGCAATTTAGAATTATATCTGCCTCCATGAATATATTATTCAGTATTAATTAAAGATTCGTTTTGGAGAAAAAAATATATGGCAAATTAATTAATAGTAGCCATTAGAATTTTCTGCCCAAGTTAAGGAAAGAGTTATTATTATTAGACATTACACAATAACACTTGGTGATCTTATTAACTCCTTTGCTCTCAAATATCACCTGTATCCAGATGGTACCCAGATTTACTTATATGCACCTCGCCTAACTTCTGATATTCAGGCTAAACTCACAGATTGCCTCTCAGTTATCTCAGACTGGATGGCTCATGGGCACCTCAAACTCAATGTGTCTAAAACAGAGTTACTTCTCATCCCACCTATTCCTGGCCCTGTAGTGCCCAGGGACATGCACAGACATTCTGGGGGGCAGGGGCTCAAATGAAAAAAAAGGGCACTTTTCATAATTATCTATTCAAAATATATATTTAAAAAAAAGAAAAGAATTTACATCTCAGGAGCCTGTAGGCACAGAAATCTGAAGCACCCCCCCCCCTTGGCCATCTCCACTGGACACCTCCACAATGCTCCTAATCTCCACATTGCCCCCCATCATTTCCATATTGCCCTTACATTGTCCCCTGTCAGCTCCATATTGCCCCATCATCTCCATATTGCCCCCATCAGCTCCAGCTTACCCTCACATTGCTCCCATCAGCTCCATATTGCCCCCATCAGCTCCATATTGCCCCATCAGCTCCACCTTACCCTCACATTGCCCCCATCATCTCCATATCGCCCCCATCAGCTCCATATTGCCCCATCAGCTCCATATTGCCCCATCAGCTCCAGCTTACTCTCACATTGCCCTCTTCATCTCCATATTGCCCCCCATCAGCTCCATATTGCCATCAGCTCCAACTTACCCTCACATACATTGCCCCATCATCTCTACATTGCCATCATCTCCATCTTGCCCCCCATCAGATCCATATTGCCCCATCATTTCCACATTGCCCCCCAGTGTCCATTTCCTACCTCTTCCCTGGTGGTCAAGCGGCAGGAGAGGTCTGTATGTGCCTCCTTTGGCACAGACCTGTAGCTGCTGGAGCTCCCGCGCGGTCTTCTTTTCATGCAGAGCACTGGGAGATATCATCTCCCAGCACTCTGTAATACTAAAGAGCCGATGAGGGAGCGCAACATCTACAGGTCTGTCCTGAAGGAGGCACAGACCTGACTGGGCAGTGGGGGGTTAATACGGGCATCGAGGCATTTTTTTTTTTGTTAAAAGGGCACAAGGGCACTTTGGACAAAAAAGGGCAGGTACTCAAGCACCCCTTGGTGTCTATGTGTGCACGTGCCTGGAAGCACCCTTCCAGGTGACTGTATATGGCACTGCCATAAAGCCAGTATCAGAAGCAAGGTGTCTAGGGGTGATAATTGACACATCTCATAACATTGCTAAAATCCGTACTTTCTCTGTTACTCCACAGCTAAAATTCTTATGCAAGCACTCATCCTCTCCCGCATGGACTACTACAACATTCTTCTGTCTCGCATTTTTGTCTCCCATCTCTACCCACTTCAATTCACACAGAATGCTGCAGCATGAATTACTTTTCTGTCACCTAGGTTTGTCCCCGCCCCGCTCCTCCTCAAATCTCACCAATGGCTGCCTATCAACTCCGGATATTTTACAAAATCTTACTTCTCTCATTCAAGACCCTTCTCTCCTCTATCCCTTCTTACATTTCCACTCTGATCTCCTGCTATACCCATCCTGCCACTTATGTTCAGCCAATGACAGTCTTCTCTCTCCTCCTTTTGTGTCTATAGCCCTCTCACGTATCAAACCTTTTTCTCTCATTGCTCCGTATCTATGAAATGCTGTACCTCCCACCCTGGGCCACGGCACCTCTTTCATGGACTTTAAGTCTTGTTTGAAAATACACCTCCTGGATAAAACCTCAACATGCTAGAAGGCACTGATGTACAAAGAACGCTCTTATAAATTATTTGATTTACTTGTGTCCCCTATCATCATCAGAACTCTAGCACTGCATTCAGCACTTGACCCTTATGTACTCTGCATGTCTCCCATTACCACTTTAGATTGTAAGCTTTTGGATAGGGTCCTTGCATTCAATGTTTCACTTTTACTAAATAAACATATTAATTCATTCCCATAAAGACCCATGACAGTCCTGGCACATCATGGGTTAAATGATAGCAGCATGCCTCAGTTCACTCTGCTATCATGCTACACAGGCTGAAACTGAGAGCTTCAGGACCGAGGTGCTCAGTTTCTGTCCTTCTCTGTTCTTCTGGTACATGTGATCGCTACTACAGCGGTCACATGTACTGGCTTTTTAATTCACAAAGGCAGTTTGTGACTGCTCTCTGCTTCCCTCTTCCTTACTATGAGAGTAAGGAAGAGAAACACAGAGAACAGACAACAACAGTAAAAGAAAGAGGCCAAAGTTGGGGGTATTAACCCCTTCAGTGTTGGAACTGGGGCATGGATAAATGCAGGTCCTTTAATGACCTATTGACAGCAGTCTGTACATTTATAAATAAATCTGAGCAAGATCAAGCTGTATTTTTACACATTTTAATTTACAAACATTTATGAAGGAGTTTAAATAAAAGTGAATGCCACTTGTATTGTTGTGGAACAATTTAATACACTTATACACACCACAAAGTCTGATCAAGCAAAAAGTGGGAAAATACGGAGAGAAAGAGGGACATGAGGATTTTCACCCTGGAGGGACAGTACCCACTTTAAACTGCTCATTTTGTAGGTATGAATGACCAGTCATACCTTTCATGCAGCCTCCATAAAAATGTAATCCATTGCGCCCAAATGATCACAAGAAAAAAATAAAAATGGTGTTTTTTTACATTTTTTAACAGTTTTCTTTAATTTTAATAAAGTAAATGGTGAGTTATCCATATAGTTGTGGTACCAAAGGAAAGCCCTACTTGTGTGTAAAAAAATTATATATAATATGTGTGACTGGAATAAAAGACTTAGAGAGAAAACACTGTTGAACAAAGACATAGCCAAAAAGGTTAGAATTGCTCCAGTCCTTAAGTGCAATCCACTTCTTTTTTTCCCGGTCATTTAAGGGTCTATCAATTTAAATGTGTTTAAAATGTTTTACTAAGAAGGTAGGAATACTTACACATTAGTATAGTATTACTATATATGTGCTGAACAGAAAGATGTGCCAAGGCAGGAGTCCTTATACAGCAGTCTAGTATATGTGTGTACATGTATTCAAGAGAAGAATGAACCAATGGATTATATACATGCAACTGCAGATGCATTGCAAAAGCCCTAGATAGATAGATAGATAGATAGATAGATAGATAGATAGATAGATAGATAGATAGATAGATAGATAGACAGACAGACACACAGGAGAACTACAACCTTCATATAACAAAACCTTACTTATCTTACTATGGCTAAAATCATGATTCCCCCTATGAATTTTGACTTTGTTCAAAATATAGCATCTTCAGTCAGCCTGGTGTCAAGTCTGTTCAGGCGGACATGACAGTTGGTGGCCGTAGATTCAAAATCAAGCAGACAGATTGCATATGCCTACTTAACCCTTTAATGAACAGTGTGTATGCAACACACTGTGAAGCAATTTGTTGCAGACCCTTCTGGTAGTTAAAGAGTTACAATTGTGATGTGCATTGAGTAGAGTTTGAGGGCCTGTAATGTTAGCAGCTGTTATGTCTGCCTCCATGGATATGACATATGGGATTGTTTGAAGATGTTATTTCTTGAACCATGGAGTCATGGGGTAAAATAAAAATCCATAGGGACTACTAGGATTTTCTGGACATAGTAAAGTAAATGGAGGGTTGTTATTATTAGGAAGTGTTAATAACCATACACATGGTACAAACATATAGTAACGTGTGAGAAAAAAACGTGTTTTTCCATCTGTTATATAAATTGGACATTTCACCTTAATTCAAGTTCACATATTTGTAATCTGCATTACAAAATGCCTATGTGTCATGGTATCCAAAAGTCCATAAAATGTACAGTTATATAAAATTGTAGCAAACAGTTATATTTGCTACAATTTGCTACTGTATGCTAATTTGGTACCAGTGACGTTTCATATACTAATTAAGCGTTTTCAGTGATGTGTCACATGTTAATGAAGGTTTCAGTGATGTTTCATATGCTATTGAAGCTCTTTGCTGTACCAGGAAATTTTCACTTTCACTTTACCAAGAAACAAAAGTGTGAAAATCTCCTAAACTAGATATCTGCTGGACTTTTGCGTATCATGAAACATAAGCAGTTTTGAATGAAGTTTTCAATTTTTTTTAATTAAAGTGATAGGTCTATTTTCAGCTCCTGTCAGCTTGTTAAGAGCTATAGCACAACATCAGTGGAGAGTCACAAATGACCCACAATTGCTTTAACTCATTGTTTACCCATGCTTTCATCCTATTGCTAAAATATAAGTTGATTTTATTTGCAGGAACAAATATCTGTCTGTCTGTGAGTGCTTCCCATTTACCAATGTATGGAAAAATTGTTAAAATCCCTTTTTTAGCTTACATATACATATGAGGTGTGTTTAAATAAGAAGTGGAACAATTCTGGAGCAAACCAGCTGTCCATACAGGATATATAAACATCCCCAAATTCCCATTTAACCATCTCAGTAACAAAGGGGTATCCAACGCTTTGCAATGTGTTGGATACCTCTCTGGCACTCAGAGGATTAACCATTTGAACACTAATGAAGTTTTCACTGGAGACCTCTCTACCTTTCAAGCTATGCATTGGTTGGAGGAAGATGATGGGAATTGATATAGTCCAACAATATCAGGAGTGTCACATGTTGTCTACAGATGTTTTAGATCAGTGGTTCTCAACCTGTGCCCTCAGTGGCTACTAATAGGCCAGGATTTTTAGAATTTCCTTTTAAGAGCACAGGTGAGTTAATCAATATGACTGAGCCTCTGATCAACACACTTGTGTTCTAGCAGGGAAATTCCTAAGTCCTGGCCTGTTAGTGGCCACTGAGGGCATGGGTTGAGAACCTCTGTTTTAAATAATGCTACAGAGCATTCATCTGTGGGTTTGTGCCTTGCAATACATTAATGTTCCACTTGATGGCAGTCCATAACTATCCTGAGCAGATGTCTTGCTGTGAAGACAATAGCTAATATTTGTATTCACTGTGAATGGGATCATAGATAGATGACCTTATTTAACTTGTATTCCACAGTTCCTTTCAATATTTATATCAGCCTATTCTTACGTGAAGTTTTGCATAATATGTTTAAAAATCCACATTGTAGTACTGGTCACAAATGGATTAACATTTTGTTTGCCAGAGGGGTGTGTTGTTTTGCAATGCAATGGACCCGCCCTCCCAATTGTCACTCAAATGGTTAACTGTCTGATTGTCAGGAGATTGAGCAACATAGTGGAGTGCATAGCACTATTCACACATTGATCACATAGGGTCCTATTCAGCTAGCTAGTGGTACAATTCTGGAGCAAACCCACCACAATAGGGAACAAAAAAACAGTCGAATTGAGTTAAAGAGACAGTAAACACTAATAATGAAACTCAATATAGTATAAGGTTTTTCCTATAGCGTAAAACAAGGATATGGCTGATGCTTGGAGTTGTTTCTTTCAACGGTTAGTAAAAAGATAAAATATACAGGTTCCTGAGTAGCTCAAAATAGCATTTTCAGTAGTGTTCAGATTTATAGATATAAAATTTTAACAGTTTCTAATTCACTGTCCACCCACCCCCGGTACTGTGTGTGTGGGGGGGGGAGTGAAGTTCGGCATCAGGTAGCGAATCACTGGTGGAGATTTTTAACCCCTTAAGGACTTGTTATGTTCCAGGACTGTCACCGGTTTTTATTTGGGGATTTGGGACATTTCCATTTATTACCTATGGTGCAGTGGATCACTTTTACAACACTGCAATTAAAAGAATTGTGCGGCTGCACGCAGCATTAAACATGGTTCTTGGATGAAAAGGGGAACATGAGAATCTCGCCCTGCATATAAGCGCAAGATTCTCATGTCGCCTCTTTAAACGCCGCATACACTAGGCAGAAGGCTCCTGTGATCAAGCCAGCAAGTGAAGAGTTCTGCGACCAACCCAGAGGGTGAAAGCTTCCATGATCAGACCTGTATATATATATATATATATATATATATATATATATATATATATATATATATATATATATATATATAGAGAGAGAGAGAGAGAGAGAGAGAGAGAGAGAGAGAAAGAGATATCTGACTGCTATACAAAAAAACAACACTTACTCATAGGTACAAGTTCCCTAAAACAATCGAAAATATGCATGAAATTCCCCTGATTTCCAGTTTGAACACAGTTTACAATTATATGAAATATTGCAAAGTTCTTGCTTTTCCTGAGCAGACAAGTTAATTAACCCTTTGAATGCTAGAGAGTACTCCAATGCATTACTCTGCAATGATTTTGAGACCTCTATAGCATTCAAGGGGTTACCTCAACCTGTGTGTAACACATTGCTTAGCACTGCTCTGTTCTTCAACAGGTTAAAAGTAGGCTGACAGATCTCACCTTTAACCGGGGACACGTAGGAAATAGCCATTTTTCAGTACTTCACTGAAATCAATGCAGTCCTGCAGTATGCATTTTCCTATGCGTCCCCTGTGTGTTAACTTGTGCTTGTCTAGTGACTGCACAGTGTTTAAGGTAGCGAAGAGCAAGAAGAGCCCCATAGAACGGGATACTGCTGCCTCAGAGCTTGAAGCCAATTTATTGCTTCTTGCATTTAGGTGGTTAACCTCAGCTCATGGCCCTCCAGACTGGTGAATTAAGCAGTTTTTGCAGGTCTTTGTAACAAGAAAAGGCATACAAATTAAGTTAACCCCTTTCTCAAACCCTATATTCAATACTGCTGCCTCAGAGCTTGAAGCCATCTTCTGCTTAGTGTATGCAGTGTTTAAAGAGGCAACATGAGAATCTCACACTTATATGCAGGGCGAGATTCTCATGTCGCCCTATTCATCCAAGCACCATGTTTAATGCGGCGTGCAGCCGCATGTCCTTGTAAATGCAACCTTTTAAAAGGATACCTGGTGCAGTTAGGTTGCCCCAGATCAGCACCACCTTAGCTTGCTGAATGCATCCCTTAGGGTCATATGTACAAAAGTGTGGAGCAAGTCAAGGGAAATGTATTGGAGACCTTCAGCATTCTCTGGGCCTAATGTACAGAGGCTAAGTGCACTAGATCTGGGGCAAATCAACTGTACCTTATAGGACAAAAAAAGTCCAAATGGCCATTGTTTAAAACAGGGCTTTAAACCCGTTGAATGCTAGAGAGATTTCCAGCAAATTGCTTCACCATTCATTGGAGTCCTCTCTAGCATTCAATGTGTTAAAAACCTAATTTAAATAATGGGGAAACTTCCTAATGTTCCTGTTGGTTTGCCCCAAAATTGGTGCTGTTTGCATACATATAAAATGGCAATATAGGGAGAGCGATGTTTGTGCCCATTTCTGTGAACTATCAGAAATTTAGGGATTGTAGTGACAGTTCTCTTTGTGTCATCATTGTAGAGCTTTAAGTCAGGATCAACCAGTGGTGCCAGTTTTTACCAATATATTTGTTCTTTTATATCTATCTATCTATCTATCTATCTATCTATCTATCTATCTATCTATATACATATATATAGGGCCGGCCCTTACATAGGTCCCGTTGGGTCCCAGGTGACACTTTGAGAGGGGTGGCAATTTGCCGCTCCAAGGCATGTTCTTTCACTTTGGGTGCCAGGTTTGTGTCCTGCATCAACCCCCACTGGGACAATAAAGAGTCCTGGAAATCTGCTCATGAGCTGTGGCTGAGTGGCTCACACAACGGCACTACATCAGGGACAGACGCACCCACTCACTGTGCTAACATCAGGGCTCACTGCCTACCTACATGCACCACCACCAGCCAATTAAAGAGGAGTGTATTTGCTCAAGGTGGTCTGTCCCCATTGGCTAGCTGGGGTGCATGTGGTGTGAAACAGCGGAGAAGGCAGCACTGCAATGCATGCACATGTGGATTGTGAGTAAGTGTACCCAGAGGGGTAGGTAGGACTCTCCATGTATGTTTGCAGCTTTGAGACTGAGGTTTGTTTTTACCTCTTATGTTGTGGTTTCAGCTTGTATTGGGTGTTATAGATAGATGGATGAGATTTATAAGAAACTGTCTATTATAAAACAGCCACTAAGATGATAAAGGACGAGGGATCATGTGAGAATCAAATTCCTAATCCTAGTTTTAAATGGGACAGTCTGTACAGTATTCAAATAAAAAATGATGGCTTACAATTATACTCAGCTGAGTCATAAATCATGGGTAGGACAGCTCTACCTTCGGGATCTATATAGTAAATACAGAAAAACATCAGTGCAGTGTTGATTTGCGCAGAATGTTACACATGCATAACATAGCATTTTGCGTGGCTGCACTGTTCTCATAACTGCACATCAACATGCAAGAGTGCAGCCCAACACAACGTGCTGCAACTTGCCCAATTTCAGTTCAGAACACTTGGAAGTTTCAGCAAGGCTGATCTGTATGGTGACTTAAGGGGCTGTCTTACAGACTGTTTAAAAGAACAATACTAATGAGCCAGAGATGCTCACACAATCTTCAATTAATTGCTGGCCCATGTAGGTGTTGGCAAGTCATATCGTTTGTCCTTCAGTCAATCAACCAGGGACTGAATTACTGGGAGAAAGTAGAGCAGCATTAACACATTCTTATCCCTTATCTGATCATCGTTTTAGATATATCCCTGAAGCACCAGTTTGCTTATCCAAATAATCTTATTATAAATTGATAGTAAACACATATTATGCAAAAAATATATATATTGTAGAACTTTTCCTACAGAGAAAAACAGGAGTACTCAGGGTGCTGGGGATGCCTCATTCAAATTAAAAAAAAATTATATTTTATTTTCTGAAAAGGTGAATGAAATTATTCTTTGTCTTTCTTATTTTATGGTGGTTATGTTGCTATTCAGTCAGTGACCAGAGCTCTCCATACAAAGCAATAGCAACAGTACCATTATAAAATGAGGCGCCAGTAAATTCTATACTCATAAAATCTACAATAGAAGTGCAAAACAAAAACATCTAAAAGAGGAGTTTATTGTAACTAAAACATATGCACAAAAACATTTATGCGCTTAAAAGATAAAATAATAGATAACGCTTAACCTACTCCTCCAGGCACCGGTCTATATCAGTTTTCACCCATATGGAACGACTACGCCAGTGATCGCCTCTAAGGGCGCTTGAAATTGCCCCCTCCACACTCCTATGTGATCCAGTGGATGTAGTCTCTCAAGTGCCGATAAGATGTTCACCTCTCTTGCTCTCTAATTCGGTCTTGTGCTTGACAAGAATATCCTGGCGTGCTATAACACCTGCTCCTCACAAACTGCCGACGCGTATCGCAGACATCACTGTCTGCTTCCTCAGGACGGAGGAAAACAAAACAAGAGTACACACACTACTGAGAAGTATTTTATTCAAAAGTTATTGCAGGTCAAACTTGAAATTTGGAGATGCAATGTCTCAATGCCCTGACATTTTACAGTGGTGCTGGTGCTATACCATCCCATGGACAGCTCTTGGCAGTTGAACATAAACCTCCATGGTTGGTGTAACAACAGTGCTTCCGAAACCAGTTCAGGCCATTGAGATACTGCATCTAAAATATTAAAATATTGACTGACTTGCAATAACTTTTGAATAAAACACTTCTGAGTAGTAGAAGTACAATCTATCTATCTATCTATCTATCTATCTATCTATCTATCTATCTATCTATCTGTTCCTGACAGTGAACTCCTTGGTTATCTGTTTTCAGAGAACTTCTCCAGTTCCTATGTTATTGTACAGAGCATATGCACTAAGATCTCCAAAGTTGGAGAAATATTAGTGTATAGGCTACATAGAATAACATAGGAAATGGAGAAGTGATATCACTGGAGACATCATCTCCTCTTTATCATCTCTTTATCAAGCTTAAGTGCATCTCTCCCAAGGAGAGTGATACATTGGGGAAGATGAACTAAGCGTGATAAAGAGGTGATAAAGTGGAGGTAACGTCTCCAGTGATAATCGCTTCTCCAGTTCATTGGGAGATCTTAGTGCATAGTCTTTATACAATAACATAGGAACTGGAGAACTGGTATCACTGTAGAAGCTATCTCTGCTTTATCACCTCTTTATCACACCTTTCTGTATAATCCCCACTGTATCACTATCTTTTTTACATTGTATATTTATTATATTGTATTACAATCCCTGCTTTCAGAGTCCCTAATAGAAAGCTCTCAAGAAACAGATCAGATGAGCTCAACATCAGAGACATCAAAGTGTAAAAAATAGATGAAGATGTAAATAATAATAATAATAATAAATAAAAAAAAGTATGGGTAATTTGATTTGACATATTCTGCAAGTGAAAAATATGCAAAGTCAAAACAACATGTTACTGTCTCTTTAATACAGACCATAAAACAAGGTAGAGTGGAAAGGATCTCCCTAAAATGTCCATTTACTTCCCAATGCCCTCCCCTTGTCACAAGCAGTGTTAAGGAGAGAATGTTTACCATAAGTAGCTTAGCACATTGGTGTTAGGCAGGCTTAGCCCTAGAAAGCTGGTTCTAGCTCCCGGTCCAATGCATTATATTAGCACACCCCCTTATGTGTGTCTGGTTGTCCTGTTCACAGTGGGGGGATTTGCCTCACACAATTGCAACTAAATGCAGCTTGCTGCAACTGGCTTATGTTCAGAGTTGAATACAGAGAAGTTCCATTTGCATGGCAGTGGATGGGACCACAGTGCAAATATTTCACATGAATGACATTAGAGACTGTTACTGAATGACAGATCCATGTTTGCAACAGCCAATCATTGCAAATATTTCACATGAATGACATTAGAGACTGTTACTGAATGACAGATCCATGTTTGCAACAGCCAATCATTGGTGGCTGACATCAGTGTGGGTTGGCTATCACAATCCCCCCCGCCCAGTTACTGGATCACCAGGGGATTGAAGAGCAGTACTGTTAAAGGAATAGTAATGTTTCATAATAAAAGAAGCTCTAATTAATCATCATAGTATTTGAACCTTGGAGAGTGTTATTTCAATTCTGTCAGAGTTGTAGATCAAGAGTAATTGAATGATAAAGTGTTCCCCTCCCGGCCACCCCTTTTACTGATGTAACACTACTCAGCCAGAGCAGAAGGAAAGTGCCCAGGTAGATTGCAAAGAGGGACAATCTTCAATTAAGATAAGGGAAAACCTGAAAAACTTGCCAAGGGGGGCAGGGCTTTCATTGTTCTCATAGGAAGAAGATTGTCCCCTGCTGTTATCTGTCTGGTCTATGGACTGCATTCCACATCTGAGAAGAGATGGCTTACACTAGGTAAAAGGGGTGGGAGGGGGAAGCTTTATCATTCAATTACTCTTGAACTACAGCTCTGACAGTATTGAAATAACACTCTCTATGGCTCAAATACTATTAAGATTAATTGGAACTGCTGTTTTTGTGAAACATTACTATTCCTTTAATTAACATGGGAGACTGGAACATGGTAGCATAAAACTTGCTGAATATGTAAAATAAAAATAAATTAAACCTATCTGGTAACAGAATGTGTCTGTGCCATCTACACATACGTGAACTAAATTAATAGAACAACACCTCCCAATAATAACTCCCACTTAGCCCCATATGAATTTTGTTCTTGTGCCTTTGTTCAAAAGATAACATCTTCAGTCAGTTCTGGGTGTCGTGTCAATGTAGGCGGACATGACAGTTTCTAGCATGACCACAGGATCTCAAATACTGCTTACTGCATTTGGTAATCTCAACCCAGGGAGGTGTGCAGCTTATTGCTTCTCAATGCAATGCAACCCCCCCCACCATCCTTAAAGGGATAGTAATACTTAGTTTTATCTTTATTTTATTTTGTAGCCATTAAAAAAACATGAAGAACAATATAAGTCTTATCTCTCAAACCTTTATGGTTTGAGAGATATTCACAAGCAAAGTTTCGCCTCCCACCCCTTTTACCTAGTGTAAGCCATCTCTTCTCAGATGTGGAATCCAGTCCATAGACCAGACAGATAACTGAAGGGGATAATCTTCGTCCTATGAACACAGTGAAAGCCCTGCCCACCTTGACAAGTTTTTCACGTTTTTCACTTATCTTAATTGAAGATTGTCCCTCTCTGCAATCTACCTGGGCACCTCCCTTCTGATCTGGCTGAGCAGTGTTACATCAGTAAAAGGGGTGGGAGGGGGATATTTTGTCATTGAATTACTCTTGAACTACAACTCTGACAGAATTGAAATAACACTCTCCAAAGTCCAAATACTATGATGATTAATTGGAGCTGCATTTATTATGAAACATTAACATCCCTTTAAAGGAATGAGTAAGCTCATGTACTCTGCCTGCTTCAGTTTGAAAAAAACTGCCCATAACTATCATGTCTCCTTCCACATACTGGACTGATTGAAGTTATCTCTTGAACAAAGGCAAACTGTATAGGGGGCATTAGGATTGTCTGGCCATAGTAAGGTACACAGGGTTTGTTATAAGTAGGTGTTAGTTGTCCTTTAAATGCTAATAGAATGTGCACACTTTCCTGTATGTACTAGAAGATACATGCTCACGTACACGTACACACAGAGCTTCTCTCCTCCTACCAGTCTTTGTTCTTTCCTTATCTCATAGTGATCTTCTTATCATATCCTTTGAAGCTTCTTCCTCTTAGAAAAAATATGTTTCATAAGGCATATGTATCACTGGAAAACCAGGAGTGAATATGGGGAAAAATAATGTATTTTTGCATCAATTAGATTTTTTAATTAATTTTCACAAAATTTAGCTTATTGGATGTTACAAAACATCCAGTATACTGCAGCACAAGAAGCTTGTTAAATTGTTTTTTTAAATATGTATTTGAAAATGAGACATGAGGACCAAAGTAAAATAATTGTAAAACAAAAAGGTTTTGCTCCCTTTTCATGCTTCTTTACTTAGCCCAGCTTCATCCTAGTGGGTACTGCCCCTTTGATTAAAGGTCTTTTCCAGAAAGTGCAAAAATGAGCAATTGTGGAACAAGCCATGGCCTAGATTACAATGACTGGGGAAAGACAGCCCCCTTCCATTGTTGTCCAGGCTTCCTCTCCCCTCAACAAAACCAGGTACCACATGTGGAGGGGCCAAGGTGTCAGGATCCCTGAGTTTGATTGGGCTTCAGGTGTCATTTCATCACCCTCCAAGATTTTTTTGTAGTTTATGAGGAAATGTATAGATAATATCCTTTAAAATAATTAAATGCAATGTATTCCAAGCCTAAATGTGTCATGGGGAGATTAAACTAGCACTTTTTTAAATGGAGCTTGTAACCACTTATTTCTAGAGAGGGCTCCATTACATTGCAATGAGTTGGAGACCTCCAGCATTTGAGGAGTTAAAAGCCCAATTTTAAAGTCAGTTATAACATTGTACTAAATCTGCTTCTATTGGAATACACTTCATAAATAGTCTGGGGCTGCTCTGTGGATCCTTCTTATGGTTAGGTGGGTGGCGGGTTTGTCATAAAATCGTACCTCCCAACATTTCAAATGGCCGAAGAGGGACATTTTTATTTTAGTTGGTGTTGCTGAGGGTGTGAATGGTGGGTAAGACATTACTGAGAATGTTTATGGTACTTCATGACCGACTGACAGCTCTTTATGCAATTAAATACATTATTTAGACCAAGACCAAAGCATTTTATTTACACAGGCTCATTTATGAACACATATACTGCTGTTTAAACAAACATTAATGTGCATTTTATTGCTGTAGAGCAAAGTGATACACTTATATACAAACCACACAGTCTGATCTCCTAAAAAGAGGGACACGAGTGTGGGAAAGAGGGACAGAGGGATTTAGGTCTCAAAGAAGGACTGTCCTTCCTAAAGAGGGACACTTTGGAGGTATGATAAAACTGATTTCCCAGCTGGCAGAAGGCTGGGATGTTACCCAGATGTTTGTGGATCTCAGCTGCAAACATTGAAGCTTGTGACCCCAGCCTCCATATACCCTTCAGGCCTTGAAGCTCAATGAGACAACTATGAGACTTCAAAGTTTTGACTGTATTTTTCATGCTCTCAGGGAGATGTAAATTCTGGGGGTTATCAGGGAAAGAGCCCATTATTGCTTACCTCTTTTACATTATTAAATCAGTCCTTCAGATTAACCATCAGGACAGACTAAATGGCTACCACCTCCCAACTGGTTGCTTATGAAAGAGCAGGGTGGGAATTTTTTCTCTCCAGTTGTTGCTGAGCTACAGCTCCCATGATCCTCAGCTGGCCAACAACCAGTAGACAATTATCATAACTATAACCAGGGGAGGGCTGGCCTGGGGGCAGGGGGGCAGTTGCTCTCCAGGCTTGTGAGCTACTGCCTCACACCATTTGCTGCTGTAAATGGAGTAAATGGGACTTATCAAATAGAGCTACACTATTAGCGTAGCATCTATTTTATTTGTAAGCTCTATAATATTACGTGTAGTTCCATTTCAGTTGTAAGGTCTGTGGTATCACTTGTCTTACTTCAATACACTAATGCCAATTATAAAATTAACAAAAGGGGGTGGACTGGGACATTGAGCTGGAGCGATAGTAGAAATAGGCTACTTGATTGTGCTTGCCCCCCATGGCCAAAAGTTGCTAGCCCTCCTCTGACTATAATCCAACAACAGTTGGGGGGGGGCAGCTGAAGATAATGGGAGTTGTTTATCAACAGTTGGAGTTAAACATTGCCCAACCCTGCAGGAACAGAAACAATTTTTGTTACATCCATATGTGTTGGAATCAGTTCCTGTGTGCTTGCTGAGTGGTGGACATGGAAGTCTGGGAAAATATTCTGTCCCTTTCGCATATTTCCTCCTTCTGTCTGTCATGGTGTTCTGAAACTAATTTGCCCAATCCCAGACTTTCCAACCACTCCGAATGGTATCTAATTATATTTCCTATTCCTTGTACTTTTATTTCCATCAGTATAATTGCTATTCATATTTTAATAATAAGGCACTATTTGGCCTCAGTATGTTATCTGTCTTGTGTCACACAGCTTGCCTAAGCCTTTGAGTACCAGAGGGGTACACAACACATTGCAAAGCAATGCACTGAGTACTTCTCTGGCACTCAGAGGGTTAATTAAGTACTCACCTGTCCCTGAATTGCCTCACTCCACGCTCCTCCTTCAGAGGCTGCCAGAACATATCAGCTTCCACCAAAGTGGTGAAATAAATTAATGGGGGAGGAATAATCAATTAAATCAAGATGGATGCTCCCAAAGAGTTAGTAGTAATAGTTAATCTATAAGGAAATGAGGTGGCAGCACTTCATATGCATACAGACAAGAATCTGACACAAGTGACCTCTTTCTAATTGGCTTCTCTGAATAATATACTTCTAGAAAGAATGGGTTTAAAGAAATAGTAATAATTTATCTTTACTTTATTTGAGTGCCAGGGAGGTTGCAATGCGTTAGATACCTCTCTGGCACTCAAAGGGTTAAATCTTTAACCTACCAGGGTACCAGGACAGAAAAAACGAGTGTATTATGTACAGTTTGGAAGAAAGGAGGGAGAGGGGAGATATGATAGAAACTTTTGAATTTATTAACTCCTTAAGGACCCATGATGTGGCTGCACTGAATCCAGTGAGCGAAAAAAAAAATACCTGTGGTCCTTAGCAGCTGGTCATTAAGGGATTCAATACAGTTTGGATGGGAAGAATTTTTCAGAAAAAGGGGAATACTAGAACAAGAGGTGATGATCTAAAATTAAAGGATGGAATATACAGAATAATGTGTGTAAGTATTATTTTATGGAAAGGTTGGTAGACTCATGGAACAGCCTCCCAGCAGAGGTGGTAGAGGCAAGTACTGTTAAAGAGATTGTAACATTTAATATTCCAAACATATATACTGTAGGGTTTATCCTCCTGAGTAAAACAAGGGTACTCCCAGTGCTGAGTGGTGTTTTATGCAAAAGTTATTGCAGATTAAACTTGAATTTATTAGGTGCGATATCTCAGTGTTCTGAAATTGTATGGTGGCGCTGTTGCTACACCATTCTGTGGAGGTTTATGGTCAACTGGCCAGAGCTTTCAATAGGATGATATAGCAACAGCGCTCACTATGGAATTTCAGGCCATTGAGATATTGTGTCTAAAAAATTCAAGTTTGTGCTGCAATAATGTTTGAATAACATAGTAACATAGTAAATTAGGTTGAAAAAAGACACAAGTCCATCATGTTCAAACTTTGCCTCATAACCTAGTGACATGAAAATTAAACACTTAATAGCAAAACATATACAGTAGTGTTTCTCCTTTGGGTGCCAGAGAGGGGCGGAACACACGCAAAGGGTTAATGTAGCTGAAAATGTTTGCACAGAAATACAAATTGTAGATCTATGTTATAATAACAATATTTTATCCCTGTAGGCAAAACATTATTTTAAAGGCTTAGTACTTTCAAAATAGGTGTATGATGATCAGCTTGGCCCAATGAGATGAATGCTATTTTTCACATAATGGACAATATGTATCAAACCAATAGTGCACGGTGTTGAGGCCAACCAACATCACCAGATTTATCAATTGTGCAAACTCTATTCAAAGGACACTTAAAGGGATAGTAATGTTTCACAAAAACAGCAGCTCCAATTAATCTTCATAGTATTTGAACCATAGAGAGTGTTATTTCATGGGTCCTTATCGCTCCCCAACCCATTACATGCAAGGACTGTCAAGGGTCCTTAAGGGGATAAATATGGTTCATTTGTTTTGCCTTAGTGCTGCGTCACTTTTTTCTAGCCTGGACTTGGGCTAGACCTTATCTGTTCACCCATTTTCTCAGTGCAATCTCTTGGGTAGCCTGCACAGGCCCTCCTCCCCCATCAGTACTAGGATCAGGGTACCTGGCTATGGACTGACACGTAGGCATGGAAGGGTTCTCCTGAAGTGCTTTTTGGTGCTCCTCCTCCAAGCCTCCATCTGCTGCAACTGGAGAACCACTCCTACAAGATGTGCTGGAAAGAGCAGGCTGTTGTGCAAGAGGTGAACTGGGGTGGTGGTGGTGTTGTAATAAAAAGTGTAATACTGTCTGACTTATGCTCAAATGAAAACTGAATTGGACAAGAGCAGCTCAACCCTGCACTGCAACCCATGCATGCGTGATTCAGATGTGATCTGAGCATGCATTCAAGCAGCAGTTCCAGTATGCATGTGCACCACTGTAATTTAGCCTGTGCATGCTCATGGAAACACTTTAACTCATACATAGACAGGCCAATAAAAGCTCCAGTGACAGGGCAGCTGTCTGGACACTTATTAGTTCAGGACAAAGGGCTAAAATCAGGACTGTCTCTAAGGAAACAAGACAGTTGGCAAGTATGTGTGTATGTGTGTATATGCTTAGAGGTTGTGTGTTTATGTGTGTGCATGTGTGTATGCCTAGTGTGTTTATGTGTGTGCAAGATTGTAGTGTGTATTTAGTATTTTAGTGTGTGTCTGTGTATGTGTGCTTAGTACGTGTGCTTGCTCTGTGTGTGTGTGTGTGTGCATGTGCATAGCGTGTGGTTTAGTGTGTGTTAGTGTGTATGCATGTGCACAGTACAGTACATGTGTGCAGGCACGTTCACACATAGACACCAAGGGGGGCTTGAGCACCTGCCCTTTTTGTCCAAAGTGCCCTAGTGCCCTTTTAACGAAAAAAATAAAAAATAAAAAGTGCCCTTTTTTTCATTTGAGCCCCTGCCCCCCAAAGTGTCTGTGCACGACCCTGCATGTGTGTGCATGTGAATAGTGTGTATGTGCTTAGTGTTTTTAGTTTGTATAGTGTGTGTGTGTGTGTGCATGTGCAAAGTGTGTGTGTGCTTAGCGCGTATGTGTGTATATATGTGTGTTTTACACTGTGTGCTTAGTGTGCGTGTACTTTGTGTGTGTGATTTGTGTGAGTGATCATAGTGTGGGTATGTGTGTTTGAAGTGTGTGGTTGGTTTGTATGTGTTTAGTTTGCTTAGAGTGTTTAGTGTTCTTAGTGTGCTTAGTGTGCGTGGGTGTGTGTTTAGTGTGCTTAGTGTGTGTATGTGCTTAGCGTATGTGTGCTTAGTGTGTTTGTGTGTGTGTCCTCCATCTTCTTCCTCCCTCACTCCAGTTCCTTTCTCTCTCACTCCAGATTTTTTCTCCCTTACTCCAGATTATTCCTCCCTCTGTCCTGTGCAGATCCAATGAATTCATTAATTAATGTGGGCCTTTGTTGCATGTTTTCAAATTAAAAAAATGGGTACTCTTAAACTGTATGAAATATACTTCCCAAGCCATCATTTGTAAGAAAACACATTTAATGCAAAATGCAGCCCTTGTCTAAGATTGCCATGTATCCCTATATATGCAGAATGTGCATGAAAAACACACAATGCAGGGTTGCACTGATGCTTCTGCAGTCCTGCAGAAATACATTTTCATAAGTGTCCTACATATAAAGGGATATCTGGTTACCCATATTTGTGTGTTTTAATTGTAATAAATATTTCGTACTTCAGTGGGAAATAAGTGGTAAACTTATACTCTATATATATTTCGAATAATATGAATAAATACTTTTTTGTATCTCCATATTGCCTCCTTATGAATCATATTCTTAAAAATAAAAAGAGATTAGACATCTGAATTAATTCTATCCTTTTTTTAAGTCACTTCAAATTAGAACCATCAGACCGCTTCTTCTCCCTTTGTCAAAACTTTCAGAAAAAAAAGTTGTATATTGTTCCAAAGAATAAACAGAATGACTGTTACTAGCATCATAATAATATAAAAATAAAATATTATTATGCACAATAAGAGCTGGAGCCTGTGGCTTAGTAAGGTGCGTCTGTCTGGACCCAGTGAGTCTGCAAAGTTACATATTTCCCATAATGTTTAACAATGCTAGAGAGGTATCCAGTGTTGAAGAACTATCTAGCATTCAGGGGCTTAAAAGCCACATTTAAATCAATTGCCTGTTTTTCATAAACATGCAGAGCTCTAGAGAGCGCTCCAATGCATTGCTTTGCTTTGAAATGCATTGGAGACCTATCTAACATCCACAGGGGTTAACTGAGAACACAGCATTTCTCAGCAGATTATGAAAGGCGGAAGGCATTCAGGTTCCTTCTTTCTGACAAGTTGATGGGAAATGCCTGAGTGTATTGGGTGGTTCTGGGAACCCGTGGCACTGCTGGTTTAATGATTAGCGCCCTGCCATAAAACTATAGTTTATGGAAAGTTGCTTATTGCAGTGTAGAGGCAATAAAGATTTATGGCTGGAATGAAGCCCTTGCTCTAACCTTGACATTGTTGACATGTTGTCACAGGTATATCTGGTCACACAGTTTAGTCACATCAGAGCAGTGTGATTGGTCCGTTCCTTTTCTGTCTGCCGGCCCATTGGTCCTGACAAAGACAGGCACCTGAGAAGAACTCACAGGAAGTAAAATATTTAATGTAATGATTGCTAACGTGGTTATCACTTTAACCACTTCAGTATCGTAGCAATGACATTGGCATAAGCAGATATGTGTCCTCAACTATTAATTAATTATAATATTTTTAATATTAATTAATTATATATATATATATATTAGGCTCAAATAGATCAATCTGACTGACAATGAAATAAGCTATCATATTGATTATTCAAGTTAAAGACCTGTCAGTGACTATTTCCTTTGAATCTATCTATCTATCTATCTATCTATCTATCTATCTATCTATCTATCTATCTATCTATTTTAAGACATCTTGTGAAACCGCAGTTGTCTAAGTAATATAGGAGAGCATACAATGGTGTCACACTACCTCTCTCAGCGGCCATTGCAAGGTCTCTCAGCCAAGTTTACTGTGTTTTGGGGGAGTAGCTACTCTTGAGTGCTCTTTCAGTCACATACACTCAAGGATGCATAATGCTCACCCTCATTTGCTCCATCCTTCAGTCCTTTGATCTGTTCTTTTTCTGAAGCGCATATGCTCACATGCTGCCTGACACTTGTACTAATATGTAAGCGCACTTCCCCTGAGGACTTGAGCTCTGTTGTCCTGGTTTACCTTGCTACTTGGTGTTCATGCAGTTTTACTTATTCTGTTAGGTAAGTGCTTACCTTGTTCCCAGATTCTGCTTATCTGCTTTGCAATCCATTGGCGTCCTCTAGCATTCAAGGGGTTAAATGGACTAAAAAAAGGTTAAAATGTGCAATTGGCAGGCTTTTTCCAGTGTGATTTGAGTCATATGAATCTGTGCTTATTCACCTTTAGTGCTTTTCTTCAGATTCAGCATTGCAGCTTCAACATCGCACAGCAATCATAAGCATTATTGAGTGAGAAAACATTGAAATCAATGGAAATAACATGTACGTGTGATAGAGCACTGTCCGACCAAAAGTTGCAGAAAGATGCAATACCTTGAGACTTATTCCATCCAACACAATGAGGCCAACTTCATGCTATTTTTTATGCATTTGAATTGTTGCAATTCAGCTGAGTGTGAACTAGGGCTAACACAAGTTTCATTTGTTTTACAGATTATTAAAATCCTATATGTTATAGTAGCACATTCTCTGTACAATTTTATGAGAAATTACTCTTTATTTTTTGGTGGCACTGTTTGGCATTTTATTCTAATTCCTTAATCACAGGGACAGAGTTAGAACCTTCTGGGCCCTTTTGCAAAACCCAAGACCACTCCACCACACGCGCACACACACACACACACACATACACACACACACATTGCTTGAAGCTTGTTTGAATAACGTGAGATGACGCAGACATTATTTAAAGTTCTTTAGCAAGTCTGTATCATTGTCATGGTTCGGCAAGTAAACACAGGACAAGCACTAAAAGGTAACTCCAACTTTATTTAGGTAGCAACAAAAAACAGAAATACCACAATCTGTATATATATATAGTAATAAAGAGAAGCGCACAACGAAGCAAGCGGCAACTACCAGAAATAGAAGACTGCTTCTGTGTGATTCTCTTGATATAGGTCCCAGCGATTGGACAAGGAATAGTCTGCAATGCCACAGGTCTGCACCTGGAAGAAGCCAGACAGATAGGAGAGCAACCAATGCCACAGGTCCGCACCTGGGACAAATGGGAAGACAACCAGGAGTAGTCTGCCAGAGCCACAAGCCTGCACCAGACTGGGTATCTAACAGAACGGAAGGCCACACTAGAGGATAGTTAGATAGAGCCACCGGTCAGTGCCAGATTGGTTGGTCAGACAAGCCAGGGGTCATGCACGAAGCGGGTAGTCATCCAGAGCCACAGGTTTGCACCAGATAGGATGTCCACTGAAGTGTTGGTATGCTGGATATGCAGTGGACAGAGCCCCAGGTCAACACCGGAATGGGTAGTCAGACACGCCAGAAGTCACACACGGAACGGGTAATCAGCCAGAGCTATAAGTCACACACGGAACGGGTAGTCAGCCAGAGCCACAAGTCTGCACCAGAATGGTTGTCCAACAAAGCCAAGGGTCATACATGGAGCGGATAGTCAGACAGAGCCACAGGTCAGCACCAGGTCGGTTAGTCAGACAAGCCAGATCATACACAGAGCCAAAACTATAGAACTGCACTGGACTCCAACGAAAGGGAGACTGAGCCCTGTGTCCAGGCAGTTCAAATAGAAAAGTGAGAGGAAGAGGAGGAGCAGCCAACAGGTGGCTGTCTCTTTAAATGGAGCACACGTCCATGCCTTTGGACGTGCGCCCAACTATGACATCACCCGCTTGCCAGAACGCCAGCAGCAGAAGCGGCTGGAGCCGCACAAGGCACCAGCAAGCAGCTGAGCTGCCAGAACAGGGAACACGATCCAGCCTCAAACAGAGGTAAGGCACCATGTAAGCAGACAGTGCGGCTGGAGCCTCTGGGGAAAGATGCGGTTGACTCGAGCAGCCGCCGCACAGGTACCCTGACAATCATGTGCCAACACAGATCCAAGGTGCAATTCCTCACTGGAGGATCTCCAAAGGACTTTGAAAAGAAAGGACATGATGTGTGTTCTTGGCAGGACCAGGGAGCTGCTGCATCATGATTAATAACCCCCATGCTGATTGTTAAAAACACTTTTAGTGTCAGAGGGGTGATCGACACAATGCATTGCAGTCCTTTTCACAGCTCTATGGTGATCATTTGATTAATGAAGTAAATTGAAAGGATTCAGAAACACCATTCTTGTCTTAATGGCTGACCACATCCTTTTATATCAGAGGCTGTTAGTCAAGATAAGAAACAAATCTTATTTTAACCCCCTAAGGACCAGTGGTCCAAGGAAGTCACCTTCCCTGAAGAACCTCTTTGATCCTTGCTGTTGTGCCGGTACACATGACCTCTTACATGTTCCAGAGAGCCAAGGAGGGGTCTGAGAGAGACAGATCAGGTGTCTCAGGAGCGCTGTAAGTAAAAAGTATGTGACGTGTCAACCGCACCCTCTGCACCCCTGTAGTTAAGCCCATTCATGTACAATATGTGTATTACTTATATTTCAGGTCAAACTTATCACTCATAGAACTGTTAGAAATGCACTTAGTGCGTGGGCTACTTCTAGATTTATTCCTAGAATGGTGTCTGGTAATATTGGCCCAGCACAAAAAAATAACTAGCAAACATTGTCAGACTGTGCCCCCAACTAATAAATGTTAATTTCTCAAAGACTATTTATATTACATACAAAATGCTAAGACAACATATAGACAAATTTCAGTTTGCTTTAATATTAATAAAACCTACGTTTAGATGACAATTTGATTTAATCCCTTGGCTACTATAGACATCTCCATTGCATCTCAATACTTTCTATCATCCATTGCATCTCAATACTTTCTATCATCCAAGAAGTTGAAAGTAAAATATGCCCTCAGGTCACGAAAGACATATTTAGCTGCCACCTTTTTTCTCAATGTTGGGGGCAGACATTCTGTTCTTGTGCTACCTCATATGAGGAAGTGGTGTGTTATTATTCCCAGGAGAGGGTTCATATATGAACAAGTTGGAAATTAGGTTTTTGCTCTATGTTCTGTTCTAGGTTTGGGTTGTCTTGTTTAAAGGGCACATTCATAGTTGTCTCATTTGAATTAGTTAAAATGACAAAAAGATTACTCCAGTGTGGAAGCTTATTTTAGTTCAAATAATGCTCACATTTTGGTGTATATTTGACTACATACTCAATGTAGGAAGAGCAAAAGACATGCAGGCAATGTTGCAGTTTAATGGTGGGATCTGTAGTACACCTGCACATAAGTTTTGGGAAACAACCCTCCATCAGTTGAAATGTGTACTGTAAATATGGTACCTGATGAAGAGATGTTACCTGCAGCTGGTAAAATATTGCTTCTAAGCTGCCTGCTGTGTGCATCTGTTTGCTGAAATGCAAAGTGATAAATAGGTAAGATGTAATTTCTGTTGAAAAATCAACTTGATTTAAGGTGCTGCACAGTACTGGAAGCATAATAGCACTTTCAATATTTGATGGGACATATCCTGCTTGACTTTTTGCGAAAAAAACAGCAAATGTTCACTTTTTTATGAGTTTTCTCCTTTTTGCCACTGCAAAAGTTTTCTCTTTTTTCACCACTGCCAATAATTTTTTTGCCTATCTTTCCTATGACTGCAACATATCCCACCACGATATTATTTCTTCTGAGGACTGAAGTGGAGAAATAAGTAGCTGAAAATAAAAGTTGTGTGAGTCCAACAGCAACATATGCCTTGAGAAAAATTGTTAGCAGGCTGCGTGCCATTGTCCTTTGCCCACAACACTAACTTCCTGCATAAGTAACATTGGCACAACCATCCTTGAAAAATAACTGTGACTTGTGATATTCCAACAGGGTACAGCACATGACATCAGTTCTTTAAAGCCTCTGTTTTCAACAAAAGGGCAGCATGTCAACAGCCAACATTTTGGCAAGTTTACTGTTCCATACGAGTACTTTTGAATTATTTTTGTGCAGGTTTTGACTTCTTTCTAAGCACTTAGTAATTGTGGGATGGCAGTACATAGTAGAAGACATTTGTAACTTTATTGCTTTCATGACAGGACTTGTGGAGGTGGGGGTGATATATGTAGGCACCTTATGACTCTTGTCATCTCTATAGCAATCTGAAAGATTTGGCAGCAGCCAAAGGTTTTATTTGGAATGAACTAACTGTTAGCAGTGGCACGTTCTCTGACACATCAATAACACCACTACTTCTCTTATCTACCCCAGAGCACGGGAAACATTTTGGAGTGCTTCTGCTGCTGCTAGTTGTGGCACCTGTGATATGTTCATGATGTGTCTCCCAGTCAGACCTGTGGTTGTGCTTCAGGTGGGATCTCATAGAGAAGGTGCTTGGGTGTGAGCCTACTTTCTTTCCTGCTCATGTGCTTTTTGCACAGACAAAGGATAGCAATGTGCATAGCTTTTGGATTACTGAGGGATTGCTACTACTACTGGGGCTAGATGTTGGTGCAATTCTACTGCTAACTCTACTAGGTGTCAAGGGTGCAGCACTTCCAGCAGCAGCAGAGGCATTCATCATAACTAAGGTTGTGGATATTAATAACCTGTGTTGTTGTTGCTGCTGGTTACTCAACACAAGTGTGTGTGACTGAGTGGGGCTTGGACTTGGAAGTGGTGATGATGCTGATGATGACAGGCAGGATGACCTTCCAATTATTTTCTCAAACAGTTTATAAACAGGCAGAGTGCTCCTTTTCAGTGTTGGAAGACTGAGACTTTTGCCTTTCATCTAACTTTATGGCAATGTCATCATCTCTCTCACTCTCAACTTCATCTGTATCTGAAGAAGATGAGAATGCTTGAGGGATATATTCTAGATCTACATCATCATCAGTCACCATTAAGTCATCCTCAGCATCGCCCGACGATTCTTGCTCACTACCCTTATATTCCTCTAAGCTTTTAGAGGTTTCAAACAATTTCTTTTTACTTTTACAAAGTTCACTACTACTTTGAGGAGAGGTGTTTTGGTGCTTGTTTGTCTCACTGACAGATACAGCAGGTGACTCAGCTGCTACACATTCCTCCATTATGCCATCATCAAGAGATTATAAAAAGGAAACAATATAAACTTTTTAGGGATAAAAAGGGCTTCGAGTTTAACCCTTTGAATGCCAGAGGGGCATGTAATGCATTCTAAAGCAATGCATTGGACACCCTTCTGGCACTAAAAGGTCACTGCGATATCTGACTCTTTGGCCTTTTACATGTGGACTGTGAGCAGGTGGACAAAGCCAGAAGAGTGTTTCCCGCTTTTTACATTGCATCACTGAAGCTGAATTTTATCTTAGCCTTAGAGACTTATGTTTAACTGGATAAGTGGATGTTTTATTATTTCATTTGTATTAACCCCTTAGCGACCCTTGACGTACCAGGACCGTCAAGGGTAAATGTGACCGAACGACCCTTGACAGTCCTGGTACGTCAAGGGTTAAACTCTTCCATCGCGGCCGCACGGAGCGATGGAAGAGTTCAAGCCGCTTGTTACTAAGTGTCCCGGTATCGGGACACTTAGTAACAAGCGGCTGAAACATTGTTGCAACATGCGATTCGCTTCAAAAGCGAATCACATGTTGCAAAACCTGAATGACAGGGACAGTATTTGTAAATACTGTCCCTGTCAGATCTCTCTGCCTCCCTCCACCTTGCATACTGCTAAGGTGGAGAGAGACAGAGGGAGATGGTGTTCCAGTGTGCCTGTAAAAAAAAAAATAAAAAAAAAGTTTAAATAAAGAAAATTAACCCTTTGATCACTGTTCTGCAGTGATCAATAAGTGCCCCCCCATCTGATCACTCTTGGAGTGATCAATTTGCTGCAGATCAGTGTTTTCTGATCTGTGGGACACCCCCCATCCCCCTTGAATTTTTTTAGATTTTTTTAAAAATTTGTAAACATTTTTTTAAATTTTTTTAATTTTTTTTTTTTTTTTTTTTATATTAAATATAGTTTAGGTATTTTGGTAGGTAGTTGGGTAGGTTTAGTGTAGACGTGTGTTAGGGAAAGTTTTAGGGATAGATTTAGGTTTAGGGGGAAAAAAAAAAAAAACAAACCCCCCCCCCCCAAAAAAAAAAAAATATATATAACAAGCGCAGTTTAGATAGGTAGTTCAATTGGGTTAGGTAGGTTCAGGATATACGTAGGTTAGGGTAAGTTTTAGGGTTAGATTTAGGTTTAGGGATAGCGTAAGAAAAATAAAAAACCCAAAAAACCCCAAAACCCCCCCCCAAAAAAAAAAAAAAATATATATATAATAAGTGCAGTTTAGATAGGTAGTTCACTTGGGTTAGGTAGGTTCAGGATATACGTAGGTTAGGGTAAGTTTTAGGGTTAGATTTAGGTTTAGGGATAGCGTAAAAAAAAAAACAACCCAAAAAACCCCAACCCCCCCCCAAAAAAAAAATATATATAATAAGTGCAGTTTAGATAGGTAGTTCACTTGGGTTAGGTAGGTTCAGGATATACGTAGGCTAGGGTAAGTTTTAGGGTTAGATTTAGGTTTAGGGATAGCGTAAGAAAAAAAAAAAGTTTTTTTAGTGGGCAAAATGCAGCGCAGGTACAGCGTTGAAGAGGCATATGCCTTTTTGGCGTCTGACTCTGAGGCAACAGACACTGCGTCAGATTTTGACATAGCGCAGTTTTCAGAAAGTGAGAGCAGCTCTAGTGATGACGCTGGGCCTTCTGTCAAGAAAAGACGCACTGCCCCAAGAGCTGCTCTGGCAACTGCCCCAGCACCTGCCAAAAGAACTGCCCAAAGACCTACCAAAATACCTGCCCAAAGAAATGCCCCAAGTGCTGCCCCAAGAGCTGCCCTGGCAACTGCCCCAGCACCTGCCAAAAGATCTGCCCAAAGACCTACCAAAGAAATGCCCCAAATGCTGCCCCAAGAGCTGCCCTGGCAACTGCCCCAGCACCTGCCAAAAGATCTGCCCAAAGACCTGCCAAAAGACCTGCCCAAAGAAATGCCCCAACACCTGCCACTCCGGATCCTAATGAATGGGTATCAATTTATGCCCACAAATCTCAGAATTCACAGGCAACCCAGGGATTCAAATTGATGTGGAAGGATTTATCCATGATCATTTTTTTGATTTGTTTTTGGGGGAAGACATTTTAGGTGAAATTGTTTCCCAAACCAATTTGTATGCAGCCCAGTATACTGCCGCCAACCCTAAGTGTGAAAAACGCTGTTTTTTTTTTTTTTTTAACTTACATCATGGTTTACGAGGGATTGGTGGTAAAATGGCTGTGTATAAAATTGGAAAACACACCTAAAACGAGAGCCTGGGGTGTCTACTTTCCAAAAATATACACTTTTGGGGGGAAATCTTAAAAAAAGAGCACTGTTACACAGCCCCAAATGAGACATGGCACCAGTAACGCAAGCTGTGAAGATTCAAAGTGTGAACCTGGAAACGCGCATGTTCCAATTTGGCCCCCGTAGCTCCCCCAAACCATGAGAAAGCTATGCATATGGGGTATTGCCGTACTCAGAAGAAGGAGCTGAACACTATTCAATTCAGTTTATAAAATCTTCACCTATTCTGTGCTTGAAATTCACATCAAAATTGAAGGCAAAGTGTGAAAAATGCTGAATTTTTTTTACTTACGTCAAATTTTCACAGGATTGATGGTAAAATGGCAGTGTATAAAATTGGAAAACACACCTAAAACGAGAGCCTGGGGTGTCTACTTTCCAAAAATATACACTTTTGGGGGGAAATCTTAAAAAAAGAGCACTGTTACACAGCCCCAAATGAGACATGGCACCGGTAATGCAAGCTGTGAAGATTCAAAGTGTGAACCTGGAAACGCGCATGTTCCAATTTGGCCCCCGTAGCTCCCCCAAACCATGAGAAAGCTATGCATATGGGGTATTGCCGTACTCATAAGAAGGAGCTGAACACTATTCAATTCAGTTTATAAAATCTTCACCTATTCTGTGCTTGAAATTCACATCAACATTGAAGGCAAAGTGTGAAAAACGCTGTTTTTTTACTTACGTCAAGTTTATGAGAAAGTGGTGGTAAAATGGCCGTGTAAAAAATTTGAAAACACACCTAAAATGAAAGCTGGGGGTGTCTACATTCCAAAAATATACACTTTTGGGGGGAAATTCTAAAGTGCAGCACTGGAACATAGCCCAAAATGAGTAATGGCATCAGTTAACCAAGATGTGAAAATTCAATATTTGTTCAAAATTGGGCCCCGTAGCTCCCCCAAACCTTGAGAAACCTATGCATATGGGGTATTGCCGTACTCAGAAGAAGGAGCTGAACACTAAACAATGCATTTTTAAAAATCTTCACCTATCATGTGCTTGAAATTCACATCAACATTGAAGTGCAAGTGTGAAAAACGCTGTTTTTTTAACTTACGTCAAGATTTACGAGCGATTGGTGGTAAAATGGCTGCGTAAAAAAATTGAAAACATACATAAAATGAAAGCCTGGGGTGTCTACTTTCCAAAAATATATACTTTTGGGGGGAAATCTTAGAGTGGAGCACTGTTACACAGCCCCAAATGAGACATGGCACCAGTGATGCAAGCTGTGAAAATTCAAAGTGTGAAACTGGAAACGCGCATGTTCCAATTTGGGCCCCGTAGCTCTCCCAAACCTTGAGAAACCTATGCATATGGGGTATTGCCGTACTCAGAAGAAGGAGCTGAACACTATTCAATTCAGTTTATAAAATCTTCACCTATTCTGTGCTTGAAATTCACATCAAAATTGAAGGCAAAGTGTGAAAAATGCTGAATTTTTTTTAACTTACGTCAAATTTTCACAGGATTGGTAGTAAAATGGCAGTGTATAAAATTGGAAAACACACCTAAAACGAGAGCCTGGGGTGTCTACTTTCCAAAAATATACACTTTTGGGGGGAAATCTTAAAAAAAGAGCACTGTTACACAGCCCCAAATGAGACATGGCACCAGTAACGCAAGCTGTGAAGATTCAAAGTGTGAACCTGGAAACGCGCATGTTCCAATTTGGCCCCCGTAGCTCCCCCAAACCATGAGAAAGCTACGCATATGGGGTATTGCCGTACTCAGAAGAAGGAGCTGAACACTAATCAATTCAGTTTATAAAATCTTCACCTATTCTGTGCTTGAAATTCACATCAAAATTGAAGGCAAAGTGTGAAAAATGCTGAATTTTTTTTACTTATGTCAAATTTTCACAGGATTGGTGGTAAAATGGCAGTGTATAAAATTGGAAAACACACCTAAAACGAGAGCCTGGGGTGTCTACTTTCCAAAAATATACACTTTTGGGGGGAAATCTTAATAAAAGAGCACTGTTACACAGCCCCAAATGAGACATGGCACCAGTAACGCAAGCTGTGAAGATTCAAAGTGTGAACCTGGAAACGCGCATGTTCCAATTTGGCCCCCGTAGCTCCCCCAAACCATGAGAAAGCTATGCATATGGGGTATTGCCGTACTCAGAAGAAGGAGCTGAACACTATTCAATTCAGTTTATAAAATCTTCACCTATTCTGTGCTTGAAATTCACATCAAAATTGAAGGCAAAGTGTGAAAAATGCTGAATTTTTTTTACTTACGTCAAATTTTCACAGGATTGGTGGTAAAATGGCAGTGTATAAAATTGGAAAACACACCTAAAACGAGAGCCTGGGGTGTCTACTTTCCAAAAATATCCACTTTTGGGGGGAAATCTTAAAAAAAGAGCACTGTTACACAGCCCCAAATGAGACATGGCACCAGTAACGCAAGCTGTGAAGATTCAAAGTGTGAACCTGGAAACGCGCATGTTCCAATTTGGCCCCCGTAGCTCCCCCAAACCATGAGAAAGCTATGCATATGGGGTATTGCCGTACTCAGAAGAAGGAGCTGAACACTATTCAATTCAGTTTATAAAATCTTCACCTATTCTGTGCTTGAAATTCACATCAAAATTGAAGGCAAAGTGTGAAAAATGCTGAATTTTTTTTACTTACGTCAAATTTTCACAGGATTGATGGTAAAATGGCAGTGTATAAAATTGGAAAACACACCTAAAACGAGAGCCTGGGGTGTCTACTTTCCAAAAATATACACTTTTGGGGGGAAATCTTAAAAAAAGAGCACTGTTACACAGCCCCAAATGAGACATGGCACCGGTAACGCAAGCTGTGAAGATTCAAAGTGTGAACCTGGAAACGTGCATGTTCCAATTTGGCCCCCGTAGCTCCCCCAAACCATGAGAAAGCTATGCATATGGGGTATTGCCGTACTCAGAAGAAGGAGCTGAACACTATTCAATTCAGTTTATAAAATCTTCACCTATTCTGTGCTTGAAATTCACATCAACATTGAAGGCAAAGTGTGAAAAACGCTGTTTTTTTACTTACGTCAAGTTTATGAGAAAGTGGTGGTAAAATGGCCGTGTAAAAAATTTGAAAACACACCTAAAATGAAAGCTGGGGGTGTCTACATTCCAAAAATATACACTTTTGGGGGGAAATTCTAAAGTGCAGCACTGGAACATAGCCCAAAATGAGTAATGGCATCAGTTAACCAAGATGTGAAAATTCAATATTTGTTCAAAATTGGGCCCCGTAGCTCCCCCAAACCTTGAGAAACCTATGCATATGGGGTATTGCCGTACTCAGAAGAAGGAGCTGAACACTAAACAATGCATTTTTAAAAATCTTCACCTATCATGTGCTTGAAATTCACATCAACATTGAAGTGCAAGTGTGAAAAACGCTGTTTTTTTAACTTACGTCAAGATTTACGAGCGATTGGTGGTAAAATGGCTGCGTAAAAAAATTGAAAACATACATAAAATGAAAGCCTGGGGTGTCTACTTTCCAAAAATATATACTTTTGGGGGGAAATCTTAGAGTGGAGCACTGTTACACAGCCCCAAATGAGACATGGCACCAGTGATGCAAGCTGTGAAAATTCAAAGTGTGAAACTGGAAACGCGCATGTTCCAATTTGGGCCCCGTAGCTCTCCCAAACCTTGAGAAACCTATGCATATGGGGTATTGCCATACTCAGAAGAAGGAGCTGAACACTAAACAATGCATTTTTAAAAATCTTCACCTATCATGTGCTTGAAATTCACATCAACATTGAAGTGCAAGTATGAAAAACGCTGTTTTTTTAACTTACGTCAAGATTTACGAGCGATTGGTGGTAAAATGGCTGCGTAAAAAAATTGAAAACATACATAAAATGAAAGCCTGGGGTGTCTACTTTCCAAAAATATATACTTTTGGGGGGAAATCTTAGAGTGGATCACTGTTACACAGCCCCAAATGAGACAAGGCACCAGTGATGCAAGCTGTGAAAATTCAAAGTGTGAAACTGGAAACGCGCATGTTCCAATTTGGGCCCCGTAGCTCTCCCAAACCTTGAGAAACCTATGCATATGGGGTATTGCCGTACTCAGAAGAAGGAGCTGAGCACTAAACAATGCATTTTTAAAAATCTTCACCTATCATGTGCTTGAAATTCACATCAACATTGAAGTGCAAGTGTGAAAAACGCTGTTTTTTTAACTTACGTCAAGATTTACGAGCGATTGGTGGTAAAATGGCTGCGTAAAAAAATTGAAAACATACATAAAATGAAAGCCTGGGGTGTCTACTTTCCAAAAATATATACTTTTGGGGGGAAATCTTAGAGTGGAGCACTGTTACACAGCTCCAAATGAGACATGGCACCAGTGATGCAAGCTGTGAATATTCAAAGTGTGAAACTGGAAACGCGCATGTTCCAATTTGGGCCCCGTAGCTCTCCCAAACCTTGAGAAACCTATGCATATGGGGTATTGCCGTACTCAGAAGAAGGAGCTGAACACTAAGCAATGCATTTTTAAAAATGTTCACCTATCATGTGCTTGAAATTCACATCAACATTGAAGTGCAAGTGTGAAAAACGATGTTTTTTTAACTTACGTCAAGATTTACGAGCGATTGGTGGTAAAATGGCTGCGTAAAAAAAATTGAAAACATACATAAAATGAAAGCCTGGGGTGTCTACTTTCCAAAAATATATACTTTTGGGGGGAAATCTTAGAGTGAAGCACTGTTACACAGCCCCAAATGACACATGGCACCAGTGATGCAAGCTGTGAAAATTCAAAGTGTGAAACTGGAAACGCGCATGTTCCAATTTGGCCCCCGTAGCTCCCCCAAACCATGAGAAAGCTATGCATATGGGGTATTGCCGTACTCAGAAGAAGGAGCTGAACACTATTCAATTCAGTTTATAAAATCTTCACCTATTCTGTGCTTGAAATTCACATCAAAATTGAAGGCAAAGTGTGAAAAATGCTGAATTTTTTTTAACTTACGTCAAATTTTCACAGGATTGGTGGTAAAATGGCAGTGTATAAAATTGGAAAACACACCTAAAACGAGAGCCTGGGGTGTCTACTTTCCAAAAATATACACTTTTGGGGGGAAATCTTAAAAAAAGAGCACTGTTACACAGCCCCAAATGAGACATGGCACCGGTAATGCAAGCTGTGAAGATTCAAAGTGTGAACCTGGAAACGCGCATGTTCCAATTTGGCCCCCGTAGCTCCCCCAAACCATGAGAAAGCTATGCATATGGGGTATTGCCGTACTCAGAAGAAGGAGCTGAACACTATTCAATTCAGTTTATAAAATCTTCACCTATTCTGTGCTTGAAATTCACATCAACATTGAAGGCAAAGTGTGAAAAACGCTGTTTTTTTACTTACGTCAAGTTTATGAGAAAGTGGTGGTAAAATGGCCGTGTAAAAAATTTGAAAACACACCTAAAATGAAAGCTGGGGGTGTCTACATTCCAAAAATATACACTTTTGGGGGGAAATTCTAAAGTGCAGCACTGGAACATAGCCCAAAATGAGTAATGGCATCAGTTAACCAAGATGTGAAAATTCAATATTTGTTCAAAATTGGGCCCCGTAGCTCCCCCAAACCTTGAGAAACCTATGCATATGGGGTATTGCCGTACTCAGAAGAAGGAGCTGAACACTAAACAATGCATTTTTAAAAATCTTCACCTATCATGTGCTTGAAATTCACATCAACATTGAAGTGCAAGTGTGAAAAACGCTGTTTTTTTAACTTACGTCAAGATTTACGAGCGATTGGTGGTAAAATGGCTGCGTAAAAAATTGAAAACATACATAAAATGAAAGCCTGGGGTGTCTACTTTCCAAAAATATATACTTTTGGGGGGAAATCTTAGAGTGGAGCACTGTTACACAGCCCCAAATGAGACATGGCACCAGTGATGCAAGCTGTGAAAATTCAAAGTGTGAAACTGGAAACGCGCATGTTCCAATTTGGGCCCCGTAGCTCTCCCAAACCTTGAGAAACCTATGCATATGGGGTATTGCCGTACTCAGAAGAAGGAGCTGAACACTAAACAATGCATTTTTAAAAATCTTCACCTATCATGTGCTTGAAATTCACATCAACATTGAAGTGCAAGTATGAAAAACGCTGTTTTTTTAACTTACGTCAAGATTTACGAGCGATTGGTGGTAAAATGGCTGCGTAAAAAAATTGAAAACATACATAAAATGAAAGCCTGGGGTGTCTACTTTCCAAAAATATATACTTTTGGGGGGAAATCTTAGAGTGGATCACTGTTACACAGCCCCAAATGAGACAAGGCACCAGTGATGCAAGCTGTGAAAATTCAAAGTGTGAAACTGGAAACGCGCATGTTCCAATTTGGGCCCCGTAGCTCTCCCAAACCTTGAGAAACCTATGCATATGGGGTATTGCCGTACTCAGAAGAAGGAGCTGAGCACTAAACAATGCATTTTTAAAAATCTTCACCTATCATGTGCTTGAAATTCACATCAACATTGAAGTGCAAGTGTGAAAAACGCTGTTTTTTTAACTTACGTCAAGATTTACGAGCGATTGGTGGTAAAATGGCTGCGTAAAAAAATTGAAAACATACATAAAATGAAAGCCTGGGGTGTCTACTTTCCAAAAATATATACTTTTGGGGGGAAATCTTAGAGTGGATCACTGTTACACAGCCCCAAATGAGACAAGGCACCAGTGATGCAAGCTGTGAAAATTCAAAGTGTGAAACTGGAAACGCGCATGTTCCAATTTGGGCCCCGTAGCTCTCCCAAACCTTGAGAAACCTATGCATATGGGGTATTGCCGTACTCAGAAGAAGGAGCTGAGCACTAAACAATGCATTTTTAAAAATCTTCACCTATCATGTGCTTGAAATTCACATCAACATTGAAGTGCAAGTGTGAAAAACGCTGTTTTTTTAACTTACGTCAAGATTTACGAGCGATTGGTGGTAAAATGGCTGCGTAAAAAAATTGAAAACATACATAAAATGAAAGCCTGGGGTGTCTACTTTCCAAAAATATATACTTTTGGGGGGAAATCTTAGAGTGGAGCACTGTTACACAGCTCCAAATGAGACATGGCACCAGTGATGCAAGCTGTGAATATTCAAAGTGTGAAACTGGAAACGCGCATGTTCCAATTTGGGCCCCGTAGCTCTCCCAAACCTTGAGAAACCTATGCATATGGGGTATTGCCGTACTCAGAAGAAGGAGCTGAACACTAAGCAATGCATTTTTAAAAATGTTCACCTATCATGTGCTTGAAATTCACATCAACATTGAAGTGCAAGTGTGAAAAACGATGTTTTTTTAACTTACGTCAAGATTTACGAGCGATTGGTGGTAAAATGGCTGCGTAAAAAAAATTGAAAACATACATAAAATGAAAGCCTGGGGTGTCTACTTTCCAAAAATATATACTTTTGGGGGGAAATCTTAGAGTGAAGCACTGTTACACAGCCCCAAATGACACATGGCACCAGTGATGCAAGCTGTGAAAATTCAAAGTGTGAAACTGGAAACGCGCATGTTCCAATTTGGCCCCCGTAGCTCCCCCAAACCATGAGAAAGCTATGCATATGGGGTATTGCCGTACTCAGAAGAAGGAGCTGAACACTATTCAATTCAGTTTATAAAATCTTCACCTATTCTGTGCTTGAAATTCACATCAAAATTGAAGGCAAAGTGTGAAAAATGCTGAATTTTTTTTAACTTACGTCAAATTTTCACAGGATTGGTGGTAAAATGGCAGTGTATAAAATTGGAAAACACACCTAAAACGAGAGCCTGGGGTGTCTACTTTCCAAAAATATACACTTTTGGGGGGAAATCTTAAAAAAAGAGCACTGTTACACAGCCCCAAATGAGACATGGCACCGGTAATGCAAGCTGTGAAGATTCAAAGTGTGAACCTGGAAACGCGCATGTTCCAATTTGGCCCCCGTAGCTCCCCCAAACCATGAGAAAGCTATGCATATGGGGTATTGCCGTACTCAGAAGAAGGAGCTGAACACTATTCAATTCAGTTTATAAAATCTTCACCTATTCTGTGCTTGAAATTCACATCAACATTGAAGGCAAAGTGTGAAAAACGCTGTTTTTTTACTTACGTCAAGTTTATGAGAAAGTGGTGGTAAAATGGCCGTGTAAAAAATTTGAAAACACACCTAAAATGAAAGCTGGGGGTGTCTACATTCCAAAAATATACACTTTTGGGGGGAAATTCTAAAGTGCAGCACTGGAACATAGCCCAAAATGAGTAATGGCATCAGTTAACCAAGATGTGAAAATTCAATATTTGTTCAAAATTGGGCCCCGTAGCTCCCCCAAACCTTGAGAAACCTATGCATATGGGGTATTGCCGTACTCAGAAGAAGGAGCTGAACACTAAACAATGCATTTTTAAAAATCTTCACCTATCATGTGCTTGAAATTCACATCAACATTGAAGTGCAAGTGTGAAAAACGCTGTTTTTTTAACTTACGTCAAGATTTACGAGCGATTGGTGGTAAAATGGCTGCGTAAAAAATTGAAAACATACATAAAATGAAAGCCTGGGGTGTCTACTTTCCAAAAATATATACTTTTGGGGGGAAATCTTAGAGTGGAGCACTGTTACACAGCCCCAAATGAGACATGGCACCAGTGATGCAAGCTGTGAAAATTCAAAGTGTGAAACTGGAAACGCGCATGTTCCAATTTGGGCCCCGTAGCTCTCCCAAACCTTGAGAAACCTATGCATATGGGGTATTGCCGTACTCAGAAGAAGGAGCTGAACACTAAACAATGCATTTTTAAAAATCTTCACCTATCATGTGCTTGAAATTCACATCAACATTGAAGTGCAAGTATGAAAAACGCTGTTTTTTTAACTTACGTCAAGATTTACGAGCGATTGGTGGTAAAATGGCTGCGTAAAAAAATTGAAAACATACATAAAATGAAAGCCTGGGGTGTCTACTTTCCAAAAATATATACTTTTGGGGGGAAATCTTAGAGTGGATCACTGTTACACAGCCCCAAATGAGACAAGGCACCAGTGATGCAAGCTGTGAAAATTCAAAGTGTGAAACTGGAAACGCGCATGTTCCAATTTGGGCCCCGTAGCTCTCCCAAACCTTGAGAAACCTATGCATATGGGGTATTGCCGTACTCAGAAGAAGGAGCTGAGCACTAAACAATGCATTTTTAAAAATCTTCACCTATCATGTGCTTGAAATTCACATCAACATTGAAGTGCAAGTGTGAAAAACGCTGTTTTTTTAACTTACGTCAAGATTTACGAGCGATTGGTGGTAAAATGGCTGCGTAAAAAAATTGAAAACATACATAAAATGAAAGCCTGGGGTGTCTACTTTCCAAAAATATATACTTTTGGGGGGAAATCTTAGAGTGGAGCACTGTTACACAGCTCCAAATGAGACATGGCACCAGTGATGCAAGCTGTGAATATTCAAAGTGTGAAACTGGAAACGCGCATGTTCCAATTTGGGCCCCGTAGCTCTCCCAAACCTTGAGAAACCTATGCATATGGGGTATTGCCGTACTCAGAAGAAGGAGCTGAACACTAAGCAATGCATTTTTAAAAATCTTCACCTATCATGTGCTTGAAATTCACATCAACATTGAAGTGCAAGTGTGAAAAACGCTGTTTTTTTAACTTACGTCAAGATTTACGAGCGATTGGTGGTAAAATGGCTGCGTAAAAAAAATTGAAAACATACATAAAATGAAAGCCTGGGGTGTCTACTTTCCAAAAATATATACTTTTGGGGGGAAATCTTAGAGTGAAGCACTGTTACACAGCCCCAAATGACACATGGCACCAGTGATGCAAGCTGTGAAAATTCAAAGTGTGAAACTGGAAACGCGCATGTTCCAATTTGGCCCCCGTAGCTCCCCCAAACCATGAGAAAGCTATGCATATGGGGTATTGCCGTACTCAGAAGAAGGAGCTGAACACTATTCAATTCAGTTTATAAAATCTTCACCTATTCTGTGCTTGAAATTCACATCAAAATTGAAGGCAAAGTGTGAAAAATGCTGAATTTTTTTTAACTTACGTCAAATTTTCACAGGATTGGTGGTAAAATGGCAGTGTATAAAATTGGAAAACACACCTAAAACGAGAGCCTGGGGTGTCTACTTTCCAAAAATATACACTTTTGGGGGGAAATCTTAAAAAAAGAGCACTGTTACACAGCCCCAAATGAGACATGGCACCGGTAATGCAAGCTGTGAAGATTCAAAGTGTGAACCTGGAAACGCGCATGTTCCAATTTGGCCCCCGTAGCTCCCCCAAACCATGAGAAAGCTATGCATATGGGGTATTGCCGTACTCAGAAGAAGGAGCTGAACACTATTCAATTCAGTTTATAAAATCTTCACCTATTCTGTGCTTGAAATTCACATCAACATTGAAGGCAAAGTGTGAAAAACGCTGTTTTTTTACTTACGTCAAGTTTATGAGAAAGTGGTGGTAAAATGGCCGTGTAAAAAATTTGAAAACACACCTAAAATGAAAGCTGGGGGTGTCTACATTCCAAAAATATACACTTTTGGGGGGAAATTCTAAAGTGCAGCACTGGAACATAGCCCAAAATGAGTAATGGCATCAGTTAACCAAGATGTGAAAATTCAATATTTGTTCAAAATTGGGCCCCGTAGCTCCCCCAAACCTTGAGAAACCTATGCATATGGGGTATTGCCGTACTCAGAAGAAGGAGCTGAACACTAAACAATGCATTTTTAAAAATCTTCACCTATCATGTGCTTGAAATTCACATCAACATTGAAGTGCAAGTGTGAAAAACGCTGTTTTTTTAACTTACGTCAAGATTTACGAGCGATTGGTGGTAAAATGGCTGCGTAAAAAATTGAAAACATACATAAAATGAAAGCCTGGGGTGTCTACTTTCCAAAAATATATACTTTTGGGGGGAAATCTTAGAGTGGAGCACTGTTACACAGCCCCAAATGAGACATGGCACCAGTGATGCAAGCTGTGAAAATTCAAAGTGTGAAACTGGAAACGCGCATGTTCCAATTTGGGCCCCGTAGCTCTCCCAAACCTTGAGAAACCTATGCATATGGGGTATTGCCGTACTCAGAAGAAGGAGCTGAACACTAAACAATGCATTTTTAAAAATCTTCACCTATCATGTGCTTGAAATTCACATCAACATTGAAGTGCAAGTGTGAAAAACGCTGTTTTTTTAACTTACGTCAAGATTTACGAGCGATTGGTGGTAAAATGGCTGCGTAAAAAAATTGAAAACATACATAAAATGAAAGCCTGGGGTGTCTACTTTCCAAAAATATATACTTTTGGGGGGAAATCTTAGAGTGGAGCACTGTTACACAGCCCCAAATGAGACATGGCACCAGTGATGCAAGCTGTGAAAATTCAAAGTGTGAAACTGGAAACGCGCATGTTCCAATTTGGGCCCCGTAGCTCTCCCAAACCTTGAGAAACCTATGCATATGGGGTATTGCCGTACTCAGAAGAAGGAGCTGAGCACTAAACAATGCATTTTTAAAAATCTTCACCTATCATGTGCTTGAAATTCACATCAACATTGAAGTGCAAGTGTGAAAAACGCTGTTTTTTTAACTTACGTCAAGATTTACGAGCGATTGGTGGTAAAATGGCTGCGTAAAAAAATTGAAAACATACATAAAATGAAAGCCTGGGGTGTCTACTTTCCAAAAATATATACTTTTGGGGGGAAATCTTAGAGTGAAGCACTGTTACACAGCCCCAAATGACACATGGCACCAGTGATGCAAGCTGTGAAAATTCAAAGTGTGAAACTGGAAACGCGCATGTTCCAATTTGGCCCCCGTAGCTCCCCCAAACCATGAGAAAGCTATGCATATGGGGTATTGCCGTACTCAGAAGAAGGAGCTGAACACTATTCAATTCAGTTTATAAAATCTTCACCTATTCTGTGCTTGAAATTCACATCAAAATTGAAGGCAAAGTGTGAAAAATGCTGAATTTTTTTTAACTTACGTCAAATTTTCACAGGATTGGTGGTAAAATGGCAGTGTATAAAATTGGAAAACACACCTAAAACGAGAGCCTGGGGTGTCTACTTTCCAAAAATATACACTTTTGGGGGGAAATCTTAAAAAAAGAGCACTGTTACACAGCCCCAAATGAGACATGGCACCAGTAACGCAAGCTGTGAAGATTCAAAGTGTGAACCTGGAAACGCGCATGTTCCAATTTGGCCCCCGTAGCTCCCCCAAACCATGAGAAAGCTATGCATATGGGGTATTGCCGTACTCAGAAGAAGGAGCTGAACACTATTCAATTCAGTTTATAAAATCTTCACCTATTCTGTGCTTGAAATTCACATCAAAATTGAAGGCAAAGTGTGAAAAATGCTGAATTTGTTTTACTTACGTCAAATTTTCACAGGATTGATGGTAAAATGGCAGTGTATAAAATTGGAAAACACACCTAAAACGAGAGCCTGGGGTGTCTACTTTCCAAAAATATACACTTTTGGGGGGAAATCTTAAAAAAAGAGCACTGTTACACAGCCCCAAATGAGACATGGCACCGGTAATGCAAGCTGTGAAGATTCAAAGTGTGAACCTGGAAACGCGCATGTTCCAATTTGGCCCCCGTAGCTCCCCCAAACCATGAGAAAGCTATGCATATGGGGTATTGCCGTACTCAGAAGAAGGAGCTGAACACTATTCAATTCAGTTTATAAAATCTTCACCTATTCTGTGCTTGAAATTCACATCAACATTGAAGGCAAAGTGTGAAAAACGCTGTTTTTTTACTTACGTCAAGTTTATGAGAAAGTGGTGGTAAAATGGCCGTGTAAAAAATTTGAAAACACACCTAAAATGAAAGCTGGGGGTGTCTACATTCCAAAAATATACACTTTTGGGGGGAAATTCTAAAGTGCAGCACTGGAACATAGCGCAAAATGAGTAATGGCATCAGTTAACCAAGATGTGAAAATTCAATATTTGTTCAAAATTGGGCCCCGTAGCTCCCCCAAACCTTGAGAAACCTATGCATATGGGGTATTGCCGTACTCAGAAGAAGGAGCTGAACACTAAACAATGCATTTTTAAAAATCTTCACCTATCATGTGCTTGAAATTCACATCAACATTGAAGTGCAAGTGTGAAAAACGCTGTTTTTTTAACTTACGTCAAGATTTACGAGCGATTGGTGGTAAAATGGCTGCGTAAAAAAATTGAAAACATACATAAAATGAAAGCCTGGGGTGTCTACTTTCCAAAAATATATACTTTTGGGGGGAAATCTTAGAGTGGAGCACTGTTACACAGCCCCAAATGAGACATGGCACCAGTGATGCAAGCTGTGAAAATTCAAAGTGTGAAACTGGAAACGCGCATGTTCCAATTTGGGCCCCGTAGCTCTCCCAAACCTTGAGAAACCTATGCATATGGGGTATTGCCGTACTCAGAAGAAGGAGCTGAGCACTAAACAATGCATTTTTAAAAATCTTCACCTATCATGTGCTTGAAATTCACATCAACATTGTAGTGCAAGTGTGAAAAACGCTGTTTTTTTAACTTACGTCAAGATTTACGAGCGATTGGTGGTAAAATGGCTGCGTAAAAAAATTGAAAACATACATAAAATGAAAGCCTGGGGTGTCTACTTTCCAAAAATATATACTTTTGGGGGGAAATCTTAGAGTGGAGCACTGTTACACAGCTCCAAATGAGACATGGCACCAGTGATGCAAGCTGTGAAAATTCAAAGTGTGAAACTGGAAACGCGCATGTTCCAATTTGGGCCCCGTAGCTCTCCCAAACCTTGAGAAACCTATGCATATGGGGTATTGCCGTACTCAGAAGAAGGAGCTGAACACTAAGCAATGCATTTTTAAAAATCTTCACCTATCATGTGCTTGAAATTCACATCAACATTGAAGTGCAAGTGTGAAAAACGCTGTTTTTTTAACTTACATCAAGATTTACGAGCGATTGGTGGTAAAATGGCTGCGTAAAAAAATTGAAAACATACATAAAATGAAAGCCTGGGGTGTCTACTTTCCAAAAATATATACTTTTGGGGGGAAATCTTAGAGTGGAGCACTGTTACACAGCCCCAAATGACACATGGCACCAGTGATGCAAGCTGTGAAAATTCAAAGTGTGAAACTGGAAACGCGCATGTTCCAATTTGGGCCCCGTAGCTCTCCCAAACCTTGAGAAACCTATGCATATGGGGTATTGCCGTACTCAGAAGAAGGAGCTGAACACTAAACAATGCATTTTTAAAAATCTTCACCTATCATGTGCTTGAAATTCACATCAACATTGAAGTGCAAGTGTGAAAAACGCTGTTTTTTTAACTTACGTCAAGATTTACGAGCGATTGGTGGTAAAATGGCTGCGTAAAAAAATTGAAAACATACATAAAATGAAAGCCTGGGGTGTCTACTTTCCAAAAATATATACTTTTGGGGGGAAATCTTAGAGTGGAGCACTGTTACACAGCCCCAAATGAGACATGGCACCAGTGATGCAAGCTGTGAAAATTCAAAGTGTGAAACTGGAAACGCGCATGTTCCAATTTGGGCCCCGTAGCTCTCCCAAACCTTGAGAAACCTATGCATATGGGGTATTGCCGTACTCAGAAGAAGGAGCTGAGCACTAAACAATGCATTTTTAAAAATCTTCACCTATCATGTGCTTGAAATTCACATCAACATTGAAGTGCAAGTGTGAAAAACGCTGTTTTTTTAACTTACGTCAAGATTTACGAGCGATTGGTGGTAAAATGGCTGCGTAAAAAAATTGAAAACATACATAAAATGAAAGCCTGGGGTGTCTACTTTCCAAAAATATATACTTTTGGGGGGAAATCTTAGAGTGGAGCACTGTTACACAGCTCCAAATGAGACATGGCACCAGTGATGCAAGCTGTGAAAATTCAAAGTGTGAAACTGGAAACGCGCATGTTCCAATTTGGGCCCCGTAGCTCTCCCAAACCTTGAGAAACCTATGCATATGGGGTATTGCCGTACTCAGAAGAAGGAGCTGAACACTAAGCAATGCATTTTTAAAAATCTTCACCTATCATGTGCTTGAAATTCACATCAACATTGAAGTGCAAGTGTGAAAAACGCTGTTTTTTTAACTTACATCAAGATTTACGAGCGATTGGTGGTAAAATGGCTGCGTAAAAAAATTGAAAACATACATAAAATGAAAGCCTGGGGTGTCTACTTTCCAAAAATATATACTTTTGGGGGGAAATCTTAGAGTGGAGCACTGTTACACAGCTCCAAATGAGACATGGCACCAGTGATGCAAGCTGTGAAAATTCAAAGTGTGAAACTGGAAACGCGCATGTTCCAATTTGGGCCCCGTAGCTCTCCCAAACCTTGAGAAACCTATGCATATGGGGTATTGCCGTACTCAGAAGAAGGAGCTGAACACTAAGCAATGCATTTTTAAAAATCTTCACCTATCATGTGCTTGAAATTCACATCAACATTGAAGTGCAAGTGTGAAAAACGCTGTTTTTTTAACTTACATCAAGATTTACGAGCGATTGGTGGTAAAATGGCTGCGTAAAAAAATTGAAAACATACATAAAATGAAAGCCTGGGGTGTCTACTTTCCAAAAATATATACTTTTGGGGGGAAATCTTAGAGTGGAGCACTGTTACACAGCCCCAAATGACACATGGCACCAGTGATGCAAGCTGTGAAAATTCAAAGTGTGAAACTGGAAACGCGCATGTTCCAATTTGGGCCCCGTAGCTCTCCCAAACCTTGAGAAACCTATGCATATGGGGTATTGCCGTACTCAGAAGAAGGAGCTGAACACTAAACAATGCATTTTTAAAAATCTTCACCTATCATGTGCTTGAAATTCACATCAACATTGAAGTGCAAGTGTGAAAAACGCTGTTTTTTTAACTTACGTCAAGATTTACGAGCGATTGGTGGTAAAATGGCTGCGTAAAAAAATTGAAAACATACATAAAATGAAAGCCTGGGGTGTCTACTTTCCAAAAATATATACTTTTGGGGGGAAATCTTAGAGTGAAGCACTGTTACACAGCCCCAAATGACACATGGCACCAGTGATGCAAGCTGTGAAAATTCAAAGTGTGAAACTGGAAACGCGCATGTTCCAATTTGGCCCCCGTAGCTCCCCCAAACCATGAGAAAGCTATGCATATGGGGTATTGCCGTACTCAGAAGAAGGAGCTGAACACTATTCAATTCAGTTTATAAAATCTTCACCTATTCTGTGCTTGAAATTCACATCAAAATTGAAGGCAAAGTGTGAAAAATGCTGAATTTTTTTTAACTTACGTCAAATTTTCACAGGATTGGTGGTAAAATGGCAGTGTATAAAATTGGAAAACACACCTAAAACGAGAGCCTGGGGTGTCTACTTTCCAAAAATATACACTTTTGGGGGGAAATCTTAAAAAAAGAGCACTGTTACACAGCCCCAAATGAGACATGGCACCAGTAACGCAAGCTGTGAAGATTCAAAGTGTGAACCTGGAAACGCGCATGTTCCAATTTGGCCCCCGTAGCTCCCCCAAACCATGAGAAAGCTATGCATATGGGGTATTGCCGTACTCAGAAGAAGGAGCTGAACACTATTCAATTCAGTTTATAAAATCTTCACCTATTCTGTGCTTGAAATTCACATCAAAATTGAAGGCAAAGTGTGAAAAATGCTGAATTTGTTTTACTTACGTCAAATTTTCACAGGATTGATGGTAAAATGGCAGTGTATAAAATTGGAAAACACACCTAAAACGAGAGCCTGGGGTGTCTACTTTCCAAAAATATACACTTTTGGGGGGAAATCTTAAAAAAAGAGCACTGTTACACAGCCCCAAATGAGACATGGCACCGGTAATGCAAGCTGTGAAGATTCAAAGTGTGAACCTGGAAACGCGCATGTTCCAATTTGGCCCCCGTAGCTCCCCCAAACCATGAGAAAGCTATGCATATGGGGTATTGCCGTACTCAGAAGAAGGAGCTGAACACTATTCAATTCAGTTTATAAAATCTTCACCTATTCTGTGCTTGAAATTCACATCAACATTGAAGGCAAAGTGTGAAAAACGCTGTTTTTTTACTTACGTCAAGTTTATGAGAAAGTGGTGGTAAAATGGCCGTGTAAAAAATTTGAAAACACACCTAAAATGAAAGCTGGGGGTGTCTACATTCCAAAAATATACACTTTTGGGGGGAAATTCTAAAGTGCAGCACTGGAACATAGCCCAAAATGAGTAATGGCATCAGTTAACCAAGATGTGAAAATTCAATATTTGTTCAAAATTGGGCCCCGTAGCTCCCCCAAACCTTGAGAAACCTATGCATATGGGGTATTGCCGTACTCAGAAGAAGGAGCTGAACACTAAACAATGCATTTTTAAAAATCTTCACCTATCATGTGCTTGAAATTCACATCAACATTGAAGTGCAAGTGTGAAAAACGCTGTTTTTTTAACTTACGTCAAGATTTACGAGCGATTGGTGGTAAAATGGCTGCGTAAAAAAATTGAAAACATACATAAAATGAAAGCCTGGGGTGTCTACTTTCCAAAAATATATACTTTTGTGGGGAAATCTTAGAGTGGAGCACTGTTACACAGCCCCAAATGAGACATGGCACCAGTGATGCAAGCTGTGAAAATTCAAAGTGTGAAACTGGAAACGCGCATGTTCCAATTTGGGCCCCGTAGCTCTCCCAAACCTTGAGAAACCTATGCATATGGGGTATTGCCGTACTCAGAAGAAGGAGCTGAACACTAAACAATGCATTTTTAAAAATCTTCACCTATCATGTGCTTGAAATTCACATCAACATTGAAGTGCAAGTGTGAAAAACGCTGTTTTTTTAACTTACGTCAAGATTTACGAGCGATTGGTGGTAAAATGGCTGCGTAAAAAAATTGAAAACATACATAAAATGAAAGCCTGGGGTGTCTACTTTCCAAAAATATATACTTTTGTGGGGAAATCTTAGAGTGGAGCACTGTTACACAGCCCCAAATGAGACATGGCACCAGTGATGCAAGCTGTGAAAATTCAAAGTGTGAAACTGGAAACGCGCATGTTCCAATTTGGGCCCCGTAGCTCTCCCAAACCTTGAGAAACCTATGCATATGGGGTATTGCCGTACTCAGAAGAAGGAGCTGAACACTAAACAATGCATTTTTAAAAATCTTCACCTATCATGTGCTTGAAATTCACATCAACATTGAAGTGCAAGTGTGAAAAACGCTGTTTTTTTAACTTACGTCAAGATTTACGAGCGATTGGTGGTAAAATGGCTGCGTAAAAAAATTGAAAACATACATAAAATGAAAGCCTGGGGTGTCTACTTTCCAAAAATATATACTTTTGGGGGGAAATCTTAGAGTGGAGCACTGTTACACAGCCCCAAATGAGACATGGCACCAGTGATGCAAGCTGTGAAAATTCAAAGTGTGAAACTGGAAACGCGCATGTTCCAATTTGGGCCCCGTAGCTCTCCCAAACCTTGAGAAACCTATGCATATGGGGTATTGCCGTACTCAGAAGAAGGAGCTGAGCACTAAACAATGCATTTTTAAAAATCTTCACCTATCATGTGCTTGAAATTCACATCAACATTGAAGTGCAAGTGTGAAAAACGCTGTTTTTTTAACTTACATCAAGATTTACGAGCGATTGGTGGTAAAATGGCTGCGTAAAAAAATTGAAAACATACATAAAATGAAAGCCTGGGGTGTCTACTTTCCAAAAATATATACTTTTGGGGGGAAATCTTAGAGTGGAGCACTGTTACACAGCCCCAAATGACACATGGCACCAGTGATGCAAGCTGTGAAAATTCAAAGTGTGAAACTGGAAACGCGCATGTTCCAATTTGGGCCCCGTAGCTCTCCCAAACCTTGAGAAACCTATGCATATGGGGTATTGCCGTACTCAGAAGAAGGAGCTGAACACTAAACAATGCATTTTTAAAAATCTTCACCTATCATGTGCTTGAAATTCACATCAACATTGAAGTGCAAGTGTGAAAAACGCTGTTTTTTTAACTTACATCAAGATTTACGAGCGATTGGTGGTAAAATGGCTGCGTAAAAAAATTGAAAACATACATAAAATGAAAGCCTGGGGTGTCTACTTTCCAAAAATATATACTTTTGGGGGGAAATCTTAGAGTGGAGCATTGTTACACAGCCCCAAATGAGACATGGCACCAGTGATGCAAGCTGTGAAAATTCAAAGTGTGAAACTGGAAACGCGCATGTTCCAATTTGGGCCCCGTAGCTCTCCCAAACCTTGAGAAACCTATGCATATGGGGTATTGCCGTACTCAGAAGAAGGAGCTGAACACTAAACAATGCATTTTTAAAAATCTTCACCTATCATGTGCTTGATATCAACAGTAGTATTGAAATGTAAGTGTGAAAACTGCAAAAAAACAAAATATTACCACAATTTTGAAATTTTTTTCTGGAAAAATAGCTGCATGAAAAACTCCAAAATTCTCCTGATTATTTACCTTATGTTGTGTAGTTTTCAGAAACATATACCTTTGTGGGACATTTTTGGTTCTGGCACCGTCAGCTAAGCTATGATGCTCACATGCCAATTGTTGAGAAATTACAAGTTGGAAATAATGGCATCCATCTTGTAATATTTACCTTGTAAATGTGAGGAAGTGATTGAAATACTAGGCATATGGGGTATTCTTATATTCAGGAGAAGCAAATGAATATATTTAGGGGTATTTTTTTTGTCATGAACTAATTGTATGCAAATCCTGACACGAAAATATAAGCAAAATGTTGTTTTTTTTAAATTTTTTTCCTCTTTTTTTCTATTTTAATCAAATTAAACAATGAGGTATTCATATAATTGTGGTATCAAAAGAAAGCCCTACTTGTGCTTAAAAAAACAGTATATAATTTATGTGGGTGCACAAAAGGAATTAAAGAGAAAATATGGTTGAACAAAGACATAGTCAAAAAAGTCAAAATTGCTCCGGTCCTTAAATCAAATCAAACTCAGATTTTCCCGGTCCTTAAGGGGTTAAATCACTTCTTATAAGTTTGTGATCCACTGTGTGGGACTAAGTTGGAGCAACAGAACTTTTGTGTGCTTGTTATATATTGTTGTACAATTGTATAATACTTTATATATTTTACAAAACATTTTGGCACTGTCATATTTTTAACAGTGTAAATTTGCTCAAGTGCAATTTTGCCTATTTCATAGCAAACCAGTCTTTGGATTAAAATGGAAATGACTAGTCCTTCAAATTAAAATTGTGTGCTCTTTTAAAAAATATATAGTATGTAGTGGTTGTGTTACATAGTTTATTTCTCGTTTTGTTCATGAAATACAGAGAGATACCAAAAAGAAGACAAATAATTTTATTTCTTCATTTGCTAACTTGTAAGGGATGACATTAAAAAAATATGAATTTGGGGGTGTTAGAAAGGCAAGTTAATACTAAACTCATAATGATATGCAATTAATTGTACACCCCTCTGGCACGCAAAGACTTGAGGAGGAATTGTCATAATTCCCAATTACAATCAGTGTTCATCGCCTTCATAGGATCTGCATGATTATTCCTACCCATTAAGTTATTACACCCCTTTGGTGGAAGCTGATATGTTCTCTCAGCCTCTGTTTTTTTTGTTGACAAATAAGCAAGTATGTGAGCTGTGCCACATGTCAGACAGCTCAGCTCTGCTGAAGTTAAAGAGTCCCTAACTACTAAATCAAAAATCTCTAAAAACCATTACACTGACTGAGTGAGCTCAGTTCTGCTGATGTTAAAGAGCCTCTACCTACTAAACAACATCTCTCTAAAACTAGTACATTGATTGTAAAACAAAAAGCACAAGGATTAGACAGTTTAAGTAGATTCCTGTAATGAGGCCTAAAGCTGGTAAGTGAGAGATCCACTTTAATAGTGTACTTGTATAGTGTACATTAAACCAAAATATCTGTAAACTGAATTTAGCAGAACAACAACTAAAATATTGCTGTATGGAATAGTGTTGAGCGAGCACCCCGATGCTCGGGTGCTCGGGTGCTCTGACCGAGCACCCCCTGAGGCTCGAGTGCTCGGCCGAGCACCCGAGCCCCATTCAAGTCAATGGGGCGACACCAGGCACCCCCTGCTCTGATGAGGGGAGGGTGCCTGGTCAATGCCCCCTTCATCTCCGCTATGCCCCCTTCATCTCCGAATGCCCCCTTCATCTCCGCAATGTCCCCCTTCATCTCCGCTATGCCCCTCTTCCACAATGTGCCCCTTCATCTCCGCTATGCCCCTCTTCCACAATGTGCCCCTTCATCTCCGCTATGCCCCTCTTCCACAATGTCCCCCTTCATCTCCTCTATGGCATAGAGGAGATGAAGGGGGACATTGTGGAAGAGGGGCATAGCGGAGATGAAGGGGCACATTGTGGAAGAGGGGCATAGCGGAGATGAAGGGGGACATTGTGGAAGACGGGCATAGCGGAGATGAAGGGGGACATTGTGGAAGAGGGGCATAGAGTCTATGCCCCTCTTCCACAATGTCCCCCTTCATCTCCGCAATGCCCCCTTCATCTCCGCAATGCCCCCGTACCTCCAGTCCCTGGTGGTCCAGCGGAGCGTCTTCGGATCTGTGCCTCTTCCGGCACAGATCCCCGCCCGAACATGGCGGGAGAGCACATGGCGGTACTCGACGAGTACCGCCATGTGCCGAGCAGAGCGATGCTCGAGCCGATCCGAGCATCGGCCGAGCACGCTCGCTCATCACTAGTATGGAATACAGAAACTCATACACTAAGAAAAATAATTAAGGCAAATGAAAAATATGTCTTGAAAGAGTGTCTAAATATAAAAAGTTCTAATGTCAAATTGGCATGTTGATCCTGGTAGTTCATCAAGCAGTCACATATGCTTCAAAATTCATACATAGAAGACACAAAAGAACAGACTACGACACTCATCATTCGTGGCTGTCAGGGAATTATGGCAGTTGTAGTATGGCAGCAGCTGGGAGGCCTCAAGTTACTTATTTTTATGGCTACCATTTTTGTGGATCAAGGCTGTTAAAGGGATAGTAATGTTTCATAATAAAAGCAGCTCTAATTAATCATCTGTCAGAGTTGTAGTTCAAGAGTAATTCAATGACAAAGTATCCCCCTCCCGCCCCTTTTACTGATGTAACACTGCTCAGTCAGATCAGAAGGGAGGTGCCCAGGTAGATTGCAGAGAGGGACAATCTTCAATTAAGATAAGGGAAAAACCTGAAAACTTGTGAAGGGGGGAAGGGCTTTCATTGTTCTCATAGGAAGAAGATTGTCCCCTGCTGTTATCTGTCTGGTCTTACAACCAGATTCCACATCTGAGAAGAGATGGCTTACACTGGGTAAAAGGGGCAGGAGGGAAAACTTTGCTTGTGAATATCTCTCAAACCATAAAGGTTTGAGAGATAAGACATATCATTCTTCATGTTTTTTTAATGCCTACAAAATAAAATAAAGATAAAGTGAAGTATTACTATCCCTCTACGTATGTCTTGTTCTATGTTTACCATGGGACAAGGCTGGGGAGGTCAGTATGTGTGGTTATATGGCTGGCTACCATGAGATCAAGCTGGTGGGTCAGTTTGTCTGGTTCTATGATTACCAGTGCAGTGGTTCAAAGCTCATTTGTTAGTATGTGTGGTTCTATGGCTACTGTAGGACAAGGCTGGGGTCAGTATGTGTGGCTCCAGGGCTACCAGTGCAGTGGGACATGGATGGGGGGTTATCACATGCACAGAAAAAAATTGTGGAATAAAAGCACTTTCCAAAAAGTGATGGTTTTGCATTTTCTCTTTTTAGGTGGAAGTTTATCCTATCCTTACTTATCCTGATAAACAATGTAAAAAAGATAACATACAGCATGCAGTGCTGCAGGGATATTCTTACATTGTATCATTGTCCTGCTTTAATGGTCAATTATTCAGAAAACTCTCTGGAAACTGATCAAAAGGGATTAAACTGTAAAACATTTGAGATAAGGAACCTCATTGCTTGGATGTTTTGTGTTCCTACGACATGTGCAGTATTGTATTTTGTTCATTGCATTGTATTATGTTAACCCATCTCTTGTATCTGAACTTTATTTTCAATAAACTTTTTGAAAAGAAAAAAAAAAGTGTAAAACATTAAATGAAAAGTATAGGAAAGTTCACTTTACATATTTGTGCCCTTTGTTAGCTGTTAGTTACTCAGGGATCAGTGACGGATGTTTAGCATCAACAAGTTCAGAGATTTCAATGGAAAAAAAAACACTCCAATAAACTATAAAACTTTCACCTTTACGGTGTGACTCACTTGCAGGAACTGACATTGAGTTCCAACCGGCAAAGATTAGAAATCATAATAAGGATGCACTATGTGACTTTCCCACAAAAGAACCAGATATTTGTTTCCATAATCCAGCTGACACATTGGCAGGAATCATTGGCTTCCAACCCTCTCTAAAGGTCCTGTACACTGGCAAAATCAGGGCTGGAATAGATAGCAAGACAGTACAAATTCTGGAGTAAACCTTTGCATTAACTTAATTGTGGCATTTAACTCCTTGAATGCTTAAGGTATAAGTGCATTGGAGACCTCTCTGATCTCTTTAAATTAAGCTGCAGTTTTCTAGGGTGGTTGCCAGGACTTGCTGTTTCTGTCACTTGCTATGTAAAGCCATAGTTTAAGGGTCAAGCTCTTCCACAGAGTGCATGGCAGAAAAAAAAAAAGCCATTTGACCACCAGATGGCAATGTTCCTAAAAAAATTGATTATATAAAAACAGATTGACGCCCCCTCTAGCACTCAGAGGGTTAACCTCAGCAATTTATTAAATCAATGGGATATTTTTATTTGTCTCCAATGTTGCATTTGGTTTGCTCCAGAAGGGAAGGTATGTGTCCCTACATAGACCCCTTAGATACAGTGAGGTATTGTCTCACCAGCCAGAAAGAAGAAAGATATAGAGTTTGTCACAGAAACCACAGGACACCTGGCTCCTGGAGGGGCCTAAGGGCCAGCCTCCTGCCCACAGACTATGGACCTGACCCTGGAACAGGGTATGGCCTCCCCCTGAGACTAATCTCTGCCCTGTTTGCCCCTTGCCATGGAGGATCCTTTACCAGCTCCCCAGTCCCATCTTGGGGCTAAGTCACCCTGTACTTACTGGGGGTACAGGGTAACAAAGAAACCCAGTGAACATTCTTCCCAGCCTTGTCAAAGGATATCAGACTTCCCAAAGGACTAATATGTAAAAGATGCTTCAACACCTAATACTGTTTTGTGTACGCAGCCCTATTCCTCTGTCCCATTGTATAGTTAACTCACTCAGGCGTTGCCCATTGTATCCTGTTACAAGGCAAAAGATGTGAGAGGCTCTGAGCACTAACAAAAGCACAATGGCCTGTTCTCCAGCTAGTCACCACTCTAGAGCATCACATTTTAGCTCCCTAGTGCCATTACAGAAAAGAAATTGCCACAAACATATTAGACTAATCCCACCCATAAGGGCAGTCTAGTACCAAAATGATGTGCAAATCCCCTCTGAGCAGAAAAACAAAATAGCTAAACCCAGACACATGTTTTGGCCTTATTTGGGCCTCATCAGTGATGTGCAACTGGCTTCCCTAGGCACTGAGAGCAAGGGGTCCACGTCTGTATTACCCTTAACACTTAGGGAGCGACCCTAAGTGTTTGCTCTCAGTGCCCATAATTTTGGTACTGGACTGCCCTTATGGGTAGGATTAGTCTAATGTGTATGTGGAAATTTCTCCTCTGTAATGACACTAGAAAGTTAAAATGTGATGCTCTTGAGCGGTGACTAGCCGGAGAACAGGCCATTGTGCTTTTGTTCATGCTCAGAGCCTCTCATATCATTTTGGCTTGTTTCTGCAAAACACTTAGGGTCTCTCCCTAAGTGTAAAGGGTAATCCAGACGTGGACCCCTTGCTCTCAGTGCCTAGGGAAGCCAGCTGTATCTCACTGACAAGGCCCAAATAAGGCCGAAACATACGTCTGAGGTTAGCTGGTTTTTCCGTGCAGAGAGGACTTGCCCATCATTTTGGTACTAGACAACCCTTATGGGCGTGATTAATCTAATGTGTATGTGGAAATTTCTCCCCTGTAATGGTACTAGAAAGCTAAAATGTGATGCTCTTGAGTGGTGACTAGCCAGAGAACAGGCCATTGTGCTTTTGTTCGTGCTCAGAGCCTCTCACATCATTTTGGTTTGCCATTGTATTCTGTTGTCACCTACCCATTGTCCCATCACACAGCATGTTTACACTCCCCTTGTGTTCAGTGTACTCCATGTGGTAATACTGAAACCACCCTCCACCTATTGTCCATTTTATAAAGATGTGCATTTCCACTTCACCATTGTGTCTCTTTGTATTGTGCCCCTCCACCAACAGCCCCATTGTCTTCCCGTATGTGGATTGCGTATTGCCTATTGGATCCTAATATGGGTGGATACCTTGTGATGTGTGTATTTAAAACCTGTATGTTTCACAATAAATCAGTTCTTGTCTTACCTACACTGGTGTTGTCCGGTGGGGTAAGCTTGCTGTATCCAGAGTGTGTTCACCCTATACTGAGTCTTCACTGGGTGAATGGAACTATGATCCTGGTTCCTGTCTTGTAAACAGGAGATCCTGAGTGTTGTCCTGGGCTAAGGAAGCACAGTTTTGGCGGAGCTACTCAGTCTGAGTATGGGTATCCATCACAGAGTTGACATCTCATAAACATAAGTACATTCTAAGTGACTGGGAGCTTTAAAATGTCAACATTTGGGACCCTTTTGCACAAAGCAAAAATTGAGCAAATCTGATGCAAAACACCACATGGAAAAAATAAAAAGCTTCTATGATTTAAAGGGGATCTATCACCCCTATACAAATTTATCTTCAATGTTAGGTTATATAGTGATTATTTGGAGTACTTGATTTCATTTTTTAAAACACTATTTTTCCAAAATTCATGGAATAAATACTGCCTTGCACCCAACTTTTGGACAGACTGGAGTGGTCTCATTAGACAGAGAGCGCTCCAGCTTACAGGCAGAAATCCTCCGACATTGGAGGAGGCTGGATAGAGGGAGGGGAGCAGAGGAAGAGACTGCGGTGCAGAGCTAGTAACCACAGTTTGTCCAGAAGTAGGGTGCAGAACAGTATTTAATCCTTGCATTTTGGCAAAATAGTGTTTTAAAAAACAAAATTAATCAAGTACTCCAAATAATCACTATATAATATTTAAAATATAGAAAATATTTAAAGGTAAGATATATATATATATATATATATATATATATATATATATATATATATATGGTTAGGCCTCTTTTTGTAGACCTAGATGGCTTCTGGACTGGTGGCAGGCAGACCCCAGGGTGTGCTTAATGTGTGTCTGCAGCCAGTAGAATGCATTGGGTTCTATTTTACAACAAGTACCGGCTGAAACACGCAGTGAAAGGAGCATTTGGCTTGAAACAGCATATACACACAAAAACAATCTAACACTTTTTTAACCGTGTCCAGTCACATTTATTTTTCCTCAGAAGAGCACAACTTATTAACACACACACACACAAAATTATTGCACTGCAAACCTCCCTTTCGCCACTACTTATCTGTTTCCATCCCTCTCTGGTATGAGATGTGCCTTAGGTCCCTCCATGCTGCCAGGAATCATTGGTGCAGGAGATATGCCTCTGCCTAGACTGCCACTAAACACACTTTTTGAGGTACCAAAGTCTCTCACACTGAGCCCCAAGCACAATGAATATTACAGAACAATTAAACAACCTATTTTATGACTTGCTCAATGAGTGCTTTCCCAGTAGCAAATTGTGTGCTCTGGCCAGGGAGATACTGAAATGGTGACCTGCGTTGAGGTAAGCTACTTCCCATAGCTTATTTCACGGTCAGAGACCATTACAGTAGAGGAAATGTACAAGGCTGCAGAGGAGAAATATTAATGGATTAATAGTCCCATTTTAAACAAATGTCACTGCTTCCAGGGGATCAGTACTGTCTATGGGGCATTATGTACATGATAATTTCCCTTTAAACAAGTGAAAGACCACTTAGTCTTATTAGTATAAGTTCCCTGTAATTACCAGGGCAAGATATAGCTTTGTGAATTGACTCTCAGCTTGTGCTCTCTGAGACATTGACAGACCAGGACTTGAGGATTTCCCTCCTAGATCACAGGTGAGTGAATCATAATGAATGAGCCTCTAATTAACTCGCCTACGCTCAGAAATATTCTAAAGTACAGTCCTTTGGATCAATACTATTACCACTGGTAAAACCAGTGGTAATAGCAAAAACAGTAGCACCAAAAAATCAACCATGTATCCCAGCTATGCTATTGTTGGAGAGGTACATGGCAAAAAGAGCGTTGTTGTCCAAAACTCACGTTTTGGCAAAATGCTTGTTATGGTTTTTTGTTCCTACAAAATAGTGCCAATTGTGGGAACATCAAAGGATAAAAAAAAATGTTGCTTGACAGTAGACTTGTGCACGGCCAAAATTTTCGATTTATTTCGAATTCGGCCAAAATTATTTTTTTTTAAATTTTGAGTATCCTAATTTTGGACCAGCCCTATTCGATTTGGACGACATTCTGATCCATTCCAAATTATTCGGACGAATTTAACATGGGTTAAATGATAGCAGTGTGCCTCTGTGCACGCTGCTATCATTCTTTCCAGACAAGGTGTGCATATAGAAAAAGATCCATCCCAAAAATGGACATTGTCGTACATTGCCAGTCTGTGCATGTCACCTCTACTCCAGCATGGGTTGCCAGTCACAATCCAAATTGCACTTGTTCGAACATCAACAACCCATGCCTGTCACATTCAATGTAGCATATGGTCGAACATCGAAAACCCATGCCTGTCAAATTCAGTGTAGCACATGGTCGAACATCAACAACCCATGCCTGTCACATTCAAGTTAGCATATGGTCGAACATTGACAACACATGCCTGTCACATCCTACTCAACATAAGTGGTCGAACATCGACAAACTATACATTTGACATTCTATGTTAGTACATAGTTAAAGGTTTAATTTTCTCGTACCAGCGGTGGCGAAAAGGCACCCTGTCTGCCTATACAACTGTGACACTGGCAGTGTGACTCTGAAGATTATTCAAACAAATAGCTTGTATTTTGAATATTTTTAATAAAACCAACACAGGTGACTCTCACTTGCGGTGGCGAAAATGCACCCTGCCTGCCTATACAACTGTGACACTGGCAGTGTGACTCTGAAGATTATTCATACAAATAAACTGTATTTTTTATATATTTTTTTTTAAAGAACATGGCAATAAGGCACCCTGCCGGCCTATGCAACTGTCAGACTGGCTGATGTGACACTGAAAATTCTTCAAAGAAATCCCTAATATTTTTTATATTTTGCACAGGAACAAAGATGATTCTCTTTTGCAGTGGCAATAACTGGCACTAATGCTGGCTGCCTGCCTATGTCTAGCCTAATGCTACCTGCCTGCCTACACAACAACTGGACACTCTCTAATCTCTTCTTCTCTCTCTGAGCTCCAACAATGCAATGAGGAAATGCAGGCTGTCTGCCTGGGTGATTGTGTCATTAGTTCAACCCCCATCATGAAACAAATAAGCTTACTGAAATAAAACAAAGTAGTGCATGAAACAGAGAATGGAATTAGACTAGAGACATGGAGGAAAAAGTATGGAGGGAAATTAATCGAGAGCGCGCAGGTAGTACAATAAAGATCGGACTCCTAACAGTCCTGGTTGAAAGTAGTCGAAAGTTTCGGAAATATGTTGAATGTCGAAATTTCTGAACGTTTTGATGACTTTCGGTCCAGGGCTGCTCGGAGTCGGATCTTTTTTACCAAACGACCCTTGAGTGTCGGATGGTCCGAATAGTCCGAATGACTAATTCCAAATGTCTTCGAATCAATTCGCACAAGTCTATATGACAATGTCAAACAACGAGAGTGCGCTAAAACTAGTCAGAAAATGTATCACTTACCTGTCATCCGCTGTCCAGCTTCTTCATTAATCTTTCCTTCTTTCTTCTCTTCTGTCTCCTTTTCTTCCTGTGATCTTCTTTCTTCTCTGAAAATAAAAAAAGTAAAACATTTTTTTTCTTTGTAATTTAAAATAAATATAATATTCCCTCAAAGATGCTACTGTTAACCCGTTGAGCACTGGAGGGGTAGGGGTATATAATAAAGATGTTAATGGGCCATGATTTTAATGTGTCCTTCTTACATGTCAATATGTTATAAAGATTTCTAATTTGTTGTCCCCTTGCCTCAGCCACTTCAGCTGGTGGGGAAACACATGTGGACCGGCACAGAGTTCCCCTTCTGCCCTCTAGGGCCGTTGCCAGAGTGAGTCTGTTGGAATTTTGAACTGAGACTGGCTTTTATATGCCAGTCTCGGTTCAAAATAGATTGGCAGTCTCCCCCCAAGCTAGAAGCTGGTTGGCTGGGAGGTGCCAATCTATTTTGAACTGAGGCTGGCATATAAAAGCCAGTCTTGGTTCAAAATTCCTGCAGACTGACTTGGGCAATGGCCAAGGGGGCAGAAGGGGAACTCTATGCCGGTCCACGTGCCTTCAGCCACCAGCTGAGGTGACGGAGGCAAGGGGGTAACAAATTAGAAACTTTTACAACATATTGACACATAAGAAAGACACAAAATCATAACACATTAACATCTTTTTTATATACCCTACCCCTCTGGCACTCAAAGGGTTAACAGAAGCATCTTTGTGGGAATATTTTATTTATTTTAAATTTCCAAACAATATTTTTTTTTCATAGAAGAAGAAAGAAGATCAGAGGAAGAAAAGAAGAAGCTGTCTGCGACCCTGCTGGACATCAGATCACTGGTATGTTTTTAATTGTTGGGACATGTGTGAAACTGTGGATTAACCCTATGAGTGCCAGTGGGGTAGGTAACACCGTATAACGCGTTGCATACCCCTCTGGCACTCATAGGGTTAATCTTTTTGTTTATTTCAACACAAGAATGTATTGGAAACCAGTCTTCCAACACATACCGGTGGTTCTGATGCCAGTTTTGGGCTCTGCATCTGCCTTTTCATGGCACAGAATCTGCGCCATAAAAAGTGTGTTGTAAGCATGTTGTGAAGCCACCACGTGGAATAAGATAGCAAAGGCGACTATTTTTAGTTAATGTTCAATGGCTGAAATTTTCTCACCTGTTGGACATTTTTTGCATGGTTTTTGGTGCTGACAGCACAGGTTATAGAATAGTAAAATGTGCTGTCAAAACCATTGCTTCCTGTTTTCAAAATAGCGGGCTAACAGTATCGAGCCCCTGGCCTTTTAGTGGTCCTAGAAGTCACCTAATGAAAACCATGAGCTTAGTATGTGTTTTTAGTGGGTTTCCACTATGAGGCTCAGTCCACATGGTCGACAATATTATTGAGAAATAAATATTGGTATATTATTACTTTTGGCGCTCTACATGGGCATACCAGGATGCAACATGCGTTCAGCACAGAACACATCCAGGTTGCAGCCTGTCTGATATGCACAGTGGCCTCAGCACATTATTCACATGCTCAAGGTCCAGTGCTCTTAGTAAACTCCATTGACTGGCCAACCCAAGTGTTCATCAGCCACTAATGGATGGCTGATGTCGACATTGCCTGATCCAGTCACAACACATCTCCCCCAATGGGATGATCAGGAGAAAGCAGACAATTGGAGGTGAGTAAATGGGCAGGTGGAATAATGCTGCATCACAGCACCATTTAACCCCCTTAGTGACTGGCCACGCGCCCATGCTGCCGGCACTTAACGCCCGTCTAACTTTTTTTTACCTTACATAAAATGACTTCCGGGACGTACATGTACGTCCTCTGTCCACCTGGGACATCCGCTCAGGACATACATGTACGTCCTCGGACGGTAAGGGGTTAAGTTGCCTGTGTAAACTTAGCCTAAGCTTGTGAAATGACTACAACTGACATTAATTAATGTGCACCAGGCAAGCGTTTCTCAAATTATCAGACACCTGCAGTCTATCAGGTAAACTGATAAATGAAGTTGTTCATTAAAAGAAAGACTGAGCTTGTCCTCTCTCACCTGATGAACAGTATCAGACATTTTATTACTTACAGCATACTGTACATGATACCTTTGAATCCTTATTGCCCTTTGCAGTGATCTGAAATAAAACACATTGATGCTTATGTAATAAGGTGAATTGGAACAAATCTGGAGCAAACCAGCTGCACCGCAAAGGACAAATAAAAATTCTCCAAATTCCAAATGATTTAAAATAAATCAAAGTGTTGAACTCCTCTATAGCTTTCAGCTGTCTAAAAGCTCCACTGTTTAAATCAATGCAAAATTTTACAGTCGGTTTGCTCCAGAATCGCTTCAGTTCTTCTTAACAAAAATAATATAGCATTTTCATCATCAGACAGCACTTTTGCTTCCCACCCTGTTCTGCCCACTTCCCTCCCACTTTATGACACAATTACGCCTAATCCCTGCCCACCCAATTACGCCCCACCCCCTTATGACACAAGTCACGTTATAGACATCATCGTGTCGAAAGCACATAAGCCGTCTGTGAGTGTTCAATATAAGCAAGCTCCCATGTATACTCATTCTTAAAGGGATAGTAATGTTTCATAATAAAAGCAGCTCTAATTAATCATCATAACATTTGGACTTTGGAGAGTGTTATTTCAATTCTGTCAGAGTTGTAGTTCATGAGTAATTCAGTGATAAAGTATCCCCCTCCTGCCCCTTTTACTGATGTAACACTGCTCAGCCAGATCAGAAGGGAGGTGCCCAGGTAGATTGCAGAGAGGGACAATCTTCAATTAAGATAAGGGAAAAACCTGAAAAACGTGTCAAGGGGGTCAGGTTTTCATTGTTCTCATAGGAAGAAGATTGTCCCCTGCTGTTATCTGTCTGGTCTATGGATTGGATTCCACATCTGAGAAGAGATGGCTTACACTAGGTAAAGGGGTGGGAGGGGAAACTTTGCTTGTGAATATCGCTCTCAAACCATAAAGGTTTGAGAGATAAGACTTATATCATTCTTCATGTTTTATTAATGCCTACAAAATAAAATAAAGATAAAACGAAGTATTACTATCCCTTGAACACACCTTCATTCCTCACATGATCCTGCCTACAGTCCCATCAACTGTTCCCTAGCACAGAAAATACCCATAGCCTATAGAATAGAAGCACAAAAAAGTCTTATAACTCCTTGGTTGCTAGTGAGCTCTCCAACACATTGCCTCCCTAGCACTGAAGGTGTTACATAATAGCCAGTAAAAGAATATATAATCTGGTGCAGGGACAATGAGATTGCACCAGACACACCAACAACTCAGAATGTGGGTGTGGCCAGCACAGCTGAGGTGTCCAGACAATTTGAAGCTCTAGACAGTTTCCTACTCTGTCTAATGGGAAATCAGGCCATGCTTATCGTGTAAATAATCAGTGGGATAATCAACTTATTATCTCCATTAGCTCTCTGAGTGCCAAGGTGGTGCAGCTACAGACTTGATCAGCTGTTCCTCCTGGCAAGTCTGTACAACGTTCCGCCATGTGCCGGACTCACATAAACAAATAAACTTAGACTTTGTGTGTGGAGGGGCTTCTGGACCCCTCCTGATGTCCGCCAGCTATTTATCTCCCACATGATAGCATTGGGAGATTAATAGAGGCGATGCAGAGGAGCAGCATGGCATGAATCCACTCCATCCCAAACTTCCAGGTAGGAGTAGACGGGATCAGGCACTGCCTCCACGTCTTCGTTGACATGACTGAGAACTAACACGTCTGACAGTAACTCTTTTCCACTTACCTTACTGTGGCCAGAAAATCCTAACTGCCCATATGAATTTGCACTTTTACCTTAGTTCAAAAGATAACATATTCAATCAGTCCTGGGTTGCATCTCCATGGAGGCAGACATGACAGTTACTAGCTCGACCAGAGAACCACAAACTGATTGCAGCACATTAATCTAAATCCTTTTATGAGACACTACTACATAATATGTAAAAACATATATACTGTAGTGTTTATTCCCTGGTACTACCACTGCTGAAAGGTGTTTTATTCAAATGTTATTACATAAACCTGAATTTATTTAGATGCATTATCACAGTGGCCTGAAATTGTACAGTGGTGCTGTTGCTACATCATCCTAGTCTCCATAGGATGGTGTAGCAACAGCGCCATTGTTCAATTTCAGGCCACTGTGATACTGCACCTAAAAAAAATTATGTTTGAGCTGTAATACATTTCGAATGAAACACCTTTCAGCAGTGGGAGTACCCTTGTTTTACTCAGGAGGATAAACCCTACAACATATATATTTTTTTACATTTTAAGTATTACTATTACTTTAAGTACCAGAGGAGATATGACACATTACTTTGCAAAGCATTATGCACCCCCTGGCTTAAAAAGGGTTAAGTGGCATTCATGCTCTCTATCTGATTCAGTCTGTAAAAATGAAACTCTCTTGTCCTTCTACATGGGCATCACAGCTAGGATTGCATGAAGTTGATGCTGCTGATGTTAATGACACGTGTGAAGAAATAACAGAGGACATTACGATTTTCTGGCCATAGTTAGGTAAGTGTGGGGGGTTATTTTTAGGAGGTTTAGTTCTCCTTTAAATAAATTTGTATTGGCACAACTTGTATTTTGTTGTAGTTTTCCTTGAAAGGAATAGTAATACTTCATTTTATCTTTATTTTATTTTGTAGGCATTAAAAAAAACATGAAGAACGATATGTCTTATCTCTCAAACCTTTATGGTTTGAGAGATATTCACAAGCAAAGTTTCCCCTCCTGCCCCTTTTACCTGGTGTAAGCCATCTCTTCTCAGATGTGGAATCTGGTTGTAAGACCAGACAGATAACAGAAGGGGACAATCTTCTTCCTATGAAAACAACGAAAGCCATGTCCACCTTGACAAGTTTTTCAGGTTTTCCCTTATCTTAATTGGAGATTGTCCCTCTCTGCAATCTACCTGGGCACCTCCCTTCTGATCTGGCTGAGCAGTGTTACATCAGTAAAAGGGGAGGGAGGGGGATACTTTATCATTCAATTACTCTTGAACTACAACTCTGACAGTATTGATATAACACTCTCCAAAGTCCAAATACTATGATGATTAATTAGAGCTGCTTTTATTATGAAATATTACTATCCCTTTAATGCTGTAACTTGCACATTTGCTGTTTAACTGTAAAGAAATATTCCCTGTTGTGGGTATAGCAGCCATTATATGTGTTCTGCTTTGTCTAATCCTGTGGATTTGATGTGCTCATAGGGACACATCCCCATCTAATGGACAAACACAAACAATTGTTTCCATTCATACATCATCACTAACAGAAAGGACAACTTACATCAAAGGTAATCAATCTTTGGACATCCATCTGTTGTGGATTACAACTCCCATCATCCTAGCAAGTCAATCTGGGAGTTGTAATCTCAAACTGCTGGAGGTCCAGAGATTGACTATCCATGCCGTTTATAAATTCATTTTGCAGTACAAATATTATTATTCTTTAAAGGGACACTATCGTCTAAAACGGCTTTAGTTATTTTGAAAGAGATTTCAAACTTATCATTTATATTGTACTGGCCACTTTTTATTTAAAAATTACTTTTTGGCTATTTAAATTTATAGATTATGTTAATGAAGGCATACCATGCAGGCACTGCCTGTCTTAGTGCTACATTTTTCCATACCTGGAAGATATGTCATTTTGCCCCTGAGACTTCAGTGTTTAGAGATAATTATCTGGTCTCTGGGGACAGAGATTTATCCAGTGGACTCAGTGAGTTGTGATATGTGAATTCCCTGTAATCCCAACAAATTCACTGCCAGTTCTGCTCATTTTCTGCTCATTCTACCCACTCTCTGCCTGTTTGAAACACAAACCTTGACTTCTCTTCTCTTAAAGGGATAGTAATACTTTGTTTTATCTTTATTTTATTTTGTAGGCATTAAAAAACATGAAGAACGATATAAGTCTTATCTCTCAAACCTTTATGGTTTGCGAGATATTCACAAGCAAAGTTCCCCTCCCGCCCCTTTTATCTAGTGTAAGCCATCTCTTCTCAGATGTGGAATCCAGTCCATAGACTGGACAGATAACAGCAGGGGACAATCTTCTTCCTATGAAAACAATGAAAGCCCTGCCCCCCCTTGACAAGTTTTTCAGTTTTTTTTCCATTATATTAATTGAAGATTGTCCCTCTCTGCAGTCTACCTGGACACCTCCCTTCTGATCTGGCTGAGCAGTGTTACATCAGTAAAAGTGGCGGGAGGGGGATACTTTGTCATTGAATTACTCTTGAACTATACCTCTGACAGAATTGAAATAACACTCTCCACAGTCCAAATACTATGATGAATAATTAGAGCTGCTTTTATTAAGAAACATTACTATCCATTTAATTCAACCTACCCCAATTAAGTCACTTATACTTACATACATATAATGCTTAGTTGCATCATTTGGAAACTCCCATCCCCAGACTTTAGTGGTACTCCAGAGGCTTGGGACAAGAAGGTCCTCATGTATGATTATCTCCTATCTCACAGAAAATGCTCATCAATGCATTGCCATCTCCCCTAGCACTGAAAGGGTCAAGTGTCAGTGAGTGGGAGAAGGTAATGATGGCCCTGTCTCCATGCATTAGGATAATCTATAAATCACAATAAATCAATCATTATTACACTAAATAAAGTTGTTTTAGCAATACTTTCCCTCTCCTCTTTGCTGTAAGATGTGTCTCCAGTGCATTGTAACATCTAAGTGGTAAATACTGGCATTCACAAACAAAATGAATACATTTTGTACTCTTTCTACAGGAACATAATAGTCTTAATATGTATTTGTTTGCACTGTGGAGAATGTTGGTGGAGTAATAATAATTGAAAGATAATTTTTGTTATCTGGCATAGTGCCCAGAACAATTTATCAATAAAACCAGCAACATTCCGTTTGGCAGAGGTCCAGACTATAAGCTGTGTACATTAACCTAAAACAGTAATTGTCTGCTTCAATCCTCAGGACACATCAACAAGTCAGGCTTTAAAGAGAACATGCCATTCAGAATAAAATTCATATCATTATAAAGAGCATAACATTTTGCATATACTTGTTGTATTCATTTTACTCTGCAAGTTTTAGATTAAGAGACATATTTTGTTAACAATTCATACCTTTCTGGTTTCATCACACAATCCTTTCAATGCTGTTTCATTTATATGTTCATAGCCATGATTTTACTGGACTTTACTGCAGATATTTACATTCACCTATATCGCTCTCACACTTCCTAGATTATCCCAGTCTCAATCTCTCCCTCAGATATATGTAGTAACCTGAGCACAACCGTCTTGAAGTCAACATCCACTACATTTACATGTACTCTTAATTCCAGCCAGAGGAAGTTTAGTTTATAAATGTACCCAGGGTTAATCAGGGGCTTCCTGTTTCTGGGCACCTCACCTTGGGTTCCCTACAGTCCCAGTTTTATACAAAGTAACCAGTTTAACACTGTGGCCACATGGTTAGTACAGAGTCAGCCCCATGCACAGGAGAAAGGGGGAGAAACAAAGGTAACATTGTACATACTCTGGTTTTATTTATTGCAGAAAGCCGAAAAAATAACAAAGCTCATGTTAACTAGTTTTCCTAAAGCACCCTTTGTGATACTGCAATTTTGTTTTTGGTATGACCGATTCATTTTAAGAGTATCCCTAAGTTGCACAGGTTTAATAATCACATGAAGCAAGCCACTTATTATTCACCTGTAATCAAATAGGGATATCCTGATACTTGACTTGTTGGTGTGCTATGAAGCCTAACACTGAGAATCACTTCTCTAGATCAGTGGTTTTCATGTTAGCACTGTGCAACACAACAGGTCAGGTTTTTACCCCTTGATGGCAAATAATAATTAATAATAATAATAATAATAATAATAATAATAATAATAATTTAGTACAGCCACACAAAGACCATTTTTAAGAATAATTGGGGCTTTTGTTTGATGACACATTTATATGTATAAACCATCCTGGGTCTGGATAAAAAGTATGAACGTTCCTTCACATTTCACAAGTGTCCCTTTTTCAGGGGGTACTGACCCTCTAAGATGAAAATCCCACTGTCCCTCTTTCCTAGCCTGTTTTTCCTCTTTTTGAGGACACCAGACTGTGCGGTGTGTATATAAGTGTATCACACTGCTCCACAGCAATACAATTCACATTGATGTTTGTTTACACTTCAGTATATAAATTAGTCTGTGTAAAAAAAAAAACATTGATCTTGCTCTAAATCATTAATTCAGCTACACGTAGAGGTGTCAGTAGGTCATGAAGTAAACTAAAATATATGTTTCATGCTGTACCCACCAGTCCTACCCCCAGCACCACCACCTACAACAAATTGTCCCCTTTTTGAAGCTTTGTGAGACATACTATCTTCCACTCTTTGCCTTATGACACACTGAGGAAGAGAGGCAGAGAACAGTGACAAAGGCAATGTTTAGGAACATTGCTTTGTCTCGTGGCTCCATTTTCACATGGGATCAGTGTAGAAGTGAACACATGTGCGGATCCACCAGGGAACGGCTGGAACTGACTGCTTCGGTGATCATTAACCCATGATGTGTCAGCACTGTCACTCATCCTCAAAGGACAAAATTGTGTGCATGCTCTAAATTAGGGCTGTCCAAGTTCAGTCCTCAAGGGCCAGCAAAAGGCCAGGATTGAAGGATTTTTCCCTAATTAAGCACAGGTGAGTCAATCAGTTGATCATTTATTTTGACTGACTCACAAGTGCCTGTTGGTGCCCGTTGAGGACTGAACTTGGACAGCCCTGCTCTAAACAAGAAAACAGGAAAGACTTCTAAAAATTGAACGTTGGAGAAGGAGAGAAGGGGAAGGAGGATATCAATAAAGCCTTTTAATAGATTAATGGATTTACTAGCGTTCAGCAAGGAAGCATACTGATGAACAACAGGACAAGTTTATATGGTATAAAATTGGAAGGTAGAAAACTAGGCACATTTGAGAAAAAACTTTATGAGAAAGGTGATTTTTATACATTCGGGGTAGTCAATTGTCAGAACTCCAGCTCTTGAGAACTACAACTCTCAGCGGTTTGCAAATTGGAGATAAGTTGTAGCTCTGAACTGCTGGAGGTCCAACAACTAACTACCGCTAGGTACACTGACTATCCTCCCTGCAGAAGTTGAAGGAACTAAAACAGTAACAAAGTTAAGAACTGTTGGGAAAGATAGATGTATGGCTAGTCTGAAGATTATATAACTCTCAGTTTTTAAATAGAAATGGGCATACCTAGGAACTTTTCTTTGTGGACTCACCGGAGAGGGGAGTCCTGTGGTGCTGCTGGTGGAGATCAATGAGCCGATTTACGTCAACAGGGGCAGGGCTTAACCCCTTCGCGTCCTTTGACGTACCCAGACCGTCACGCTGGTCCGGCACTTAAGGACCAGTGATGGTCCTGGTACGTCACGTACTTTTACTCACCGCGCTCCTGCAGGAGCACGGTGAGTAATACCGTGGACTGAAATTGATCGCTCCAAGACCGGAGCGATCTCTTCCAGTCCTCCTTTCGATGTGCCGCCCCACATGATCAGTCACGTGGGACGGCACGTCGAACGCGTCTATCTGGTCCTTAAAGGACCAGACACCGCGGGATCGTCGGACCCTAAGGGGTTAATCACAAATGGGGTCAGGACTTAAAAAAATTAAAAAAGTTTGAGGGATAGACTAGGGAAGGAGGAGAAGTGGATAGGGAGTGGGAGGAACAGACTGGGAAGGAACAGAAGTGGGCAGAGTTTCATTAGATCCTCTCCACATCCGGAGAATCAGCCTCTGCCCAGGAGACCCTCTAATTAGCAGCAATAACAAGAGTCTCAGGGACAAATCTGGAGAGTTCCCAGCTATGGATATGGGGTAGACTAGAGGCTGGACTTCATTGTAGGTGATAATTATTATTACTGTTTTTATCTCACAGATACCTGTTAAAATCTATGAGGCTATTTGGCATGAAAACCAATGGTAAAATGATCACCTTTTGAGTGCCAGATAGGCATCCAACTCCTTCCTTCATAGTGCTTCTGTGTGCATGTGACCCTATATCTGCAAAGGTACCCTTAAATGCTGATATGTTTTCCCAGTGCCTGCTGGAGAAAGCAGAGGAGTGATATAGGGTCACAGATAGATAGCATGTGTGGTATTATCAGATGAGACAGTGAGCACCAGGCTGTTACCAGTCCCGCTAATCACCTGATGTGCTGATTACAGGCTGTTCTTAGGCCAGCTACCATATATTTCAGACACCTGCTGTTCTCATTAATCATTGCAGTTTCAGTGATGGAATAGCTAAACGCCTGCAGGTGCTGATCTGCAGGTGTAGAAGCTGAAACTGTTCAGAACTTAGTTTTATTCTTATCCATTATTCACTATTAAAGGAATACTGGCACTACCTACTTACAGTCTCCCACTTACGTTATTGTGGGCTGAAAATTCTAACTGCCTCTATTCATTTTTTTCCTTGCTCCTTTGTTTAAGGCATAATATATTAACTCAGTCCTGGGTGGCATGTCCATGAAGGTGGAACTCCCTTGTTTTTCTGAAGCAGGCAGAGTGCATGCACCAAGGTGAACACAAATCACTTTAAGCCAGGGACAAAAGAGAATGTCATTCTGCAGGACTCCTAGAAAGAGTGCAACCCCGCAGTGTGTGTGTATTTTTTTTTTTATAAGCGTCCCTGATATAAAGGGATATGTGGTCACCTTAGCACCACAAAAGATTGCCACTTAGAGTGGGAAGAGTTTGAGGTCCAGGAGTCTGGTAAGCATCAGTCATGTCCACCTTTTTGGATTTGACATCCAAGAATAGACGTTGGTGTGAATGCTGGAATGTGATTCCATGAAAACCAGGCACTGGAATTGATGCATTAGTGCTACACCTGCCTACAGCCAATTTACTAAGCTACTTATGCTGAAACTCCTCCCCTTAACCCTTTGATTATCACAGAGGTATCCACTGCATTACAACACAATGTGTTGGATACCTCTCTGGCACTCAAAGGGTTAACTCTGCTTGTTAGCAGTGTAGCTGGGAAATATATGGGCTTACCTTTCCTCTGAGTTTTGTTTTACATGCTGTATTAAACAAGGAGCAGAGGAAATGGTGTGATTTTATGCCAGTTTCCTGCACATGATACATAGCAGGCGCGAGGGCTTTGCTGGCATTACGTTTCTGCTGACGGCAGACTGTGTGCATTGCTATGCACTAAAGTGATCATAGGCTCTAATACATGCCCTGAAATGCAGCCAGTCGTATTGGTGCTGCACTAGTAATGAATTCATGCATTCACATCTTTAACTATGTGCCACCCCTCCTCTATGTCTTTCGCCAGCTTCTATCCGTTATGGCGGTGAAAGGGACAGATGAGGGTTGGCAGAGTAGTGAACCAGTGTAGGAGGGGTGGGAGAGTGGTGAATGGGCAGAGGAAGGTGGGAAAGAGAAGTCCTAGCACTTTACTGGTTCTCAATGCATATGACACACAGCCAGTATGGGAAGAGAGGCGCCACAACTAGAGCGCTCAGGGCCGAGCCACCAGTGCTCAGTAAGTGGCAGCCCCTCCATAAAATCTAGATAGACCCTTCTTTATACGGGCAGGAGAGGGGGAAGTGATTTGTGCGACTTGCTTACATATTTTAACCCTTTGGCTGCTAGAAGCATCTCCAATACATTACAAAGCATGTCTGCAATGCATTGGAGACATCTCTACCAGCCAAGGGGTTAAATTCCATTTTTTGAATAATGTATGTGAACTACAAATATCTGCAATAAAAAAGACATAGAGCTGAGAGGATGATTATGTAGTGTTTGTAAACTGGTCTTTTCTTACCCTTTGAGTGCCACATGGGTGTGCAATGCACATCCCCACAGCACTCTGAGGGTTAAGAGAATGATGCTGTTGATGATACAATACTGTTTTTTGCATTATTAGCCAAAGCTGCTCCTGAAGGAAAAAGAAGTGTGCTTAGAATCCTATAGTGTTTTTAGCTATAAATGTACCATTGTTTTTAATATAAATTATTAAATACTTTAGCTTTGTTCACAAGTGGATTTATTGATTTACTTCAAAGGTAGGTGTATCTCCGAGCAGTTATGTGGTTAAAGGGATAGTAATGTTTCATAATAGAACAGCTCTAATTAATCATCATAGTATTTGGACTTTGGAGAGTGTTATTTCAATTATGTCAGAGTTGTAGTTCAAGAGTAATTCGATGACAAAGTGTCCCCCTCCCTCCCTTTTTACGGATGTAACACTGTTCAGCCAGATCAGAAGGGAGGTGCCCAGGTAGACTGCAGAGAAGGACAATATTCAATTAAGATAAGGGAATAACATGAAAAATTTGTCAAGGGGGGCATATCTTGCATTGTTCTCATAAGAAGAAGATTGTCCCTGCTGTTATCTGTCTGGTCTATGGACTGCATTCCACATCTGAGAAGAGATGCCTTACACTAGGTAAAAGGGGCGGGAGGGGAAACTTTGCTTGTGAATATCTCTCAAACCATAAAGGTTTGAGAGAGAAGACATATCGTTCTTCATGTTTTTTAATGCCTACAAAATAAAATAAAGATAAAACAAAGTATTACTATCCCTTTAAAAGCCTGGTGTTATTCACTCTGTGAGTATTCTTTTCACTCAGTCTTTATTATATGTTTGATTGTGGTTTGTTCCTCTTCTTGCTGTTCTTTTGTTCTTTCTAAAGATCCTGGAGAGGTCTTTATTTGTTGTTGGTGAGCTGCATTCCTTATCCATTTCTGGCACGACTGAGTGGGGGCAGTCTTGAGTCCCTCATCCTTTCAGCAGGTTATTTATATTGTGAGTATGGTAGTGTATTGGTAGAGGTTTGATATAAAGGATTTATTACACTAGGAGAACCCCTCTTTTTTTTTGTTTCTCTAAAGTCTAGGGATCCTGCTCTGCTTCCTCATATGCTCCACAGGAAGTAGACATGAGTCTGAGAAAACGTCCGAGCTCCCATCATGCTAACATCATCCATTCCAGGTCCCTTCCATGCCGCTTTTGAGTTTCCCCGCCTCTTCCCTATTCAGCCTTCCCCACCAGCTCCCAGAGTTCTGGACTCTCCTCTCCATGAGGCTGAGTTTGTTGAGCAGTATGTACTCCATCTTCATCCTTCATTCTCTGCACCATCTGTGGTACTGAAGACAGGACTGTCTCTTTACTCCATCCAAAATGAACACCCATTTACATCATTAGCAGCACCACAGAGAACAGTTTTTGGAGAATTCCACCAGTGAGGATAGCATATTGACAGGCAGAAGGACACAGCTCGTTTGGCTATAAGAAACAGAGACCCGTTTTGATACACAAAAAGCCCAAGAATGGCCTTTGTAAGTGCATTACTTTTTTTTTATACTTCTTTGTATTCAATAATTTTTCTCCCTTGTTATGCGTGCTGTTTCTTGAGTTTATACAGTCCCAGTTTCAAGCTTAAATACTGGGTCTCTAGAAATGGAGGGTAATTGGTTTACAGAGTTCCTTGGTAACCCCTCACACTCAGTCCCACCCACTCCCCTGCCCATGTCAATACAAACTCTGGCTTTCCACCTCCCAATCCTGTCCACCTTAATTAATCTCTTCCCATATTATGGCACAATTCATGTCACTTGATCACTCACATCAGCATCTCTCACTGATTGTACTTGAAGGTTCCCAGGTATAAGATCAGGATGCCTAGACTTTAGAGACATGTGATCTAGTACAATGCGTTGAATACCCCTCTGGTGCTTAAAGGATTAAATGTGGCATTTAACTCCAGGAGTCCCTGGAGAAAATACAATAAAGGTCGATGAGGGCTCAGGGTGGAGATGTTGTGTGCGACCTGAGTCGAAGGCTCATCACTAGTGTTGAGCGAGCATGCTCGGCCGATGCTCGGATCGGCTCGAGTATCGCTCTGCTCGGCACATGGCGGTACTCGTACGAGTACCGCATGTGCTCGCCCGCCATGTTCGGGTCTCCTCCCCGCACGTTTTGCGGCTGCAGCGCAGCCAATAAACGTGCAGGGAGGCTCTGACATCGGTGTAATGCCAGCAGCCATGTTGGCTGCTGGCATTACACTGATTGGCTGGCCAGAACCCGTGGTCAGGTGCTGTATAGCACCTGACCATCGAGTTCGGCTCAGTCTGAGCCAGGGAGAGCTGAGGATAGGAAGGGAAAGGCAGTGTAGGGAGGAAAAAAAAAAATTGTGACAAAAAAGAACCAAAAGTCCTTTTTAGGACTACTGTGTGTGGGGGCAGCAGGTTATTTTGTGTGGGGGGAAAAAAACAAAAAAAAAAAAAAAAAAATATTCTGTTTAGTGTGAAAAGTTGCAGATTAGAGCACATTCTGTTTAGTGTGCACAGTTGCAGATTAGAGCACATTCTGTTTAGTGTGCAAAGTTGCAGATTAGAGCACATTCTGTTTAGTGTGCAAAGTTGCAGATTAGAGCACATTCTGTTTAGTGTGCAAAGTTGCAGATTAGAGCACATTCTGTTAAGTCTTCAAACTAAAATATCAAAGTCACGTATTCCATTCAGTGTGCGTCGCCGCAGTTTAGCAGCACATTCTGAGTACTGTGCAGAGTTGCAGAATAGGAAGAAATACTGTTAAGTCTTCAAACTAAAATATCAAAGTCACATATTCCATTCAGTGTGCTTCGCCGCAGTTTAGCAGCACATTCTGTGTACTGTGCAGAGTTGCAGAATAGGAAGAAATACTGTTAAGTCTTCAAACTAAAATATCAAAGTCACATATTCCATTCAGTGTGCGTCGCCGCAGTTTAGCAGCACATTCTGTGTACTGTGCAGAGTTGCAGAATAGGAAGAAATACTGTAAAGTCTTCAAACTGTAAAATATCAAAGTCACATATTCCATTCAGTGTGCTTCGCCGCAGTTTAGCAGCACATTCTGTGTACTGTGCAGAGTTGCAGAATAGGAAGAAATACTGTTAAGTTTTCAAACTCAAATATTAAAGTCACATATTCCATTCTGTGTGTGTCACCGCAGTTTAGCAGCCTATTCTGTGTACTCTGCACAGTTGCAGAATAGGAAGAAATACTGTTAAGTCTTCAAACTAAAATATCAAAGTCACATATTCCATTCAGTGTGTTTCACCGCAGTTTAGCAGCCTTTTCTGTGTACTCTGCAGAGTTGCAGAATAATAAGAAATACTGTTAAGTTTTCAAACTAAAATATTAAAGTCACATATTCCATTCAGTGTGTTTCACCGCCGTTTAACAGCCTATTCTGTGTACTCTGTACAGTTGCAGAATAATAAGAAATACTGTTAAGTTTTCAAACTCAAATATTAAAGTCACATATTCCATTCAGTGTGTTTCACCGCCGTTTAACAGCCTATTCTGTGTACTCTGTACAGTTGCAGAATAATAAGAAATACTGTTAAGTTTTCAAACTCAAATATTAAAGTCACATATTCCATTCAGTGTGTTTCACCGCCGTTTAACAGCCTATTCTGTGTACTCTGTACAGTTGCAGAATAATAAGAAATACTGTTAAGTTTTCAAACTCAAATATTAAAGTCACATATTCCATTCAGTGTGTTTCACCGCCGTTTAACAGCCTATTCTGTGTACTCTGTACAGTTGCAGAATAATAAGAAATACTGTTAAGTTTTCAAACTCAAATATTAAAGTCACATATTCCATTCAGTGTGTTTCACCGCCGTTTAACAGCCTATTCTGTGTACTCTGTACAGTTGCAGAATAATAAGAAATACTGTTAAGTTTTCAAACTCAAATATTAAAGTCACATATTCCATTCAGTGTGTTTCACCGCAGTTTAGCAGCCTTTTCTGTGTACTCTGCAGAGTTGCAGAATAATAAGAAATACTGTTAAGTTTTCAAACTCAAATATTAAAGTCACATATTCCATTCAGTGTGTTTCACCGCCGTTTAACAGCCTATTCTGTGTACTCTGTACAGTTGCAGAATAATAAGAAATACTGTTAAGTTTTCAAACTCAAATATTAAAGTCACATATTCCATTCAGTGTGTTTCACCGCCGTTTAACAGCCTATTCTGTGTACTCTGTACAGTTGCAGAATAATAAGAAATACTGTTAAGTTTTCAAACTCAAATATTAAAGTCACATATTCCATTCAGTGTGTTTCACCGCCGTTTAACAGCCTATTCTGTGTACTCTGTACAGTTGCAGAATAATAAGAAATACTGTTAAGTTTTCAAACTCAAATATTAAAGTCACATATTCCATTTAGTGTGTTTCACCGCCGTTTAACAGCCTATTCTGTGTACTCTGTACAGTTGCAGAATAATAAGAAATACTGTTAAGTTTTCAAACTCAAATATTAAAGTCACATATTCTGTGTAAGATGAAGAAGGCGGGTAAAAAGGGACGGGGAAGTGGACGTGATCCTGAAAGTTCAGGGCGCGGGTCAGGACGCGGAGAAACTGTGCCTGGTGCCAGAGCACAAGAAAGAAAGACATCCACCATACCTAGCTTCATGTGTAATTTTACAGGGCGTCGCAGGACATCACTCTCGAGGTCCGACCACTGCGAACAGGTGGTCGGTTGGATGACAGCTGATACTGCTTCCAGTCGGTTAAGCACCACCCTGTCTTCCACCAAGTCCACTCTCAGTAGCCAAGAGTCTGGTCAACATAATCCTCACTCTGATCATCCTTCCTCCCACCATACACGGTCTGGTCAAAGAAGTGATCCCACACTGGGATATAGTGAGGAGCTCGTCTCATCACCAATCCTTCATTTGACCCTCTCTCCAAGCACGCTTGCAGAGGAACATGACATCTTGTGCCCTGATTCACAACCTCTAGAGGCTACCCAATCTCAAGAAGATGACAGATGTGAACGGCATTTAAGGTCAAAGGAAGTAGTGGATGATGATGATGATGATGAGACACAGTTGCCATTAAATCAACCACTATTTCCGTCTCAAGACCTTGTTGAGGAGAATGTTATACAGTTGTCAATGACTGAGTATGTGGTGGGATCAAGACTTGAGGAGGATGATCAGAGTGAGGAAGTGGAGGAGGACTTGGTGGACGATGAGGTGACTGACCCCACCTGGGAAGGTGTAGAGCCGAGCGATGACAGCAGTCCTGAGGGTGAGCCATCTGCAGCACCGCAACAGGCTGGAAGAGGCAGTGGTGTGGCTACAGAAAGAGGGCGGACCGCACCAAACCGGCCCGCAAATGTTCCACGGAGCACCCCCTTGCGTAAATCTACCTTGCCAAGGGGTAGGTGTTCCGCGGTATGGCGTTTTTTTAAGGAAAGTGCGGACGACAAAAGAATTGTAGTTTGCAACCTGTGCCACACCAGAATGAGCCGAGGCATGAACACTAGAAACCTCACCACCACCAGCATGATCCGACACATGGCATCCAAGCACCGTAGTAAGTGGGAGGAACGCCTGGATCGCCCATCTGTGTCTGCAGGCCACACCACTGCCTCCTCTTCCCCTGTTTTCGGTGCCGGCCAATCGCCTGTTGAAGGCGCAGGCCCGCATACCTCCCGCCCTGCACCTGTAGCATCTGAAGCACCATCAGCGACCACATCCACTTCCCTGTCCCAGCACAGCGTCCAAATGTCGTTACCCCAGGCATTTGAGCGCAAGAGAAAGTACCCAGCCACCCACCCACAGGCCATAGCACTAACCTCACACCTTTCAAAATTACTGGCCATCGAAATGCTGCCATTTAGGCTTGTGGACACTGAGTCCTTCCGCAGCCTGATGGCAGCAGCTGTCCCTCGGTACGCGGTCCCCAGCCGCCACTACTTTTCCCGGTGTGCCATCCCCGCATTACACCACCATGTGTCCCGTAACATCACCCGTGCCCTGACCAACGCAGTTACTGGGAAGGTCCACTTAACGACTGACACATGGACAAGTGCTTGTGGCCAGGGACGCTACATTTCCCTGACGGCACACTGGGTGAATGTCGTGGAGGCTGGGAGCGACTCGGACCCTGGGATGGCACGGGTGCTACCCACGCCGAGGATTGCGGGCCCTACCTCCATCAGGGTTTCCACCAGCACCTACGTTATTGGCTCCTCCTCCTCCGTTTCCACCTCCGAATTCTCTACACACACCGCCACTCCCCCATCAGCCAGTAGCTGGAAGCAGTGTAGCACTGCAGTGGGGAAGCGTCAACAGGCCGTGCTGAAGCTGATCTGCCTTGGGGACAAACAGCACACGGCCTCAGAGCTGTTGCAGGGGATTAGTCACCAGACCGAGCAGTGGCTCTCGCCACTCAACCTGCAAGCAGGCATGGTTGTGTGTGATAATGGGCGTAACTTGGTGGCGGCTTTGGAGCTCGGCAAGCTCACACACGTACCATGCCTAGCGCATGTATTTAATTTAGTGGTGCAGCGATTTCTAAAAACCTACCCCAATGTGCATGATCTCTTGACCAAGGTGCGCCGCGTGTGTGCACATTTCCGTAAGTCATCAACAGCTTCAGCCGGCCTGTTGAAGCTGCAGCAGCGCTTACAATTGCCAGCTCACCGGCTGCTGTGTGACGTGAGCACGCGCTGGAACTCCACCTTCCACATGTTGGCCCGGCTTTGTGAGCAGCAGAGGGCAGTAGTGGAGTACCAGCTGTTACACGGTCGTCGCCTCTCCGTTCAACTTCCTGTAATCAGAAGTGAGGAGTGGGAATGGATGTCAGACCTCTGTGAGGTTTTACGCAATTTTGAGGAATCGACACAGATGGTGAGCGGCGATAACGCTATTATCAGTGTAACCATCCCACTTCTGTGTCTACTGAAACGCTCGCTGCTCACAATTAAAACCGACGCTTTGCATGTGGAAGAGGTGGAAATGGGGGAGGAAGAGCTTACACAAGGTGATAGCCAGAGCACCCTCACTTCGTCTTCTCAGCGACAATTGGAGGAGGCGGAGGAGGAGGAGGAGGAGGAGGAGGAAGACACGGTTGCCTCCGCTACAGAGGGTAGCCATGGAACTTTAGTTCCATCTCTTCAGCGTGGGTGGGCAGAAGAGGAGGAAGAGGATGAGGAGATTGAGAGTCATCCTCCTGGTGAGGACAGCGAAATCTTGACTGTTGGTACTCTGGCACACATGGCTGACTTTATGTTAGGCTGCCTTTCCCGTGACCCACGCGTTGTACGCATTTTAGACAACACGGATTACTGGGTGTTCACCCTTCTGGACCCCCGCTACAAAGAGAATTTCTCATCTCTCATTCCTCCGGTGGAGAGGACAAGCAAAATGTTGCAATACCAGAAGGTTCTTGTCGAAAAATTGCTCCAAAATTTTCCATCTGACAACGCTGGCGGCAGAGTACGTGCTACCTTGGCCAACCGAGAAGGGGAGAAAAGGGGAGCACACAGCAGTTCCGAGAAAGGCAGGGCAACACTCTCCAAGGCGTGGGACACCTTCATGACACCCCGCCAGCACCCTCACCCTGATGCGCAGCCTAGTGTCACAAGGAGGGAAAAGTTTTGGAAGATGGTGAAGGAGTACGTAGCAGACCGTGTCAGCGTCCTCAATGATCCCTCTGTGCCTTACAACTACTGGGTGTCCAAGCTGGACACGTGGTATGAACTGGCACTCTACGCCTTGGAGGTGCTGGCCTGCCCTGCCGCCAGCGTTCTGTCTGAGCGGGTATTTAGTGCTGCTGGTGGCATCATAACAGATAAGCGTATCCGCCTTTCCACCGACAATGCTGATAGGTTGACACTTATAAAAATGAACAAGGCCTGGATTTCCCCTGACTTCTCCACTCCACTGGAGGAAAGCCCCGGGGGAACATAAACTCACTTTATATATGTTATTTACAATGATGGGAATACTCTGTATTCCCATTCACCCCTTCCACCCAAAAAACGGGTATATGGTTGACTCTTAATCTTCTCATCCTCCTCCTCCTCTTCCATATGTCCTGGGATATAATTTTTATATAGGGCCAGCTCACCAGCGTGCCCTGGGATATAATTTTTATATAGGGCCAGCTCACCAGCGGGCCCTGTGATATAATTTTTATATAGGGCCAGCTCACCAGCGGGCCCTGTTTGACAATTTTTATATAGGTCAGCTCACCAGCGGGCCTTCTCATATAATGTTTTATTGGGTCAGCTCTCTAGCGGGCCCTCTCATATAATGTTTTATAGCGTCAGCTCACTAGCGGGCCTTCGCATATAATGTTTAGGATGGTCAGCTCTGCAGCAGACCCTCACCCATAATGTTTTAGATGGTCAGCTCAGCGCACGTTTCCATCTTAATCATGGCCTCAGTTCTGAAAATCAAGGAAATTTTTGGGAGAATTTGCCTCTGCGCACGTTTCCCTCTTAATCATGGCCTCAGTTCTGAAAATCAAGGAAATTTTTGGGAGAATTTGCCTCTGCGCACGTTTCCCTCTTAATCATGGCCTCACTTCCGAAAATCAAGGAAATTTTTGGGATAATTTGCAGATGATATACAAGTAAATATACAGCAAATATTGTTTGGTAACAATTTTTCGCCTAAAGTCGTTTTTATTTTCCTTTTTGTGTGTTTTATGGTCAGTCTGTAAAAATGGCGTACTACGGGCGAAAGATCGTTCCCAGCAGCGATGTTGGAGTCCAAGGTGCATCCAGACATCCTCCCTATGCTGTCCCTGAACCATTTCTGTAGTGTTTCCATCTTTTTCTGCCCTTTTCCTATGGACCAGGCACCCTCCCCTCATCAGAGCAGGGGGTGCCTGGTGTAATGCTCGAGTCCTCCCATTGACTTCAATGGGGCTCGGATGCTCGGCCGAGCACTCGAGCCTCAGGGGGTGCTCGGTCAGAGCACCCGAACATCCGAGCATTGGGGTGCTCGCTCATCACTACTCATCACCAGTATGCACTAATGTGTCTGTGCCATCATATCCCCTTCAATCCACTACCAATCCACCATGCCTTTCACAACTTTATGAGTTTGGACACAACACATCAATAATGGCTCATTTCCATATGGAAATGCAGGTTAATTAGCCATTTCCATACAGAATTGCAGGCTGTGAGCCATTGTGGTATTCAGCCTTCCCCATCAACTCCTGATGTTCTGGAATCACCTCTCCAAGAGGCTGAGTTTGTTGAGCTGCATATACTCCATCTTCATCCTGAGTGGTACTGAGGACAGGGCTATACTTCTTTGTAGCCAGTGAATTTACACTTAGATTTTTCTCCCTTGTTATGTGCACTGTTTCTTGAGTTTATACAGACCCAGTGAAACACATCTTTGATCATTTCATGCATCACCATTAGTGATGATCGAGCACCCCGATGCTCGGGTGTTCGGGTGCTCTGGCCGAGCGCCCCCGGAGGCTCGAGTGCTCGGCCGAGCACCCGAGCCCCATTGAAGTCAATGGGAGGACTCGAGCATTACACCAGGCACCCCCTGCTCTGATGAGGGGAGGGTGCCTGGTTCATAGGAAAAGGTCAGAAAATGATGGAAACACCACAGAAATGGTTCAGGGACAGCATAGGGAGGATGTCTGGATGCATCTTGGACTCCAACGTCGCTGCTGGGAACGATGTTTCGCCCGTAGTACGCCATTTTTACAGACTGACCGTAAAACACACAAAAAGGAAGATAAAAACGATTTTAGGCGAAAACAGTATTTGCTGTATATTTACTTGTATATCATCTGCAAATTCTGCAAAAAATTTCATCGATTTTTCGGAACTGGGGCCATGATTAAGAGGGAAACGTGCGCAGCGTAAAGCAGGTGTTCAACGTGGTTATGGCCCGGGTAAGGTACAGCATTCAGGAACGGAGGCCGCAGCTACCACAGGTTTTACAACATGTCCGTTTGCCCTTGTTAAGTCCAAAATTTATAGTCGGAACAGTGGGGTCTGATCCATTGAGTAAAAGTGACGAAGTGACTTAGTGGATGAAGCCAAGAACTACCTTCTGCTCTGTCGAACACCCCAGCCCTATTTAATTCAATGGGAGGACCTGAGGCACTCCGATACAACCTGTATATCACAAAATGGAGGGCCTCATTCACATTGTGGTACAATAGTTCAGGTAGTGGTCCAACACTCATAAAGCCTATGCACTAAGTGAAGGGGCTGCCAAAAATTAGACTGAAATGTAACTCCAATACACCCTTTATTACACATAAAGGAGGGCATCATACACAGCCTTGAAAAATTAGGATTAATGGCCTGCTGGTGACCCTCTAAAACATTAGGGGCGAGGGCATGCCGCTAAGCTGACCATCTAAAACATTAGGAATGAGGGTCTGCTGCTGAGCCGACCATCTAAAACATTATGGGTGAGGGTCTGCTGCGGAGCTGACCATCCTAAACATTATATGCGAAGGCCCGCTAGTGAGCTGACGCTATAAAACATTATATGAGAGGGCCCGCTAGAGAGCTGACCCAATAAAACATTATATGAGAAGGCCCGCTGGTGAGCTGACCTATACAAAAATTGTCAAACAGGGCCCGCTGGTGAGCTGGCCCTATATAAAAATTATATCACAGGGCCCGCTGGTGAGCTGGCCCTATATAAAAATTATATCACAGGGCATATGGAAGAGGAGGAGGAGGATGAGAAGATTAAGAGTCAACCATATACCCGTTTTTTGGGTGGAAGGGGTGAATGGGAATACAGAGTATTCCCATCATTGTAAATAACGTATCTAATGTGACTTTATGTTCACCCGGGGCTTTCCTCCAGTGGAGTGGAGAAGTCAGGGGAAATCCAGGCCTTGTTCATTTTTATAAGTGTCAACCTATCAGCATTTTCGGTGGAAAGGCGGATACGCTTATCTGTTATGATGCCACCAGCAGCACTAAATACCCGCTCAGACAGAACGCTGGCGGCAGGGCAGGCCAGCACCTCCAAGGCGTAGAGTGCCAGTTCATACCACGTGTCCAGCTTGGACACCCAGTAGTTGTAAGGCACAGAGGGATCATTGAGGACGCTGACACGGTCTGCTACGTACTCCTTCACCATCTTCCAAAACTTTTCCCTCCTTGTGACACTAGGCCGCGCATCAGGGTGAGGGTGCTGGCGGGGTGTCATGAAGATGTCCCACGCCTTGGAGAGTGTTGCCCTGCCTTTGTCGGAACTGCTGTGTGCTCCCCTTTTCTCCCCTTCTCGGTTGGCCAAGGTAGCACGTACTCTGCCGCCAGCGTTGTCAGATGGAAAATTTTGGAGCAATTTTTCGACAAGAACCTTCTGGTATTGCACCATTTTGCTTATCCTCTCCACCGGAGGAATGAGAGATGAGAAATTCTCTTTGTAGCGGGGGTCCAGAAGGGTGAACACCCAGTAATCCGTGTTGTCTAAAATGCGTATAACGCGTGGGTCACGGGAAAGGCAGCCTAACATAAAGTCAGCCATGTGTGCCAGAGTACCAACAGGCAAGATTTCGCTGTCCTCACCAGGAGGATGACTCTCAATCTCCTCATCCTCTTCCTCCTCTTCTGCCCACTCACGCTGAAGAGATGGAAATAAAGTTCCATGGCTACCCTCTGTAGCGGAGGCAACCGTGTCTTCCTCCTCCTCCACCTCGTCCGCCTCCTCCAATTGTCGCTGAGAAGACGAAGTGAGGGTGCTCTGGCTATCACCTTGTGTAAGCTCTTCCTCCCCCATTTCCACCTCTTCCACATGCAAAGCGTCGGTTTTAATTGTGAGCAGCGAGCGTTTCAGTAGACACAGAAGTGGGATGGTTACACTGATAATAGCGTTATCGCCGCTCACCATCTGTGTCGATTCCTCAAAATTGCGTAAAACCTCACAGAGGTCTGACATCCATTCCCACTCCTCACTTCTGATTAGAGGAAGTTGAACGGAGAGGCGACGACCGTGTAACAGCTGGTACTCCACTACTGCCCTCTGCTGCTCACAAAGCCGGGCCAACATGTGGAAGGTGGAGTTCCAGCGCGTGCTCACGTCACACAGCAGCCGGTGAGCTGGCAATTGTAAGCGCTGCTGCAGCGTCAACAGGCCGGCTGAAGCTGTAGATGACTTACGGAAATGTGCACACACGCGGCGCACCTTCGTCAAGAGATCATGCAAATTGGGGTAGGTTTTTAGAAATCGCTGAACCACTAAATTAAATACATGCGCTAGGCATGGTACGTGTGTGAGCTTGCCGAGCTCCAAAGCCGCCACCATGTTACGCCCATTATCACACACAACCATGCCTGGTTGCAGGTTGAGTGGCGAGAGCCACTGCTCGGTCTGGTGACTAATCCCCTGCAACAGCTCTGAGGCCATGTGCTGTTTGTCCCCAAGGCAGATCAGCTTCAGCACGGCCTGTTGACGCTTCCCCACTGCAGTGCTACACTGCTTCCAGCTACCGGCTGATGGGGGAGTGGCGCTGCGTGCAGAGAATTCTGAGGTGGAAACGGAGGAGGAGGAGCCAATAACGTAGGTGCTGGCGGAAACCCTGATGGAGGTAGGGCCCGCAATCCTCGGCGTGGGTAGCACCTGTGCCATCCCAGGGTCCGAGTCGCTCCCAGCCTCCACGACATTCACCCAGTGTGCTGTCAGGGAAATGTAGCGTCCCTGGCCACAAGCACTTGTCCATGTGTCAGTCGTTAAGTGGACCTTCCCAGTAACTGCGTTGGTCAGGGCACGGGTGATGTTAAGGGACACATGGTGGTGTAAGGCGGGGATGGCACACCGGGAAAAGTAGTGGCAGCTGGGGACTGCGTACCGAGGGACAGCTGCTGCCATCAGGCTGCGGAAGGACTCAGTGTCCACAAGCCTAAATGGCAGCATTTCGATGGCCAGTAATTTGGAAAGGTGTGAGGTTAGTGCTATGGCCTGTGGGTGGGTGGCTGGGTATTTTCGCTTGCGCTCAAATGCCTGGGGTAATGACATTTGGACGCTGCGCTGGGACAGGAAAGTGGATGTGGTCGCTGATGGTGCTTCAGATGGTACAGGTGCAGGGCGGGAGGTATGCGGGCCTGCGCCTTCGACAGGCGATTGGCCGGCACCGAAAACAGGGGAAGAGGAGGCAGTGGTGTGGCCTGCAGACACAGATTGGCGATCCGGGCGTTCCTCCCACTTATTACGGTGCTTGGATGCCATGTGTCGGATCATGCTGGTGGTGGTGAGGTTGCTAGTATTCATGCCTCGGCTCATTCTGGTGTGGCACAGGTTGCAAACTACAATTCTTTTGTCGTCCGCGCTTTCCTTAAAAAAACGCCATACCGCGGAACACCTACCCCTTGGCAAGGGAGATTTACGCAAGGGGGTGCTCCGTGGAACATTTGCGGGCCGGTTTGGTGCGGTCCGCCTTCTTTCTTTAGCCACACCACTGCCTCTTCCAGCCTGTTGCGGTGCTGCAGATGGCTCACCCTCAGGACTGCTGTCATCGCTCGGCTTTCCACCTTCCCAGGTGGGGTCAGTGACCTCATCGTCCACCAAGTCCTCCTCCACTTCCTCACTCTGATCATCCTCCTCATTTCTTGATCCCACCACATCCTCAGTCATTGACAACTGTGTATCATCCTCCTCATTTCTTGATCCCACCACATCCTCAGTCATTGACAACTGTGTATCATCCTCCTCATCAAGGTCTTGAGACAGTAATTGTGGTTGATTTGATGGCAACTGTGTCTCATCATCATCATCCACTTCCTTTGACCTTAAATGCCGTTCCCCTCTGTCATCTTCTTGTGATTGGGTACCCTCTAGAGGTTGTGAATCAGGGCACAAGATCTCATGTTCCTCTGCAAGCGTGCTTGGAGAGAGGTTCAAATCAAGGATTGGTGATGAGACGAGCTCCTCACTATATCCCAGTGTGGGATCACTTCTTTGGCCAGACCCTCTATGGTGGGAGGAAGGATGATCAGGGTGAGGATTATGTTGACCAGACTCTTGGCTAGTGAGAGTGGACTTGGTGGAAGACAGGGTGGTGCTTAACCGACTGGAAGCAGTATCAGCTGAAATCCAACCGACCACCTGTTCGCAGTGGTCTGACCTCGAGAGTGATGTCCTGCGACGCCCTGTAAACTGAGACATGAAGCTAGGTATGGTGGATGTCTTTCTGTCTTGTGCTCTGGCACCAGGCACAGTTTCTACGCGTCCTGACCCGCGCCCTGAACTATCAGGATCACGTCCACTTCCCCGTCCCTTTTTACCAGCCTTCTTCATATTAAACGGAATATATGCCGGTAATCTGCGGCTAGGCACACGAAACAGAATGTGAAGCTAATCTGCGGCTAGGCACACTAAACAATATGTGACGTTAATCTGCGGCTAGGCACACTAAACAATATGTGACGCTAATCTGCGGCTAGGCACACGAAACAGAATGTGACGTTAATCTGCGGCTAGGCACACGAAACAGAATGTGACGCTAATCTGCTGCTAGGCACACGAAACAGAATGTTACGCTAATCTGCGGCTAGGCACAGTGAACGGAATATGTGACGTTAATTTGTGAATTTGCACACTAAACAATATGTGACGTTAATTTGTGAATTTGCACTCTAAACAATATGTGACGTTAATTTGTGAATTTGCACACTAAACAATATGACGCTAATCTGCGGCTAGGCACACGAAACAGAATGTGACGCTAATCTGCGGCTAGGCACACGAAACAGAATGTGACGCTAATCTGCGGCTAGGCACAGTGAACGGAATATGTGACCTTAATTTGTGAATTTGCACACTAAACAATATGTGACGCTAATCTGCGGCTAGGCACACTAAACAGAATGTGACGCTAATCTGCTGCTAGGCACAGTGAACGGAATATGTGACGTTAATTTGTGAATTTGCACACTAAACAATATGTGACGTTAATTTGTGAATTTGCACACTAAACAATATGTGACGCTAATCTGCGGCTAGGCACACGAAACAGAATGTGACGCTAATCTGCGGCTAGGCACACGAAACAGAATGTGACGCTAATCTGCGGCTAGGCACAGTGAACGGAATATGTGACGTTAATTTGTGAATTTGCACACTAAACAATATGTGACGTTAATTTGTGAATTTGCACACTAAACAATATGTGACGCTAATCTGCGGCTAGGCACACTAAACAGAATGTGATGCTAATCTGCGGCTAGGCACAGTGAACGGAATATGTGACGTTAATTTGTGAATTTGCACACTAAACAATATGTGACGTTAATTTGTGAATTTGCACACTAAACAGAATGTGACAATAATCTATGGCTAGGCACACGTTTAAAATGGCCCTTTTTGTCGCTGCGTTGTAAAATAATTGGCCCTGTGCACCTAACAGAATATGTCAGCTTGTCACTGCACTGTGAAATATTTGTCCCTGTGCACCTAGTACAATGTCACCTTAGAACATGTCCCCCCCCACAAAAAAATGAAATTCTGCCACCCCCAAAAAAAATTAAATGCTGCCCCCACACGCAACAGTCCTAAAAAGGACTTTTGGGTCTTGAAAGAGTTTCAACAATTTTATTCTCCCTACACTGACTTCCTGTGCATCTAGTATTATATGTCACCTTACTAATATCCCCCCCACAAGAAAAAAGGAAATTGTGCCCCCCCAAACAAAATATAAATGCTGCCCCCACACACAACAGTCCTAAAAAGGACTTTTGGGTCTTGAAAGAGTTCCAACACTTTTATTCTCCCTACACTGACTTTCCCTGCCTGATCGCATCTCTCCCTGGCTAAGAATGAGCCGAACTCGCGCGTCGGGTGCTATACAGCACCCGATCACGGGTTCTGGCCAGCCAATCAGTGTAATGCCAGCAACCAACATGGCTGCTGGTATTACACTGATGTCAGAGCCTCCCCGCACGTTTATTGGCTGCGCAGCAGCCGCGAAACGTGCGGGGAAGAGACCCGAACATGGCGGGCGAGCACATGCGGTACTCGTACGAGTACCGCCATGTGCCGAGCAGAGCGATGCTCGAGCCGAACCGAGCTTCGGCCGAGCATGCTCGCTCATCACTAATCACCATTCATTGGTCCATTTAATCTATTTTCATGAACATTTCGTAACTGTTGGACTCTTTTTTTGATATTTGTTTTTTATGTGCTTGACATTTATTTTTAATTTTCATTTTTGTTTCTCATTATTTTTTATTTTATTGCACCAGTTTATTTTAATCATGTTTCTGTATCAGTGGTTCCATTTTTCTCAAACAGTATTGGTATTACTAGAACTCCTTTTATCAGTTTATTTAAGTTTATAAACTGTAGTCTCTGGGGCAGATCTGGAAAGTCCCTAGGTATGCCCGCTCCATCTCCCACCTTCTGAAGAATTGTCAGGCTACCCTTCTAAAGAGGGCTTCTGCTGTGACACTGCTTAGGTGATCCAACCATTCCTCCTAAGGGAACTTCGGACATTCCCTTTGTATCTTGTATAGACCCAAACCTAGGTTTTTTCCACGTCCTGTGGGACCTGAGTTAATCCTCCATGGTGTGGCTCTTCCAGTGCAGATGCTCCTTCTCTCTTAGGAACAGTGAACACTCCACTAATAAGCCATATCTATTCCTTTGACAACCCATAGGATGCCATGGGCCCCCCCGACCACATTGGCCCCCTTCATCTCCACATTGCCCCTTCCACAATGTCCTCTTCATCTCCACAATGCCCCCCTTCATCTCCACATTGCCCCTTCCACAATGCCCCCTTCATATCCACAATGCCCCCCTTCATCTCCACAATGCCCCTTCCACAATGCCCCCTTCATCTCCACAATACCCCCCCTTCATCTCCACAATGCCTCTTCCACAATGCCCCCATCATCTCCACAATGCCTCTTTCACAATGCCCACATTTCCCCTTCCACAATGCCCCCATCTCCACATTTCCCCTTTATCTCCACATTGCCCCTACCTCCAGTCCTGGTGGTCTAGCAGCGTGGCTTAACAGATCTGTGCTTCCTTCGGCACAGATCTCTAGAGCTGAAACTCCCGCGTGCCACTCTAGTAATGCAGAGGCTGGGAGATGATGTCATCTTCCTGCGCTCTGTATTACTAGAGCGGTGCGCCGAATGGGAGATCTGCTGAGCTGCTGATGGGGGCGAGGGGGTCGCACTGGGCGGCCGGGCTCCTGGAGTGACGGGCCCGGTCGCAGGTGTGACCACTGTGACCCCTATTGTTACTCCACTGGGGACACCCAGTTAAGGTCAATAATACGTCAGCTGCTAAATAAATTGAATTAGAGATGTGTCTAGCATATTAAGGGTTAATCTGACTGCACTGTTAAATAAATATTAATACTAATAACCATTAACCCTTTGAGTGAAAGTGGGGTGTCTAATGCATTGCTTCACAACGCAATGGATATTTTTCTGGCACTCGAAGGGTTAAAACATGGGGAGGCATGCATCACCCATCTGCAATCACTGTTTTGTTTTGTTTTTTAAATACAGTTTTTGGATGCTAGAGATGCCTCCAATGTGTTGCATGATAATGCGCGGAGGGAATCACTAGCTCCGAAGAGATTCATCAGATTTCATCAGATTTTATTTCACCTATGTTCCAGAGAGCTAATATTCATGAGAGCCAAGTACGGTGACGCTACTGTTTATAAACGTAATCACAGAGGTGTCGTGTCAATGGTACTGAATAAATTAAAAATTCACTATGGGAAAAGTATATGCAAAAGTAAATAACTATACAAGGGCAAAATATGTTTGGAGCCAAGATTTTTATTGGTCACGTGACATGGAACTTCCTGAGTTAGCTTTTCACTATCTCATAATTTGGCATGTTTACTATGTAACTCTGATGCTGCTATTTACAAGATTTCCATCAAAGAAAATGAGAATGACATAGCTCATAATGCTTCTTACAAACACTTTTATGTTAGTACTGGCAGCACAGGGAATTTTTATGTGTGAACTGCAGCTGTAGGCCATTGTTCAGTAAACATGTTGCTATAAATATGAATTTGTATGTACACATTTACAAAAATGGAGGAGGAAGGTTTATTATATAAACGATAATCTTTAATAGAACTTCTGATTCAATTGTTTTATTATTTTACAAGTTGCTATATTTAGATTGTTCATTCCATAAAATAAAAGCCTCACTTCCTGATGATTCCAATTTCTTTTGCATGTGTTCTTTTTTTAAATAATACATTACTAGGATTTCAAAGAAACAGAATTTTTTATTATTATGTAAGAAGATCGATATTATGATTTTTTTGCTGAGTAAAACAAATGTATTTACCCTGCTGGGAGACTGTTCATTCAGAATGCATTACAACCCATACTTTTTTGTGTGTTTTTGTAAACAAAATTAAACTTACTATTAGTCACCACTATGCGGCACTGTTGTTTTAGCTTTATATGGAGAACAATAGTCAAGGACCTGAAGCACTCTAAAGACAACAAAAGAAAAATGCATTGTGTAGTCTGGTTTCGATTGTATACTTTTGAGTGAAACACTTCTTAACCCTTTGGGTGCCAGAATGGTATTCAGTGCATTGCATTGCAATACATTGGATTCCTGTCTGGTGCTAAAAGGGTTAATGGTAGTAGTAATGTCATTACTATGCACTTTGACATGATGTGGGGGATTTATGCTTTAACTCTTTTAGTGCAAGAGGGATGTGCACCATATTCATTTGCAATGTGTTGCACACCCCTCTGGCATTCAAAGGGTTTATTTGTATATACCATTTATGTCACTGAATAGAGCTGCTTTTATGCTTCCCACCAGGCTATCAATGTTTTGATTTCCATACTTACTAGGTGTGCGACACCTGGGTTTATGCACTAAGGGAGGCAAAGTCAACTGTCTGACCTCCAGTGGGGAGATGCATGACAGGGGCATCGTCAAGTCATCCACCTTTCCCAATTTTCTGCCCCCTTTAAACACACACAGACACCTTTTTGGATGGGTTGAAAAGGCCACAGCATTTATTACCAAGATAAAATACTTAATACATTTTCTTATCAACTGAAACTGAATACATAACCCATAAACCTAAACCCCTTAGTGCTTGCTAATACATAGTCATTACTTGACTTTAACCATATATAACTTTATTAACACTACTTGACAGAGGGCCATGCCACCATTCACCCTGACTATTTGAATGTGGCTAGTGTTAGCCCAACAGCCATACCTACGACTCTTAAGACCAAGCCTAAGAGCCATGAACCTGTACCATCACCGCGAAGCCCCAAGCTTCGCCCAGCAAGCACCCCGCCATGCTGTGACACCAAATTACCACCAGGCCAGCACCTTACAAGCCAAGCATTCACCTGCAACCCACCACCACTCCAGACCCAGTACCCATGTGCCCAGCCTACACACACCGAGGTGCGCACCGAGCACATGTCCAGAACAGGGGCGGGTGGGCGGGAAGCTCCTCACTGCACAATGTCTCAATCAACAATGGCTGCGGGACACAATACCCCCGCAGCCCTCACTTCCTGTGCCTCCAATTCTCTTCCTCTCTCCCAGACTGCCTCACTTCCTGTATTACTGCCTCCTTCCTTCCTAGCCCTGTCAAGCCCCCTCCGCCTGAGTTGCACTCTGCTCCAGGGGTCCCATTAAGGTGTGATAAAGAGGTGATGAGAAGACTTCTCTGGTGTGATAAACTCTCCAGGCCCAATGTTATTCTGTGGAATTTATGCACCAAGATTTCTCCAACTTTAATTATCCTAGTGCATAGAGTCCATAGAATAACATAGGAACTGGATATTTTATAACACTTAAGAAGTCATCTCCACTTTATTACCACTTTATCACACCTTAGTGCATTAACCTCTCAGGTGTGTGGTGAGCCACCGTGATGAAAATGTAAACAATTTCCAGTGTATCCCCACTGCATTTTGTATCTAAGAACAGTGGCTGCACATCAGAGGATGCACTGCTGTGTATGAATGCTTAGCATATACCACCAGACAATCTCTGCCACATTTAGTACTTTAATGAGAGTCAACCTCCTTTTTGATAATACATATGATATACAGCAAATGCATAAAATGTAAAGCCAAATTGCCTATACTTTTTATTGTTTTTTTTCAACTTCACCTATTTTAGCATATCTGAGTACTCTGTATGCTGTGGAGACAGGCTTTTCTACATTGTTTAACTGCTTTTGGTTGACATTGCATCTTTTTCACATTGTTGTACTCTCGCTACTTACACAATACCACACAGAAAGACGTTTGGAAACACATTCAGACAGCTCCCTGTGAGGACCATAAAAATTTAAAAAAATAAATAGTGAAGCTGAAAATAAAAAATAAAAAATAATAAACAATTTTATTCTACATATTATTCCTTTGCATAATATGTAAAGTCTAAATACTATTTAGACATATATGTTTTTAAGTTGCTAAGAGATGTCTGGTAATGCAGCATATGGGTATTGTTGTGTATATAGTGTTGTGCTAGTATATATATTATGAGATGGAATATTTGGATTCATAGGCCTAGATTCACTTAAAGTCGATGTTGTAGCAATATGATTTTGTCGATGTGTTCTAAAAACTTCGACATTTTGATGTACACATGCATCAACATATTCACTAACATTTTCGGATGCAAGGGGAGGGGTGGAGAAGATCCCTGTTAGCATACAGGATAGTGAAAGTGCTGTCGATGTGGATATCCTCGCTTCACACATCACCAACAATACAACAATTCTGAAGTTTAACAGCATTCTCTTTGCTTCCTTACTTGGCCAGTAGTGAAGCAAACAAAATGCTTTCAGCACCATGGAGAGCATCACTCACTTATACCTTTGAGTGCCATAGGGATGTGCATTTCTCACCCCTGTGGTACTCAAAGGGTTAAAAACACCAAGCACTACACAATTATCTCCCTTAGCTACATATCATATATTATACATGTTGTGCACTCCCAAGGGAACAAGACTTGGGGTCATTTAGCATCTATGGGGCTTTGTGGCTACCATCTATGGGGATTTGTGACCAAGAGAGACTATGCAAACTGGGCTTGTTTACATTGGAGAAGAGATGTCTATATAAATATATATATATAATTAGCATTTACATATTCAAATTCAATATAAAGAACTCTCCAGCTAAGAACAAGAGCTCATCCTTTAAGACTAGAGGAAAGGCAACTTAGACTAAAACAATGACAGGGATTTTGTACAGTAAGGGCAGTTAAGCTATGGAATTCTTTGCCTCGAGATGCTGTGCTTGCAGATACTGTATCTGTTTTCAAAAAAGTAATGGATACCTGTCTAGCAAAGAACAATACTGAGAATTATGACAGATGGCTTCAATGCAGATAGGTTGTTGATTCAAGGAACTATCTTACTGCCATTTGGAGTCAGGAAGGATTTTTTTTACCCACTTGGGGCTTAACTGGAAATGGCATCAATGTTTTTTTTGCCTGGGGTGATGGGCATGGGCTGAACTTGATGGACGCATGTCTTTTTTCAGCCTCGTCAACTATGTTACTATGTCACTATTGTAGGATCCAGGGATGAATATAACAATTGTGTAAATTTGGTATTCTTTCAAAACAAAATTCTTTTACTGACTTTTTTTTTTTTTATAGGAAACAGATCCCTTTTAATCTGCCAAGGAATTAATGACATTTCACTCTAGTCTACTCATCATACAGCAATTCACAATGTAATAATGTCAAATGTATTCTTATATATCTGGCAATTAACATTATTGAGAGAACATCTTGTTCTGTCAATTCTAGTACAACCTCAGGTGTTCAATAAATAATGCATGGATCATTGTTCTAATAAATCAGTGGTCTAATCAGACAGAAGAGATGAGCCCGCCTCTGTATTGCTAAAGATCTTTCCAACACATAGGGTCATATGGTCAAAAGAAAAAGTGAAGGCAATCTGGGGCAAACCATTTGCACTATAGGGGAAGACTAAAAATTCCTATTGATTTAAATGGGGATTTTAACCCTTCGAATGCTAGAGAGGTCTCCTTGGAGACCTCTCTAGCATTCAAGTGGTTAAAATCCCTATTAAAATCAATGGGAATTTCTGGAATTGTAGTTCTCCCCTATAGTGTAAATAGTCTGTCCCAGAACTCCTCCATTTTTCTTTTGAACATATGACCCTTTGTGATTTCTCCAACAGCTTGAATGGAATTAAAGGAATACCAATAATAACCCCTCACTAGATACCATAACCTAGACAGAAAATCCATAACCACTTTGATCCAATTATTACTGGATATCATGTTTATGGAGGCAGCCAATGATTTATTTTAAATTATTTCAAGGATATCAACTACTTCCTGTAAAGGCTTGCTAAGAAGATATCAGTGGGAGGAGTTTGAGGTGCTTGTTTCTAAGAAGATATCAGTGGGAGGAGTTTGAGGTGCTTGTCTCTAAGAAGATATCAGTGGGAGGAGTTTGAGGTGCTTGGCTCTATTGGCATGATATTCATTGCTAATTAAAGATTGATTTTGACTAACTAATCTGCTCAGAACTCATTCATAGTGGTCATGAAGATCTTCCATCCAGATAGAGGTAAGTGATTGCTTGGTAGTAGGAGGTGTTAATGTTCCTTTAATAAAGTTATTCTTTAGTTATCTAAAAGTTATTTGCTGTTCTCAGTAACCCTTTACCGATCAGAGAGTTGTGCAGCCCATTGAGAAGCAATGTATTGTAAATCCATCTGAACATTAAAGGGGGAAACATTGTTCAAGTCAACCCAATCATATATATGCAAATAGCAGGGATGCACTCTCCCTTAACCAGTGTAGACTGCCTGGGTGCTACGATGAGACTGTAGATGTCCATAACACAAAAAAATCAAGCACTCACAGGTCTTTCATAGAGGTGAACAAAGGCTTTAATTTCGATCAACGTTTCGGCCAGGCTACGCTGGCCTTCCACAAGACTTGAGGAAGGCCAGCGTAGCCTGGCTGAAACATTGATCAAAATTAAAACCTTTGTTCACCTCTATGAAAGACCTGTGAGTGCTTGATTTTTTCTGTGTTTTATATATCTATATATATCTATCTATCTATATATATATATATATATATATATATATATATATATATATGTATACATATATCCCAGGCACTTTTGAATTCTCTAACAGTGTTTGTCCCAACCACCTCTGCTGGGAGGCTGTTCCATGAGTCTATCCCCTTTTCCATAGAGCAGTACATAAAGGGGAACTACCACCCCGCAATGACTTTACATGAGTTCAGTCTTCATCTGGTGACTAGCTGCTTTGTAGCGCTAGTCGCCAGAAATATTACCTGGTTCCAAAGATTTTGCAGTTTTTCCGAGGCTCACAGGAGCAAGAACCAGGTAATATTTCTGGCGACTAGCGCTACTAAGCAGCTAGCCGCCAGATGAAGACTGAACTCATGTAAAGTTATTGCGGGGTGGTAGTTCCCCTTTAAGCAAATTAGTTTTAAATTTTCCTCTAAATTCCCTTGCATTTGGTATAGCCCTTCTGGAGAGTCAATGCTTTTGCATCATGCGCAGAAATGCACACTTTACTTTGAATACCATCAGTAGTATCACTAATAAAGATTTCAAGCAGAACAGGCACTAACACTGCCTTCTGTGGCACTCCGCCAGTAACCCATCCTTCCCCTGAATGTTATGACACACTGTTTCCTGTCCTTTATCCAATTATTTATCCAATCAACTACATGTGGGGCCAGTCCCAAACTACGCAAACATGATATAGATTCCTATAGTAACAAAAATGTCACTAAAATCTAAATATGCTACATCTACTGATCCACCCTTGTCTATCTATTGAGGAATACATTAAAAAAATTCAGCCAGATTTGTTTGACAAGATATTTCTGTAATAAGGCCATGCTGACACGGATCTTCCATGTCATTAGAATTCAGATATGAAACAATTATTAAATTCAAAAGTGTTTCCATTTATTTTCCAACTACTGATGTCAGACTGATGGGCATGTAATTCTCAGTGTCGTCCCTACTAGTGGCACTAAGTTGGCAATTTTCCAGTCATCTGGAACCAATCCTGTCAATACTTCTGTCAACAGAGACTGGTTAAAAAGCTCAGCTAGAGGAGAGGCAGGCAAAGACCTTTAAATACTCGGATGAATATCATATGGACCAGCTGATTTATACACTTTCAGTTTTAATAACATCAGCAATACCGCATCCTCTGTAAACAAACTAGTGTCCATTGGTTACATTTTTTATCTTTATAAAATAATATAAAACTCAACCGTCATAAAGCATTCATAATTATTTCTTTATTTTCAAATGAGAAATATATTATACTGTACAGTGCTGCATTTATGTAATTTCCAACAAGAGACAGGCAGCTAATCCATGTGATTGTCAATTAGTTGCTTGTCTCCTGCTGATGTTTACCTGCAGGGAAGGAAGATACTGCTGTTGGTGACTTAATGGTCCTGGCAGGAGGGAGAGTGTCTGCCCACAGGAAATAGCTATGAAATTGGGTTTTGACTCCGAGGCTTCTGATGCCAGCAAAGTGGGATAAGCTCAGAGTACCATCTCTCATACCTATATCATTCTACGGAGACTATTAACTAAGGCATTGGTAGGAAAACATGGACTTTACAGTTGTTGGGTATTACAGCTCCCATCATCTCCAGCCAGTCAGGGTGACCACGCGTCCTGAATGCCCGGGACTGTTCCTTATTGGAGGTCTGTGTCCCGTGTCCCGGGTTACCCCCCACCGGGACAACAAAGAGTCCCGGAATGGAGCCACAAAGTCAGCACCCACAGCCTATCTACATAGTGCAGCACGCACCAGTCCATCCAGCCAATTAAATGTATTTGCTATAAGGTCCTCATTGGCTGGAGGGGGGCTGAGGACAGGATTGAGCACCCCTGCATTACAGCGTATGATCTCTGTAGTGCACACTGGCAGGCAATTGCCACCAGAATTAGGACTTTAACACTTTGAGTGCCAGAGGGTTGTCTAGCTCCTTGCTTTGCAAGGCAGTAGACACCCCTCTGGCAAGGTTTAAAGCTATCAAGCCTCATTGGTCAGCCCCATAGCATGTGCAGGGGAATGTCATAAAATTACACAATTTTTTCTATGCTTTCTTTAGTACATTGACTTAAACAAGAAGTATAGAAGCTGAATGCAATGAAATTCCTACATCGCCTGCTCCTTGTTGCAAGTGGCATTTAGGGAGGGAATTTTGGTGTGCGTGGCTTAATAAACTGACATTAAGCAAGAGTAGGGACTGAAAATTGATTAGTAGCTGGTTTACTGCAGACTTGCCATGGTTTGTTCATCCCATTGCCATTAAACATGTCAGTGAGGGAAATATATGAATAGACGCCTCTTTAAATTAAATTAAAGGGTTAGTAATACTTAGTATATAAAAAATATATAGTAGGGTTTACCCTCCTGAGTAAAAAAAATGGGTACTCCCACTGTGGAGAGGTGTTTTATTCAAATGTTATTGCAAGTCAAACTTGGATTTTTTAGATGGCCTGAAATTTTATAGTGGCGCTGTTGTTACACTATCCTATGGACAACTCTGGTGAGTCGACCATAAAACTCCATAGGATGGTGTAGCAACAGCGCCACAGTAAAATTTTGAGATATTGCACCTAAAAAAATTTAAGTATGATTTGCAATAACTTTTGAATATAATATCTCTCAGCCGTAGAATTAACCTTGTTTTACTCAGGAGGATAAACCATACAATATATAATTTACTTGCATAAAGTGTTACTATCCCTTTAAGCACAATGGATTGCTTTTGTGTACTGCATGTACCTAAAGCCTGTACATTAACCCTTTGAATGCCAGAGGGCTGAATAATGCTTTGAAAAGCAATACACTCAAATGGTTAAGCAATTTATGCAAGAAAAATGTCTGCTTTTTCCAAGGACTGGGCAGTGTTTCCTGCCATGTGTTAAAAGAGAACAGAGTAAATCAGATATGAATTATCCCCCTTTTTTTTCCTGCTGTAATGGTGGAGTTATAGGCTTGTCCTCATTATCATTGTGTACTGGTGGGGATTAGGGTGACCACATTTCCATTCTGAGGCTGAGGCTCCCTCTGGCGCTGACCATTTTTCAGAGGCTGACACAGAGTAAGAGTTCCTAGTGGGAACTCTTAGTGTCAGCCTCAGAAAGAAGGTCAGCGCCGGTGGGAGCCTCAGCCGCGGTACTCACTCGCATCGCCAGCATACCTGCACTATCCAAGCTGTCTCGCACACACCAGTCCAGCCAGCCAGTGAAATGTATTTGCTATATGGTCCTCATTGGCTGGCTGACTGGCGAGTATTGCTCCATTCCGGGACTCTTTGTTGTCCCGGTGGGGGGTAACATGGAACTTGGGACACAGACCCCCACTAAGGGACAGTCCCGGGCATTCTGGGATGTGTGGTCACCCTAGTGGGGATGTGTATGCTGGTATGTTCTAAATTTCTCTTAATTCAGCTGTTCATAGGTACAGGTACAGAGGCACCATTAGCAAACCTGTGGTGGCTTGGTACATTCCTCTCATATTGTAAGTAAAGCACGGGCTGTGGCTTTCTATAAATGAAGGCTGATATCTAACATAAAGTTAGACCTAATTTAAAATGTCACGTTTTTATTAACCATGATATGTTTAAAGGGATAGTAGTGTCTGCCATAAAGTCGCTCTCCGAGTCTTCTCTATTGTAAAACTAAAACATTGCACTATGCTAAATAACTTACTTTCATGTAGCTCCAAAGATATTACATGAAAAAAAAAGATCCCCCTCCCACCCCTTCTGGTTGCCTCCCCTTCGAGCTAGAATCTGGTTCTGGGACTGGTCGGATGCTGTAAGGGACAAACAAGTTAGTTCGTATAAGGACAACCCTGCCCCCTTGATGAAGGAGGGCAGAATTTTCCTTTGCTTACCGAAGTTTGTCCCTCACTGCTCTCAATCCGGACAACAGATAGAGGAAGAGTGGCGCAGGAGAAGGGGCGGGAGGGGGATCTTTTTACATGTAATATCTTTGGAACTACATGAAAGTAAGTGATTAAACATAGAGCAATGTGCTAGTTTTACAATAGAGAAGTCTCGGAGAGCTACTTAAAGGGATAGTAATACTTTATTATTACTATCCCTCATATTGTAGGTATTTGCAAAATAAGTTAATAGACCCCAGGCTCATCTCTCAAACCTTTACGGTTTGAGAGATAACCGAAGGCAAAGTTCCCCCCTCCCTCCCCCTTCCCTGAAGTCAGCGTTGTACTGACTGCAGGGGAAGTCTGTCGTATGACAGGCTTGCGGCTCTGCAGCTGAGCCGAGATCCCATTAGTGAAAAATAATTATTTCACTGAAACAGTCTTCTACATGTGATTGGTTTGCAAGACAGACCGGATATCCCTGCAGTCAGTACAACACTGACTTCAGGGAAGGAGAAAGGAGGGCGGAACTTTGCCTTCGGTTATCTCTCGAACCATATAGGTTTGAGAGATGAACCTGGGGGGCTATTAATTTATTTTGCAAATATCTACAATATGGGGGATAGTAATAATAAAGTATTACTATCCCTTTAATGGCAGACACTACTATCCCTTTAAAGGAATATTATCATGTGGTTTGTGTATTGGGATTAGTACACGAGCTAAAGAAGAGACTGAAAAGAGACTGCAGTGCTCCCTTGTTGCTCCCTTACAATAGAGAACATCTTGCTAATAAAGAACCAGGAAGACAAGACGCACACAATAGATGATAAATAGAAGGAGGAAATATACAACAGAAGATACCACTCATTACCCGGTACAATTCCTCAGCCCCAACAATACAAAAGATTATCAACACCCATTGGAACATTTTGTGACGATAAATATTTGAATAAGATAATACCTGTAAGACCCAAATTTGTATTCAGAAAAGCACAAGACCTGAAAAATCCAACTCATTCCCAGACGAACAGACATTCATTAGCACTGACATCTTGCCAAAGAGACATCTGCGCTGTCCATCCTGATCTTCTCTAGGAGTTGCATTGTATCTTAACCCTTTGAGTTCCAGAGGGGTATGCAACGCATTGCTTTGCAATGCGTTGCATACTCCCCTGGCACTGAAAGGGTTAAGGTACATGAAGGGACTGACAGTCCAGGCACAGATATGTCTGTACAACAAGATGTCTGCCTGTCCATCTGAGAACTTGTTGGATATATCAATAACACTGGAATTATTCAGGATAATACTAGTATGGATATGTGTATTGCTATATACACAGTGATTTGGAAGACACTTTAATTTGAGTGATAGTTCTGCTTTAAAGGGATAGTAATACTCTATTATTACTATCCCCCATATTGTAAATATTTGTAAAATAATGTAATAGCCCCCAGGTTCATCTCTCAAACCTTTATGGTTTGAGAGATAACCGAAGGCAAAGTTCCCCCCTCCCTCCCCCTTCCCTGAAGTCAGCGTTGTACTGACTGCAGGGGAAGTCTGTCGTACAAAAGGCTTGCAGCTCTGCAGCTGAGCCGAGATCCCGTTAGTGACACAGAATTATTTCACTGAAACGGTCTTCTACATGTGCTTGGTTTGCACATCACTAACGCGATGATGAAAGTCAGACCAGATATCCCAGCAGTCAGTACAACGCTGACTTCAGGGAATGGGGAGGGAGGGGGGAACTTTACCTTTGGTTATCTCTCAAACCATAAAGGTTTGAGAGATGAACCTTGAGGCTATTAAATTATTTTACAAATACCTACAGCTGGATTCCCTAGGCACTGAAAGAAACGAGTCCATGTCTGGATTAACCTTCACTCTTTCAGAAAAAAAGCATTCAAAAGTTATACAAAAAATGTGAGAGGCTCTGAGGATGAACAGAAGGCAGAATGGCTTGTTCTATGGCTAGTCACCCTAAGAGTGAAAGGTAATCCAGACCTGGATCCCTTGCTCTCAGTGCCTATGGAATCCCCCTGCACCTCACTGACGAGGCCCAACAAGTCTGAAATGTACATCTGGGGTTAGCTGATGTTCCCGTGCAGAGGGGACTTGCCTATAATTTTGGAACTGGACCACCATTTTTGGACAGGATTAGTCTAAAAAGTATGTGGAAATTTCTCCTCTGTAATGGCACTAACGAGCTACAGGTTGATTCCGCTGAGTGGTTACTAGTCGTAGAAAAAGCCATTGTGTTTTATGTTCGTCCTCACAGCCTCTCACAATTTTCTATATCCTTGTTTATCACCAAGCAGAATCAGTTATCAGCATAATATATTTAATTTCCTTTCCTCCAGCCACATGCCGACATAACTTTTATAGAATGGTTGATAAAATATTAACCGTTTGAGTACCACAAGGGTGGGCAACGCATTGCAAAACAATGCACATCACATCCCTGTGGCACTCAAAGCATTAAGATCAAGAAATCAAACCCCAATAGCTATTTTATTTTAGTTATTTTGATAGGAGAAGGTTGTACAGAGAAACCTTGCCTTTTACATGACGTCACCATGGAGACTGGCCAATCCCAGATCCCACAATGCAGTGCAGTCAAGTTAGCTTCCTGAGCACGGGATAACATGAATTAAGGAAAGGAATATAAATATTAACATTAAAAAACATCAAAAGAGCTTATATACTAAGAGGAATTAGAGCAATTCTGAAACAAACCAACGGTAGCATAGCTGTACAAATAAAAATAACCATTGATTTAATTGTGTCGTTTAACCCCTAAAATGCTAGAGAGGTTTACAGCTTGTTACTTCATGAACCACTGGAGGACTTTCTATCATTTTAGAGTTTAAAAGTCCTATTTAGATAAATGGGAGCTTTGGTCATTTTATATTTTCCTCCTTAGTATATGTGGTTTGTTCCAGAATTACTCAATTTGCTCTTAGGACATCAGCCTCCCTGTTAAAGAACAAGTGAAAACTTTAATTAGCTTCTATTGAAGACAAACTAGCAAAGCCAAGCAGGGCTAGGTAAGACACTTTAAGAGGCCATTGCTCTGCCCATGGCCACACCCCCTCTCCTCACATTACCCCGCCCCCAGTTCCATTCATTATTTCCTGGTGCAGAAGATACCCTTGGCCTATAACAAGCAAGGACAAAAAAAAGATGCAACCCCTTCGATGGAGATCTAACTAGCATTCAAGGGGTTAAATAATAGCCTGTAAAGATGTAAAAAACTGGTGCAGGGACAATGAAATTGCTCTGGTCACAATCAAAATTCTGAATGCGGGTGTGGCCAGCACAGCTGAGGCACCCCCACCCCAACATTTGGAGCTCTAGGTATTGCCTTCTCTGCCTATTGGGAAATCCAGCCCTGAAGCCAGGTAAGTAGAAATCATTACCAGGCACCTTCACCTTCAAAAATATGTGCATGATTCTGGAATATTGGGTAGGTATAAGTGGTTTTCTCAAACACAAAGTATGGGCTTATTGTGCCCCCCAAAGTCAACTCAATGACAAAACCCAAGAAGACTAAAATGTCCCGTATGTTTGAGGTTATCTGTTACTTGGACTTAGGGTGACCACAGGGCTGGTGCAATGGTTGTTGCCACCCTAGGCAAAAACTCATTTTGCCACCCCTTGGCCCCGCCCCTTGTGTACCACCCCTTTATACCCTGCCCACTTGTATTCCACCTCTTTTAATGATTATTATCTTTACGCAAACAAAAAAAGCATTAATATCATAACACAGGAATTTGAGAGCTTTTATACTTACTAGAAAGGGCAGTTTTAGTCATTTCCAGGTCCATTTCAAAGACAGGGATTAAACTTCAGTATATGTGTATATAAATTAGTCTGTGTAAATAAAATATTATGGTCTTGATCTAAATCACTTGTTCAGTTACACACAAAGCTGTCAATAGGTCATAAAATAACCTAAATATCCTCAGTAGTGCCCCGCCCACCAGCCATATTTCCAGCAACACCACCTAAAACACAAGTGTCCCTCTTTGGCCATTTAAAATATTGAAATGTACGCAGTAGTGTAAATTGTTCCCCTAATCATTGTTTTCAAAAATCCCTCCAACATTCAGTACATGTCTTTAGTTGTATGTTTTTACTATCTATTTAAAAAACTATGTTCAAAAGAGCATTTTTCACAACTGTTTAATGAAAAGGATAGATGAACCAATTTACACCAACTTTATGAGTACATTGCAGATATCATCTTTCTTCAGGTTTATAATTATGATAAATTATGAGATATTTTGTCAATTTTGTTTTTACAACAAAATTCGTTTATTGGTCAGTTCTGTGTGCTTCTATACCATTTGATTAAGGGAAGCATATAAACTGTGAAAATAAAAAGTCAGACAAACATATTTATGACATCCTATTGTTTATGTTCCTCTTTTAGGACTCTATAACAGGGCAATGGAGATGTTGCAGCCTCAGGGGTGGAGATATTGCCTGTGCAGCTGGTGGTGGAAAGGCCAGCTGTAGAGCTGGGTGAACATAAAATCACCAAGTGTTCAAGGGAACCAACAGATTATGTTGTGGTCTGAATGTACTGCTCTATTCACTCCCTCATTGGGGAGTTTAAAAGCAGAGAAGCACATAGATTGGCAGTGAAGGGGCTGTGTGGAAGACCTGGGAGAATTAATAGTAAGTCTAAGGCAGCCAGATCAGACAATCAGAGGAAGTGATGCTTCTTGCACTGCTTTCACTGGCTGGGCTGGACCTGTCTGAGAGGTGCTTGTAGCCTTCCAGTATCATTACTTCCTGGAAGGGTGTTCTATTAACCACTTTAGGACTGTGGACATGACAGGACTGTCACAACTGTCAGTCCATTAAAGATCAATGATGGTGGGTGTGTTGTGATCATGAGCAAATTCTAAAACTGACTGCTCCAAGACCAGTGCAGTCAGTTTCAGCCTCTTTCTTGGCAAGCTGTTACATGAGAACTCACATGTGCTGGCTCCCCAAATAAAATGACCCTGGTCCTCTAGGGCAGTGGTTCTCAACCTGTGGGTTGGGGCCCCTTTGGGGGTCGAATGACAATTTGCCAGGGGTCGCCTAAAAGCATCAGATATTTATATTTCGATTCATAACAGTAGCAAAATTACAGCAATGAAGGAGCAACGAAAATAATTTTACAGTTAGGGGTCGCCACAACTTGGGAAATTTTATCAAAGGGTCGCAGCACTAGAAAGGTTGAGAACCGCTGCATGGTTCACCTGGTCCTTAAGGGGATAAAGGAGTAGTAAACCTTTTTTTATGAAAACCTTTATGTTATAGAGCTTTCCTTCTGAGTACAACAGGGGTACTCCCACCGCTGTCAGTTGTTTTATTTTATTTTTTTTATTTAGAAGGTATTTTACCAGGAAAAATGCATTGAGATTTCTTTCATATTCATATATGTCCTGGATGTCAGATGTTATAACAATTCAAGGAAGTGACTTACAGCTTATTTACTTCCTGAAACTGACAGCACGCCTCAGCAGTTTCTGTTGCATTCTATGGAGAACTGTTTATCAGTGACTCACATCTCCTACAGAATGCAACATAAGAACTAATTGGAATATGACCACTAAAGGGCACTGTTAATATAAAAAAGCAATAGTTTAAACTGTAACAACTCTGAAAATATGCATCGCTTATCAGTGGGGGTACTTTTTTTTACGCAACAGGAAAATCTCTATAATACATATATATATTTTTCATATAAATGTTTGTTGCTTCTTTAAGGATGAGTTCCTAAGCAAATATTTCTATTTAAAAAAATTAACCCCCTGAGGAACAGAATGGTGGCGCAAAGTATTGCAAACCAATACACTGCACACCGCTCTTGTCCTCAAGGACAGCTGAGACTTTTCAAATGATTGCAAAGCAATGTGTTAATTAACTAAACATCCAGTAAATTAAGTAGGAATCTTATGATTTGGCAGACTCAAAACATTCATTAAACTTTATAGGGCATAGAGGGTAAAACTACTTATCTTGATTTAACTGCTTGGATTTTAGACACTTCTCCAGAGTGATGCATTAGAGGTGTCTACACAATGCATTGGAGATGTTGCTACCAACCAAGGGGTTAATGAGCTTTCTGTGCAATGTAATGACTGAATTCCTAGACTTTGTCCTTTGCAACAGCTTTTTTTGGATTTGTGACATATATCCTTATATCAAAAAAAGGAACTGATCTTTTCTGGGAACAATAAAATATTTAATTGTAAATATACAATTTGAAAGGTCAAGTTGGTATTTTTAGTGCTTTGGGAACATTTGATGACTCTGGGAAGCTAATGTACTAAGAAGAACTTGGATAATTCTAGTGCAAATCAGTTGTATCATGGGGGACAAATAAAAATGTCATTAACCCTTTGAGTGACGGTGGGGTACGCAATACATTGCTACACCTCTGGCACTCAAAGGGTTAAGTGGGGATTTAACCCTTTTAGTGCTGTATGTATATATATATATATATATATATATATATATATATAAAGTTGCACTAAGTAAGAATCACCACAGGCACCCTTAATATTCTATTCTATTCTATTAAAGCAGAACTACCACTCCACCTAAAGTTGCCCCCAAAGAGTTACCCATCTGGTGTCCAGCTGCTCAATAGTACTAATCGACAGAATTATTACCTCGTTATAGAGAATTACTACTGCTCCCAGGACAGCCAGGAAACAGTGCAGACATCTTTGCATAGTGATGTCTGCACTGTCAGTCCCAGTCTGCTGTAGGAGGTGTAGCTAGGTACCACATGGTACCGGCAGGGACTGGCAGCTCAGGCGCGCAGACGTCACTATGCAAAGATGTCTGCACTGTTTCCTGGCTGTCAGTCCCGGGAGCAGTAGGAATTCTCTATAGCGAGGTAATTATTCTGGAGACTAGAACTATTGAGCAGCTAGTCGCCAGATGGGTAATTATTTGGCAGCAAATTTAGGCGGGGTGGTAGTTCCACTTTAACAGATACAGTCTACTTGGTGGATAACATACGGACAAAAACTCCCACTGCTTCCTAGAGATGCTTTGTTAAGGCAAAAAAGATGCCTTGTCCACCAAAACAGATATTTAACCTAGTAAAGTATAGAAATAGTGATTTGTTATAAAACAATAAGAAAAACTATAGCTGTTGCTCTCAGATTTGGGCTTAATGCACAACATGGGTTCTCTTTCTCCTTGTAGCCAGATGAACTGTGCTTGCCATCCACTGCTTCTTCCAGTATATGATATATACTGTTTATCTATCCCAGATGTTAGAACCAGAAGTCCAACTGTGATGTCCTCCAGTTATCTGGCTGAATTTCGACTTATAAGAATATAAAAGTTTGAAGGTCTCTAGATGCTATACGTCTGTGGGAGCAAGTTTTTTTTTTTTGCATATAAATAACCAGATATCACATAAGGCTGTAAGCCAACACTGTGTCTTGTCCATGCAAGTAATTCCAAGAGATGTGGGCAGGGTCTCACGGGGGCATGAGAGGGACCATACTTGGATAAGGATGCAACAGTATAGTGAATACCCATTTTGCTTTGTAGAGGTACAACTCCACTTCATCAGGGGTTTGAAGAGATGCCTGCCTCTTTTTTTTCTTAATTTGAGTATTAGTTATGCAGAACATTTGATTGTGTCAGGCTGGGCTGATCATATGAGTGGGTATTACCTCATATGAATGCAGCTTGCTGCAATTTCCCTGATAACATTGAGAGGGCTTGGGAGTCTTCCCAAACCTAACTGCCCACTTCAGGGCGTTCCTCTTGTTGCTTTTTAATTGGGTTTCAAATATGAGATATACAAGGAAAGCTCTCACCAGTTCCACATCTCCAGCTCGACCATCACAGCGATCCCTCTGTGCTGTAGTCCAGTAGATAGCCTCACAGCATGGAGCCTCCAGTTCTGTATTTAATCACCATGATCTCCTTAAATGGGCAATAACCCGATGTTCAGATGTTGTCTAAACACACTGTGCACTTAATCTTCTATAATGGATTACTTCAAGATATCCATCTGCTCGTATCTTAGTCCTCAATATAAAGGCTTTAGCGGGTATCTATATCATCAACATGTTTCGCTCCCAACTTCCGAGCTTTGTCAAGACTAAAATCAATTACCTATAAATCACTTAAGTACCTATTTTCTGTAAGTACTAACCTCAGATTTAACGGCTATTTGAATTCTGTTTTTAGCCTAATCTGCCGATACAAATTCCAGGGGCACTGCTATCCATTTGCATGAAATTTCAAATACATAATCAAGCAATATATAAGCACATTTCCTCTATGCAATCACTACTAACAGTACTATCATTTAATAAAAATTATAAATATGTACTGAAAGATATCAATGCAATATAAAAGCACATTTATAATGTACAACCACATAGACACTTTCAAAGAGAAAGCGGATGACAAGCTTTAAGACAATTGGCAATCTTTTATTAATACCTTATACAGCGAGGGAAAAAATTATTTGATCCCCTTCTGATTTTGTACGTTTGTCCACTGACAAAGAAATGATCAGTCTATAATTTTAATGGTAGGTTTATTTGAACAGTGAGAGACAGAATAACAACAATAAAATCCTAAAAAATGCATTTCAAAAAAGTTATAAATTGATTAGCATTTTACTGAATGAAATAAGTATTTGACCCCCTATCAATCTGCAAGATTTCTAGATCCCAGGTATCTTTTATACAGGTAAGAAGCTGAGATTAGGATCACTCTCTTAAAGGGAATGCTTATAATCTCCACTTGTTACCTGTATAAAAGACATCTGACCACAGAAACAATTAATCAATCAGATTCCAAACTCTCCACCATGGCCAAGACCAAAGAGCTATCCAAGGATGTCAGGGACAAGATTGTAGACCTACACAAGATTGGAATGAACTACAAGACCATCGCCAAGCAGCTTGGTGAGAAGGTGACAACAGTGGGTGTGATTATTCTCAAATGGAATAAACAAAAAATAACTGTCAGTCTCCCTCGGTCTGGGGCTCCATGCAAGATCTCACCTTGTGGAGTTTCAATGATCATGAGAAGGGTGTGGAATCCACCCAGAACTACACAGGAGGATCTTGTCAATGATCTCAAGGCAACTGGGACCACAGTCACCAAGAAAATAATTGGTAACACACTACGCCGTGAAGGACTGAAATCCTGCAGCTCCCGTAAGGTCCCCCTGCTCAAGAAAGCACAAGTGCTGTAATGTTCTGTCTCTCACTGTTCAGATAAACCTATCATTAATATTATAGAGTGATCATTTCTTTGTCAGTGGGCAAACGTACAAAATCAGCAGGGGATCTAATAATGTTTTCCCTCACTCTATAGACAGATAAAATCCATAATTAACCCTCGCTATTGTTCTCAACCAAATGTGTGCATCTGTGTCAAGTGTTATCCACAAACCGTGAGCAACCACATGACACAAATAACCACATGGAAAGAGGGACATACATGTTTATCATCAATACCCACTTATGCCATCCATCTATTCTTCAAGATCTTAATCCCATATATATATCTTGTAGAAATATATTGACTCTGACCTCATCATTTAACCCTTTGGGAATCATTAATTCATTGAGATTCTAATTGCAACAAGGCCCTATCTCAATCACCTCTCCTTTGGTCCTTTCGTAATTGGGAAGTACACATGGCCATCATCCCAATAGGTGAGCTTCCATGTTTTGCCTCAAAGTGCCTAGCTACTGGGCGCTCCACTTTTTTATGTATTATATCCCTAATATGTTCCAATAGTCTTCCCTTAAACTGTCTCTTGGTTTTCCAAATGTAAATCATCTGGCAGGGACATATCAATTGATAAATCACTTCCTCTGACATACAATTGTAAAATTGCTTAATAGTGTAACATTTACTTTTATTATAATTAAAGAAATGTTTTCACTTCTGGATATATTTACACACTTTACATGAACCACATTTGAACATACCAAGTGGCTGCATTCGACTCAACCAATCCAAATTTCTCGTTCCCACAAATTCAAATCAATTGATCCTTAATATTTTTAGATCTTTTCATCACTAATTGTAGCCGCTCACCCACAATCTCTTTTAATGTGGAATTATTGGTTAACACATGCCAATGTTTAGTGAGTGCCTGTCTCATCTGATGCCGCTGACTTCCATAATTTGTTATGAATCGCATGTAGTCAATTTTTACGTTAGTCACCTTTTTATTTCTCAAATCCTGAAATAACTAAGGATCTCTGTCACATTTTAGAGCCTTCCTGTAACATCGCAATAAACGTTTTGCAGGGTAGCCTCTTTCACTAAACCATTGTATCAGTTCTTCAGCTTGCATCCTGAAATCATTATCATTCAAACAATTTCTTCAGAGGAGTAGGAATTTCCCCACGGAATTCCCTCCTTTTGAGTTTGCAAATGGTTACTGCTGTAATGTAACAAAGTGTTAAATGCTGTCTCTTTTCTAAAAATGTTACTCTCTATAACATCCCTATCTTTAAATATACGGAGATCTAAAAATTCCACCTCAGTCATACTGCTATTTTGAGTCAACTTGATATTAAGGGAATTTGAATTAAGTTGTTTGACAAAATCACACAATTGTATCTCTGTCCCTGTCCATATAAGAAAGTGCTCCCACCAGCCCAGGTGCAAGCAAGCGTAGGTTGGGGCACACGTGGCCCCCATTGCAACCCCCCTACATTGCTGATAAAAGCGTCCATCAAATAAAAAATAATTATTAGTTAACACAAACTCCAACAAATCCAAAATAAATAGATTTTGAGAGCAGAATTGAGTGCCTCTAGTTTCCAGAAAACTTCTACATGCAGTTTAACTAGAACAGAGTCACTGCACACCTCCAAACCCTCCAATCAAGGGAGAACATCTCGGGTGTTCTGGACAAAGGAGGGAAACAAGGTCACAAGTGACTTCAACCTACAATCTACATATCTACCTATATTTTCGGTCACCCCCCCAATACCGGAAACCACCGGCCTTCCAGGGTGATATATGTATCTTAGGTAAAATATATATGGTCGGCACCCTCAGATAGTCAACCACCATATACTTATATTCTTACATATTTATTAAATTCTCCTCCAGTGCAGACTGTAATATTGCATTCAGTTTTGCATTGGATCAACACTGTAGGATCTCCATCTAACCGCTTATAACATAGTCTCTCCTGAAGTTGTTTAATCAGTTTTTTTGTAGAAGTCTTCCTTCATCAGTACAACTTTGCCCCCCTTGTCCGAGGGTTTTATTATGATCTCTCTATGACTTCTGAGATCATTTAAGGCCAGTTGATCTTCCCTAGACAGATTCTGTTCAAGATTATTCGGATGCACCATATTTGAGATTTCGTCTTCTACTAATTCAGTGAAGATTTTAATATTTGCATTCAAATCAAGAGGAGGCATACATGTAGATTTAGGTTTAAGGGAAGTATACATTCTAACTCCAAATTGTTGTTGATCCTCAACACTATCCACATCGCTTACCATCAATAGATCCTCCAAATCCTTTAAAATCATATCCTCATTATTTAATTCTTTCTGAGGTCTTTGATGTAAATATTTTAAAAGGATCTTCCTAGAAAACAGATGTCGATCTTTTATCAAGTCAAACTTTGTATTGTTACTAGTAGGTGAGAATGATAAACCTTTTTTAAGGAAGATAAGTGAGAATCACCACAGTTTTATCTATTGCCCCAACTGATTCCTGAGTGATGTCACATTCCCCATTGCCTGGGTTTGGTCCATCAATTTGGAATCTTTCTTGTTCCCTTTTCCCCTTCCTCTTCCGCCTCCCCCTCCCGGTTCATTTTGTATGTCTTGTGTCCCATCTAAAAAAGTCGAGGTACTAGCCTACAAATTCTGTTCTGCCATTCTACGTGTAATTCTCTGTTTGTTCACAGCCTCTCAGCCTGATTTCGATGTACTGGAATCAGATCCAGATTTAAAACCGTAAGTTTGTCGTTAATAAGTGCGAAATATGGTATAGAAATCTGGATAGATTATTATATCCTGACTATGAGAAGGAAATATACCTCATACTTTACATCAATGAGAAGATTTCAGTCCTGTGTAGATCTTATACCTTAGTCATAGATCATACTACAGGCTATATACTAGCCAGTATTGACTTATAGGTATACAGATGCCGGTATCTTTAGGACAGGGTTGTTTTTAAGGGTGTTAGTGTTTGTTTTCTGAGTGTGGTTTGGAGGTGGTTTGGGATACGGTGGGGGCTGTATGCTGCGAGATCCGCCTGTACCTTTGAGCATATCTGTATCGGATGGGATATTTAATAAATGTATATTTTTGATTATACTTTTTTATTTCTCTATTTTTTTTTTTATATATGTTTTCTGTAGATAGTAGGCACCCTGTGTATGCAATACACAGTGAATTCCCCGAGTTTACTAAGGTGTGCGTGATCTAATATATATATATATATATATATATACTAATACATAAGTACCCTGTAAATGGCATTTATTACATATGTGATAAATGTATGATTCTGTTTAATACATCAATTGTAAGCTCTGTGATATCCTAACAAAGCTCCATTTCATTTGCAAGGTCTATAGCAATAGTATCATTTCAACTGTAAGCTCTGAAACATCGTAAGTGTACCTCCATTTGAGTTGTAAGCTCAGGGTATCAATGGTATAGATTTATTTAATTTGCAACCATTTAGCTATAAATCAGTTGTAAGCTCTATGTATCACTGGTGTAGCTACATTTCATATGTAAGCTCTGCGTATCGTATCAGTAGTGTAATTCCATTTCAATTGTAAGCTCAGTGGTAAGTCATGTATAGCTCCATTTCAATTTTAAACTATGTGGAATCACTAATGTAGCACCATTTCAACTGTAAGCTCTGTGGTATAATTTGTATAGCTCTGTTTCAGTTTAAGCTCAGTGGTATCACTAGTGTAATTACATTTCAGTTGTAATCTCAGTGGTACCACTAGTGTCACTATTTTAGTTGTAACCTCAAAAGTATAACTATTGTAGCTCCATTTCAGTTGTAAGCTCATCATATCATTAGTGTATGACAATTTCAATTGTATGCCCTGTGTATCAGTAACGTAACTTCATTTCAGTTGTAAGACCTGTAGTATATAAAGTCAATCTCAATTATAAACTATGTGGTATCTCAAAAATAAGTTCAATATTAAAAAATATTTCAAAGTTAATAATCGGATTGCTACATTACCATAGTAGTTGCTACTTCAAGAATGCACTACTCAAAATGTACACCATTTCCATGAGTTTCTCTTATGCCCTGTTCATGCTTGGACCAAAAACGTTTAGCCACGTTGGAGTAAAAGATGATTAATTAAAAGTCTTTTTCGCTTACTTCATCATCTTGTGTGCTATCTCACTTTAGTTCTTACAACTAAGTATTTTCTTATGAAACTGTGATATAGCTATCAAATTGTAAACATTCAAATGTCAAATATGTCCAGAGAAAGAGTGCATTTATTAGGCTCATGAAATAAAAAAATCATCCTCCACCCAGGGTCGTACAGTCAGAGGACACATCCTGGGGATGAAACAGGAGTGGGGCCTGGGTCCAGGCCCAGCTGGGTACTAAGTCAATGGAAGAAATGCCATGATAAAAAAAAATGCAGATTCTACAGGCACAATGTCTTTAAGCGCCCGCTGTCTCTGCACCCAGCAAAGTTTTTTTTCTAGTATAGAACACAAATATAATCAAATTTGAAATTTACAAGAACAAATTTCATTGTATTCTGGAGCATTCATGTGCACATCCATTGGCAGATCTCTTCATTTTGTATGCCTTCACATCAAGTCAAGACTGCTGGACTACAGCATACACATGCATGGCCTGCTGTAGATATTGGAACATGGGGACAACATACCCAAATGACCCAGCGGTGCACAGGCTTAGATGTATGAATGTAATGGTTATTTTTTTTTGTTTTAGTATATGTGTGTGGATCTTGTATGTAAGTGGGTGAATGTGCACTCCAAAGTGGCTAACACCCTTCATAAAGTAGTATCCGTACTGTGAAACGAGTTGTGTTATGTGGTAATTTTTTTTAGTATACATTTTTTTATATATTGATTTTTAATACATTTATGCTATATACAATACTTCGGAGGAACAGTTCTTTATTCCTGGAGTGAGGATTACCTGAGCAGAGGGGGGGTTTGCATGTTGTGCTTCTCCATGTGGAGAGTTTTGAGAAGACCTGCCTGTTGCTGATGAAGAATTAATCTCTATCCAAGAGGTTCCCATTTTTACTGTCAAGGGAAGCAGTTTAAGTTCCCTCAGTGTTTCAGCTGGCCTTCGTATAAGTGTTGTTCCAGCAACTCTACTTGTGCGAATAGCATTCATAGGTGGTGGTGTGGTGATTGAAGTCTTGTTTTCTTTATTTACTGCACCAGGAGCACATTCCCCCCTTCTATTTTACTTTCTTGTTTCTATATTTCACTTCTTTGGTGAGCCCTACATGACCAAGTATAAAACTAGACAGATAGATAGAGATAGATAGATAGATAGATAGATAGATAGATAGATAGATAGATAGATGTACCTGAATGTTGCTTGAAGAATTCAGATATAGTCATAAAAGAAAGTGTGCTATTCCATTGAAAGGAAATGATGAGAAAGAAAACTGTGTGCTTCAAAGTCCTGTTTAATGTTGTATAAAATTAGCTTGTTTGTTTATGTGATTTTTCTAGTTATAATCTTATTTTCTGCTTTCTTGTTTATATAATGAGTGAATGCTTACCTCAGCTACAACTCCCAAAATGGGGACAGTTTTTGACAGAATTATCAATCCCTCTCCCATCAGAACTTAATTTACTGTCAGTTCGGGGTAAACAGTGCCTTAACCCCTTGGATGCTGAAGAGATTTCCAGTGTATTGCAATCAATACATTGCAGATCGAGCAGACATCTAAGAGGGTAATGGACCCTATACTTTTTTCCAGTCACAGCGGGAAATATAAGAATACAAAGCGCAGTCTTATTAACAAGAATGTGACAGTATTAAAATATAATTTTATGCAAACTGGAATCTAAATTAACCCTTTGAGTACCAGAGGCTACTTATAACCTTATAGAGGGAGCCCTGGAGCAAAGTTGTTCTCTAAGGTTTAACCCTTTGAGTGCTTTGCAATGCATTGCATACCCCTCTGGCAGCCAAAGGGTTAAATCTTAAAGCACAACTTTGCTCCAGGGCTCCCTCTATAAGGTTCACTTTTGAAATGTCACAACTGAAATATCATGAGGCTACACATTGCATTAAGCAAGACGCTGTGATTAAAAGGGAGACATGAGAATCTCACCCTGCATATAAGAGCAAGATTCTGATATCGCCGTATGAAAGGTTGCTGCATGCCATGATTTGATAGCACTGCGACTCTCCTGTCGCCCTTTTAATCACAGCGACCTGATTAACGCGCCATGTAGCCTCACCATATTTCAGTTGCAATGTTTTAAAAGGATACCCTCTATAATATCAATCTTGATAGGTATCACAGCAGTGATAGTTTGTATTCTCTGTTAATGATCCTGAGATAAGATATCAGCCTTTCTGAATAGAAGAGCTGTGGCTACTAATTTCAATACAGTAACATTTGCAATAGCTGTGCAAACAGCTAACCAATATTATTTCTATATAAGACAGTCTTCCCATGTGTTAAAATGCAAGTTTAGGATTAGATTTTATGGATCTATCAAAAAATAACTAAGTTTTTCTCTGTCGTCCAATACAGGTTACTGGTAACTTTGGGTATGCAATCTGCCCCTTTAATAAGACAGGAACAATTCTAGAATTGTATGCAGGGGTGGAGCTACCTTCCCTCCTCGGCTGCAGCTAGCCAGCCAGCTCCAGTAAGATTTGTTCCTTGGTGAGAACACAGGCAAGATAACAGTTCTGCTATAGTTTTAGAATTGTTTTTATTTTTCTGTTAGAAATGGAATACCACCATTAGGCAGATTACCATAACTGACAATGCCCTTAAATGTGGATAGCTCAGTAACCAGGTGCTTTTTGTAGACCTTAAGCCCTGGGGGGAAAATCTTGGGTACAAGTTCTTTCCTCAGGATTTGCCCACCAAGGCTTCTTCTTAATACATGGTAATCTGAAGACAGAAGATCTGCAGGAAAGGTGAGCAATCCTTTGAGTGCTGCAGGTCCACATGTCCCACAGTGCCCCTCAGCACAGGGGTTTTTCCTTTGGCGTTCCTATTGCACAATCCTGCACTCATTGGGTTTATCTGTATGTCTGTTGGGTGTTTTGGAGCAGGTTTATGCGGTAACTTAACCCTTTACCTGCTGGCTTTGCATATTTGGGGGGGGGGGGGTTGACACTCTCACTACTGGGTTCAATGTTTTTTGGGTCTTCTAACATGTTCTAGTGATGTTTTTCATGTACTTTTATTTTACTATTTCAACTTTGCCAAAATTTGAGTTCTGCACCTTTAAGGAGCGCTTTATCACATAGACTCCATTGCTCCATTCACTTCTATGGGACTGTACAGTTTGGGACATATGTCTGTAACCGCTCTACATAGCGACTTCAGAGTTGGCTGATTTTAATTGTCTGCCCTTGCTCTATCAGCTGGTTAACGTTTTAAGTGTGTTGCGGCTTCTTGCCAACATTTCTGAGGCCCAGCATTATGTTTCTGCTGCCTTATTTGATGCCATCTGTTTAGCGGCTAGGGTTTCCACTATATCTGTGGTTGCCAGGCGGGCTCTTTGGCTCAAGATCTGGTCTACTGACACTGCTTCCAAGAAAGCCTTACTCTCCTTGCCTTTTCAAGGCACTTTGGTTTAGTGTGGCCACAGGGGGTAAAAGTACCCTTCTGCCCTTGGTCCCCAGGAAGAAAACACCTCTCAAGCGCAATCGTTTTTTTCGTTCCTTCCAGACTGAGACACGTCCGGCGAACCAGGCAGTTCCCTCAGCTCCGCGTGCCTCCCCCAAGCCTAACAGCAATGGAAGCCCAAGGTCTCCTCCATGCCTAAGGCTTCCAAGACTTCTTCGGCATGACTCGCCAAACCCAGGTCCCCTCTCCGCTGTGGGTGGCCATCTGCTTCACTACCACAGCGTCTGGGAGGATTCAGTGGCGGACCCGTGGGTTTTACAGGTGGTGGTGGAAGGGTACAGGATCCCTTTCGTCTTTCTTCCTCCTTTTCGCTTTTTTTCCTTCTCATATGCCCCAGGGCACAGAGAAACTCCGTTTGTTCAATGGCTCTATCCAGGCCCTTCTGGACAAGGATGTTCTAGAACCTGTTCCAGTTCAAGACAGAGGTATGGGTTTTTACTCAAACCTCTTTGTGGTCTCCAAGGACGGCGGTTGTTGTTCCATTTTGGATTTGAAGGATCTCAATTCCTTCGTGATCAGGGCTCATTATCACCAGGAGTCCCTAAGGATGGTGATTGCTGCTATGTCCCTGGAAGAATTCCTTGCCTCCCTGGATCTTCAGGACGTGTATTTATACATCGCCATTCATCCAGAGAGCCGGCAGTATCTCAGATTTGCCTGCGACCAAGGGCACTTTCAGTTTTCAACTCTTCCCTTTGGTCTGACTACAGCGCCTCAAGTCTTCAACTGTGTCCTGGGAGCTTTAGTGTCTGTACTCCACTGGGATGGCATCAGAGTTACTCCATACATGGACTGCAACAAAACAAAAAACAAGAGGCGCTCCTAGTGTAATATTGTTGACTTCTTCGTGACACACCAACCACCACCACAGTAATTCACTCACAAAGTTATTGGCTGAGTCTCACACTTATGTGTTGCCCAGCAATCAAACCCACGGGGATATGATTATTCACTGCACCCCTCTAGCGGTATAAAAGGCTGCTCCGCTTCTCCAAATCCTCCACAATAGGGAAGTATAATATGTGAAAAAAAAAAAAAAAAGGGGTGCCAATAGTGTATTACCCAATAATTAAAAAGTAACAATAAAATATATATAAAATCACTCACATTAGTAAATTGTTGACAATCAGGTATACACCTGTTATCAACTACATGCACATGTAGAGTTACTTTACCCATCTCTGCTCGAGTGTCTGTTGGCTCAATGTTCTTCCAATCTCTTTCTCCTCCACCAACCTCTTTGGGAAATAATCAGACTGATTCCAAATGATCCACTCAATTCCAAAAAATATAAAGTAACTTTGCATGTGCATGTAGTTGATAACAGGTGTATACCTGGTTGTCAACAATTTCATATGTGAGTGATTTTATATATGTTTTATTGTTACTTTTTAATTATTGGGTAATACACTATTGGCGCCCCTTTTTGTTTTTTTGTTTTTTCCATACATGGACGACCTGCTTCTGAAAGCCCCTTCTGCGGAACTTCTTCATCAGCAAGTTCAGGACTGCATTCATGCTCTCACCCATCACGGGTGGATCATCAACATGGACAAGTCAGATCTTGTCCCATTCCAGCGTCTGGTCTTCCTGGGCCTTCTCTTTGACACTCAGCAGAGCATGGTGTTTCTCACAGATGAGGTAGCTCACCAGATCGCCCACAGGGTTTCTGCTGTTCTGGCTTACGATCCAGTTCCAGCCAAGAAGCTGTCCTCTCTATTGGGGAAATTCATCTTCACCATAGAAGCGGTCCCATTTGCCATGGCTCACACCAGGGAACTCCAGAGGTTTGTGATCCAGGTATGCAAGGGTCAGCAGGAACTTCTAAAGACGTCAGTATCCCTTCCTCATCATGTGGAACTGAGTTTGTCATGGTGGCTCGACCTCTCCAACCTGCTGAAGGGCAAGTCTTTTCTGGTATCCTTCTGGACCATGGTGACAACGGATTCCAGTCTCTCTGTATGGGGAGTGGTCCTGGGTCGTCTAAGTGCTCAGGGTCGGTGGTCTCAGGAGGAATCTCTCCTTCCCATCAACGTGTTGGAGCTTCGGGCAATATTTCATGTCCTTCATCATTGGACACCTCATCTGGAAGACTGCCGTGTCCGGGTACAGTCCGACAACACCACTGCCATGGATTATATCAATAAGCAGGGCGGAACAAGAAGTCTCGCCACTTGGTTAGAGGTCAAGGCTATTTTGTCCTGGTCAGAAGAACACGTTCCTGCCATATCCGCAGTGCACATTCCTGTCGTAGACATCATGGTGGACTTCCTCAGCTGACACACAGTGGACAGCGGAGAGTGGGAACTGCACCCAGAGGTGTTCACCCTCATCGTTCAGAAGTGGGGTCTTCCTTGCATCGACCTGATGGAGACAAGACACAACCGGAAGGCTACGAGGTTCTGCTCTCGCTGGAGGGATCCTCTAGCTATAGCGGTGGATGCCATGTCCATTCCTTGGTTATTGTAACGGTTTTATAGGACACTCAGACCAGCAGGTTAGAATAAAACACAGTTTTATTAAAACAAAACATGGAAGACTGCCCTCTATAGGCAATAGAGAATAATAGAGAGATAGAGGCTTACAGATGCCTTCTCAGGCCCGGTATACAGATGCAATGAATATACATATACTGTCACAGGACAGGCATAGAAACATAAGGGTACTCAAGGGTTAAAGTACATGTAAATCAATCAGTCTCTGTAGAGGTGTTTGACACGCCCAAGTTGGTAATGGAGCAGCAAGTGGTGCTAGATGAAACAACACCATCAGTCTATGAACAGAGATTGCTGCTTAGGCTGAGCTGGAACTGAGGCCAGAACACTGCAGAGTTGAGCTAGAGCCAATAGCCCCCACAGACGTAGCAATGGAGATAACCTCACTGATAGAGCTTGAATCAATAGCCCCCACGGGCGTAGTAACGGAGACAAACTGCACTGCAAGAGCTTGAACCAATAACCCCCACGGGCGTAGTAACGGAGGCAAACTGCACTGCAAGAGCTTGAGCCAATAGCCCCCACGGGCGTAGTAATGGAGACAAACTGCACTGCAAAAGCTTGAGCCAATAGCCCCCACGGGCGTAGTAACGGAGACAAACTACACTGCAAGAGCTTGAGCCAATAGCCCCCACGGGCGTAGTAACGGAGACAAACTACACTGCAAGAACTTGAGCCTATAGCCCCACCGGGCGTGTAACGGAGAGCAAACACTGTACGTGACAGAGCCAATAGCACCTCTCGCGGGTGCGGTAACGGAGATTGACTACACTGCAAGATAGACAGGATGAGCCACCGCCTATACAAGGCTCTGAAATGTAACCGGCTCAGCAAGTGTAGCGGAAGATCTGCACAACGGCTCTGCAAGTGTTAATGGAGGCTCAGTGAATGGAGACAGCAGCTCTGCAAGTGTACTGGAGGCTCAGTGAATGGAGACAACAGCTCTGCAAGTGTTAACGGAGGCTCAGGGAACGGACACACAGCTCTGCAATTGTAAACAGAGGCTCAGGGAATGGAGATAACAGCTCTGCAAGTACAAACGGAGGCTCAGCGAACAGAGGCACGGCTCTGCAAGTGTTAATGGAGGCTATGACACGATCAACCTTGCCACAAGCACAGCGGAAGTAAGAATGTCGCCTCGGCAACACCAAACAGCAGGCAGCAGGAACAGAGGCAGGGTCAGCAGCAAGCTGGTACAGGTCACGGAGCAGGAAATCAGCCAGGCCGGGTCAGATCACGGAGCAGGGTTCTCAGACAAGCCAGATCAGGTCACAAGCAGGAACGTCAGCCAGGCTGGGTCAGATCACGGAGCAGGAAACCAGGAGCATCGTCAAAACAGGCCAAATCAGTACACAGGAATCAGGAACACTGGAACACAGCAACAGCAACACTGGCTCAGGAACACCACGAAAGGGCACCTGACAGGTGCCAAAGGCCAAGTATAAAAAGGCCACAATGGGCGGGTCAAACAGGCTCAGCCAATGGGAGCGCCCACAATCAAGAGTGACAGGAAAGGATCACGGGCACCGTGATAGTTATTTCCTCTGGCTTACATCTTTCCTCCCCTCCCCATGTTGCACAGGGTGTTGCAGAAATTGAGACTGGAGTGCTGTCCAGTCATTCTGATTGCTCCGTACTGGCCTTGACAGGCTTGGTTTCCGGAGCTTCTGGATCTGTTAATGGTGGAGCCATTCAGGCTCCCTTGCCGTCCGGATCTTCTTCTACAGGGTTACTTGTGGAAGGAGGATGTTCATCAGCTAGCTTTGAGGGCTTGGAAATTGAATCCTCAAAATTGAAGAAGAAAGGCTTTTATTCTGGTGTGGTGGCTACTATGCTCAGTGCCCGCAAACCTGTTTCTTCTAAGGCTTACCATCGTGTCTGGTCGACCTTTCTATCTTGGTGTGCTGACAGGGACCTGTCTCAGGAATTTGTTCTGCCTATGGTCCTGGCCTTTTTGCAGGATGGCATGGACAAGGGCCTCAGTTTGAGTTCCCTTAAGGTTCAGACTTCTGCTCTCTCTGTTTTCTTTCAGAGGCGCATTGCCATTCTTCCTGATGTCAAGGTTTTCTTTCAGGGTGTTGCTCATACTCGTCCTGTCTAGTGTTGAGCGAGCATGCTCGGCCGATGCTCGGATCGGCTCGAGCATCGCTCTGCTCGGCACATGGCGGTACTCGTACGAGTACCGCCATGTGCTCGCCAGCCATGTTCGGGTGGCAGGGATCTGTGCCGAAGGAGGCACAGATCTTACAGACGCTCCGCTGGACCACCAGGGACTGGAGGTAGGGGACATGTGGAGATGGAAGGGGGCATTGTGGAGATGAAGGGGGCATTGTGGAGATGAAGGGGGACATTGTGGAAGGGGGACATTGTGGAAGAGGGGCATTGTTGAGAAGAAGGGGGGCATTGTGGAGATGAAGGGGGACATTGTGGAGATGAAGGGGGACATTGTGGAAGGGGGACATTGTGGAAGAGGGGAATTGTTGAGATGAAGGGGGGCATTGTGGAGATGAAGGGGGACATTGTGGAGATGAAGGGGGACATTGTGGAAGGGGGACATTGTGGAAGAGGGGCATTGTTGAGATGAAGGGGGGCATTGTGGAGATGAAGGGGGACATTGTGGAGATGAAGGGGGACATTGTGGAAGGGGGACATTGTGGAAGGGGGACATTGTGGAAGAGGGGCATTGTGGAGATGAAGGGGGGCATTGACCAGGCACCCTCCCCTCACCAGAGCAGGGGGTGCCTGGTGTAATGCTCGAGTCCTCCCATTGAATTCAATGGGGCTCGGGTGCTCGGCCGAGCACTCAAGCCTCCGGGGGTGCTCGGTCAGAGCACCCGAACACCCGAGCATCGGGGTGCTCGCTCAACACTAGTCCTGTCTTTAAGAATCCTCCTTGGGATCTTAACTTGGTTTTGGGTGTTCTTCAGTGCCCTCCCGTTGAGTCTTTGGCTACTATTCCTCTACGCTTGTTGATGTGGAAAATGGCCTTTCTCCTGACGATCGTGTCCGTTCACCGTTTCGCTGCGTTACATGCTCTGTCCTGTAAACCACCTTTTTTAGGTGTTTTACAAGGATAAGGCGGTGCTTCGCACTTCTCAGGAGTTTCTTCCGAAAGTGGTTTCGGAGTTCCACGTCAATCAGGAGATTGTGGTGCCTTCTTACTGCCCTGACCCTACCTCTGACAAAGAGAAAGATATCCACTTGTTGTGGTGCTTTGTCTCAAGTTTTATGTCCATCGCACTGAGTCTATCAGGCAATCTGACGCGCTGTTCATCATTCCTGAGGGTCCCGGGGCAGGAAGACCTGCATCCAAAGTGACCATTGTGTCCTGTATCAAGTCCACTATTCGTAAGGCTTACGAGCTCAGGACGAAGCCTGTTCCCTTTCGGGTCACAGCTCATTCTACTATATCTATTGGGGCTTCTTGGGCTTACAAGAATCAGGTCTCCGCTGATCAGTTGTGCAAGGCTGCCACTTGGTTGTCTGTGCACACCTATTCAAAGCACTACCGTGTTGATGTGTTGGCATCAGCTGACGCCAGCTTTGGAAGGAAGATCCTGGAGGCAGTCTTGCCTGTCTAGGATCTTCTTCGGTTCTTGGTGCTTCCTTCACTTTTGAGCCCTGTTGGCTCTAGTTCAGTGTGCTGTGTAACAGTTTTGGGGTGTTATTACCCCTGTTCAGTGTCCGTTGACACTTAATTGTTTTGTTGGGCTATCTCTGATCTGATGGTTCATATCTGCTCTGGTGACTATGGGGGCCTTGTGCCTGGTCCTTGTCTTACTTCCCGCCTCTGGGAAACTCAATGGTTGGACATCCCGAAGTTACCAGTAACCTGTATTGGAAGACAGAGAAAAGAGGATTTTAGTCTTACCTGTTAAATCCTTTTCTCTTAGTCCATACAGGTTACTGGTCTCCCTCCCTGTTAAGGGACCATGCTTGGCTCTCCTGTGGCAGACTGTGGGGGTCCTTCGGGGTCATGCTCACAGAACTCTTCTTTCCCTTCTACTATCTAGTCAATAGTTAGTGTCTCAAATCTTACTGGAGCTGGTTGGCTAGCTGCAGCCAAGGAGGGAAGGTAGGTTCCACCCCCTGCATACAATTCTAAAATTGTTCCTTCCTACTTAAAGGGGTGGATCGCCTACCCAAAGTTACCAGTAACCTGTATGGACTAAGAGAAAAGGATTTAACAGGTAAGACTAAAATCCTCTTTTACTGATATCGGATGGAAATGCATGATATTTTAATTCTGCAAGTCATTTTTTTGGTGTTAGAGTTTCTTTAAACACAGCTAAACTAATCCAATTAACTACGTCTGAATAAGGGATGTAATGCATAATTCTGCCTTGCACTCGCCGCTGATGTGATTAACACAATGGAAAACATTTTCTGAGTCTCTTACATCATAGGTTATTTATGTACAGTTCTATATTAAAGCAGTTTAACTAGATAATCTTAACGGAAAAGGAGCAACTCTAGTAACAAGCCCAGGTCTACACTACTCAACTACAGAATGGCTCCTGTCACTCACTGAAGGGTCACAAAACTCAACTGGCAGTGGAGTATGAGCTAAACAAGGAAATTGGTGGCTTAAAAGAACACTAATACCTTCCATTCATAATCACCCACTTATATTTATCTATGCAGGAAATCCTATTGACCATTATAAATCAATTGTGGATGGCTTTGATCCCAAAATTAACCCCTTAATGACCCATGACATACATGTATGTCATGAGGTGGAGGTCCCTAAAGGACTAAGGATGTACATGTACGTCATGGAATTCCGGGCTCTCCGCACGTCTAATAGTGTACATATTAACAATGGAATTAGAATAAGCTACTTCTCATTCATCAAAAAGTTATAGTTATTGCATTCATAGTATTTAAAGTTCCCCCTCCCTCCCCTTTCTCATACGGCAGTGCTCTAGCTGACAGAGGCAGACTGGCCGAGGCCGAAACTGCAACATTTATGAAGACATACTTCATTGGAACAGTCTACAAAGTGTGCCTGGTTTGCAAGCACACTTTGTAGAATGTTCCAATGAAGTAGTGTTTCATAAATGTTGTGATTTCAGCTCTGCTGAAGAGCCTCAGCTGGTCCTGGGACCAGGATCTGCCTCTGTCAGCCAGAGCGCTGACGTATGAGAAAGGGGGGGGGGGAGGGGGGACTTCAAATGCTATGAATGCAAAAACTATAACGTTTTGAGAAATGGGAAGTAGCTTATTCTACTTCTATAGTTAATAGCTACAATATTGGTCATTTTTAAATCAAAGTATTGCTATCCCTTTAAGGTAAATTTGGCATTATTATAAGGTGTGTCAGAGTTCTGTTAAACCACAGAGTTCGGTGGTTGTGTGCACAGTCCCTATAGGCTGCCAGAATAGGCAGCTATTAGGCAGGTCTGCTAAAAAGGCAATTATCCCATGCTAGTTGCCCTTTAACAAAAACATGGGTGTACAAAACATCTCTCACCTTTATAACACATTCTGTTTCTTAACATGTAGCTTCACTTTCCCAGCAAACTGAAGTCCTATTTACCTCTCTGTAACTCTGGTCAGTTAAAGCAGACAGAGCAGACCACGTTCTGATTGGTGCATTACCTTCTTGCCTTTTTTGATAAATGAATGGTAACAGATTCAAAGTGGGGAAGAGTGTCTAACTCAAATTGATAATTAGAAAATCAAGACCTGGGTTCAAGTAATGAGGTTTTACATACATTTCTTTTTTTATTAAATTTGAGTCCTTAATTTGAGATCACCTTTCCTTTAAGCAATTTTCCCTTTGTTTAACCTATCTATCCATATATGTCCCTTAGGAACCATTAAAACACAAGCCCCTTGTTTTTACAAGCTTCTAATTGGACATTCATTCGATGGCTACCCATACAGAGCTAATGTTGCTTTCTTCCTTTATTTTCCATTTTCTTGTTTTATTTAACACAAACTGTTACAAAATAAAATGAAAGAGAACAGCAATGAGTACTTGATGGCTGTGATTTTGGAAGACGGAGGCTTATTTCCAGATTATGTGCTGTCCAGTCTCTCCATATACCCACTTGTTGCCCACCAAAATGCCACAAAAAGACTGCTTGGAATGTAAACAAATTATAGCTGCCATTATCTATAAGCTATTTAAATTCAAAGGGACACAAGATCTTTTGACATCTTGTGCCCACACACATCCTTCAAAGTTATAATATTGTGCACCAATGGCAGAATGGAATCCAAGGCCAATGATGCACTGAACCTTCATGATGTCCTCACTCGTACTTCTCCTACCTCTGCTTTTGATCACAGCAGGGTGGCTTACACATGCTTTTAAGTATAGGTGATATGAGGGTAGTTTATTTTGCTGACCTTATACTACCCTAAATCAGAGAACTCTGGCTGGCTGACTATGCCCTAGCCCTCCCTGGTCACACTACACCACTTGTAATTTATTATTATTTATAACCCTCCACCTTAAATTTAATTTCATTTTCTCCTTTATTATTTTTTTCTTGTTTTTTTCTAGATGCCACATATTTATCATACTAGTACACATATTAATCTTGTAACATTGTCAATATATCTGATTAGCAGAGGTAGGCAACCTTCATCAATCCAGCTGTTGGGGACTACAATGCATGGAGTGACAAAGGTTGTCCACCCTTGATATAAAATGTTTACATGTTTAAATGGATAATTATAAATATATAATATATTTGCATTTTCACTTAGCTGAATATTCAATTTTCATTGGGAAAATATTATTTTAAATTATAAAAAACATTTTGGCGGGGTCTAACACTTTATTTTCAGCCCATAGAACCAAACTTCTATGGTACATTAATTTCAAGTGCTTGTATCTCTTGTGCTTTATTAGAATTCCCCATTACTGCAAGCATGTTGGTATAACTGAGAGCTCTATACCAAACCCCTGCATATTCAGTGCTTTATTCATCAATCTACCGACAACTTCCACTGACAACTCATCTCATTGATGATCATAAATGAACCTGCATTCTGCACTATGCAGTCCTCAGCAGGTACATAAGGAAACAGGGGGTAACTCAAACACAGATATGTAAACACAGAGTCACAATGAGTGTGACATTACCATAACATGACAACCACAAAGACAGCTCTGCACAGGGTCCCACACAAAAGGGCTATCAGTCGACAGCTAGTCATACATATCCAGGACAGAGGTAGGCAAGCTTTGGCAATCGAGACGTTGGAGATTACAGCTCTCATCATCCCCAAGCAACCAAGAGCTGGCTGGGGATATTGTGAACTTTAGTTCCCAAAAACTGTGGCTGGTTGGGAAGATGGGAGCTGTGGTCCCCAGCATTCTGAATTGATGAAGGATGCCTACCCCTGATCTAGAACCTCTGTCTAGAGGGGCCAGGTTGAACACTGGAACAAGGACAAACATGTCCTGTACCGGGGAAGTATGACCATGCCCCAGAGGGAGAGAGGGTTCACTATCTCACTCAGTTCCACCTGCCTCCCTTTCTTGACATCACATCATGGATTCCTCTTCTATCTCTTTGTCCACCTCAATGGCTGTGTTTTCATAACTTGTAATTCCACCATATTTCCTCATGTGGACCATCAAGGGTTTGGGTGACTGGCTTCCTGCCAAGGTGTTCACATACATGCCTGTCCTGTTTTCTTCTAGGGATGGACCCCAGTCCATGGCTGGACGGCTAGCTTGCCTTATTCGCTGAGAAAAGACAGGCAAAATGAGAACAAAACAATATTATTAGAACAAAACAACATTAGCTTGCAGATGTTAATAGTTAAATTTATACAAGATAGCTGTCATTTCCCCCGTAATTAACAGGAAGAAGTATGTGATAACATTGTGGCGTCATATTGCTGTCATGTCTTTTTGCTTTAAAAAAGACAATAATGATTTAAGCAAGTGTAGAATAATACACTTTAAAAATAATATTCCTGCATGTATAAGTCGGACATGTATTTATAATGCTTATTTCATAACTGCTTGACTGATCTTTCCAGAAAGCTGTGAATCAGTTAATCTGCTCTATAACATAAAGCTAAACAACCTGCTTTCTGGTTGGTGCATCCATCTACAACTGAGCTGCGTAGACCCCTTTTACTCTGTACAAGATTACTTATGACCATCAATTATTATAGGGTAGATAGGCATTGGCTCTCCAGATGTTGTGGATTGAAATTACCATCATCTACTGACATCCAGTGACTGATTAGGTATGGGAACCAAATAATGAGCACCCTGATGTATCACTGTTAGTCAGAATGTAAAGTGAAACTGTTCCAAAGATAATGTATTAAAATATACACAAAGATTAAAATAATGGTACTTATTTATTATTATTAGAAATTAATAATAATATTTTTCTTCCCAGGCTTCATTCCATTTAGCTATCTACTGCCAAGAAACTTGGCATAACTGAGTCTCTGTAAATAGACCGTGCTATTTGTCATGTCTCCAAGCAGTTAACACTTTATAAGCCAGAGGGGTATCCAATCCCTTACTTTGCAAGTCATCGGATACCCCTCTGTTACTCAAATGGTTAAACATAGTGATAACGTTGCTTTTCAGTGTCCAGCAGTGGCGTAACTATAGGGCCCGTCACTCCAGGGACCCGGCCGCCCTCTGCGACCCCTCTGTCTGGCGCCCGCAATCTCCCTCCAGCGCTCTAGTAATGCAGAGCGCTGGGAGATAACATCATCTCCCAGCGCTCTGCATTAATAAGAGGACCGCGCAGGAACTCCAGGGAGGTAAGAGATGGTGGCATTGTGAAGATTGAGGGGCATTGTGGAGGGGGTCAATGTGGTCGAGGGGGGCCAATGTGGTGGGGGGGCCCGTGGCACTTCTTGCACTAGGGCCCGAAAGCTTCTAGTTACGCCTCTGGTGTCCAGGCTACATTATTGGGACACTTCACTGCCTGGAGACAGGAGAAATGACACGGCTTATTTACTGAGATTCAGTTGCATAGCATTTCTCCAAACGGAGAAAGATCTGGAAATTACAGATACTTACTATTAATTACTTATTAATGACCTAAAAAAAAGTGCTATTTGCATTACTTGTGTATATTTAACCTTCTGAGTGCCAGAGAGGCATCCAACTCATACCACTCTGGCACTCAAAGGGTTAACAACATTACTATTATATTTTTAATTTTTTTTTTAAATAAATGAGAGTTCCACTTTAAATGTTGTAAATGTTCTGAGTTCTACCAGCTTGGCAGGGTAGACAGACCAACTGGTTCTTGTCTGCTGTCAAAATCTGTTTCAAACACATACTGCTAATTGGAAAATTAAGAGCTGTGAGAATCTGAAAAGGGTTTTACAAACACAACTGGTATTGTCAAAGGTTACTACTTAACCCCTTGGCTGCATTGGAGAAGTATCTAATATCTATTTTAGAACCTGTCACAACCCCTTTCACAGGAAAGAGGTAAAATCCACCTACATTTCTGAGGCCTGTAGGCCATATTCAGCAAGACAAACTGAACTGTTAGCAAAATGATCTTTACTCTTGACCAGTAGGACAATCACAGAGACAAGATTGTAGAAGCGACAACCAGAAATGCTCTTTATTCGTGAATAATAGAGAGAACAGGCGTATATATGATCAACAAAGCTGTTCTAAAAATCTAACAGAAGCTCAGAGAACTTATACAACCCCTTTGCCCACCCCCTTACTTAGGGTGACCACGGGTCCCGGAACGTCCGGGACTGTCCCTTATTTCAGGGCTATGTCCCGCGTCCCGGGTCATCTTCAACCGGGACAATGAAGTGTCCCGGAATGAAGCCAAGCCACCCTGGATGTCAGCCTGCAAGCGGTGTGTCACATCATGGACGCCGCGAGGGAGCGCTTGGTAGCGCTCCCTCGCGGCGTCCATGATATGACACACCGCTTGCAGGCTGACATCCAGGGCGGCAATGCAGCTTACCTGGTCTCCTGGAGGCAAGCGCTCTAGTAATACAGAGCGCTGGGAGATGACATCATCTCCCAGCGCTCTGCATTACTGAGCACAGCGCGTGGGAGCTTCAGCTCTGTGCCGGAGGACGCCACTAGACCACCAGGGACTCAAGGTATGAAGGGGCAACTAGGGTGACCACGTCCCGGAATGGCAGAAGGGAAATGTGGTCCCCCTACCCTTACTTGATTTGAACGTACACACTTTCCCTAGATTCGGTTTGCATAGCAAGTATTATTGCAGCCTTGAAACTTACAGTTCATTTTCTGCAGAACATTAACAAGTGAGTTTCACAGAGATGGGACAGAGGAGGATGGGGGGGGGGGTGGACAGGGGATGGAGGGGGTGACAGAGCTGCATGAACAGAAAAGCTGCCTTCTCACAGAATTACAATTTTACAAGCATGGCGGTTTAACCCCTTCTTATCACTATCAGAACCATTACCATCAGAGGGGACAAATGAAAATTCCCCAAATCCCCACTGATTTAAATTCTGTTTTTAACCCCTTTGAATGCTATAGAGGTCTCTAAACCATTCAAAGCAACACAGTTCAAGCTTTTCTTTGCCCTTGCTTGTTATAGGACAAGGTTCTTTTCTGTGACAGGAAATACTGGATGGGACACAGGGCGGAGTCATGTGAGGGTTTCAGAGTGGCAATGGGTGGAGATAAGGGCACCTAGAGTGCCTTGCTTAGGGGAGCCTGGAATGCAGATCCAGCCCTGAGCAAGCAGCTGCACAGCAGGGGACAAATAAACAGTCCTCTTGGTTTAAATGGGGCTGTTACCCCTCACCACTTGAATGCTACAGATGTCCTCAAAGCATTGTGAATCTAGGTGCTGGAGACCTTTCCAGCATCCAAAGACTTAAACAGCTCAAATTAAAGGGACAGCAACAGTTAATATGCAAAAAAAAAAAAAAAAAAAAAAAAAAAATATATATATATATATATATATATATATATATATATATATATATATATATATGACCTACTAAATAAAACAATAGATCTCCCCTATCTGATAGGTACAATATCTCAGTAGCCTTAAATTGTACAGTGGCACTGTTGCTACACCATGCTGTGGAAGTTCATGGTCAACTGGCCAGATCTGTCCGTAGGATGGTTTAGCAACATATGTATGTATATTTTTATTTATATAATGCCAACAGGTGTAGCTAGTGCTTTACAGTAAGTGACGCAGTTAAGTAGTTATATAGAAGATTATCATAAAGGGAACACTAGGTATGTATACATTAGTATGTCCCTGCCCTGCAGAGCTTACAGATTAAATAATTGTAGTCCAACAACAGCTGGAGAAGCATTTAAGGTTTCAGATGCTGAAGCACACACAATTAATTTATTTTTATTGTATATTTATTTTATTTTTGGAGACCACCTTCTGGCTAAATATTGTTTTTGACTCTTATATTGCTGGTATCTGTCTTTATTTTCTTCTGATGTAGAGCCTAGCAATCAGATGTCCAGATTCTGATCTCTTCACTGACTGTCCCCACGGTATGTCAATAAAGTAGGGAACATTAATGCACAAGCTTATTAGCTTCACTTACTACTAGCTAAGTGCACAGACCATGTTATTAAACAATCCATTATTAAATGAACATTCCGTCCTGATTGGAGACCTTTGTGCTATCAGCTGAGCTTTCCTTATTTCAGGTTTACTTTGCAGGCTCCCCTAGACAAAACATCTTGTCACATCCTCACATGCGCCTGACGTCAGACCCATCTGCTGCTGCCTGGCACAGAAAATTATTTTTACTTGTAATACAAAAAAATTCTAAGAAACTGATAACTGATTAGGATAGTCCAGAGGTGTCTATACATACATATATATATATATATATATATATATATATATATATATTCTCACACATAAATGAATGAGTATCACAGTATGTGATAATACCTTTTTATTGGACTAACACTCAGTTTTCAGTATGAGCCTTTCAAGAGCAACAACCTCCCTTTATTAAGCTTGTGACTTGATGAAGGAAGTTTATTGTCCTCAAAAACTTAAAAAGGTATTATCACATGCCGTGATATATATATAATTTATTTATTTATTTATTTACTAGTTGAAGAGCACACGGGCCACAGTGCCAGCCGGTCGCGGGGCAGTCATGCACAGAGGAGACTGCCCGCGCAGTGGCTGATACAGTGCCAGCCAGTCATGGGGAAGTCATGCACAGTAGAGACTGCCCTCGCCGTGGCTGATACTTCGGAGTGCCCCACCCCGTATCAGCCACATCACGGGCAGTCTCTACTGCACATGACTGCAGCACGCTCAGCGTCTCTACTGCGCATGACTGTGTTGTTGCAAACTATTTAGCAAATTATTATATATGATTTAATTTTTACATTTAGGTCAACCATTTAGTCCCTTGGTATAGATGCCAAATGAATGACTACTGCAGTATGTAATAATACCTTTTTTATTGGACTGCCATTCAATCTGTTGGACAAGCTTTCAAGAGCAACAGGTTCCTTGCCTAACTCCCCCCCATTCACCTGGATATGAAACTAATGGTATTTTGTAGCTTATCAGCTTGTGTTTTCCTTAGCTAGGCATTTAACTTGCACACCCCACTTGTCCTTGAAGGGCAATTATCACATTTTACTATGTCTGCATCTATGGAAGAAGACTTAGTAAAAAGCCTGGTGCTTCAAGTTGTACACTTTTGGCACAGACATATGTACATCAATAGAAATTTTTTCTTGGTAAAACAATAAATAACAATGATTGTTCCAATATATATATAAACTTTTGCTGCACACACCCAGTACTTCCATCCCCCAAATAATTATCAATTCTTTGGTTGGCTACTGACCACACACAACACCCCACCACTCCAGAATAACAACTAACTTATCCGGTGGAAAGATGCCCAGTTTGAAATATTACTTACGCAGTTCAATATATCCATTAATATATCCATTAATCCATAATTTGCATACAAAATATATATTTAAAAACACACAATGGGGCTACAATTAAAAAAGTACAATTATGTGATATATACGGGATTCCTATATTCCAACTGTTATCCCCTAATAACCCTGGATTTTTAAAATGATACCAAATTGGTATTCTTCTGTCCTTTCAATGGAAAATGAAAATGAGATGAAAATGTATGGAAAGTTACGATCACAGTAGCACAATGAATTGTATCCATTTGGAAAGTCAATGTTTCAGAAAAGACGAGAAATGAAGTTGTGTCAGCAAAATGTCATACAGTGTAGTCCCTCACAATTGTCTCAGAAGTGGCTGAATCTAGATGGATAAACTAAGTAAAGTTCTAATACTTAACCTGCTTACTTGATGGCTGATGAATTCGGCACAGAATACTGCAGCTTTCATCCACTGAATTTCCCACAGTCTTATCTGTAGCATCTCACACCCATCCCTGGCTGCATGTTTGAATTCCTGTCAGCCATTCTCTCTGTTATTATAATATGAAAGATTATCGTGCCTCTCATCCACTTTATCTAATCTGGTCTTGTGGAGGAAGATAGCGTTAGCTTCTGTGATGTCTCTAACTCACCACCAAACTTATGGCGCGATGCAGGAAATGTGCGCAATCGCTATTTCCCGTGTGAAAACCACTAGGGAATAGGTTTGCGCATGATTTTGTTGAATTGCGCTTGAAAATTCAAGATTAGTGAACGGCTGCGTATATTTTTTTTTGTGGGCGTGGCTAAGATTACCGAATCTGTGTGAGTGGAATAGCGAATGCGCCTAATGCAGGAACTGCTATTGCGAATTAATTTTTACGTCTGTGTATTGTCATAAAATGGATTTTTTCATGCGCAATTCAAGAAGCGTTCTTTATTTAGCATCCTGGATTAGAACATGTGCAAAATTTATCTGCGCACAAAAATGCCTTTATCCAATGCGAACGCTTCTTGCATGGGGTCATTAGTGTAGCATTCTCATGCACATTGGAGTTGCTGTTATCTCTTGGTACTGGTGGCCTAGAGGTGGCAGCTCCCATTGCTACTCAGCACCTCTCACACTTCCTTACACCTCTGTGTAGTGGCTAGTTGTATGCTTCCTCATCGGCTAATCTTCTCCAGTCAATAAATTACTCTTTGTGGGTTTTGCTCAATATGGAATTCCATTGGGACGCAAATGCATTTTCATCATAATATATACAAACCCCAATGAGTTTTGGAACTAAGCTTGTTACATCATCAGGGAATGTGTTAGTTCTCTTTCAGAAAGGTATTTGTGCTTTTTTTATCTAATAGGCACCTGGGGCAGAAGCATTATGATTTCCTTGATCACAACTGAAGCTGTTTCTTACTGGTAGGAAACCTTAGTGGAGACCTCTTAATAAATTACCTACTTTTCTTAATGGGAAATCTGGCCCTTTATAGTGACAGGGGTAAATGTGGTAAGTGCTATTTAATACAGAACTGAAGCCAAAGTATGTGAGAGGCTAACTGCTGAGGAACAAAAGTAAATATTGCTTCCATCACATGTTAGCTCTTTAGTGCCATTACAGAGGAGTATTTCCATGCATATATCAGACTAATCCTGTCCAAAAAGGATGTCTATTTCCAAATTGACAGGCAAGTTACCCCTGCTCGAGAATACAGCTAACCCCAGATGTACAGTTTGGTCTAGTTTAGGCCCTTATCTGTGGTGTATAGCTGGTTTCCTTAAGTACTGAGAGCAAGAGGTCCCCATCTGGATTACCCTACACTATTATGGAGACATCTAAAGGTTTCATTATTAAGCCAAAGCAGTGGAGAAACGTATCGTTGGCAAAAAAAGCAAATATTGTTATAGTGTTAGTCACCATTCAGAAGAAGCATCATATTTAGCTCTCTAGTGCCATTACAAAGGAAAAATGGCCATGTACACACCAGACTAATTCTGCCCAAAAGGGAGGTCCTTTTCTGAATGACAGGCAAGTCCCCTCTGCATGGGTACGTCAACTAACCCCAGATATCAATGTTGAACTATTTTGGGTCTTGTCAGTGATGTACAGATGGTTTCAATAAGCACTGAGAGCAAGAGGTCCACGTCTACATCATACTACATCCCTAGGCAAACACCCTACATTTAGTATTAGCTGGTATTCTCATGCACAATGGCCTTGCTGTCATAGCAAAACAGGACCTCCTCCCTTTTGTGCAGATAGGGGCACAGACATGTTTCTGGGGGGGATCAAAGTTATAATATGACCCAGAGACCAGCCTGCCTAACCTCTATATTTATATGGAGGGGGCAAGTGTAGGGGGCAGGGCAACTGCCTGCCCCCCTTGCACCTCCTCCAGATGCCCATGTGTGCAGAATTAGCCTGGTAAGTACATGGAAACGTCTTATGTGTAACAGCATTAGAGAGTTAATGCATGATGCTGAAGAACAAGGAAATCATACTTTTGTTTGTTCCCAAAGTGCCTCTCACTTTTTGGCTTAACACAGAACTGTCAGAAAGGAGAAGGATATATTGGTCCACATGCAATACAAAAAAGTGCAACAATTCTGGGGGCAAAACAACTGTACAATAAGAGATGACTTCAAAGGGTTTAAAAACACCATTTAACCATTTGATTGTCAGAAGGGTGAGCAACACTCCTCTGATAGTCTAGTGGTGAAATCAATGATAATTTGGATTTCTTCCCTTTGATTCAGTTGGTTTGCCGAAGAATTGCTCTTATTTTATTTAGTGCATGTGGCCCAAAGGCTGTAATTTACTTGCTTTCTGTCTTTGTACCTATATCTACTGATAATCCCTTTCCTTTTCCCTGCTTTGTGCTGGAGGTTTCTTGCTGCTTGTTTCAATGGCCGTATGGGAAGTTTTATATATTCGTGCATGAGTGGTACTGTGAATGGTTCTATGTCAGGAGTAGGCAACCTGTAGCTCTCAAGCTATTGGAGACTACAACACCCATCATCCCCAACCAGCCATTAGCTTTCCAGGGGATTGAAGTTCCATTTTACACAAAGGGAAATGTTTACCCTATGATGCAGCTGGTTTGGCCCAGAATTGTTCTTTATTTTTTCCCTTAGTGATCGAGGAAACTGAGCAGCTCTGTAAATGGCTGCAGGTGTAAAATCTTTAGGAGATGAGGTGTGGAAATCAAGTGGTTAATAGGTGACTCAGTATCCAATGACTTGTATGCCTCTGGAGTCATGAGTTGTCTGATTATCTCTTTAGATGGGAAGGTGTCACAGTTTAGTGCCTCTCTCTCCAGTGGAGGAAGTGAAGGAACATTCACACTGTAATTCACAGTTTTATGATTTAAAAAGAGAGAAGAACCAGCTTCACCCTGGAAAGATGACAGGCATCTTGCTTCATGTGTGGTCACCATGGTAACAGAGATCATGGACCAGAGTGTAGAGATACTGTGTGATCCTTATATGGGGGATGGATGAATATACATAGGTAACTGTTGTTAACCCATTCATTGCCAGAATGGAGGGCAATACCCATCTGGTACTGAATGGGTTAAAATGCAGCCGCTACATTCTATCTTTATACCTGCATATTCTTTCAGAACAATACAAAAATATTCTGTTAAAGGGGGAATTGTAAGAATAATTGTCTCTTAATGTGTATAAAAGAAGGATTTAACCCCTTAACGACTGGTGATGTTTCAGGATATGGTCCTGGCATGTTGTGTATTTTGTTCTTACATCGCTCCTGTGGGAGCGCTGTACACACTAGCGGGGTCTGAAACTGACCGCTCCAAAATCGGATTGGTCTCTCTCAGACCCCCGTTTGGCACGCTGGTACATGTCATCAGTCACGTGTACAGGTGCGCCGACTAACTTCAAAGCGGTCCTTAAGGTAAATTCACTTCCCAGACTGCTTGTCCTGAAGGGGTTAATGAAACAGAAAAGCAAAGTCATTTTGGAGCAAACTATTTGGACCATAGGGAACAAGTAACAATTCCCATTGATTTAAATGGGATTTTTTATCCCTTGTATGTTAGCGAGGGCTTCTATGCATTGCTCCGCAATGCTCTGGAGACCTCACTAGATTTTCAGGGTTTAAATCTTCATTTAAAGCAATGAGAATTTTGGGAATAATTCCTCCCTATGGTGCTCTTGGTTTGCCCTAAAATGTCTTTTATTTTGAACAGAGATCCCTAATTAGAGCGGTATGTTCATTTAAAGAGACACACAAACCCCGCATAACCTGGCTTAGTATTAACTCTTTGAGTGCCAGAGCTGTACACAATGCATTGCTTTGCAATGCGTTGTGTACCCCTCTGGCACTCAAAGGGTTAATGGAGAACTAACACCTCCTAATAATTACTCCCCACTTAACCTTACCATGGCCAGAAAATCCTAATGGAAATAAAAATGGGATTGCACTCTTGAGACTCATGGCAAACAATGAATAAGATCAGTTTTATTGGAATCAATAATTCAAACAGATACACCGAGCACTCACATCTTATACGTTTCGCACAAAACTGTGCTTACTCATAGACTAGACTAATGAAACATCCACACTGTTTTTATTTCAGTAAAGTAACATATGAGATTTGAACAGACCAATCGGAAGTGTGCAGCAATCAATCTGTTAAATCTAATTGAAGATTAGAAATAAGGATTTACCATAGATCCATGTATATAAGATATCTAGATTACCGCATTTCTCAGAGAGGACTTAAATCAGTTAATATCATATGACTCATTCTTACTACAAAGACAATGTGGGTCAAAAGTCGACTTTCTTCTTTTAAAGGGATAGTAATACTTAAAATGTAAAAAAAATATGTTGTAGGGTTTATCCCCCTGAGTAAAACAAGAGTACTCCCACTGCTGAAAGGCCTTTCATTCAAAAGTTATTAATTTTCAAAGTTGAATTTTTTAGGTGCAATATCACAGTGGCCTGAAATTGTACAGTGGCACTGTTGCTACACGATCCTATGGACAGCTCTGGTCCCGGGACCATAAATCTCCATAGGATGGTGTATCAACAGCGCCACTGTACAATTTCAGGCCACTGTGATATTGCACCTAAAAAAATTCAACTTTCAAAATTAATAACTTTTGAATGAAACACCTTTCAGCAGTGGGAGTACTCTTGTTTTACTCAGGGGGATAAACCCTACAACATATTTTTTTACATTTTAAGTATTACTATCCCTTTAAACAAAACAGTAATCAAAAAGTATACATATAAAAAATAAATTAAAAGAAAAAGAAAAAAAGAAAAGATGAAAGCACTGCAATCTCATGACTGAAACTTACTGAATTGAGGGAAGACACTTATTTGTAACTACCACTTCACCAGTTTAAACTCCAGAAGGAATCAAGGAATACAAAGTATGGGAAAAATCATCATATGCAATATGTAAGATCATATGCTTTATTAAGACCTCTTGGTAGTCTGGTGTTAAGTGTCAAGAACCAATATACCTATCTGTACGAGAGTTTGAATGACAGACCACCTCCTCTTAAAGTTTTGTGCGAAACGCATAAGATGAGAGTGCTCGTTGTATCTGTTTGCATTATTGATTCCAATAAAACTGATTTTATTCATCGTTTGGCACGAGTCTCAAGAGTGTGATACTAATTTTGTTTCTGTTATGCTAAGAACGCTTTGGAGGTCTGTTGGGAGTCGGCATCTAGTGGGACTTGAGACGGACTTGGTGAGTTACACATTACGTCTTTTTTTATATATGGCATTGTGAAATGGTGCTGCTTTGTTCCTTTGCTCCGTTGTATTGAATACAGAAAATCCCAATGGCCGCTATAAACTTTGTCCTTGTGCCTTTGTTCAAGAAATAACATGCTCATTTAGTCATGGAAGTCATGTCCATGAAGGCAGACATAACAGTTACTGATGGCTTGTTCAAGCTGAAGCAGGCAGCCTACCCCTTATGGTCCTTAACCCCTTAACGACCCTTGACGGTCATAGTACATCAAGGGTCGATCTGACTGAATGACACATAACGTACTATGACCGTCATGGAATTCCAGAATCTCTTGGATAACTGTCATGTCTGCCACTGTGATATCTAAGACAAGAGAAAAATCCATGGGGCATTAGGATTCTCTGGCCATAGCAATTAAGTGAGAGGTTATTATTTGTATGGTATGCCTGCCTGACAGGCAGCAGTCATTTATTTTTATTTACTTGCTGAATTTCCCCATCTCATCAAGTACTAACTGGGAACCTCAGCATGAGTGAGCATCATATCTGGGAACTCTCAAGGTTATGACCAAAATCTCAGGGTGTCATGGTGAAAGGCCAAATTCTCAGAGTGTAAGAGCCAAGTGTTTACTACATGATCTGCACCAAATAACTGTTTATTTAGTCCCTAAATTGCTTTAATTTCTACCAGGACAGTAGGAGATGTTCTGCTTCTCTTCTAGTTACATCATGTTAAGGGTTCCTTGAAGACCAATAAGAACACTTCCAGGATAGAGCAAGAAGGGATATACCTCCTAAAATCTACGTTCTGGGAACTTTATGAGTTAATATTTCAAAGAGCTTGTTCTGAAAATTCCCAGGTATGGTGAGCTTGTTTTGAAAATTCCCAGGAATGGTGAGAGTACAGTTCCTGATCCTGTCCACACTGTTGTATATTCAGAACGATTTCATGGACCAGTCTTGGACAGCTTGTACAGTAATGTTTCACAAAAAAAGTGGCTCAGATTAATCTTCATAGTATTTGGGCCATGGAGAGTGTTATTTCAATACTGTCAGAGTTGTAGTACAAGAGTAATTGAATGATAAAGTATCCTCCTCCCGCCCCTTTTACTGATGTAACACTGCTCACCTCAGAGCATCAAGACTGTCTGGAATGAATTGCAGAGAGGGATAATCTTCAGTGAGCATAAGGAAAAACCTGTCAAGGGGTCAGGGTTTTCCTTAAGCTCACAGTAAGAAGATTGCCTCTTGCTGCCAATGTCCAGTCAAGAGACCACATTCCACATCTGAGGGGAGGTGGCTTACATTAGGTAAAAAGGGTGGGGGGAATACTTTATCATTCAATTACTCTTGAATTACAACTTTGAAAGTAGTGAAATAACACTCTCCATGACCCCAAATACTATGAAGATTAATTGGAGATGCTTTTTCTTTGAAACATTATTATCACTTTAATTCACATGCGCTTAGTATAAGACCTCTGTGTGTGACACCACTCAGGGGGCTGGTTATGTAACATGCTGGTGCTTTTCTCCCACCTCCCAAATGCGTCCACAGCCCTGAAGGTTCCCACTGACTGCTGCTAATGCCGTTGAATCAACGAATGAATAGTTACGTTAGTTAAAAAAAATGACAAGTTAATGTTGAAGCACATTATATGTGTTTAATACTTTGTAATTTTTCTATGGGGTCTAGGAATAGGGTGTATATTCCTTTTTACAGTATATACAATAGCATGCCTCTTTCATAAACATACACAAAAAATACATTTGTACAGGAAACTTCACCATAATTAGTTTGAAAGCCAGCTATATGGATGCTAGTAATGTAAATGTATCTAATGGACTTATCTTCAAATAAAGAATGGAGTATCGGGGAAAAACAGCTTCAACATAGAAGACACATAAACATTTCAGTTGATCAACAGTGCATTGAATAGCACTCTAGTGATCAAGGGGTTAAAAGCCCCACAATTAAATGGGGAGTTTTACTAGTCCTCTGTGTTGCAGTTAGTTTGCTCTAAAATGTTTCCTTATTTCCTTTAAACTTTTTTAACAAAGAAAAATATATTGTAGGAGTTCTCCTGTTCAGTAAAACAATAGCACTGAGAGATGCATATTTTAAAAGTTATTACAGTTTAAACTATTGTTTTTTTTTTTTTTTTTTACAACAGCGCCCACTAGTGGTCAGATTCCAATTAGTTATTCTGTTGCATTGTATAGAATGTGATAGAAACTGGTGAGTCATGTTGTTGGTTTTAACCTTCAAAAAATAATCACACTGTTTCTCAAGTCCTGATAATTTGAGCTGTTGTAGCATTTTAATAAAACAACGAGATCATTGAGAATGCCCTTGTTTTACTCAGCAGGAAACACACTATAAGATATAGGTTTTCACGACAAAAAAATGTACTTATCTTTTAAAAATATACTTACCTCCCACAGAGTTCCTTCTTCCTTTAATATAGCAACCAGCATTCCTATTGGAATCATCATGCAAGAGAGGAGTCCCATCAGAATCCCCAGCGCTTCTGACCACAGAGGGAATTGATAGTTTCCATATTGTGAGGGCTGGTATTTCAATATACTATAAGCTAACAGGCCCTGGGGAGAAAAAAGAAGATAAGGCCATAGTCAATAAGCCAAAGAGGTGCAATTCTGGCGCAAACTAACTGCACCATACTTGTCAAATAATCATTCAAAAGTGTATCATTTATTTAAAGGGGCAGTAAAGCTTTTTATTTAAATAAAAAACTATTTCATAGTTATTACAGTTAAAACTATTTTTTACATTAACAGTGCCCTCTAGTAGTCAGATTTCAAGTAGTTATTTTGTTGCATTCTGTAGGAGAGATGAGTCACTGACAAACAGTTCTCTGCAGAATGTGATAGAAACTGTTGAGTCGTGGTCATTTTGAACTTCCACGAAGTAATCATGCTGTAATTCTATTACAGTCTGAATTACATAACTGTCATTGATGGGAGTACCATCATTTTACTCAGCAGGAAAAGCTCTATAACATACGGTTTTCATAAAAAATATACTGCTCCTTTTGGAAAGGGATATTCACCCCTTGAATGCAGCAAAGTCTCCAACACACTGAGAAACAATATGCTGTAGCTTTCAGGATGTTAGAGGCTCAATTAAAATCACTGGGAATTATGGTGCAGTTGGTTTTTCCAGAGCTGAACCTCTTTGAATATAGCTCTTATATATTTAAAGTGAAAGTATCTCATATTATGGAAAGTTTTTATTTGATAATGCTTTGCTTATTGAGTACACTAAGGGTACTATCACTGCTAGGTGATATTTCATTCAAAAGTTATTACAACTCAAAGTTGCATTTTGGGTGTACTTCCATGTCCTGGCATTTTATGGTATGCTGTTGCTACCCAAATCTATGAATGTTATTGCAATTGACAGTAGCCTTCTATGGAGAGCTGTACCAATAGCTCAGTTTTAAAATGCCAGGCCATGGATGTACTATGCAGCCTAGATTTATTTTTTAAATGTTTTAAACATGTACCCTTGCCATACTCAGCAGACAATGCTCCAAAAATATAAAAATGTCCAAGTTGTGTGAAATTTTCCCTTTAAACTACTTTCATATTGTTTCCTGCAATTTATGTGTTAAGTCCACAATTCACTTGTTCATACCACAGAGTCTGGACTTACCCATCTATATAATTTGATCTGAATGTTCATGATCAATTGAATTTCATTGCAATAATTAAAAGGGAACTATACATAAAGGAATAAGTTACATATTTTGTTTAACAGGAGGACTTACATAGGTTATACGTCTTTCACACAGAATTCAAGAATGACAATATCTTTTTTGCATTGGAATGCTATTGTGGTCTATAGTCATTCAAAGAAACTTTTCTGACACCAGCCCCCGGAGTGACAAGTAAGGATGGAGGTGGGAATGTTCTAATGACCCAATTTGCATCCCAATATGGGTGACACTTCATAAAAGTGGGTGAGACTGGGATGAGGGAATTTGGTGGTTTTTCCCAAAAATGGGCGGGAGTGAGCGGAAATGGTGAGAAAGTGGGTCGGGTTACAGCAGATCTCTCTTACCCAGTGAATTACCCTCTGCCTCTAAAGACCTGGTATTCAAATCAGAAAACTGGAGTCTCCTGGGCAGATCTGAAGTGTTTAACTTCCCAGATCCTATATAATAATTCGCTAATGTATGTTTGTCAGAAGCTGTCATGCACAGTATAGACTGCCCTCACTGTGGCTGATAACGGAGAGGGGAGCTCCAAATTCAGACCGTACTCCTCTCTGCGCACCTTAAGGACTACGGTTCTGCGCCCCGCTCCGTTATCAGCTGTGGCGTGGGCAGTATGTAGTGAGCATGACTGCACCGCGGCCGTTGCGCCTGCCACTGTGACCCGTGTACACGGGCTGTTCAACTAGTATGTCTATAACTGGCCTGGATGCTTTCAGATCACAATCTGAAATCTCAAATAGATCTTCTGCAGAACTATGAGTGAAATGTTTGTTGACTTTCCAGAAGTAGATAAACAGAGAGCCAGTGTTAACAAGTCCATCATAACCTTAATGTTCATCAGATTTACATGCAAAACAGGTTGTAAGCAGATAAAAACTGTGAGAAATGCTACACAACACTGAATATAAAATATACACCATAAAATCATTTACACAGCACAGAAAAGTGGGTCAGTGTTATTCAATGCTCCTAAAATTAACTAATCATTTATAGACAAAGCCCTATAATACAGGGAATCATGGGTTTTATGAAGTAAGCAAAAGCTGTGAATCTCTGGAATATACCTACTACACCTTGGTGGGGGGGGGTAGACTTCTCCAAATTGTGATTAATAAAATGGAGCTTTTATGCCCTTGAATGTTGAATAGGTTAAAATGCATTGCTTTGCAATGTACCAAATTAATATCTGGTAACTCTCTGGATCAGACCCTGAGACTCTGGTTTTTAGACTTAAAGGGATAATAATGTTTCATAATAAAAGCATCTCTAATTAATCATCATAGTATTTGGACTTTGGAGAGTGTTATTTCAATTCTGTCGGAGTTGTAGTTCAGGAGTAATTCAATGACAAAGTGTCCCCCTCCCACCCCTTTTACTGATGTCACACTGTTCAGCCAGATCAGAAGGGAGGTGCCCAGGTAGATTGCAGAGAGGGACAATCTTCAATTAAGATAAGGGAAAAACCTGAAAAACTTGTCAAGGGGGGCAGGGTAATCATTGTTCTCATAGGAAGAAGACTGTCACCTGCTGTTATCTGTCTGGTCTTACAATCAGATCCCCATCTGAGAAGAGATGACTTACACTAGGTAAAAGGGGCGGGAGTGGAAACTTTGCTTGTGAATATCTCTTAAACCATAAAGGTTTGAGAGATAAGACTTATATCATTCGTCATGTTTTTTTAATGCCTACGAAATAAAATAAAGTTAAAATGAAGTATTACTATCTCTTTAATTACCAGATGCCTGAGGATAAGGTCTGATTCTCAGGGATCATTAAGTCCACTTGAAACCCATCCACTTCACTGCCAGTTCTGGTCACTGTCCATCCCGTTCTTCTCACTCGTCACCTATTTTGAGGGCCAACCCTGCCTTTCCTCCTTTCAATACCACCCACCCCAATCAAGTCCTGCCACCTTTATGATGCAAATTGTGACATTTGGACATTACCACCAGACCTTAGTGCACCTCTGAAGTCTTGGAAAGTTCCCAAGTACGACCATATTCAATAATTTAAAGAGGTGAGATTATGAATAATGTCCTTGCATCACTGGGATGAAACAAAATATCCCAAAAGTTCCATTGACTTTAATGTGTTTTTTAACTCTCTGAATGAAAAAGAAGTCTCCAAAGTATTACAAAGCAATATGTTGGAGACGTCTATAGCATTCAAGGGGATAAAAGCACCATTTAAATTAGTGTGACAGCCACCCCCCCATGGTGCTGTTGGTGTGCCCAGAATTGCTCCTCTTAAGCTTAATGAATACGGCACGATGCAGGACACCAAAGAGATGCAGTTATGAAGCAAACAACTGAATCTCGGAAGGGGGTGGTGAATAAAGGTTTCCAATGATTAATATAGGGATTTTAGCACTTGAATCTAGAGAGGTCCCCAACATATTGCTCTATTACACATTAAAGACCTCATTAACCCCTTAAGGACCGGCATGTAAGCGCGGCCGGCACTTGAGGACCACGGGGCTTTTTTTTTCTTTTTTGTGATTCCGGTTCTGGGCTTCAGGAGCGGCGTGCAGCCAATCCGGGAACCTTGAACTCCATGACATACCAGAACAGTCACTGGTCCTTAAATGCCGGACCGCCGTGACGGTCCTGGTATGGCAATGGTCCTTAAGGGGTTAATGTTCAAGGGGAGTAAAAGCCCCATAATTGCCACTGGGGATATGGGTAATATTTATATGTACCCTGTGGTGCTGTTACTTTGTCCCACAATTTCACCTCTTTATATTCCTGCATAAGGCCTATTATGTCTCCTTCACATACGGCATATGTAGAACAAGGAATTAGAAAGAGACAAAGTATTTATGGGAGGGGGTGCTGTTTTGCTCCAAATTATTATGTGTAAATGATGCAATTAACCAATTGTCCAAGTAGAATGTATTTATAGAGTGATGCATGTGTAGGCAGAGGAGGGGATTGGCTAACCCTGGGGAGACATCAAGCTGTCACTGGGGCTTCCCTCATCAACTGCACCACGTGCATCCTCAGCTGTCCACTGCATCAAGGTCTCCTGTTATACAACATGGTTCTGTTATTTTCTGTTTAACTCCTTGCATGACTGTGAGATTAGCAACACAATGCCTTGGTGACTTCGCTAGCTTGCAAAGGGTTTAACCCTTTGCGTGCCAGAGGGTTATGTAACAAATTGCTTCACAATGCTTTGCATACCGCCCTGGCACTCAGAGGGTTACAGAATAGCAATCCTTTATTTTAACTGGAGACCTCGCTACAGTCCAAGGATTTAAAGGAACACTAACTCCTAAAAATGAAATTGATTGATAGATATTTAAAGGGATAGTAATGTTTCATAATAAAAGCAGCTCTAATTAATCATCATAGTATTTGGGCCCTGGAGAGTGTTATTTCAATGCTGTCAGAGTTGTAGTTCAAGAGTAATTCAATGACAAAGTGTCCCCCTCCCGCCCCTTTTACTGATGTAACACTGCTCAGACAGAGCAGAAGGGAGGTGCCCAGGTAGACTGCAGAGAGGGACAATCTTCAATTAAGATAAGGGAAAAACCTGAAAAGCTTGTCAAGGGGGGCAGGGATTTCATTGTTATCATAGGAAGAATATTGTCCCCTTCTGTTATCTGTCTGGTCTATGGACTGAATTCCACATCTGAGAAGAGATGGCTTACACTAGGTAAAAGGGGTGGGAGGGGAAACTTTGCTTGTGAATATCTCTTAAACCATAAAGGTTTGAGAGATAAGACTTATATCAGGCTTCATGTTTTTTAATGCCTACAAAATAAAATAAAGATAAAATGAAGTATTACTATCCCTTTAAATATAAGGGACTCACAGCTATATCCCTAACATATAATACTAAACTTGCTTGTTCTAATACATGTGTAGAATTTTCTATTCAGACACCATCTGGATAACTTTGTTTGTGCTGCCTGTAATGAAAGACACCAGCTAAGACATCATTTATTGAGATTAGTACCCAATGTTTTTGTATTTAAAAAGGCTGGAACCTTGTCTCAGACTTTTTACACACAATAAATCATTTTCACTTCACAGACTCCTATCAAGAATGCTATGTTAATGGGAGCCAGGGAGCCCAGGAAAAGGCAGGAATTTCTGCCCCCACAGATATATAGAACAATACATTTTAGACCACAGAATAGAAATATACACATTTTATAGCCTAGCATGGAGTACATGGTATATGTGTGTATTTAACCTATTATCATTTTAGATTTCTGTGCTCCTTTATAGGAATAATCAAACTTTATTTTTACTTTTTGATATTTTAGCTGAATATATTAATGTATTTCACCTGCTGGCTTTTTCTTTAAGTCAGGTGTTTCATTTCTTTTCCTCCTTCCACCATCAGTGTTATGAGCTCCTTCTACTTACAGTTTGTGAAAAGTGCCTGCGACTCAACTGAATCTACAAAGACCATAAGAAATACATCTATGTGTCTCTTTACCATTCCTGGGATCCATCCAGATCTGCCCCAGAGACTCTGGTTTTTAGTGTTAATTACAGTGTGTCTGGAGACAGAGGCTGATCTCCAGTGGTGATGAGTCTCCTGAATAACTCTGTCCACTTCTCCTCCATCCCACCCTGTTGTGCTTACTTCCCACCCACTTCCCAGTCCAATCCTGGTTAAGCACAGCCCACCCAATCAAGCCCCCCCACACACATGCACACTTTATGATAATCACATCATTACCATAGAGATGTTCTCAGTTTATGAGCCCACTCTGGGGGCTCCACAAGAGGAAGTTCCCAGATATGCTCTTTACTCAAGTAGATTTGTCACCTCTTCAAAATCTCACCTCAGTGAAAGCATCCAATCCTCCCCATTTATTTATTCCTCACCACTGGTCCTAGCAGCCTCTGAAGGAGCAGAGTGTTGATTTTAGCGCATAAGCTATTACATAAGCATTAGTGATGAGCGAGCATGCTCGGCCGAAGCTCGGTTCGGCTCGAGCATCGCTCTGCTCGGCACATGGCGGTACTCGTACGAGTACCGCATGTGCTCGCCCGCCATGTTCGGGTCTCCTCCCCGCACGTTTCGCAGCTGCTGCGCAGCCAATAAACGTGCGGGGAGGCTCTAACATCAGTGTAATGCCAGCAGCCATGTTGGCTGCTGGCATTACACTGATTGGCTGGCCAGAACCCGTGATCGGGTGCAGTATAGCACCCGACGCGCGAGTTCGGCTCATTCTTAGCCAGGGAGAGATGCGCTTAGGCAGGGAAAGTCAGTGTAGGGAGAATAAAATTGTTGAAACTCTTTCAAGACCCAAAAGTCCTTTTTAGGACTGTTGTGTGTGGGGGCAGCATTTATATTTTGTTTGGGGGGGCACAATTTCCTTTTTTTTGTGGGGGGGATATTTGTAAGGTGACATATAATACTAGATGCACAGGAAGTCAGTGTAGGGAGAATAAAATTGTTGAAACTCTTTCAAGACCCAAAAGTCCTTTTTAGGACTGTTGTGTGAGGGGGCAGCATTTAATTTTTTTTGGGGGTGGCAGAATTTCATTTTTTTGTGGGGGGGGACATGTTCTAAGGTGACATTGTACTAGGTGCACAGGGACAAATATTTCACAGTGCAGTGACAAGCTGACATATTCTGTTAGGTGCACAGGGCCAATGATTTTACAACGCAGCGACAAAAAGGGCCATTTTAAACGTGTGCCTAGCCATAGATAATTGTCACATTCTGTTTAGTGTGCAAATTCACAAATTAACGTCACATATTCCGTTCACTGTGCCTAGCCGCAGATTAGCGTCACATTCTGTTTCGTGTGCCTAGCCGCAGATTAGCGTCACATTCTGTTTCGTGTGCCTAGCCGCAGATTAGCGTCACATATTGTTTAGTGTGCCTAGCCGCAGATTAACGTCACATATTGTTTAGTGTGCCTAGCCGTAGATTAGCGTCACATATTGTTTAGTGTGCCTAGCCGCAGATTAGCGTCACATTCTGTTTCGTGTGCCTAGCCGCAGATTACCGGCATATATTCCGTTTAATATGAAGAAGGCGGGTAAAAAGGGACGGGGAAGTGGACGTGATCCTGATAGTTCAGGGCGCGGGTCAGGAAGCGTAGAAACTGTGCCTGGTGCCAGAGCACAAGAAAGAAAGACATCCACCATACCTAGCTTCATGTCTCAGTTTACAGGGCGTCGCAGGACATCACTCTCGAGGTCAGACCACTGCGAACAGGTGGTCGGTTGGATTTCAGCTGATACTGCTTCCAGTCGGTTAAGCACCACCCTGTCTTCCACCAAGTCCACTCTCACTAGCCAAGAGTCTGGTCAACATAATCCTCACCCTGATCATCCTTCCTCCCACCATAGAGGGTCTGGCCAAAGAAGTGATCCCACACTGGGATATAGTGAGGAGCTCGTCTCATCACCAATCCTTGATTTGAACCTCTCTCCAAGCACGCTTGCAGAGGAACATGAGATCTTGTGCCCTGATTCACAACCTCTAGAGGGTACCCAATCACAAGAAGATGACAGAGGGGAACGGCATTTAAGGTCAAAGGAAGTGGATGATGATGATGAGACACAGTTGCCATCAAATCAACCACAATTACTGTCTCAAGACCTTGATGAGGAGGATGATACACAGTTGTCAATGACTGAGGATGTGGTGGGATCAAGAAATGAGGAGGATGATCAGAGTGAGGAAGTGGAGGAGGACTTGGTGGACGATGAGGTCACTGACCCCACCTGGGAAGGTGGAAAGCCGAGCGATGACAGCAGTCCTGAGGGTGAGCCATCTGCAGCACCGCAACAGGCTGGAAGAGGCAGTGGTGTGGCTAAAGAAAGAAGGCGGACCGCACCAAACCGGCCCGCAAATGTTCCACGGAGCAACCCCTTGCGTAAATCTCCCTTGCCAAGGGCTAGGTGTTCCGCGGTATGGCGTTTTTTTAAGGAAAGTGCGGACGACAAAAGAATTGTAGTTTGCAACCTGTGCCACACCAGAATGAGCCGAGGCATGAACACTAGCAACCTCACCACCACCAGCATGATCCGACACATGGCATCCAAGCACCGTAATAAGTGGGAGGAACGCCCGGATCGCCAATCTGTGTCTGCAGGCCACACCACTGCCTCCTCTTCCCCTGTTTTCGGTGCCGGCCAATCGCCTGTCGAAGGCGCAGGCCCGCATACCTCCCGCCCTGCACCTGTACCATCTGAAGCACCATCAGCGACCACATCCACTTCCCTGTCCGAGCGCAGCGTCCAAATGTCGTTACCCCAGGCATTTGAGCGCAAGCGAAAATACCCAGCCACCCACCCACAGGCCATAGCACTAACCTCACACCTTTCCAAATTACTGGCCATCGAAATGCTGCCATTTAGGCTTGTGGACACTGAGTCCTTCCGCAGCCTGATGGCAGCAGCTGTCCCTCGGTACGCAGTCCCCAGCCGCCACTACTTTTCCCGGTGTGCCGTCCCCGCCTTACACCACCATGTGTCCCTTAACATCACCCGTGCCCTGACCAACGCAGTTACTGGGAAGGTCCACTTAACGACTGACACATGGACAAGTGCTTGTGGCCAGGGACGCTACATTTCCCTGACGGCACACTGGGTGAATGTCGTGGAGGCTGGGAGCGACTCGGACCCTGGGATGGCACAGGTGCTACCCACGCCGAGGATTGCGGGCCCTACCTCCATCAGGGTTTCCGCCAGCACCTACGTTATTGGCTCCTCCTCCTCCTCCGTTTCCACCTCCGAATTCTCTGCGCGCAGCGCCACTCACCCATCAGCCGGTAGCTGGAAGCAGTGTAGCACTGCAGTGGGGAAGCGTCAACAGGCCGTGCTGAAGCTGATCTGCCTTGGGGACAAACAGCACACGGCCTCAGAGCTGTTGCAGGGGATTAGTCACCAGACCGAGCAGTGGCTCTCGCCACTCAACCTGCAACCAGGCATGGTTGTGTGTGATAATGGGCGTAACTTGGTGGCGGCTTTGGAGCTCGGCAAGCTCACACACGTACCATGCCTAGCGCATGTATTTAATTTAGTGGTTCAGCGATTTCTAAAAACCTACCCCAATTTGCATGATCTCTTGACGAAGGTGCGCCGTGTGTGTGCACATTTCCGTAAGTCATCTACAGCTTCAGCCGGCCTGTTGAAGCTGCAGCAGCGCTTACAATTGCCAGCTCACCGGCTGCTGTGTGACGTGAGCAAGCGCTGGAACTCCACCTTCCACATGTTGGCCCGGCTTTGTGAGCAGCAGAGGGCAGTAGTGGAGTACCAGCTGTTACACGGTCGTCGCCTCTCCGTTCAACTTCCTCTAATCAGAAGTGAGGAGTGGGAATGGATGTCAGACCTCTGTGAGGTTTTACGCAATTTTGAGGAATCGACACAGATGGTGAGCGGCGATAACGCTATTATCAGTGTAACCATCCCACTTCTGTGTCTACTGAAACGCTCGCTGCTCACAATTAAAACCGACGCTTTGCATGTGGAAGAGGTGGAAATGGGGGAGGAAGAGCTTACACAAGGTGATAGCCAGAGCACCCTCACTTCGTCTTCTCAGCGACAATTGGAGGAGGCGGAGGAGGAGGAGGAGGAGGAAGACACGGTTGCCTCCGCTACAGAGGGTAGCCATGGAACTTTATTTCCATCTCTTCAGCGTGGGTGGGCAGAAGAGGAGGAAGAGGATGAGGATATTGAGAGTCATCCTCCTGGTGAGGACAGCGAAATCTTGCCTGTTGGTACTCTGGCACACTAGGCTGCCTTTCCCGTGACCCACGCGTTATACGCATTTTAGACAACACGGATTACTGGGTGTTCACCCTTCTGGACCCCCGCTACAAAGAGAATTTCTCATCTCTCATTCCTCCGGTGGAGAGGACAAGCAAAATGGTGCAATACCAGAAGGTTCTTGTCGAAAAATTGCTCCAAAATTTTCCATCTGACAACGCTGGCGGCAGAGTATGTGCTACCTTGGCCAACCAAGAAGGGGAGAAAAGGGGAGCACACAGCAGTTCCGACAAAGGCAGGGCAACACTCTCCAAGGCGTGGGACACCTTCATGACACCCCGCCAGCACCCTCACCCTGATGCGCGGCCTAGTGTCACAAGGAGGGAAAAGTTTTGGAAGACGGTGAAGGAGTACGTAGCAGACCCTGTCAGCGTCCTCACTGATCCCTCTGTGCCTTACGACTGCTGGGTGTCCAAGCTGGACACGTGGTATGAACTGGCACTCTACGCATTGGAGGTGCTGGCCTGCCCTGCCGCCAGCGTTCTGTCTGAGCGGGTATTTAGTGCCGCTGGTGGCATCATAACAGATAAGCGTATCCGCCTTTCCACCGAAAATGCTGATAGGTTGACACTTATAAAAATGAACAAGGCCTGGATTTCCCCTGACTTCTCCACTCCACTGGAGGAAAGCCCCAGGTGAACATAAAGTCACTTTAGATATGTTATTTACAATGATGGGAATACTCTGTATTCCCATTCACCCCTTCCACCCAAAAAACGGGTATATGGTTGACTCTTAATCTTCTCATCCTCCTCCTCCTCTTCCATATGCCCTGTGATATAATTTTTATATAGGGCCAGCTCACCAGCGGGCCCTGTGATATAATTTTTATATAGGGCCAGCTCACCAGCGGGCCCTGTTTGACAATTTTTGTATAGGTCAGCTCACCAGCGGGCCTTCTCATATAATGTTTTATTGGGTCAGCTCTCTAGCGAGCCCTCTCATATAATGTTTTATAGCGTCAGCTCACTAGCGGGCCTTCGCATATAATGTTTAGGATGGTCAGCTCCGCAGCAGACCCTCACCCATAATGTTTTAGATGGTCGGTTCAGCAGCAGACCCTCATTCCTAATGTTTTAGATGGTCAGCTTAGCGGCATGCCCTCGCCCCTAATGTTTTAGAGGGTCACCAGCAGGCCATTAATCCTAATTTTTCAAGGGTGTGTATGATGCCCTCCTTTATGTGTAATAAAGGGTGTATTGGAGTGACATTTCAGTCTAATTTTTGGCAGCCCTTTCACTTAGTGCATAGGCTTTATGAGTGTTGGACCACTACCTGAACTATTGTACCACAATGTGAATGAGGCCCTCCATTTTGTGATATACAGGTTGTATCGGAGTGCCTCAGGTCCTCCCATTGAATTAAATAGGGCTGGGGTGTTCGACAGAGCAGAAGGTAGTTCTTGGCTTCATCCACTAAGTCACTTCGTCACTTTTACTCAATGGATCAGACCCCACTGTTCCGACTATAAATTTTGGACTTAACAAGGGCAAACGGACATGTTGTAAAACCTGTGGTAGCTGCGGCCTCCGTTCCTGAATGCTGTACCTTACCCGGGCCATAACCACGTTGAACACCTGCTTTACGCTGCGCACGTTTCCCTCTTAATCATGGCCCCAGTTCCGAAAAATCGATGAAATTTTTTGCAGAATTTGCAGATGATATACAAGTAAATATACAGCAAATACTGTTTGGTAACAATTTTTCGCCTAAAATCGTTTTTATCTTCCTTTTTGTGTGTTTTACGGTCAGTCTGTAAAAATGGCGTACTACGGGCGAAACATCGTTCCCAGCAGCGACGTTGGAGTCCAAGATGCATCCAGACATCCTCCCTATGCTGTCCCTGAACCATTTCTGTGGTGTTTCCATCATTTTCTGACCTTTTCCTATGAACCAGGCACCCTCCCCTCATCAGAGCAGGGGGTGCCTGGTGTAATGCTCGAGTCCTCCCATTGACTTCAATGGGGCTCGGGTGCTCGGCCGAGCACTCGAGCCTCCGGGGGCGCTCGGCCAGAGCACCCAAACACCCGAGCATCGGGGTGCTCGATCATCACTAATAAGCATGCTTTGTGACACAGGTCAGAGATCTCAGCTCTGCCGCTATTTAAGAATCCCTAACTACTAAACCAAAAATCTCTAACACCTAACACCAATGAACAGACTGAAAAACAAAAAGTAAAAACCGAAGGAATTTTATATAGGTATCTCATCTGAGACTAAAAGCAGTATAGTGACAGATCCAGTTCAATATCTAGGCTCTGTTCAGCTTAACAGCTAGTGCAGCCTAAATGAAAGACAAGAATTCTTATAAACCTTTGTGATATAGTTGAATCTCAGACTCTTTTTACAGACTGCAAGTAGAGGGCACTCATATTACTGGAAAGATAATTAGATGAGAACACAAACAACGTATAGGTAAGTTCATAGAATAAAAGAAAAGAAAGGAAGCAAAATAAATTAGTATACAGAGCTACAATAATACAGTTTAAATACACACTGCAAATCTTTTAACCCTTTGAGTGCCAGATGGGTGAGCAATGCATTGCTTCACACTGCTGGCACTCAGAGGGTTAAATCTTGTGCCATGTCTTCAAAATTCCCTTTTAAACACAAGATACCCACTCTCCCATGCCTTCCTACCTTTCCTGGGCTGCAAAGAGACTGTAACCTTTGCATGCAGACAATGGTCAGCCAATGGGAAGTATTTACAATGGCAAAACTGCAACAATTATTGGGCAAACCAAATGCATTACAGGTAGCAAAGAAAAAGTGTATGAATTTTAATGAGGATCTTAATCCCTTGAATGATACCAACGTTATGCGTCATTTTTAACTTTCAAGGGGTGAAATGTTCTATTAACATACTAGTTGAACAGCCTGTGTACACAGGCCACAGTGCCAGGCAGCTATGGCCATGGTGCTGTCATGCACAGTACAGACTGCCCACTCCGCGGCTGATAACAGAGCGGGGCGCTCTGAATTCAGACCGCAGTCTTTGGTACGCAGAGAGGACTACAGTCTGAATTTGGAGTGACCCGCTCCATTATCAGCCACGGCGCAGGCAGTCTATACTGCGCATGACTGCAGCGAGAGCAGCCGTCTGTACTGTGTATGACATCTCCTGACAAACATACCTTAGCGAATTATTATATAGGACTAGTGTAAAAGCCGGTGTACACAGGCCAAGGTCCGGGTAACGTTAACCCTTTGAGTGCCAGATGGGTACGCAATGCATTGCTTTGAATGAAGCATCTCCCAGCAGTGGGAGTACTTTTGTTGTACTCAGCAGGGAAACCTTTTATATATATATACATATATATATATATATATATTTTTTTTTTTATTATTTTTTTTTTTTTTTCCCCTAACACAATCATATTATTCTTTTAACTATGTGAGTGCATGTGTTGGATACTCCTCTGGCAGTTAAAGAGTTAACCCTTTGAAGACCACAGGGGTGTGCAGTGCATTTTGGAGCAAAGAGTTGTATACTCCTCTGATCCCTAAAGGGTTCATTTGCAGATAATGGGTTGGATAGCTGTGTGCTCATCTACAATTTAGTATGCTTTTCTTATACAGCTATTCAGGTAGATGAAAACCAGAAATCACGTACCAGTAAAGTCACTGGTGAGAGGAAAATCCAGCACGCTTTGAAGTAGAGGCCTGGCTTGAACCCAAGCATCATTTGTATATCTCTGCAGAAATTCTTTATTCCTGAAAAAGTAAAAGAAGCTCATAAAAGGTAAATAGCGAAAGATTTTAGACCTTGTGTTATTAATCTGGAAAAAGGGAATTCGATTGTAACTATATATATAAGAGGCTAAACAGATGGTTATTGAAAAGAAAGAAAGAAAGAAAGATTGTTCCATGATGCAGTGTAACAACTGATCTTACCATATACTCTGGAGATTGCGAGACAGAATGTGATTACTAACACTAAAAGGCCAAATCCAGCACTGTAGTCGTCCAGCAACACCAACCAATACATTCCACCCTGAGGACATAGAGATCACATGTTCAGAAACACTACTGACCATACGTAAGTATGCTTAAATGGCAAATGTCCTTACAATCCCTTTAACCCTTTTAATGCCAAAGGGGTACGGAATGCATTGCTTTGTCACTCAAAGTGTTAAGTGTGATCTGACAGGACTTACATCTCAGGCTCCCCTAGACATATCAGGCTCCCCTTATCCCCACCCATAGCCACAACCCATCATTCAATTGATCTTGCTTGCAAACCAAACACACATAGAAGACCTTTTAAGTGAAGGATTTCTTTTTCATTAATAGAATCTCGGCTCTGCTGCAGAGCCTCTGACGGTCCTGGGACCGGATTTCCCTGCTGTCAGCTAGAAAGCTGACATCAGGCAGGGACGAACTTTGTAAGCGGTTATCTCTCAAACCATAAAGGTTTGAGAGATGCCACTGGGCGCATTTTTGTTCTTTTTTTTAAGGGATACAAAATAGGGATTAGTCATTTTGAAGTATTACTATCCCTTTAAGAGATTAAAATCTGTCATAACATTGTGTTGCAGTGCAACAATACTCAGTTGTCAAAATGTTTACAATCAAATAAATAAGAGCTCATTTAAATTGGCAACATTATCACAGCAAAGTTAAAAATAGAACATATTGCCTTTAATCATACTGTTAACATGAGAAATTATATACTACGTAGCATTTAGCTGCATGCTACAACTTCTCTATGTTCAATGCACAATTTACAGCACTGGTGATCCACAGTGTGGCCTAGAACCCTAAAGCATTACAGTAATATATAAACTTGCTAGTAACCGGACATTTGGTGCCAGCTGAACTGAACTGGCATAGTTGGTTTGGCCACCAATGTGGCACACCTGAGGTAAACTCACAGTTCAGTTACCATCTTCCTACTCTCCCAAATGGGAAATCTGGCTCTTGAAAGGACATATGGGGGTTATTCACTTAGGTGTGATAAAGAGGTGATGAAGTGGATATGACTTCCCCAGTGATATCAATTCTCCAGTTCCCATGTTATTCTATGGAGCCTATGCACTAAGATTTCTTCAAGTTTGGAGATCTTAGTACATAGGCTCTATAGAATACATAATCACTGGAGAAATCATCTCTGCTTTATCACCTGTTTATCACTGCTTAGTGAATCTCCCCCAAGATTCTGCAAGCTTTTATGGAGTAATTTTGAAGTAATACTATCCCTTTAATATAGCTAAGGATGTATTCAAGAAGCTGAATATTAGCAGTTTTGGAACAAACCATCTGTATCATAGGGGGACAAATGAAAATTCCTATTGATTTAGAACTGACTCTTTTAACCCCTTGAATGATAGAGTGGTTTCCACCTCTCTAGCATTCACTGGATTAAAATCCCCATTTAAATCAATCAGAATTTTGGGAATCAGCATTTGTCTCCTAAGGAGCAGTTGGTTTGCTCCAGATGTACTTATCTCTATCGTCCTAAAAACTAGAGACCAGACCAGGGGGTTTATATCTGAATGATGAAGAGTTAACTAAACAGTCCATATTTTGTTCTATGATACAATAACTCACATCTGTTGTCAGGATTAACCCCAGCAGGAATAAAACAATGCAGATAATAGCAGAGAAGAAAGCCTTCTTTGGTCGCAGGTAGTAGGGGAACTCGTCTGTGATGGCTGTAACAATGGTTTCCATGAATGCAAACTGCAGGTGGAAAATATAATCACAAGGATAACTATACACTAACTTTATTATTGGCTTCTGCTATTGTTATATACTAACAAGCCCTTACCTGACTATCCAAGCCAAGGGTCAAAAGCATGAAGAAGAAGAGGAAGGACCAGAAGGGAGAAAGAGGAAGCATGGTCATAGCTTGCGGATAGACAACAAAAGCCAGTCCAGGACCTACAATAGATATAATACATGTAGCACACTCTAGGCATTTAAATCACACAGGTCTTAGTAGATAAAGAGATGAATATCTCAGTGGGAAATTAAATCATCCGATATGATTAAATAGACGTGTTTTTCACACCAGTTCTGCTACAGCTGAATTTGTTTTGCACCTGAGAACACTACTAGGTCTGCAGAAATCAATTCATCACATTGCACAAAGGGTTAACCCTTTCAGTACCAGAGGGGTACAAAACATATTTCAGAGCAATGCGTTGCGTACCCCTCTGGCACAGAAAGGGTTAAGGCAACCAATTGCATTTAACCCTTTTGATGCAAAATACATCTTTAACATATTTCTTTACAATACACTGGAGAATTATCTAGCAACCAAGTGGTTTAACATTTTGAGGGCCAGAGAGGCATGCAACGCATTAGCAATCAAAGGGTTAATGTAGAGTTATATCTCTTAACAGAAGGTCTTCCCTAGGTTGGAGACCATCATTCTACAGGCAGGTGTATCTTTATAATTACTGTGTGTAACAGAAGGACTTACCTAGGTAGGAGTCCATCATTCTACAGTCAGGTATATCTATATAATTACTGTGTGTAACAGGACTTACCTAGGTAGGAGTCCATCATTCTACAGTCAGGTATATCTATATAATTACTGTGTATGACAGAAGGACTTACCTAGGTAGGAGTACATCATACAGCAGTCAGGTGTTTCTATATAATTACTGTGTGTGACAGAAGGACTTACCTAGGTAGGACTACATCATACAGCAGTCAGGTATCATCATCATCCTATATAATAATTCGCTAAGTTGTGTGTAACGCCCGACATGCGCAGTAGACACTGCTGCGCGTGCGGCAGTCATGCGCAGTACAGACTGGCCGCGCCGCGGCTGATACAGAGCTGGGCGCTCAGAAGGAGCGTCCAGCTCTGTATCAGCAGTGGCGCGGGCAGTCTCTACTGCGCGTGACTGCCCCGCGACCGGCTGCCAGAGGCACTGTGGCCCGTGTAACGGGCTGTTCAACTAGTATATAATAATTCGCTAAAATGTGTGTAACACCGTAGCCATGCACAGTAGAGACTGCTGCACGTGCTGCAGTCATGCACAGTAGAGACTGCCCGCGCAGCGGGCTGAGCGTCCAGCTCTGTATCAGCCGCGGCGCGGGCAGTCTCTACTGCGCACGACTGCACCGTGACCAGCTGGCAGTGGCACTGTGGCCCGTGTAACGGGCTCTTCAACTAGTATCTATATAATTACTGTGTATGACAGAAGGACTTACCTATGTAGGAGTACATCATACAGCAGTCAGGTGTATCTATATAATTACTGTGTGTGACAGAAGGACTTACCTATGTAAGAGTACATCATACAGCAGTCAGGTGTATCTATATAATTACTGTGTGTGACAGAAGGACTTACCTATGTAAGAGTACATCATACAGCAGTCAGGTATATCTATATAATTACTGTGTGTGACAGAAGGACTTACCAAGGTAGGAGACCATCAATCTACAGTCAGGTGTATCTATATAATTACTGTGTGTGACAGAAAGACTTACCTAGGTAGGAGACCATCATTCTACAGTCAGGTGTTTCTATATAATTACTTTGTGTAACAGAATGACTTACCTAGGTTGAAGTACATCATACAGCAATCAGGTATCCTATATAATAATTCGCTAAGAATGTGTTTGTCAGAAGCCGTCATGTGCAGTAGAGACAGCTGCACGCTCTGCAGTCATGCACAGTACAGACTGCCCGCATAGAGACAACTATGGTCTGAATTCGGAGAGCCCCGCTCCGCATCAGCCGCGGCGCGGCCGGTCTCTACTGTGCATGACTGCACCACAGGTGTTTCTGGGTGGCATTGTGGCCTGTGTACACAGGATCTTCAACTAGTATCTATATAATTACTGTGTTTGACAGAAGGACTTACCTAGGTAGGAGTCCATCATACAGCAGAGTATGGCAGAAGGACTTACCTAGGTAGAAGTACATCATACAGCAGTCAAGTACATTTATATAATTACTGGGTGTGACAGAAGGACTTACCAAGGTAGGAGACCATCAATTTACAGTCAGGTGTTTCTATATAATTACTGGGTGTAACAGAAGGACTTACCTAGGTAGGAGTCCATCATACAACAGTCAGGTATAAATATATAATTACTGTGTGTAACAAAAGGACTTACCTAGGTAGGAGTTCATCATTCTACAGTCAGGATTACTGAAATATTGTTTCCTAGGTTGACTAGCTATTCTCTTTAAATTCTAAGATCTTTACAGATCAAAAATGCACTCATACACTTGAGGAATTATGTACAAGGGCAGATAATTGTACTAACTGTTTGAGTGCCAGAATATATCCAATGTATTGTGTTCATCCTTGGAACCCTCAGGGTTTGACCCTGAGACTCAGGGCTTTGATCCAAATCCCAGTGTCCCAGTGTAAAATGCTGAATTCTCAGGGCGAGAGCATCCTGTGTTAACTACTATCTCTTCTGCACCAAATAACTGCTTATTTAGTACATAAATTGCTGCCATTTTTGTCAGAAAGATAGAGGGATACATCCTGATTAGTGATGATCGAGCACCCCGATGCTCGGGTGTTCGGGTGCTCTGGCCGAGCGCCCCCGGAGGCTCGAGTGCTCGGCCGAGCACCCGAGCCCCATTGAAGTCAATGGGAGGACTCGAGCATTACACCAGGCACCCCCTGCTCTGATGAGGGGAGGGTGCCTGGTTCATAGGAAAAGGTCAGAAAATGATGGAAACACCACAGAAATGGTTCAGGGACAGCATAGGGAGGATGTCTGGATGCATCTTGGACTCCAACGTCGCTGCTGGGAACGATGTTTCGCCCGTAGTACGCCATTTTTACAGACTGACCGTAAAACACACAAAAAGGAAGATAAAAACTAATCTGCGGCTAGGCACACTAAACAATATGTGACGCTAATCTGCGGCTAGGCACACTAAACAATATGTGACGCTAATCTGCGGCTAGGCACACTAAACAATATGTGACGTTAATCTGCGGCTAGGCACACTAAACAGAATGTGACGCTAATCTGCGGCTAGGCACATGAAACAGAATGTGACGCTAATCTGCGGCTAGGCACAGTGAACGGAATATGTGACGTTAATTTGTGAATTTGCACACTAAACAGAATGTGACAATAATCTATGGCTAGGCACACGTTTAAAATGGCCCTTTTTGTCGCTGCGTTGTAAAATAATTGGCCCTGTGCACCTAACAGAATATGTCAGCTTGTCACTGCACTGTGAAATATTTGTCCCTGTGCACCTAGTACAATGTCACCTTAGAACATGTCCCCCCCCACAAAAAAATGAAATTCTGCCACCCCCAAAAAAAATTAAATGCTGCCCCCACACACAACAGTCCTAAAAAGGACTTTTGGGTCTTGAAAGAGTTTCAACAATTTTATTCTCCCTACACTGACTTCCTGTGCATCTAGTATTATATGTCACCTTACTAATATCCCCCCCACAAAAAAAAAGGAAATTGTGCCCCCCCAAACAAAATATAAATGCTGCCCCCACACACAACAGTCCTAAAAAGGACTTTTGGGTCTTGAAAGAGTTCCAACAATTTTATTCTCCCTACACTGACTTTCCCTGCCTGAGCGCATCTCTCCCTGGCTAAGAATGAGCCGAACTCGCGCGTCGGGTGGGTTCTGGCCAGCCAATCAGTGTAATGCCAGCAGCCAACATGGCTGCTGGCATTACACTGATGTCAGAGCCTCCCCGCACGTTTATTGGCTGTGCAGCAGCCGCGAAACGTGCGGGGAGGAGACCCGAACATGGCGGGCGAGCACATGCGGTACTCGTACGAGTACCGCCATGTGCCGAGCAGAGCGATGCTCGAGCCGAACCGAGCTTCGGCCGAGCATGCTCGCTCATCACTAATCCTGATTCTCTGCGCTTGGGTAAATTCTGACAAAAAAGTGAATAATCACTAGCAAAAGTAGGCCTATAATGTATTAAAACACACAAATAACTTCTTTATATATGGCCTACTGTCTGATACTCCCTCCAGAACTACTGCAATTTTGTCCCTCGCTCTTCTAATAGTGATTTTAGACTCCATTTGTTCGGCAAGTATCAATACACTCAACAGACTGTTCATACACCAAGATCACTCTCAGATATATCCAGTTCATAATTGTATATCTATACAGACTTATGTTTATTTTCTCTGTAGTGCATCATTTTACACAATGAGTGTTTATTCTCTTGTATTTTATCTTTATTGACTCAATAAAGTATTTTAAAACTGGAAAAAAACACAAATAATAAGCACAATGTGCATATGTAAGTTGGAAACCCTCAACGCGTTTCTCAGCTAATAAATGCACTGAGAATTTCCAGTTTACATATGCAGAATATGCTTTTATTCAAGCTTTTTAATAAATTATTGAGCTTCTAATTTTGCTGGTGAATATTCACCTTTTTTGTCAGAGTTTACCCAAGTGGAAGTGAGGTGATAGCTCATACATACATACAGTGGTCTTCAAGATAGCTCCCACAAGCCTTCTGACCACAGTGCCTCATTAACACGCCAGTCATACAGAAATGGTGAGCATAATATTTCTTTTTAAATTATCTTTGGCTTTGATTAACACACCTTGTGTATATATTTTATTTTTGCTTTACCTGCAAGGTGAGGTAAGGATCCTTTTCTAACCTCTCTGCAGATCTACAATGATTACTACAGGGCTACAATTGGTCCAATGTATCTCTGTTCAGCTTTAACACTTTGAGTGGCAGGGGCAATGCAATGCTCACTCCACCAGCAGTCAGTACATCTGGGAAGCTTTTTGTTGCAAGCCTCCAGATGTCCACTAAGGTATGGGAGTGCGAGTGTCCAAATGACACGATTTGCATTAAAAAAGTAGATGGGCTTAATCAGAGGAGGCGGGATTGGGAAGAGAGGAAGTGGGTTTTGTCATAAAAATGGGCATACCGTTGGGTGAATGAGATAGAGAGCAACCAGAGTGGGTAGAGAAATGGGTGGGGTTGCAAGGGAACACAAATATCTTGCCTGAACTGTACATCTGCTGGTCTTTTGGTTAACATGACATATAGCCCGTTTTTAATGCAGTTTTCAAATATTCAAACTTGAATTAAGGTGAAAGTTCCACTTAAAAAAAACGGAATCTCAGGGTCATATCTGGAGTTCCCAAGTATGGCACTCAATGGGTTAACAGGGTGATCTGGCAACCCTACTTGTAAGACAAAACAATTTAAATTAAAACCAGCTATTTTTCATAAATAAAACATCTAGTGCAATATGTCTGCAACTGTTCTGCTGCCAATAGACTGATTAATGACCTCTGATTTTTCTCAGTCACCACATCATTGAGCGGGACCAGCCTTCTATGCCAAACTGGCACACCATTTGGCACATAGTTCCAAGAGCTATGTGTCAAATAATGAATTTATATATTTATTGTAAGTATACATTCACATGCATATCATAAATGAAGTATATCATCTAGTTCAGGGGTATGCAAATTATATATACATTGAAGAACCCTTTTATTTCAAATGAAATCCCTGGGTAACTCTAACAATCAAATCCTTTAACCTCTTGGATGTTACAGATATACCAGCCAACTGTCCCGATTTATGCGGGACAGTCTAGATTTTAGGGACCAAACCCACTGTCCCACCTGCACTGAAGTATGTCCAGCTTTCCTGGACTGTTCCCGTTTAAGTTTTGCCTGTACTACACAAGTACCGCTCCAGCAGCCTACAGATACCATGCTCATCATGTGAGCCACTCTGTTGAGCACTGGGCATGCGTTTCACATTTGAGAAATGCGTACGCATCTAGTGTTCGCACCATACTCTACCTTCTGAGCAAGTCCTGAGTGGCTGTGCACTGCAGCAGCAACTGACGTGCCTGAGCCTCAAAATGCAAGTTGGGTAAACAACTGTGGTCAAACAGCCTAATTAATAGCAAGCATCTCGCCAAGTGATCTTCATCCTGTGATAGGTACAATTTTACTACTAGTAGTGACAGTCTTGAATGTCTCACTCACTGTGTCTCTCGCGGCAGCGCCTGATTCATCATTGCATGGGGGCTGTATGTCATGCCTGTTCACGCTGACGCGGTGCTTCAGAAATGGGGACATTCTGACGAGCACACACTGCTGCCTCAGTCATTCCTGCCTGGCCTTGGCGACATGGAGGCAGCAGGCCAGGAGAACAAGGATGATAGCTGTGAGATTTTTAATTAAATTTATAGTTTATTGCTGAGTGCACACTGTGGCTTGACTGCTGAGGCTGCTGGGAAGCCTGGTCTGTCTCAAAGCTTCCAATGATATTAAGAATATTACGTATTATCAATGTCTGCCACAGCAGAAAGCTAGCCAGCCAGGCCAGCTGAACTGCCGCCTGGCTGTACAATGTAGTATTGCTAAATGATACCAGTAGTTTTGGCACAGAGAAAGTTTGCTGAAGTATAGTTGCTGAAAACGCAGAGGCTGGCTGCCCACTCCTGATGTGATAGAAAGCAGACATGTTTCAGTCAGTTAACCCTTTGAGGGGCAGAGGGGTGTTCAGCAATGCACAACCTCTGGCCCTCAAGAGGTTAACAATTTTGCTGCTAAGGAAAATAGTCTTATGTATAAAATCACACATCCTAAGTGTCATTTTTGCGAGACACATTGCCTCTGGGACCCATATTCATGTCTCTCTTGCCTAACTTGGGGTCCCTCTTTTGGAGGGGCAGTCACTCTTTGAGACCAACATCCCTATTCTTTATAGTAAATCAGACTGTGTGGTGTTTTAATATATCACATTGTTCCACAGCAATAAAACTCACATTAATGGTTATTTAAACTCCAGTAAATGTGTTTATACATTAGGCTGTTTAAATAAAATACTATTTCTTCTGTGTCTCCTATCACGGCGATGAGAACAACAGGGGTTTGTCCCTCCCTCCAGCTGGCGCCAGACCAATGAAATTCATTTAAAAACGGGTCTCCCCGCTGACGAGTTAGTCTATTTTAGTATTTATTTTGCCCATCAGCTGTGCTCATGGCTACTCCTAAACCAACAGCAGCTACTTCTAAAGAAAAACTTTCGGAGAATAAGGAGGAGAAGGTCCATTAGCCTAAATCTTGTTTAAATTGTGATGGTAAATTATCCAGTTCCGAAACCTCTAAAATATACCAAGATTGTCTCCAAAAAGCAGCAAGTCAGGTAATTCCCAATCAGTTCCAGGATTTTCTGTCATGGATGAGATCATCCATGAAGAAAACCTTTTCAGGTATGCAACAAGCCCAGCCAGAAAAAGAGACAAAGAGTGGAGGATCCAGAAGAGGGTACATCCAGCAGATTACTGGACATATATTCAGAGAGTATGCAATAGGCAGGTGTCAAGTCCTGGGAAAAAAAGTGTGGGAACTCACCCAAGATTCCCCCCTGCTCAAAATAAATAAGTATGGCTCACGTCAAGTGTTTCTCTCTATATACGTTTGTGTGTGTGTGTATCATTGCATGTATGAGTATGTTTATCTCACTCTATGTATATCAGTGTATGCGTGTGGGAGTTTCTGTGTCTGTTTATGTCTGTTGCATGTGTCTTTGTCTCTATCACTGTTGCATGCATGCACACACATTTCCCCCATCATCTCCACATTGCCCTCACATTACCCCCTATCATTTCCATATTGCCCTCACATTTTCCCCCATCAGCTCCAATTTGCCCCATCATCTCCACATTGCTCTCATATTTCCCCCCATCAGCTCCATTTTGCCTCCACCAGCTCCGCTTTGCCCCATCAGCTCCACTTTGCCCCCTATCGGCTTCAACTTTCCCCCACCAGCTCCAACTTGCCCCCCACCAGCTCCACTTTGCCTCCATCAGCTCCACTTTGCCCCCATCAGCTCCAACTTGCCCCCATCAGCTCCACTTTGCCCCCACCTGCTCCAACTTGCCCCCACCAGCTCCACTTTGCTCCCACCAGCTCCACTTTGCCCCCACCAGCTACATTTTGCCCCACCAGCTCCAACTTGTCCCATCAGCTCCAACTTGCCCCCATCAGCTCCACTTTGCCCCCATCAGCTCCACTTTGCCACCACCAGCTCCACTTTTCCCCCATCAGCTCCAACTTGCCCCCATCAGCTCCACTTTGCCCGCCATCAGCTCCAAATTGGCCCCATCAGCTCCAACTTGCCCCCTGTGATTGTTTCCTACCTCTATGGTGGTACAGCGGCCTGGCAGGAGAGGTCTGTGCCTCCTTTGGCACAGACCTGTAGCTGCTGGAGTTCCTGCATGGTCTTCTTTTCAGTAATGCAGAGCGACATGGGAGATGATGTAATCTCCCAGCACTCTCTGCATTACTAAAGAGCCGACAGCGACTAGGGAGCTCACTGAGTTGCGGTGCCGGGTGGGGGAGTCCTACTAGCGGGAACGGCATTCTTGCTCTGAAAAATGTACAAGAACGCCGTTCCCATGCGTTCCTGCAGGACTCGAATCCTGCTAAGAGGTATTGTTACCATATTCCTTGCAAGAAGAAGGGGAAATTTCTGAGGACAAAGAATCCTTCAATATAGATAAAGTGGATACGTTATTGAACAATATGAGGAAAACTCTTGGCCTAGTGGAAGAACATAAAGAACAAGACATTCTGGATACAGCCTTTCTTGGCAACAAGAAATCTTCACCTGTTTTTCCGGTTCATCATGCGGTCACAGACCTCGTAAAGTCAGAATGGAGCAAGACTGATAAAAGGGTATCCACCTCAAAGAGATTTCAAAAGATGAAGACACAGCCAACTGGTTATCACCTCCTAAGACTGATGTTCAATAGCCCAACTATCTAGAAGAACAACCTTGCCCATGGAAGACGTTTCATCACTCAAAGGATGCCATGGATCGTTGAATAGATAGCACTTTAAAGAAACAGTTTGTTTTCATGGGGCAAACATTAAAAATAGCAACAATGCCAACCTGCATCTCACGAACCATCCAAATCTGGCTAACCGAACTAGAGGAAAAAATGTAAAACTCTGTGCCAAGATCAAAATTAATCAAGGAGGTGGCTTTTATTAAAGAAGCAGTAGGTTTCTCATGTGATGCCTCCATGGATGCCATTAAACTAACTGCTAGATCATCATCGCTGTCAATGACCTCGCGCATGCATTATGTTTAAGATCTTGGGGAGCTGACATTCATCGAAAACAAAGCTAATATCATTGCCTTTCTTAGGTTCCATGCTATTCAAGGAGCAGCTAGAAGATCTTATTAAAAAGGTTTCAGGAGGGAAAAGTAATTTTCTACGTCAAGACAGAAGAAATAGGTAATCGCCGATTAGACCATCTTTTAAACCAAGAAAACAACCTGTTTATGACAACAGAAGGTTTAAACAAAACAAGTCCTATGACCAAAGGAGACAAACATCCTCCCAGGGGTTCAGACCGGCCTTCAGGAAGGAGGGGTTTCAGAGAAACCAAACAAAAAAAGAGCCACAATGAAGGTCAGCGGGCCCTGCCTCAAGGTCCAGTGGGGGGAGGCGCCAACTATTTTTGCCCCACTGGAAGCAAAACACCTCAGACAAATGGGCAGGCCATTGGGCAAAAAGATCAGTACAAGGAATATGAACAGAACTAGAGAAAAGGCTCCACATAAATGTGCTGGAATTGAAGGCAATATTTCACTGTCTAAAGAGACTCGAGACACATCTGAAAGGCAAATCAGTAAGGATTCAATCAGACAACATAGTAGCTGTCAGGTATATCCGGAACCAAGGGGGAATAGGGAGCCCATTACTCACCAAGGAAGCAGGAAGAATTATGAGATGGGCAGAATTAAATCTGACACAGCTATCATCATCTTACATACCAGGAGTCAGAAACATCTCAGCAGACTTCCTCAGCAGGAACACCATAGACCACGCGGAGTGGTCGTTGAACAAGGAGGTCTTCATGAAGATAGCCAGAAGATGGGGAAAACCATCGGTAGACCTGATGGCATCGTACAAAAATGCAAAATGCAGGCTGTTTCTGTCACGCAGGAACCACCCATTAGTGATGGCAGTGGATGCAATGTCGGTCACATGGGACTTCAATCTGGCATACATCTTCCACCCAGTACCTATGATCCCACTAGTTTTGAGGAAGATAAGAAAAGACAGGGCCAACGCAATTATGATTGTGCCAGATTGGCCAAGAAGAATCTAGTATTCGGATCTGAAAAATTTGTCAATAGACTCCCCATGACCTCACAGAGGACCTCCTACAACAGGGGCTCATTCTTCACCAGAATCCAAGCTTCTTCAAACTGACATCCTGGAGACTGAGAGGGTATCCCTAAAATTAAAAGGTTTATGAGAATCAGTCATAAACACCATCATTTCTGGGAGAAAAACATCCACATCAAAAATCTATTATAGGATATGGAGAATCTTCAGGAACTGGTATCTCAGAAAGGGGCTCGACAGAATGTCAGTCTTCGCACCAAAAATATTAGAATTTCTACAAGAAGGTTACGATAAAGGCCTCAGGCCCACTTTCTTGAAAGTACAACTTTCAGCAATCTCTGCTATCGTAGCGGAACAATTTGCAGAGAAGGACGTGGTAAGAAGGTACCTTAAAGCAATAGGAAAAACTAGACCAAGGCTAAGAAGCATAGTGCCTCCTTGGGATCTGAACATTGTTTTGAAACAACTAGCTGCCTCCGCAAAATTTGAACCGCTGGATCAAATCCCCATTAAAAACCTTACCATAAAGGTTGTTTTCTTAACAGCCATTACATCTGCCAGAAAGGTAAGAGACCAGCAAGCTTTGTCCTCTAAATCACTTTATCTGGTATTGCTTCAGGATAAAGTTGTGTTAAGAACCCACCCTGGTTTCAAAACAAAGGTATCAGATTTTCATCTCAACCAAGATATTGCATTGCCTTCAAGATATTGCATTGCCTTCTTTCCGTTCTGACCCAAATAATGAAAAAGACCGGCTTCTACATAATCTAGACTTATTGATAAACATCTCTGCATACCTTTAAAGAACTGAGGGGTTCAGGAAAGCAAACTCCCTGTTTGTTCACCACCAGGGAAGGTTTAAGGGAACGGCAGCCTCCAAGTCTTCATTAGCCAGGTGGATTGTGGACTGCATAAGAACTGCTTATTTAGAGGCGGGAAAACTACCGGCTGGATGTACATGCTTCGGTAGATGTGAAATTTGGGACGAAAGTGCTGCAAGCAGCCACCAGCAGCTGATAGGTAAGAATATCTGAAATGTTGCTCTTAGTCATCATGCTCCTATGTATTATTTTTCTGGGAAATCTCCTTATTAGTGTTGAGCGAGCACCCCGATGCTCGGGTGCTCGGGTGCTCTGACCGAGCACCCCCTGAGGCTCGAGTGCTCGGCCGAGCACCCGAGCCCCATTGACTTCAATGGGGCGACACGAGCATTACACCAGGCACCCCCTGCTCTGATGAGGGGAGGGTGCCTGGTCAATGCCCCCCTTCATCTCCGCTATGCCCCCTTCATCTCTGTATGCCCCCTTCATCTCCGCAATGTCCCCCTTCATCTCCGCAATGTCCCCCTTCATCTCCGCTATGCCCCTCTTCCACAATGTCCCCCTTCATCTCCGCTATGCCCCTCTTCCACAATGTCCCCCTTCATCTCCTCTATGCCATAGAGAAGATGAAGGGGGACATTGTGGAAGAGGGGCATAGCGGAGATGAAGGGGGACATTGTGGAAGAGGGGCATAGCGGAGATGAAGGGGGACATTGTGGAAGAGGGGCATAGCGGAGATGAAGGGGGACATTGTGGAAGAGGGGCATAGAGTCTATGCCCCTCTTCCACAATGTCCCCCTTCATCTCCGCAATGCCCCCTTCATCTCCGCAATGCCCCCGTACCTCCAGTCCCTGGTGGTCCAGCGGAGCGTCTTCTGATCTGTGCCTCTTCCGGCACAGATCCCCGCCACCCGAACATGGCGGGAGAGCACATGGCGGTACTCGACGAGTACCGCCATGTGCCGAGCAGAGCGATGCTCGAGCCGATCCGAGCATCGGCCGAGCACGCTCGCTCAACACTACTCCTTATAGGACAATATGGGTATATTAGACCAACTAATATTAAATCCCACCTGAACTGGGTACTGCTCTGGTATATCTCATGTTGTTCTTATTGCCGTGGTAGGGGACACATAAGAAAGGGTGAAATTTACTTACCGATATTTCCTTTTCTTATGTGTCCCCCCACGGCGCTCACACCCTTGTATAACCTCTCTATATTATATTTTACAGCTTTGACAAAAATAGACTGACTCGTCAGCGAGGAGACCCGTTTTTAAACTAATTTCATTGGTCCTGCGCCAGCTGGAGGGAGGGACAAACCCATGTTGTTCTTATCGCCGTGGGGGAACACAGAAGAAAAGGAAATATCGGTAAGTAAATTTCACACTTTTCTTGCTGTAAGTCACTTATTTAGTTACACAAAGAGATGTCAATACGTCATGAAATAGCCTATAAATTCCCAGTAATGCCCCGCCCACCAGACACACCCCTAGCGATGCCGCCTTAAACAAAAATGTCCCTCTTTGGCCATTTCAAATGTTGGGAGGTATGTATCTCTATCCAAGTATTTTCTGGGGCCCTTTACCAATAATGCTCTCCTTGAGTAGTGACTAGGCCCTATTTGACCCTGGAGCAGATGAGGCCCACTTTGATGTTTGATTCTGTCATAAGTGCACAATCTGTACCCCCTGTAGTTATGTCCTTGCTGATACCCCAACACTGTACTACTCTCAACTGGTAGCCACATAACCAAACATATGCTGTCTGACAACCCAGCCTTCTTCCACTGCCCACTGGTTGCGGCAGAATCACACATATACTGTCTGGCACACCAGCCTTGTCCCATTGGTAGTCACAAAACCAAACATATGCCCCGGGGGGTTAACTAGATTCATGTACAGTGACCCCAATCCCATCCTTTCCCCCCTTTCCTTGGTCTCCCCTCCCCATGCCCCATTTGAGTGAGTTCCCAGCTTCTCAATCCCAATACTCAAGTGCCCGTGACAGCAGATTTTCTGTTTTTTCTTTCATTCTTATTAGTCCTCTGATCTCAGACAGGAAATTCCTAAAAACCTGCGCTACTTGAGCACTGTGGTTGAGAAACTCTAGCTTAGTTAATCTCACTGGGGCTTCTGCTGATATTCAAGTTACATTTTTTAAAATTATTTTATTCATTATATTATTTATGAAAACTTTAAGGATCTGAGTCTGCTGAAGTCGAAACCTCCTTTCTTCCACTTTCAAGGGGTGTCCCCTGGCTGTTTGATCAGGCCTTGGAATGAACAGCTCACCAGAGACATCCTTGTATTGACCTCTCTTATGCCTGTACATTGTGATAAGATCTTCTTTTAGTCATCTTTTCAAATAATTGGAATATATGCATTTTACTGTGCTAATTCATTCTATGCAAGTCTGTTTGCAAGAAAAACTTTTACTTGGCAAATAATAAGGGTTTCACAATGCCTTGGAGATCTCTCGAGCATTCAAGAGTTTAAAAGTCCCAATTAAAGCAATGTGAAGTTTTATTTGTCCCCTGTTGCAGGGGAGCATTGTTCTATCGGGATAGGGCATCCCCTGTGGGTCAAGTAATCATAGACCGGCTGGCAAGATCAGAGGATCTCTCCTGCCCAGCCCACAATCTCTGATGTGTGAAGTACTGGGAGGTCTGAGCACTCTCTAGAACAGACTTCCAGATCAGTGGAGTCCTTGTGTGGACTTCTAATATTGGACGCAGAAATATGATGTCATATCCTGGCGGAAACCACAAGGGAGAGCTGATATGGAGGTCTGTGCTGGCAGCTGTACAGACCTCTTTCTCCCCACAATGGACCAACAAGGAAAAGGTAGGCGAAAGAGGAGTTGAGAGTTGCCAGGGATATGTGTGTTGGATACCTCTCTGGCAATCAAAGGGTTAAACAAAATCCCCTGGGCTGGAATTCCACTACAGTCCACCCTTGCCCTATTGTGTAGTTGGTTTGCTCCAACATTATTGTAGTTCTGCTAGTACAATCAGCCTCTGTAGCTCTAAAATGAAGACTTTCCTTGCATTTAGTATAGGAAGCTTTTACTGAAGACTACCAATATGTAAACTTATTTATGGGCGATGCTAATTTTAACCCATTGAATGCTAGCCATGCATTGGAGAGGTCCAGCATCCAAGGTGCAAAAATGACCATCATCCATAAATGATTTGCAATGTATTGATGACATCTATAGCATCGAAGGGAGATAACAATAACTGATTCTGAAGCCAAGACAGCCTCCCACTGCCACATCTGGTGGTCGTTAGGGGGTAGAGGAAAGGTATAGAGGAAAGGGACAGCCTAAAATGTTCACAGACTGTCCTATTGTCCTCTCCGGTATCCTTTTAAAATGTCGCACACAGATCACGCGTGTCAAAATGTCACATTTCTTTTATCACCTTGCACACATTGTCGCCTTCAATATGTCGCCTGCGTCAAAATGTCGCTCACATGTTCAGTATGACGCACATCTTTATGTAGAACACACATACCTCCCAAGTGTCCCTCTTTAGGAGGGACAGTCCCTCTTTTGGACCCAAATCCCTCTGTCCCTCTTTCTCACCCCGATGTCCATCTTTTTAGGAAATCAGATTGTGAAGTGTGTATATAAGTGTATCATACTGCTCTACAGCAATAAAACTCACATTATTGTTTGTTTAAACATCAGGATATGTGTTTATAAATTAGTGTGTATAAATAAAATACTTTGGTCTTGTTATAATTCATTTATTAAGTTACACAAGGAGGTGTCAGTAGGTCATGAAATAGCCTAAAAATTCTCGGTAATGCCCTGCCTACCAGCCACTCCCACAGCAAAACCCCCTAATACACAAGTGTCCCTCTTTCTCAGTTTAAAATGTTGGAGTTATGCACACATATTAAGAGCGCACATCTTTATGTTGGATACCAGTAAGGTTCAATTGGATAGACAGACCTGGATGAAGAAATAATAGAAATAAAGCACTGATTGATTTTGATCTCTGGAACTGTTTCCATTCTGCTTTACATGAGTTACCAAAAACCAATAACTCAGTAGAAGGGGGAAATAAAGGATTCAACAATCTCGTATTATTTGGAACTTTATTATTGGATTAAAAAGGGAACAAAGTCTGACGGAATTAAAACTGGAACAATGTGCTTCTGGACATGAGCCATGAGTAAAAAATTGTATAGGGAAAATGCCAGAAAATTAAAAGTAATTATTGAAAACTATTCCAGCACACCATTGTCTGAATACCTTAGAGCTGTGGCACATAATTTGCATTCCACTAAATAGACTTCATATCGTACATTGTTTCTTAACCCTTTGAGTGCCAGAGGGGTACGCGACACATTGTTTTGCAATGCGTTGCGTACCCCTCTGGCACTCAAAGGGTTAAGCTCACAGCTTTTGTTTGTGTTTTGTTAAAACCTGTAACAAATGTTCAAAATAAAAAAAGTTCAAACCTTTTGTTGTTATTTAATTTTTTACTAAATGTTTGGTTAATTTGTCATACATATTCTTTTTTTGTCATGTATCCCTTTCATTTCTTATGCTGTCTTAAATTATGTTTTTTTTAAATAAGGAATGTTAAAACTTCAAACCTTTTATTGTTATTTAATTTTTTACTATATATTTAATCTGTAATCTTTTCTCAACTGTGCCAGCGTCAACTAGCGAATGTACATATGAACGACACTGATGCGCTCAAGATAATAAACAACACTTATTTGAGCGTGCAACATTATGAAGATGTGGTAAATATGCATGCATCATTCTTAACACGAGATATTGACGCTAGAGACATTTTTAATGTGACATTTTAAATGACGCCGAACACTCTGCGACATTTCGAAAGTGAACCGTCCTCTCCTTGGCTCAAGCAGTGTTAAACTGATGTTAGGCAGATGTATGGACTGAAAATCGATTCCAGTGCTTTTCTTGCATGGAATCAGTGAAAAAGTTCTGTGTACAGTGCTGCTAGTAGTATATAAGAGAAAAATATCTTATTATTATTATTAAGTATCACTAAACCTCCTTTAAAGGAGCAGTAAACTTTTTTTTATGAAAACACATTTTATAGAACGTTTCCTGCTGAATAAAACAAGGTCAATCCCATCGCTGTCAGATGTTTTATTCAAAATGTATAACAGTTCAAATAATCAGGAAGTGAATTTACTGTGTTTACCTGATAGTTCTGACAGGAAGTGCCCGTTTCTATCACATTCTATGGAGAACTGTATGTCTCTGACTTTTATGACTTTCCTCTCCATTAGAATCTAACAGGAAAACTAATTAGAATTTGACCACTAGAGGGCACTGCTAATGTAAAAAAACATGGGTTTAAACTGTAATAACTCTGGAAATATAAATCTCTCGGCAGTGGGAGTACCATTATTTTACTTAATAGGAAAATCCCTACAATATATATTTTTTCATAAAAAAAAGTTTACTGCTCCTTTAAACACAACCACGATTCTCTTCCACCAGAAGAGATTTATTGCTATAAATCTGAGAACAACCCCCTCCCCATATAGATACTGGGGACATTCCATATACTAATTGGTGCAGCAGGTTCTTTTTGTGTGGAATAAACCTTCCTTTACATATTCTGCAGTTTCATTTGTTGTAAAGTCAACATATTTATACGTTTTATTTTTAACCCTTTGAGTGCGATAGGGGTATTCAATGAATTTTGAAGTAATGTATTGGATACCCTTCTGGCACTCAAATGGTTAACCTTCACCTGTTTACTTTTTACATATTTATGTCTCTGACATTGAGCTCACTGAATTTTTTTTCCAGAGAGCTCTCTTTGAAAGCAAGGATGGTGGTACAATGTAACACTGCCTCTGCAGCCATGTGTGCTCTGTGTTCTATATTTAGTAAACTGGATACAAGTTTTTCTGCTGCAGCTATAGTGTTACATTGTATCACTAGCTCTGCATTCAAAGCCCCTGGCAGAAAGCTCCCAACAGTGATCCAGGGAGCTCACATAAAAGGAAAATTAAAGGTGAACATAAAAATATAATACAAAGCATAAACAATTTGACATTACATATTATATGCACTTAAAGGAATAGTAATACTTCGTTTTATCTTTATTTTATTTTTTAGGCATTAACAAAACATGAAGAACGGTATCTTGTATCTCTCAAACCTTCATCGTTTGAGAGATATTCACAAGCAAAGTTTCCCCTCCCGCCCCTTTTACCTAGTGTAAGCCATCTCTTCTCAGATGTGGAATCCAGTCCATAGACCAGACAGATAACAGCAGGGGACAATCTTCTTCCTATGAGAACAATGAGAACCCTGCCCCCTTGATAAGTTTTTCAGGTTTTTCCCTTATCTTAATTGAAGATTGTCCCTCTCTGCAGTCTACCTGGGCAACTCCCTTCTGATCTGGATGAGCAGTGTTACATCAGTAAAAGGGGCAGGAGGGTGATACATTGTCATTGAATTACTCTTGAACTACAAGTCTGACAGTATTGATATAACACTCTCCAAAGTCCAAATACTATGATGATGAATTAGAGCCACTTTTATTATGAAACATTACTATCCCTTTAAAGAATATGTAAAGTCTAAAATGAGGTTGATTGTCACTTTAATAACACCCATTTCTTCTCCAGAATATCAACAATCATGAAGAGTTATTTCCTGTATAGCAATACTGAAGAGTGCCATGTGGAACCCTAAATAATTAGAGCATAGGCAGTTCAATTTAATGAAAGGAAATGCAGAAGCTGCCAAGTATTCCGGCACCAATCCCAGTAGAAAGAAATCCTGGAAGAAGAGAACCATCTGGCTTGTAGAATATGTACAACAACAGACATCCCGTGTGGGAGGCTGGCAGTTACAGCACCAAAAGCTGATATTGTTCATCCAGTGTCTCTGGGCTATTGGGCATAATAGAGAGGTATACTGCACATGATGTACTAAGAAAATAGTACAATTCTGGAGCAAACCAACTGCCCCATAGGGAACAAATACAAATTCCCATTGATATAAAGTGATTTTTTTTAACCCTTTGAGTGCCAGGGCAGTGTGCAACATGTTACTCTGCAATGCATTGTGCTCCTTCTGGTACTCAGAATGTTAATCCCTTGGGGAGACCTCGCTAGCATTCTGTATCCAATTGAAATGTCGCCCTCTAGTAGGCGACCAACCAGATGCCGAGTTAAATATGTTGCCTGAATATGGATCGTGAAATCAGAATGCCCCCTGCATAAAAAGGGCGACATTCTGATGTAGCAGAACAGAATGTCGCCCGCTTCAAAAGGGCAGCCTGTCTTGAAGTGACATCACCGACTCATTTTTAGAATGTTAAATCTCGGCACATACTGCGTTAAATTTAAAAAAAAAGTAAAAAATGCATTACAGGTTAACTCTAAAGGAAGATTACGATGAGGAAAAATATATAGAGGTGAGAGTTCCCCTTTAAGTTCCTACATTCAAAAGAACATGGAGTAATTCTGGAGCAAATCAAGTACACAGTAGAGGACAAACATAAATTACCCTTGATTTAAATGGTGAATTCCAGAGAGGTGTCCAATGCATTGTTTCACAATGTGTTGGAGACCTCTCTAACATTCAAGGGGTTAAAAGCTCTATTTAAATAAAATTTAATTTGGGTAAATTGTAATTGTAGTCAGACCTTTGGTACCTGGACATGAAAACTGACTACAGTATATGCTTCATGCCGCCGTAAAATAGGCCTAAAGAGAGGGCCTATAGGAAGAAGAAAAAGAAAAGACTGTAAGGCTAAGGAGGGGGGTACTAAAGAGGCTGGGTAATCTGATACGCCCACTACCGGGCAGCCTGATAATGTGTATAAGAGGCGAACATTGGTCCTCCCACAAAGCCAGGCTAACCAATAGCCTTTCATTTGAAGTCGGACCTATGGTACCTGGACGTGAAAATGACTACAGTATATGCTCCATGCCGCCGTAAAATAGGCCTAAAGAGAGGGCAAAAGAATAACCAACTATACACAGATTATAACTACATCTTTATTTGTGTATGCTCATAGCCGTAATATGTACATGTTACAGAGCCAACAGACGGAAGTCCCGCCTAACTTCTAGTTAGGTTGCGGTACATAAGACATATAACTGGACGACCTCCAGCACCCCAGACTCTAAATAATATGCACCAGTATCCTATTCCTGGAGGCTGAGGTGGCTGTCCCTATCCTGAAATAGTGACCGGAAAACCCTTGGGGGTCCAACCCTAATCTAGTAATGATGGTTCTAATGTATTTGGTGAAAACAGGGGGGGCTAGTGGTTTAAAGCAGTAAGGAAGGAGGGGGCTATCTGGTGATTTCCCCTGTAGTGTGTTCATATAAGCATCCAAATATGTCATTGGGCACCATGCATTAAAGGTGGGATAAAAATATACCTTAGTAGGTGGCCCTACCTGGTTGGTTTTTGATTTACGCAGTGTAAGAATATAATGATCATCATATTTTAAGGTCTTCTATGCGTAAGTAACTTCCTGTAGCTCTGGCTGCCGTAACTTCCCCTGATCTCATAAAACCATAAAAGGCCAAAAAAATGGTTGCCAACAAGGTATTGTTAGTTCCCATAGAGAAAGGTCTAGAATTCAAAACTTGGCAATATGCCTGAATAATTTAACTGGGTGACAGGATAATGACTTATGATTGCAGTCTGAAATGAGGCAAAAATGTTGGATCCCCACTACATAGATTTTAATGGTAACGTAAGCCAGGTGCAAAGAAAAATGACAGAAAGGAATAAAAGCTAATAAGGTGCTAACAGTGAAATGTTGACAAGGCTTGTAAGTATCGATATAACTCTGCAATAACTTGCAGACTCTGTCATAACACTTCCGGGTATCAACAGCTAAGGCCTGGTTCATGAGTGCTTGAGCTCCCTGGATGTGATGACCTAGTCCATCATCATGGACTTGATATGTGGCGCCTGTGTAGGTAGAGAGTCTGCTGTACGATGAAGATGATGAAAAGCCTGGAAATTTAAACTGGAGAATTCATTAGCTTGGTTATTAAACCTACCTGGTAGGTAAACACATTCATAAAAGAACTTATGATATAAGGATACCCAAGTAAACTTCCTTATGAATGGCATAATAGTAGGTGATGAAGATCTCCCTTTGTTAATGATACGTGAAGTGCCCTCATTATCTGTCCTGAACCTAACCGTCTGTCCTGTCCACAAATGACCCCATGTAATGGCAGCTGCCACAATAGGATACAACTCAAAAAGGGCTGATGTGAGCTTGAACGTTGTTAGCCTAATGAACTCTGGGGGCCATGTCTCTGCCATCCAATGATCACCATAAATGGCTGCAAAGCCCCACGTGGCTGCTGCATCCGTGGTGACCATAGGTGACGACAGGGAAGCTCTAGGAATAAACATGGCTTGCCGTTCCATGATCTAAGAAAACAAGCCCACATATCCAGGTCTGCCTTGGTAAAGGCATCGAGGTACACTGTGTTTTCCGCATCTGGATCCCCAGAGAGTAGAAACAGCAGATGTGAGATAAACGAATGACCTTGAGGTTTGCTCCTTGTGGCGAAGTTCAGAGTACCCAAGAGTGACTGCAATTCCACTCCCTGACATGAATCCCTTGCGGCAAACTCGGTAACGATATACTGAATATGAGAGAGCTTCTCAGAAGGCAAACTAGCTTCCATCCTTACTGAATCCAGCTGTGCACCTAAAAAAACAAATCTTAGTCACAGGACCTATAGATGTGTCTAACGCTATATTAATGTTGAGTGTAGAAAAAAGCTGCGTAATCTTGCCTAAACCTATAGGTGTGGTGTGAGGAGGTTCTATAATCAAAAAGTCATCCAAATAATGGATAATGTGATGACAATGATGTATAATCAAAAGCATCCAGCACAGTGTGTCGGCAAAAATGTCGAACAATTTGGGGCTACTTTTTGCCCCAAACGTAAGATGTGTGGAAAAATAATAAAGTTCCCTCCATTTGATACTGTGCAGATTCCATAGTGATGGAGGTAGAGGTAATAACTTAAAAGCATCCACTATGTCTGCTTTACTTAGCCAACACCCTTCCCCCATCTGCATGATTAATTGAATGGCATCAACAACAGTAGAATATTTCAGTAAAAACTCCTCCAAAGGAATTATAGAATTTAAACTAGGGGTGGAAATGGAATGAGGCGCCGACAAATTGTATATCAAACGAGTTTTATTTGAGAACTTACTATGGGCCACTCCAAAAGGATTAATTCTCCAGTGAGAAAAAAGAGGTGAATCGGAAGGCCCTATCACATACCCCTTGGATACATCTAGCTCCAACAACCTATCTGCCTCCCCCGGGTCTTGACAAGCTGACAATAAATTTGGACATTCAATGGTGCCTGTAGGTAAGGTTATCAAGCCTGAATGAAATCTCTAAGTAAAACTTTGCACTAAAAAGTCAACCAGACCTGAAAAGAGGTGAGATTCTAGGCAATCTTTTAGATTGGGAATGTGTACCCCATCTAGTCAAGATCTAGGGTATAATCTCTGAGGACAAATAGACCTGGGGTGAGCCCTTTTACATACAGAGCATAAGTGTGCTAAACTACAAGTTTAGTCCAACCGTTGCAAAAGTAATTATTGCAAATTTGTGATTTGCCGAAGTACACAATTGGTCAACCCATGCGGTCAAACTTGAGGGGAGTAGGAGAAACCGACTGAGATCCAGACTGGGAGTAATGTTGGGAGAAAGGTGGGCTGCACTCGGGCACAAGCTGGTGGAATGCTCAACTGACTGGCACATGGAGCAGACAGGAGAATGTAAGCCAGCAAAATTCCTGCAAAATAACTCCGTGTCCAGGTGGCTCCAATCTAAGGCAATGTGAAATTGGGCCAAGGTGGCCACTGCTTTGGCCGAAAATGACCGATGGTAATCATAGAAGGCATAACCATCATACTTGTGCCCGAGTTCAACCACCTTGTATAGATAAAGATCGAGCTCCTCTCTCCGTTGGGGGTGCACTGAGCAGACAACATCACAGTAAAGGCTGAAAGCTAACACAAACTCAATAACTGATAATTTCTTGCCTAGTCTGGGATCTTTGGACTTCAGCACTACAGATACCTGCTCACAAGAAAAGGATTTGTTTTCCACATAATCTTGGGAGGATATCAACAGCGCTACTAAGTTAACATCCTTACCCTTTATGATCTCTTTTTTAAGGTTTCCTGGAATGTAGTGAGCTGGGGTAATGGTGGGAGCTACCCTCCCTGTAGAAAGGGGACCCAACAGGCTGTGGTCCATAGCTGGACACACCATTTGACTAATTTGCTGACCTGGTGGTGAAGTTCCCATGCCATCGAGTCGTCTGTGGATAGATGCCACGGACTCTGCCAACGTGACAAATGATACCTGTAAGTCCGCCAATTCAGCCTGTGATTGAGACAAAGATGCAGCTGGACTAAGGCTCGTACTAGACCTTGGAATATTAGTTGGTGTGAACAGTAGCTTGTATAATTCAGCTTTCCGGGCAGAAGCTGAATAAGGAATGCCCCTTAATTGTAGCTGCCAAATTATTTTAGCCACAGTCCATGTTCTGTACAACGAGGGGGATGATAGTTCCGATAAAGGCCCTGTAGTCTCCTGAATGTCAGGCACCTAGTCTTGATCAGATCTGACCGACATGTTTGCCGAGGTTCTTATCCTAAGAGACACATAATTCATGTATGAATAAAACCAAAACTATATACTGTCGATCGCCGTAATCTGCTTACTAATGAAGAAAGATAGAGAAGAAATTTACCTATCTTGTTCTAAAAATAACAGTTGATGATGATGCCCTCAACTGAACAGAATGCCAGGTACTACCTATGAGGTGGGTCGAGGGGAGTAATGCCTATGTTGCAGTCCGGTTCGCAAGCCTGGCGGTGACTTGTTTAACTATAGAAAGGGGAACTAAACTAATGAGTGGCCGGGTTTAGTGACGCCATGACGAGTAAAATAGAACAGGAGGAGATACATTAACTATGATTTGGCCTGAGGGGATTCGAGTTCGTGATGTCTAGGGAACACTGCTCCTCAATGACTTAATCTGACAAGCGGAGACCGACAGACTTCAACAAAATAATAACTGCTATCTCCTGATGTACTAAAGAGGGACTGAGAAGGGGGGAATGAATAAACACGACTTAAGCCAACCTGTATTTGATCATCACAAGATTAGAACACAATCCCACCGAATCTAAAATTAATGGAAGATAAAACAATAGATATGACATCTGACCATAATGTGATCTTACCCACTTTATACAATATGACAACCTCCAACAACTTAATAATTAGATCCCCCTATGATTATAATAACTAAAAAAGTAGCATCCTAAAAATTAGCATCCTGACTATTTGTTCGTGAGACCTGCCCCTAGGTAAATCACCATACCAATAAGAATACCCTCTCATTCTAACAATAAATGCAACATATGAGAAACTCCCCGATACCTTAGTCCTTGTAGATACTATCCTTCTGTAATGAAGAAAAAGAAACCTCCAAAATCCTGAAACTGTAAATAGAAAAGAACATCCTAATAGTGACAATGTACTTGAAATCCAGCCCTGTTTGTCTGACACATGTTGACCTGCCCCTATGTATGAGACAGAATTATGACCTACCCCCTATAAAAATAGTGCCCCCTCATGGTACATCCACCTAGCTTACGATTGTAGGTTACCTAAACTGCAGAGGGAGTACCTAGCCTTCCCCTGAGACTATTGCACTAAATTATAACTTGACACCTTGCATTGTGTAGATTAAACAATGAGCACCCTACAACCTGATGTGGTAATCTAGGTACCTACCCCTACCGTCTTTGAAGGAAAATGGAAGTGGCCAGAATGATTAATGGCAATATCGTGAGAGACCCTACCGCAGTGTGTGATAATAAACACCCGTAATGAAAGCGGCTCGCCTTTTATATGTACATGCAGTTATTAGCTGTAGGTAAAGATGTGGCACAGCTGATAAGCACGGAAAAACTTCAAATGCATGTAGTCTACACTCAGAATACCACATAGTCTTATGGCAAAATATAGAAAACAGCAAGGGTACTACATAATAAAGAACTCAATCATATATCATACCCTTGATAGCTTGTGGTGGCCTTGCCTTGGTCATCTGAAAAGTCCCCAGACTATCCACAATGATATCACAGTCTAGTGACTGTACCCCTACCTTATATAGCATACCGTCCCAAGCCCTGTTACATTAAGATACCTAAAGAGTCTTAACCTATAATAACCCTGTACCTGCTAAGAGGTATACTATGCCATCTCCCTTGAATGTACAGGTCCCGGTTGTACTTAATATGTAATGCAGATACACAAAGCGGAGGGAACCCCCCTGCATTATTATTATAATGCAGTACCTGTACAACAACATTATTGGAGAGAATCCCATGGTAACGCCATTGTTCAGTAATGAACATTATGTACCAGCCATTACTTGACCATATGTTCTGGCCCAACCAGACCCATGCTAACAACTATGCTTGGCAGATAGGAACTCGAGGGAAACCCGGAATAAGTAATCAGTAACATTTTAACGGGTCTTACATAAAATGATAGATAACATGGTGTGTGGAACAGCAATGCATGGCTGTGACAAGGCCCGCCCGAACTGAAAAGTACCTGCAACGATGTAATGCCTTTACATGTACCCAAACGCCAATAGTCCTCAATAAGCCCAAATAACCTTCTTCCCCAGATACAAATACCTACTGTACTGCTGTTCTTTGCCGTTCTACCGAGAGCAGAGAGCCAAGAGTAACTGATGCTTGTTTGACGCAACGTTGCCTGCTGCTGACTTGTTGGTATGGTGAGATTTTCTTAGTGAAACCCCAGTCCTGTAATCAGAAACGCCCACTAAGTCCTGCTACCCCATGCAGCCTGATACTGGGTATGAGGCAAATCTCGGTCCTCCCACAAAGCCAGGCTAACCAATAGCCTTTCATATATCCCCTGTGGTGTAGATGGTGTACTCCAGAACTACTTCTCTTTTCTTTTGTGTCCACTGTATTCTGTGCAGATGTTAGAGACACAACAGAAGACACCTGAAAATGAGGGTGAAACTAAGAGGAAACAGAATAATTATAGAGCATTCCACCACAGGGGGACATATAAACATTTCCATCAAATAAAATGGGTTTTTGACCCCATGTATGCTAGAGAGATCTCTATTACACTGTGAAGCATTCAAGGAATTAAAAATGTCATTTTAATCAATGGGCATTTGGGGAATATTTATTTGTCCTCTATGGTGTAGTTAGTTTGCCTCAGTACTACTCCAATTTCCTTTGCTGCTATAGGGCATGTGTGAGGGGATTGCTGGCATTAAAGTCTTAACTACACTGCACCAGTATGTAGTAAAACACTCATACACAGTAGTCCATACCCTGGAGTGCAGTCAGTGGTATTAGATGCTAACACAGGTATTGATGTCCTGTCAGATCCATACATTGCCCCATTATCTTCACTGATAAAGTGTAAAGTCTTTGGGAGTTTGGATAATTTGTTTTGAACAGCATGCAGGAGATTGAAACCCCATAAAACTGATAGGCAGCAAAGTGCCAGTTGCTGTGTTCTTTAAGAAGTGTAGGTTTCTGAGAGAGCTGATCTTAGCCACCTGGCTATAGTGGGTTAGAGGCCTTCGATAGCGTGGAAGTCCCAAAATAATTGACAAATAGGGACATACTCCTGAAAGAACTTGTTTTCTTTAAAAACACTTGAGACACCTTTTAATGGTGAGTGTGTGGGGTAACCTCTCCTTGTCATTAAAGGGGTCTGGAAATTTATCAGAAAGATAAATTTCTTGTTCTCTATAGAAGAAAGAACTTTGGGTCTAAATTTGGGAGGAAGCCTCATCTAGTCATCCCTGAAGCTCAAATAGGGTTATGAAATGGAAAGAGCTTGGAGTTCTCCCAGTCTTCTTGAAGATATAATGGTTATAAGAAAGATGAACTTCATGGACATGAATTTCAGGGGGCATTCATCTAATGACTCAAAGGGATGCTTGTGAGAACCAACAGAACAACCTTAAAAATTCTAAGAAGGTTACAAAGGAGGAATTCTGGGTCTTAGAATCTTGACGGAGCTTCCAAAATCCTTTGATTCAATGACAGACTGAGAAGGAATGTCTCAGAATGCTTTCTAAGGCAGAAACTTGAGTATGCTTAGACAGATACCATGTAAAAATCCCTCCATGCAAAACTGTAAGATTAATGAATGAATAGAAACTTAGGATCTAGGGTCCTAGTCTGACACCAGAAGAAAAATATATGCCAAGATCTGTTGTAAGCGCTGTACGAAGAATACTACATAGGTAGGTAAACATTAATTAATTGGGTGCACCTAGAAAGCTGCTGAAGCCACCTATGATGACTACTGCTGCAGAGGGGAGAGGCTCCTAGGCAGGCTAGCAAAATGTCAACCTGTCTATGCCTTATATGTGCTAAGCACTTTCTCCATTGCTGGAGACGAGCCCCCTACCAGCATTCATGTGAGCATCTGGTGTTATGGAAACTGAACCGGAAACTCATCACCGTCGGGCGATAGATTCCAGAGTTCATAGTCTACAGGCCTAACTTGACAATGCAGCATCCTCACTCATCAAAGAGTGGCTGATGTTGAAATGCAGACACTATGCAGTCACTTGCTAATGGGATGGCAAAGGGGTTAATGTACCCCTCATCCAAGCTGAACCACTCCAGTGGGAGGGATGAAGTTGTAGTAGAGCTACCATGACAGGTGCTAAAAAAAGCTTAACTAACAGGACATTGGCCCTAATGATCGTCTGGAAGGACAAGAGAGGGAAGGCTGAGAAGGAAGTATTTTAAAGCATATTATCCTGTCTGGGGGGCAGGGCCTCTCTTTCTGGTGTGTGCTACTGGGAGCAAATTGATGTAAACGCAAAGCAAACATGCATAAACTACAGGAATATATGACTTTTTCAATGTTCCTATCAACACATACCTCCCAAGAGGGACAGTCCCTCTTTAAGACCCAAATCACTCTGTCCCTATATCCCACCCTGGTGACCCTTTTGTTTTAGGTGATCAGACTGTGTGGTGCATTTATAAGTGTATCACATTGCCTCACATCAATAAAATTCACATTGTTTGTTTACACTTCAGTAAATATATGTGCTTATATATTAGTCTTTATAAATAAAATACATTTTGTTCTTGGTTTAAATCATTTATTCAGCTACACAAAGAGTTGTCAATAGGTCACAAATTAGCCTAAAAAGCCTCGGTAGTGCCTGGCCCATCAGCCATGCCCTAACCAACACCACCTGAAACAAAAGTGTCCCTCTTAAGGACCCATGACGGTCCTGGGCCATCATGGGTTGTTATCACCTTAAGGACTCATGACGGTCCAGGACCGCCATGGCTTAAATGATAGCAGCGTTACAATTGAATAGTACACCACCCATTCAGATTTTGCAACATGCCTTTATTGTTCTCAGATATCTGTTTCAGGAGAACTTGTCACATACTATGTTATGCCTACAGCAGTGAATGCCAAGGCCAAAGAGATTTTCAGTTTCCCTAAAAAACCCATTGTGTTCTTTGGTGCCTATCAGATGAGCACCAAATGTTAGCACCCCAATACTGAGAACTGTTTCCTGCTGTTAAGGATATGGCTATACCAGGGTGCAACTTGCCTCCCTCAAGCTGTTGTTGGACTACAATTCCCATCAACTCAACTTCTGATTGGCCAACTGAGGAAGATGGGCGCTGTAGTTCAACAAAAACTGGAGGAATACAGGTTACTCGCATATTCAAAACAGCTGCAATGAATGGGTTCTGGGTAATGAACTGATCAAAACCAAAGCAAGGTATATTTCTTCCATTTGTTTTGTTTTCTTTGGAAATAACAATCAGACATCCCTGAATGTGTTAAGATTTCTATTGATTATAAAGTCTCTCCGGTGGCTTAAAATCATAGTGTGTGGGTTCCAGTTCTCAGCATGAGAATCACACATTCTGAACTTGTTTTATGAGAACAATTTGAATGACATTAATTGCATAACAATTCCAAGCCACAGGAGGGTACAGATGGATGTGGCCTTCAGACAACTTCAGCAACAAGTGTTAATACCATCAGCAGTTCATATTAGCTATTGCAGAGGGCTGGCCAACTTACCAGTAATGAGTAGGATACATACATTTTCGGTAACATGAAACGTTCTGGCAGAGGTTTAAGCAAAACCACAGAGGCTGATGTACTAAAAAAACCTTGAGCGATTCTGAAACAAACCAATTTCACCATGGGGATAAACATTCTTCAGATACAAAGTTATTTAAATAGGGTGTTTAACCCTATGAATTCTTGAGAGATCTCCAGCGCATCATGAAGAGATGGAATAGAGACCTGTGCCACATGTACATCAATAGTCATTTTCGCACCTATGATGTGGTTGGTTTACACCAGAACTGCCACCACAGGGGACAGATAAAAGTCCCCTAAAGTCATTTTGAATTAAATCGGGTCTTTAACCCACTGAATGCTTGAGAGATCTCCAGTGAATTTCTAAGCAATGTGTTGGAGACCTAGCTCATTCAAAGGGCCAAAATGCTCATTCTGAAACAATGGGGATTTTCATTTGTCCCCTGTGGTGTTGATGTACAAAGTGGAACGGCAGTGATTCTGGAACAAACCAACTGCACCATGGGGGACAAAAACATTCCCAGAAGCCCTGCTGATTTAAATGGTGACTTTAATCCCTTGAATGCTAGAGAGTTCTTCAGCGCTTTGCGAAGTGTTGGAGACCATTCATGAAGGCAACTCTTTGAATATGCCACGGAGACACTAATAATAATAACTAGTATTTATATAGCACCTTTCTCCCAGTGGGACTCAAAATGCTTTCAGCACACACTCTCGGAATTAACTGAATTGGAAGCTGAAGTAATAGATGTTATTATTACTCAGTCAATGGTACTCATTTATCGACCTTGGAAGGATGAAGGGCTGAGTTGACCCTGCAACCTTGAGGTTTGAACTGGCTCCATAGTCAGGGAATTTACCACTGAGCTGTCTCACTGGCCTCTAGTCAGGGAATTTACCACTGAGCTGTCTCACTGGTCTCTAGTCAGTGAATTTACCACTGAGCTGTCTCACTGGCCTCTAGTCAGGGAATTTACCACTGAGCTGTCTCACTGGCCTCTAGTCAGGGAATTTACCACTGAGTTGTCTCACTGGCCTCTAGTCAGGGAATTTACCACTGAGCTGTCTCACTGGCCTCTAGTCAGGGAATTTACCACTGAGCTATCTCACTGGCCTCTAGTCAGGAACTTTACCACTGAGCTATCTCACCGACCCACTTCCCCCCTTTCTCCTCCCACCTCACTCATACTCCACTCTCATTATGCAATGCTATCTATCAGTTTTTCATGTAGACCCGTCCACATGATGGAGGAGAGGAATAAGGAATCAGGGGATTAATGCATGTAGTTTGCAGTGGGACCTTAGAGCCGACTTTTCTAGTGGGCAGTGCAGACCTAAGAGGAACTGGAGCAATTCTGGGGCAAACCAGTTACACCATAGGGAACAACTAAAAATAACAAATGATTTAACTCCTTGAATGCTAGAGTGGTCTCCAATGCACTGGCGACCTCTCTACAGAGGCGTAACTAGAAGCCTCCAGGCCCTGGTACAAGAAGTACCACGGGCCCCCCCTGACCACATTGACCCCCTCCACAATGCCCCCATCTCCTACCTGGAGCTCCCGCGCGGTCCTCTTAGTAATGCAAAGCACTGGGAGATGATGTCATCTCCTAGCGCTCTGCATTACTAGAACACCGGCGGGAGATTGCGGGCACCAGGCGGAGGGGGCGCAAGGGGGGGCCAGGCCCTGGAATGCACTGGCCCGGTCGCAGGTGCGATCCCTATAGTTACGCCACTGCACCTCTAGAATTCAAGGAGTTAAATCATTGGAGACCACTGTAGCATTCAAGGGTTTAAAAGCTCAATTTAAATCAAAGGCAGATTAGAATTTTTTTATTTCTTCCCTACAGAATATTTGGTTTGCCCCACAACTGCTCCACATTTGAACAAACGCTTGTAGGGGTTGATTTAGACCTGGATTCCATTGTAGTTAATAACTGTTATCACTGTTTCCCACTGAAGTCTCTGGAGACATTCTTAGATAATACCAGTAATTAAGCTAATAATTGCAATAGAATCCAGGGCATTTAACCCTTCGAATGCTAAAGACCTTTCAAATGCAATGCATGAGTTAAAACCTCATTTAAATCAGTTGTGTTTTCTATGGTACAGTTGGTGTATTACAAATTTGTTCCGCTGTGCAGAGCTGGATTTCCCAGTAGGCCAAATAGGCACCTGACTAGAGTGCTAAGTTTTGAGGGCCGTCTCAGCTATTCTGGCTACACCCAGGTTATGAATTGTAGGTGAGGTCAGTGCAATCTCATTGTCCCTGCACCATACCTGGAAACTCTCTGGATCTGTGTCTTAATTACCAGGTCTCCGGAGACAGAGGCTAATTTTTTATCTGTCGTGAGTTTAGTTTCCCACCTTGTTCCACCCACTTTCCTCCCTCTTCCCAGGCCAATCTGGGTAACACTCCAGCCACATGATTAAGCGCCACCCACTTCATGATATGCATCATGTCATTAACTTATACCTGTTCGCAGCTCATGAGCCCTCTCTGGGAGCTCCATAAGAGGAGGTTCCCATGTATGCCCTGCACCGGTTTAAATACCCATGTACTGACTATTATTAAACCCCTATGATGTTGTTACAGAGTTCTCCAACACATTGCAATGCAACACTAGAGACCTCTCTAGCAACCAAAGGGATTAAAACGTTTTTCTCTGTGCTTTTTTGTTATGGGCTAAGGGTTTTTCTGTGCTAAGGAACAGTAGATGGGACAGGAGAGGAAGTTATTCGAGAAGTAGGGTGTGGCCAAAATAAAGAGCTAAGGGCACCTAAGGGGCTTTGTCTAGGGGCACCTGAGATGTAAATCGGTACCTGCCCCTTTGTCTTCGTGCCATGAATATTCTTCATGTCTGCAGGTTTTATAAAGGGGGGGTCTGTCACTCTCTTTTCAGATGTACAAATCATTTATTTGTATACAATTTTGTTATATTCTGGCTCTTCACACCCCTTCACTGACTCAATGAATTAAATGTCCAGATGGTAAGTGCGCTGCAACCTGAGAGGAGGTTAACCCTTTGAGTGCCAGAGGGGTACGCAACGCATTGCTCTTCAATGTGTTACGTACCCCTCTGGCACTCAAAGGGTTAAAAACAGCCCTGGAAGAACATGTACTTCTGTTCTAATGGAAAGTATTGATTGAGGCCTCAACTAATATCTGAGATGCTGGAGGCGCTGCTGTGTATTGTTCTATCATGTAAGAACTCATGAGACACTGAGGATGATTTGCTAAGATTCACTGGAGTAATTCAAGAGTAAACCAGCTACTTCACAGAACAAAAATAAAAATTGCCAGCATTTTCATTGATTTAAATGGGGCTTTTAACTACAGATGAACAGAACATCCAAGATTAATTGTGAGAGTCGATTCCGAAGTTCTAAAAAATTATTGTGCATCTGTCCAAATAGATCTGCCACATATCAAGCAGAGACGGGGGAAAGGGAGGGGTCAGGGTGAGTGAGGGACAGGGAATGCTGGCAACTATGTGTAACACAGCATGAATGGGAGCCAGAAGGGGCTGGGTGACTGTGGGAAGAGGGAAAGGGGGACAGCAGGGGAAAATGGGAAAGTGAAAAGCACACTCCCAACATTTCAAATGGCTAAAGAGGGACACTTTGGTTTAGGTGCTGTTGCTGGGGTCGTGGCTGGTGGGCGGAGCATTACTGAGAGTTTTTAGATTGTTTAGGTAATTGAATATATGATTTAGAACACGAACAAAGTGTTTTATTTCCACAGACTAATTTATAAGCACATATATTTTATATATAAACACATTAATGTTTAACCCCTTAGTATCACATGATGTGCCAGGACTGTCACACAAGTCCGCACTTTAAGGACCGGTGACAGTCCTGGCAAGTCATGGAATTCTGGGATGGCAGCATGGCTGCATGCCATTGTGCCATCCCAGAATTAATTGCAAAGAAAAAGTGCCATGGTCCTTAAAGTGTTAACAATGTCCTAGAGAAAAATATTTATCATTTTGTAGGGCTTAAAAGGTTGAACTGAATGCAAAAAAACCTTATCTCTCAAACCGCTATGGTTCGAGAGATATTCACATTGAAAGTTTGATGTTTCCTGCTGTCAGCTTTACAGATCCGTGTTGGCCAACACGAGGAGGCTCTTCAGCAGAGCCGCAATCGTGTTATTTAAAAAAAATTACTTCATTGGAATGGTCTACAACAGAGGTTCTCAACCCGTGCCCTCAGTGGCCACTAACAGGCCAGGACTTAGGAATTTCCCAGCTAGAACACAAGTGTGTTGATCAGAGGCTCATTCATATTGATTAACTCACCTGTGCTCTTAAAAGGAAATTCTCAAATCCTGGCCTGTTAGTAGCCACTGAAGGCACGGGTTGAGAACCACTGGTCTACAAAGTGTGCTTGCAAACCAGGTACACTTTGTAGACCTTTCCAATGAAGTCATTCTTTTTAAATAATGCGATTGCGACTCTGCTGCAGAGGGCCAGTTGGTCCCCGGACAGGATTCCCCTGCAATCAGCACAGCGCTGACGTCCGGGAAAGGGGAGGGAGGGGGGAACTTTGACAGTTAGTATCTCTCAAACCATAGAGGTTTGAGAGACAGGGTGTTTTTGCATGTAGTTCAACTTTTTAAGCACTACAAAATGAGAAATATTTTTCTGGGACATTACTGTTCCTTTAATGGACACCTACCTGAAGATTGGGTGGCTGTTAAGGTGTTAATGTGTATTGTGAGTTTTATTGCTGTGTAGCAATGTGATACCATACACCGCACACAGTCTGATCTTCTAAAAAGAAGGACACCAGGGAGGGAAAGATGGACAGAGGAATTTGGATACTTTCAATAATGTCATAAACCTTTGTTTCCTGATGAATCCATGCACACTATTTTGATCTCTATTGTTATGTTCAGAATTCAACGTTCCATACTTCTCTGCTTAACCCTTTGAGTGCCAGAGTGGTACGCAACGCATTGCTTTGCAATGTGTTGCGTACCACTCTGGCACTCAAAGGGTTAACTTTTTCTTTGGCTTTGTGTCGAAATTTCAAAGCCATACTTAAGAACTGGAAGGACACATTGGTCAAAACCTTTTTGCTTGAGGCAGGGTTGCAACTTTATCTTAAAGGGATAGTAATGTTTCATAATAAAAGCAGCTCTAATTAATCTTCATAGTATTTGGACTTTGGAAAGAGTTATTTCAATTCTGTCAGAGTTGTAGTTCAAGAGTAATTCAATGGCAAAGTATCCCCCTCCCACCCCTTTTACTGATATAACACTGTTCAGCCAGATCAGAAGGGAGGTGCCCAGGTAGACTGCAGAGAGGGACAGTCTTCAATTAAGATGAGGGGGGCAGGGTTCTCATTGTTCTCATAGGAAGAAGATTGTCCCCTGCTGTTATATGTCTGGTCTATGGACTGGATTCCACATCTGAGAAGAGATGGCTTACACTTGGTAATAGGGGCGGGAGGGGAACTTATCTTGTGGATATCTCTCAAACCATAAAGGTTTGAGAGATGAGACTTAAATCGTTCTTCATGTTTTTTTAATGCCTACAAAATAAAATAAATATAAAATGAAGTATTACTATCCCTTTAAAGACAACACTACTAAGTTTTCCATATGCTTTCCATCCCAATTTTATTTGTCACTCAGTTTCCATCATGATTTTTCCATTTGTTGACATTTCCTCTCTGAGGTAAACACACTTATCCACTTCTTTTAGCTCTAGTCCATCTACTGTGATTTTCCTTGACATAGTAAGTTTGTTAAACATGACTTGCGTTTTATTGATATTAATCTTCAGACCACAATTTTTGCTTTTTTGTTGTAGTTATTCAATACACTAATGCAATTCTACAGGACTACTGGCAAAGAGTATTATATTGTCTGCACAACTTAAAGGGATAGTAATACTTCGTTTTAACTTTATTTTATTTTGTAGGCATTAAAAAAAACATATAAGTCTTATCTCTCAAACCTTTATGGTTTAAGAGATATTCACAAGCAAAGTTTCCCCTCCCGCCCCTTTTACCTAGTGTAAGCCATCTCTTCTCAGATGTGAATCTGGTTGTAAGACCAGACAGATAACAGCAGGGGACAATCTTCTTTGTATGAAAAGAATGAAAGCCCTTCCCCCCTTGGCAAGTTTTTCAGCTTTTTCCCTTATCTTAATTGAAGATTGTCCCTCTCTGCAGTCTACCTGGGCACCTCCCTTCTGATCTGGCTGAACAGGGGTGGGGATACTTTGCTTGTGAATATCTCTTAAACCATAAAGGTTTGAGAGATAAGACTTATATCGTTCTTCATGTTTTTTTAATGGCTACAAAATAAAATAAAGATAAAACGAAGTATTACTATCCCTTTAAGTGATATAGGTAATCACCAATAATATTAAGTAATTTTTTGTTCAAATTTAGTCTGTGGAAAATTTCCTTTCAAACAAGTAGAAAATAGTTTTGGGGAAATTGTGTTTCCTTGTCTGAAGACTTTTTTATTTTGTTCTGAACTGTATCAATGTTGACCTGTATTGATGAAGTTATATTTTCATATATTTGAGAATATCGATGTAAGCCTTAGCTATTCCTTGGTTGATCAGGACTTTTATTATTTCTTGTGAAGGACCTTTTTGACCCCACCAACAGTGAACGCTCCCATCTCCCAATGGCACTGTTCTCGACTTCATTGATACAGTTTAAAACTCCTGCAACTATAGAGCTTCAGCCCATGGGATTGAGAAATATATACATAAAAGCATTATATAGAAATAACTGAAATGCCACTCTAGGCTTTCATACATTTTCTATTTTTGTTGCCTTGCGATGTGTTGGAGTCTACCTTGTGTATTTCCCCAAGTTCTTTCCTTTTCTATAGAAATCTCATTCTGTGGCACATTATGAATTATATTGAATAGATTAATGGTGAGATCTATTATTTTTTTATAGAGCACTGTCCCAGAGTCGGTGGAGATTACTATATTCCGAGTAACCCAGATTTCTTCTTTAACCCTCTTTTTTTGTCATTTCTCAACTTCATTTAATTTTGATTCATCACTCATATATTACTCAGAGCATGAGGTTTATCTCCACACTGACTTTGGATTGAATGATATAGTTATGAGTATGCTTTTGGCCAGCTGCTTGTTACATTTCATACTGATCACTAATTTCTTTGACTCAGTACTCAATCACTTTGTACTTGTTACAAAGTCTGATACATTCTAGTTCCTACGTCTACTCCTCAGATGCAACTTTCATATAAGAAACAGAATTACATTATTTATCTCTGATTCACCGAACACTCTATTTCATTTATAGGCATTAATTAAGTAATGGAAATTTCCCCTAGAGGCTATACTATCTTCTTTTTTATCTCTGCTTTCTGTTTTACATCACTGTGTAATTGTTATGGTTATATATATATATATATATATATATATATATATATATATATATATATATATGTAAAATAACAAACAAAATTAGTATCTTGCAATACTTTTTTATTGGACTAACAGAATTCTGGATTGACAAGCTTTCGGGAGAACTTCCCTTTCTAAGCGCATATATATATATATGTACTCTAGAGCATTGTATATATATATATTTATATATATATATATATATATATATATATATATATATATATATAACAGGTAAATAAGCTGTGCACTCACGGATTTAACAATACAAATGAACCAATTTAATTGTGAAAAGGTGCAACGTTTCGGTCCTCAGATCAGGACCTTTGTCCTTTGTCCAGCTGTTATGGACTACAATTCCCATCATCTGCTTGGAATGATAGAAGCTGTAGTCTGCAACAGTTGGAGGGCCTCCGGTTGCATACTCCTGACCAAACAAAAACAAAGATGGGTACAGTTCAATACAAGAATGAATACAATTAGATTAATTTTTAATACCAGACACCATCATCTGATTAATGAAAGCTTACTTATGTACTAATTTATATACAAGACACAGCCAGTTATTTATCCTCTTGGTTGCTTCACAGTGCATTAGAGACATCTCTAGCAACCTTTTTTAGTTTGTATTTGTATGTATTTTTACTACTGGGCATTAGTAAATGACACTAGGGATGAGGTATTAGGATTATTAGAGGTATAGCCATGTGTGGGGTACAGGCACCTATACTGCCCATACTCATACCTGGGAATTTTTTCTAATGGACTCCCCAGAGAGGGGAGTCCTGTGGTGCAGCTGGGGACATAAATGATGAAATTTGCATCAAAAAGGAGAGGGACTTAATTGAAAGTGGAGGGTGGGACTTACAAAACATAAAAAACTTTGAGGAATAAGCAGTGAAAAGAGTAGAAGTGGGCAGAGTTTCATTAGAAACTTCCCACATCTGGAGAATCAATTTCTGCCCCAGAGAACCAGTAATTACCACCAAAAACTGGAGTCTCCTGGGCAATTTCAGAGAGTTCCCAGCTATGCCTCTACTTATTTGACATTAAAACAGGCCCTGTTATAGAGGTTAACATGCAAGACTTAGCCTGAAACCATGGAAATTAGATTCTAACCTGCTTTTGCAACCTGGTCAACAGGAACCCCAAGTTCATTGGACATATACCCCAACACGGAGAAGATGGCAAATCCAGCGAGGATGCTCGTAAAGGCATTCCCAAGAGTGACAATAAATGTGTCCCTATATGAGAAAAGGAATGGGCTAAATTACAGGAAAACAAGAAGCACATAAAATATTGCAGTACAAAATATTTCAAATAATCCTGGGCCATATGTAAGAAAGAGGAGACATTCTAGAGCAGCTTTTCTCAACAGAACCCATTAATACACCAGGATTTGAGGATTTCCTTATTAGATCACAGATGAGTTAATCAAACTGAGACTGAGCCTCTGAGGAACTCACCCGTACACTAGCAGGGAAATCCACAAATCTTGGCCTATTGAGGCACATGTTGAGAACAACTGTTGTGGAAAACCAACTGCACCGTATAAGGAGTTGGAGAAATAAACATTCCTATTGATGTAAATAGGACTTTATCCACTTCTATTCTGGAGCAATGTCCAACACTTTGCTTTGCGATGCATTGGAGACCCCCCCTATTATTTAGGGTGTTCGAAATCCAATTTTTAATCAACAGGAATTTTAAGGATTTTTATTTTCCCTGTGATGCAGTTAGTTTGATCCAGACTTACCTTTCTTGTCCCTCTGTGTTATCTGCAGTTAAATCAAGGAATCCAACAGGATAAACACCAGACTGGAGCGAACCAACTATACCACTGGGTGTAAATAAAAAACTGTAATTTATTTTAACCCCTTAACGACCCTTGACGGTCATAGTACATCAAGGGTCGATCTGACTGAACGACCCATGACGTACTATGACCGTCATGGAGTTCCGGGCTCCCCCCGCGGCTGCACGCCGTTCTGGGAGTCTGGAACCGGAAAACTAAAAAAAAAAAGAAGCTCTGCGGACGTTGAGTCGCGTCGCGGCGCTGATACCCCGGTCGTTAAGGGGTTAAAAGAAATGCTTTGGAGACCTTGTTAACATTCAAGGGGTTAAAAGGATAGTAAAACATAAAATGTAAAAAAACAATAAGTTGTTGGGTTTATCACCCTGAGTAAAACAAGTGCACTTACATTGCCGAAAGGTGTTCTATTCAAATGTTATTACAGCTCATACATTTAGATGCAGTATCACATTGATCTGGAATTGTACAGTGGTGCTATTGTTACACCATCCTATGGAGATTTATAGCCAACTGACCAGAGCTGTCCATAGGATGGTGTAGCAATAGCGCCACTGTACAATTTCAGGCCACTGTGATACTGCACCTAGAAATCATTATGTTTGAGTTGTAATACTTTTGAATAAAACACCTCTCAGCAGTAAGGCTACTCTTGTTTTACTCAGGAGAATAAACATTGCAAGATATATATATATATATTTTTTTTTTTTTTTTTTACATATTAAATATTGCTATCCCTTTAAAACAGTGTTTCTCAACTCCTGCCCTCAGGACCCACTAACAGGTCAGGACTTAGGGATTTCTCTGCTAGAGGCTCATTCACATTGATGAACTCACCTGTGCTCTAACAAGGAAATCATAAAATCCTGGCCTGTTAGTGGGTCCTGAGGACAGGAGTTGAGAAACACTGCTATTACCTATTTATATTAATGGACTTTAGTTCATTTTTTATGTCTCAGTGGTACAGTTGGTTTACTGTAGAATTGTTACAATTCTTCCTAGCACATCAGCCTCAATGACTCATTAGCATATTAAAATATATCTCTGTGAATGTTTAAAGCCCTTTGAGAGCTTGATTAAAGTAATATTGCAATTAAAGGCTTATACATTGCTTTGTTGTCAGATTTGGGCTTGCCTCTTGGGACGGATTGACTATGTTTGTGTTAAGCTTGTTTTGTAATTATTTTAGTTTGTCTCTTTTGCCTGAATCTTCCTATTGATGTCTTTTTTATATCATTACCTTTTCATTTCTCTGAACTGGGTTAATGTGTTAGCAATTAATATGATTCTGCAAAAAGAGTGCATCCTCTTAAGTAAGCCTTCAAAAGCAGGTCTTACCTAACACTAGTCATAAAGCTATAAAAAATTGAAGTTTAACTAAGGTAATTTTTAATATTTCACCCCCACACTTTTTGATGTTGTCATATCAGTGGTCACAGTGTACTTTTTATGATTATCTTTTGATTCCTCTTTTATTTTTGTATGTACTACTAGTTGAAGGGCCCATTACATGGGCCACAGTGCCACTGCTAGCCGGTCGCGGGGCAGTCATGCTCAGTAGAGACTGCCCGCGCCACAGCTGATACAGAGCGGGATGCTCCTTCGGAGCGCCCTGCTCTGTATTACCCTCATTACGAGCAGTCTGTACTGAGCATGACTGTGTCGTTACAAACTTTCTAGCGAATTTTTATTTAGGATTAATACTGTATGTGTAAAGCTGTACATGCTTAACACCTTTAGTGCAAAGCAATGCGTTAGATACCTCTGTGGCACTCAAAGGATTAAAGGGTTAGTAATGCCCAAAATAAAGTTGATGCTAAATGTTAGATTTTACAAAAATAACGCATTTGGAAAAAGTCTTAACTATCAAACCTTTGTGGTTTGAGAGATATCCTCCATTAAAGTTCCCCCCTCCCTCCGCTTCTCCTGATGTCAACTTACAGCTGACAGCAGGAGTTCCGGGTCTGGGGACCGACAGGTGGCTCTTCAGCAGAGCCGCAATTATGTGATTTAAAAAGAAATACTTCTTTGGAACAGTCTACAAAGTGTGCCTGATTTGCAAGCACACTTTTTAGACCGTTCCAGCAGAGTTCCACAGGTGAAGGTGCAATCACCCCCTAGGACCCTGCCACAATCCCCTGCCCCCATCCCACTGTCTTTCCAGCTGGTATTGGACTAGCCTTTAACCCTTTGAGTGCCAGAGGGGTACGGAATGCATTGCATTCTCAATGGGTTAATTCAGCAAAAGCTAAAGAGACACAGATTGCTCATTCCGTCTCACTGCACACCAAGCAGAGGATATAAACAAAACCACTGCCAGCAAGAAAGATGTGGGGGTGGGATGGACATGGGGGCTAAGCACTGCTAAACAAGCAGACATTGAATGCTAGAATCAATCACAACAATATTATCAGATGAGCATGGAGTTGGGATGTACTGCCAATAATTGTACACATTTTATTCTTCCATTCTCTATCCCTTGATCTCCAGCCCCCTTTCTTTCCCCTCCCTCCCCCCAAAACAATAACAAATATAAGGGAGCCCCCCTCAATTATACTTTTTTTTTCAAAACAACCCTGCAGAAGATCGCGCTTTTAAAAGAAGGGACATGAAAATCTTGCGCTAATATGCAGGGCGAGACTGTCATGTCACCCTTTTCAACACTGCGACCTACTTAATGCATCTCCATTCTCCAAGCAGCGCGCTCTTACAAATGAGCTATTTTAACAGTTAACCAAACCACTTTCCTTAACCCCGTACCGTCCCCATCATTTGCAATTGAAAGTTAACGTGAAAGTGAAACTTATTGTACTGTGTCACTCACTCATTCAGTCACCTCTCCGGTCCCGCTCGTGCTGCTCTGTCTTCTGTCTTCTGGTGGCGATGTGCAGATGAGGTGCGTGCGTCCCCTGACGTCGTCACGTCTGCTGTCACAGGCCACATATGCTGGCTAATCATGTTTAAGTGAGTGAGTGGACAGTACTCTGTCTCCTGCTGCCTGCCTCATATGAGACCGGGAGAAAGCCGCCATCTCAGGAGACGCAGCGAGAGATGGAGGGATTGCTTGGTAGCATAGCGCCACCACAGCTTAAATCAGCCTTGTGGCAGTATCAAAAATAAATAAGTGGAAAAAAAATGTTCCCCATTTCGGCGCCCCTCTGCTGCGGTGCCCTAAGGTGGCTGCCTAAGCTGCCTTATGCTAGTGCCGGCCCTGCACTCCAGTGAAGTAGTTATTTTTAAATTGCGCTATTGCGGTTCTGCTGTAGACCCTCATCGTGTCAACCGACATGGATCTCCTTCTTTACAGCTGAGGTCAGAGAAGGGGAGGGAGAGGGGATCTTTAGCGGAGGATATCTCTCAAACCATAGCGGTTTGAGAGATAGGACTTTTTCCAAATACGTTTTTTTGGTAAAATCTAACATACAGCATCAATTTTATTTTGGGCATTACTAACCCTTTCTATATATATATATATATATATATATATATATATATATATCACACAAACTATATGGTGATGGGTGCTCCTGATACAAATGCAATATTTGTCTATTACCTTGGTGCTACATATATAACAGAATACAAAAGTAGAAATGGTGTTCAGGTCATGTATAATTGAGCACTCATTGGGCTTTGCAATGCAATGTGATCTTGAATCATTGTCAACATTTCAGCCCTCTTATGGAAAGAGAGAGAGATACTGAAAGATTATAGGGCTTTCTCAGTGTGCAACAAGTGTATATTCACTATTCAAGATTTTTAATTCAAAAGATATTAAAGCTCAGACTTTTAGTAACAGCATCAACTGGTATGCAAAATGCACACTTTTAATAGTGCACTCTGTGGGGATGATGTGTCACTGACTATGGCTTTGCAAAGAAAGTAGGATGAACAGCACCACCTGGTGACTAGAATAGAAAACTGTACTCAAAAATAATTCAGTTGTCTTAACTTTTGAAAGACAAATCTATCAATAGTAAGAAAACCCTTGTTTTATACAACAAGAAAAGCCCTAAAATATACTGAGGGAGATTCACAAAGGCGTGATAAAGAGTTCCTATGTTATTCTATGGAGCCTATTCACTTAGATCTTCAAAGTTGAAGAAATCTTAGTGAATAGGCTCTATAGAATAACATAGGAACTAGAGAAGTGATATTAATGCCCCAAAAATACGATAAGTTAAATGGTAGATGGAATTAAAAAAGATTTAATGCACTACTTCCTATCTCTCAAACCATTATGGTTTGAGAGATATATGAAAATAAAGGTCTCCGCTCCCTCCCCCTTCTCATGCGTCAGCTGTATAGCTGACGACATGAGATCCTGCTTCCGGGATCACACGGCGGCTCTTCAGGAGCGCTGTCATCGAGATATCTAACGATAAGTACTTCATCGGTATGGTCTACATCGTGTGTCTGGTTTGCAAGCACACATTGTAGACCACTCCGATGAAGTATTTATAGTTAGTTATCTCAAGGACAGCGGTCCTGAATAGCCGCGTCTGGTCGCCCGACCAGATTCTGCCTCTGACAGCTTTACAGCTCGTCAGGAAGAAAGGGGAGGGAGCAGAGACCTTTATTTTCATAATTCTCTCTCACCTCTATCGTTTGAGAGATACGAAAACGTGCATTAAGTCTTTTTTAATTGCATCTACCATTTACTTTATAGTTTTTTGGGGGACATTATTATCCCTTTAAAAAAGTCTACTATTGCTTTGCTAAGAATCTATTTATCACAGAAATAGTTACCTGTAAATATTTTGATGAAAAGTGTTATAAGATGCAAATGTGAGAAGACCACCAAAGCCAACTCCAAGGGAGTAAAAGATCTGTAATGCTGCTTCAATCCACACCTAGAAAATAAGAAAATAAAAAGTAGGTACAAGTGAAAGCCTAAATGGAATTAACATCTTATAGTAATAACCCCCACTTACCTTACTATGACAAGAAAATCCTAATGGAGCCTCTGAATGTGTAATTGCTCCTTGATTCAAGAAATAATATCCTCATTCAGTTCTGGATAACCTGTCCATAGAGGCAGTCATATTGGTTGCTAGAAGGACACACTCTTAAACAACTTTCATGCTAATCTAAAGCCTTTAAACCTCTAAGTGCCAGAGAAGTATTCATCTCATTGAATTACAATATATTGAATACATCTCTGGCTTTTAATGGGTTAAGAACCAGAGAGGTGCGCAACATGTTGTTTTACATATCTATCTTGTCCTCAAATGGGACTCCTGCACCCTGCCTCCTTCAGATTGAAAAAAAAAAAATTGCAAACAACTATCATGTCTACCTCCATGGACATGACATCCAGGAGCGATTGAAGATGTTATCTATTGAACAAAGGAATAAGGGCAAAATTCATAAGGGCCATTATAATTTTCTGGCCATAGTTAAATAAATGCGGGTGGTTTATAGGAGCTGTTACTTTCCCCTTAATTGTTATGTACTCATTGTGCAAGCATCATGCCATCCCCTCCACTAGTTTTTAGCTCCCTATGTAAATTGATTTATATAAGTTAAAAAAAAGTTGAAGTTTAACAATATTATTCCACTTGTTCTTGTTTCTTAAAGAACATAGTAGAAGAAAAGTGTATCCAAAGGGTACATTCAGTGTCACCGTTGGTCAACAAGTAATTGTACTTCATATGGGACTCATTTGCATTTAAGAGATGAGAGATGTCAGTTTGTTACTTGAATCATCGAAGCATGCAGAAAATGGATATTGGACCTTATGAGGATAGGCCTGGGTCTGAAACAAGTTATTATTATTAACTGAATAATATATAATTAAGTTATAACATGAATAATTAGAATCCCAGTTCCTTCTTATGCCATTCTTTTTTCCCATATCTCTACCCATATTTCTCCTTTACATATTTAATTTCAAACATCCCCTTCATTCACACATTCCACCCGCATCCCATGTGTATGCTTTGCTCTTCCAACATCTCTCTTTTCTATATCCTCAGATTTTCTCAGCCTTCTGCAAGGTTGTTTCTATTTTTATTCCATTATTGTAATGATTTCTGTTTCCTTTCTAATTAAAATGTCCTACTTTCTTCTCCATATGCTTCAAATCAGGATGAAATAGCAACAAGCTGAAGAACTTATCCTGGTTTACAATCCATACAGAGACTTGTGCTTACAGCCACAACTGGTCCATATAATACAAAGAATAAGCAGAGTCACACAGTTATATAGATGATCAAAGAATTATCATTATTTAGGAAAGGGAATACGTTTCAGACACATAGCCCTTCATCAGGCATGTGGTGGTGACATTCTGCTTCGTGTCCTTCCTTTTTATCTTTCGCTTTTCTTTTTTTCTCTTCTTCCCCTTTCTCCTTCTGTTTTCTCTTCTTCTTTATCTTCTTTTCATTCTCCTTTCTACACATTCTTCAGCTCTTCTCCCTCTTTTTCATTTTTCTCACTTTGTCTGCTTCTTTCTCCTCCATATGCCTTTCCTTCCCCTGGTCACTCTACATGTTAGTTCTCCATCCTCATCACATACTTTCTGCAGTATCCATACCTTCCCAGCTTCTGAATATTTTCCCATCCCTTCTCCCCATCCCTCTCATTACTCTTCTCTCCACATGTCCTGCCATACCCTAATATCCCAATGACCCATTATATATATGAGACATGTTTTTTTATCCAAGGGAATAAGAATTCTTTCCAGTAGACCCTTTGGGCCCCAACTCATTGCTTCATAATGAGTTGGAGACATCCCGAGCATTCAAGGCATTAAAAGTCCCATTTTTATCAATGGGTATTTACACACCACCTCGCTAATGGTGCAGATGGTTTGGTCCAGAACTGCACCTTTGGATTGATGACTACAGCCCATTATGTCTCAGTCAGACACATATGAAGAGTAAACCCAGCTCAGTTGTTTGACACCATATCATTTTACCTTGGATGACAACAAGTGGTGAAACTGTGGGGTGAGGTAGAACTTGATTCCTATCCAAGCACCTTCCAGTGTTACTCCTCGAATCAGCAGCATGACCAGAATTAAATAAGGAAATGTAGCTGTGAAATAAACCACCTGCACACAATGAGACATTAATATCAGTTTATTTCAGTGACATCTATTTGTCTCTATATATTGTACTGCAGAGCTGGATGACCATAATCTTCTATCTGTTGTTACAATACAAATAGCATCCTTTGGCTGGCTATGGATGATGGAAATTGTACTTCATCAACAGAGAGAGAGAGTCACTGTTCACCAGCCCTGCACTAGTGTATAGACGGAAACTGCATATATCTATATCTAAATAATAAATATGTCTTGACTGATGCAAATTCGCCCTACTGGTACCATCACTCTACCATTCAGAGCCTGGGCCAAATGAAAGATACCTAATTAAGGGATGGATTCCATGACACTCTTGGGGATTTTGGCCAATCCACAACCAGAGGAAAGGGTCACATATTGCATGTGCTTCACCTCTTTCTCTTACAGGATGAATGCCCTGTAACCCCACCTCCCAGCCCAAAAGAAAGTGGCGTAAAACAAGGTTTGACTGTATATATAAGCACTTTTTTTTTCTCTCAGTGGCCCAGGCATTGGCTCAGGAGGAACAGGGGGTCATTTTTATCTTATTTTTGGCAGCAGCATATGTGGTGGTCATTTTTTTGGTCGATTATTTTATTGTATTTCTTTAGGAATGTAGAGAAGTGGTCCCAGCAGGACCTCCAGTATCCAGGTATGTGTTTTTACACACACACACACACACATCATACCTGGAGTGAAAGGTGCCCCAAGTTTTGTAAAAAAAATGTATATTGGGACTCTGTAACCCCTCCTATGGGCTTCCATAGATTAATATGGAGGCTTATTTAGGAAGGGCAGAGGAAGGGGTCCATGGCCCTTTCTTTGGTCATTTTTTAGACTGATATGGGGACTCCAGACCCCATATCAATGATTTCTCTTTTTACTAATTTGGCTGATGTATGTATCAGTATGCAGCCCCCAGAGCCCACATTAATTCCACTTGTTGGATAATGGTTCTGTTAACCCATCTGCTGCCAGGCAGTTTTATATAGCAACATGTTGCAAGCTGATTGGCCGCTTGGAGGGGTTAAGGGAACTTGTGTGAGTTTGGATGGCACACATGGTGACACTGGGGGTATTGGTGGTTGTGTTCTTTACAGTTCTGCAGCCCTGGGCCTGACCAGAACAAGAGACCCTTGGAAAGGCCATTCTGCTACAATGGAATCCAGCCCTAAGGCTGAGTTACCATTTCCATAACATTCTGACCACTGTGTATCCCAAATTTACTGTTTCATATATACATAGAAAATACAGGAAAATTGCCAAATTAAGAATTGATACCGGCCATTCTGCAATAATTTTCTGGCAGAATAACAATTTCCATGCTGCCTTTTGCAGCCAGATACGTCTCCTTAGTCTAGGCTGCTGAGGGTTAAAGTGGACATATCATATTGATTCATGTATTTATTTATTTAGTTATTTATTTTACATACTTGAAAACTTCATGCAAAACTGCCTATGTATCATGTTCACCAAAAATCCAGCAGATGTATAGTTTAGCAGATATTCACACTTTTCTTTCTTGGAAAAGTGAAAGTGAAAATATCCTGGTGCAGCACAGTGTTTCATTAGCATATGAAACATCACTGAAAACCTTCATTAGCATATCAAATGACACCAGTACCACATGAACCATAATTAGCATATATTACCATACATTAGAATACAGTTCCAAGTATGAATATCTCCTTAACTGTAGTCTTATTGCTAACATGATACATAGGCAGTTTTTAATGCAGTTTTCAAATATGCAAACATAAAACAAGGTGAAGGGTCCTCTTTGAAAATAGATTCCTTGGATGTTAAAGGCCACAACCATCACAGCCCCTCCAGTTTTCCAGGAACGGAGGTGCTAGACCTGTTCAACAGATAAGATTTTGTTTTATTTAAGGAAAGAAATTGAGACTACATATCATGTTTTATCGTTAAACGGTGGGCACTTTCTTCCCTTAATAAATTAAAAGACAACAAATATGGGGTCCATTCACTCAGCAGCTAGAGGAAGGGGTGACATTTTGCCCATGCACGGCACCTTCCTCTTGTTACTGATTAGCTTTTGAGATCCGGGGAGTTCCCAGGTCTGATCATATGACTCCGTGTGAAGGGTGGGGGGTGTGCACTAAGGCTGGATAAAGATGTGATAAAGTGAAGAAGAATTCTCTAGTGATATCACTTCTACAGTTCCTATGTTATTCTATTTAACCTATGAACTAAGATTTCCAAAGTTGGAGAACTCTTAGTGCTTTGGCTCCACAGAATAACATAAGAATTGAAGAAGTAGTATCATTGGATACCACTTTAGCACTCAAAAGGTGAAAACATATTTTCATCCCCTTGGTCTCTGTGGAAGAGAAAGAGAGGCATAAAGCTGACCATACTGTAATAACTTGAGAACCAACAGGGGTAAAATACCAAAGGTTGACATTCTGGATTGTTATCTTTTGGTTCCCCAGACATATGCATTACAACTCCCCCAGTACTCACATAACACTATTGAAGGCCGTTTCCTGCCACAAAATACCCTTAGCTTATAACATACTAACACAAACATGCCTTTAAGTATTTGGATGCAAGAGATGGTTCACTTATAAAACTTTGCATGCAAAATAGCGTGCGGCTACATGTCACGTTACAGCACATTACCCTAATGAAAAGGGTGACATGAGTATCTTACTTTTTTTTTTTTTATCTTGCTCTTTTTTGACATGAGAATCTCACCCTGCATAAAAGCATGAGATTCTTATGTTGCGCCATGAAAGTTTGCCTTCAATGTTTAATTATAAGCAATAAAGTTATAATCAGAGGAGATTGAAAGAAGAGAAGAGAGAATACATTGATCAGGTTCTCTCACGGCAGCTACACTGCATTGAAGTTACACTGCTGCTTGATGGAATGCATTGCAGTGTTGCACTACAACTCTCGTCATCCTGTAGTTGCTGGAATACTCCAGTCAGGCTGAGTTTCTTGGGTTTAACACATTGAACCAATTTTTCCCTGCTCCCCTTGGGGGGAAATAGCGGTAAGGCATTCCATCAAGCAACAGTGTAACTTCAGTGCAGTGTAGCTGCCTGCGAGAGAAAATGATCAATGTAATCAACGTATTCTCTCTCATCTTCTCTCAATCTCCTCTGCTTTTAATTTCAATTACTTATAACCAACCACTGAAGGCGACCTTTCATGCCATGGCGTGACATGCGAATCTCATGCTTTTATGCAGGGCGAGATTGTTATGTTGCCCTTTTCATTACAGCGACATGCTGATTGCGGCGTGCAGCTGTGCGCTATTATGCATGCAACGTTTTAAAACGATACCCAAGAGACAGCACCAATGCAATGTTTTAGACATATTTTCCATAGAAATTATTAAATAACCTAGCTACTACATAAGAATATAGGCCCATATTTATAAATGCAAACCAGAGTTATTCTGGAGCAAACCAACTGCACCATAGTGCAGGGCTTAAAATGTGAAGTCCTTTGCTACTAGCCAGACCTGAAAAGTTACTCACCACTGCAAGCCATAACATACCCACCAGGGCTGAATTTCTACTCGCCATGGGCTACATTTTCACTCACCATTGGCTAGTGGCGAGTGGAAATTTTGAGCCATGCCATAGTGCATTCCCATGCAGGTGAATAGCTTTTTTTTAACCCTTTGAATGCTAAAGAGGTCTCCAATGCATTGTGAAGTATACTAACACTTATTATGTAAAAAATATTTGATGCAGGGTTCATCCTTCTGAATAAAACAAGGGTACTGAGAGGTGTTTTAATAAAACGTTATTAAAACGCAAACATCAATTTTTTTAGGTGCAGTATCTATATGGCTTGAAATTTTACAGTGGCGCTGTTGCTATACCATCTAGTAGAGTTTTACAATCGACTGATCAGAGCTGTTCATAGGATAGGGTAGCAACAGCGCCACTGTAAAATTTCAGGTCATTGACATACTGCACCTAAACAAATTCAAGTTTGAGCTGTAATCATCCTATATAATAATTCTCTAAAATGTGTGTAACGCCATGTCATGCGCAGTAGACACTGCTGCACGTGCTGCAGTCATGCACAGTAGAGACTGCCTGCGCCACAGCTGATACAGAGCTGGACGCTCTGCGCAGGCAGTCTCTACTGTGCATGACTGACCCGCGACCAGGTGGCAGTGGCACTGTGGCCCGTGTAACGGGCTCTTCAACTAGTTGTTGAATAAAACACCTATCAGGAGTGAGAGTACCTACCCTTCATTTACTGAGGAGGATAAACTCTGCAATATATATATATTATATATTAAGTGTTACTATCCCTTTAAAAGCCCAATTTAACTTAAAAGACATTTTTATTTTGTTCTCTATCGTGTATTTGGCTTACTCCAGAATAACTCCACTTTGCATTCACAAATATGGGCCGTATACTGCTAAACCAGGAGCAGGACTGTGCTGTAGGAGAATTGGGATGACGCTGACAACGCTCTCAGCTTGGTTTCATTGGTGTGCCGAGCACAGCTGAATCATACTTTACAATTAGACAACTGTCCATTCTGCCTAAGGGAAATGTGTCCCTATAGGTTAGCTAAATGATTGTTGTAGGCTACGATACAAATTGATATAATGTTCCATACCTTGCCTGAAGATTTAACTCCCTTAAGGATGCATAGATACACAATAGTCCAAGATAGGAGAAGACACAGGCACAACTTCCACCGAATTTGCCCTGGATCCCCAATTCCCGAGCTTCCTTGTATATGAAGAACATATCGGCTGCAGTCAGACAGGGATCATGTTAATTCTTGCTTGCAGTTACATTAGTTACATGTTTTTATTGATTGCTGTGTTTCAGAATGTATCAATGATACATATTTTTTGGTTTGTTTAATGCACTTGCACTTTAGGATTGTATATGAAGCCTGCTACTCTTCTAATCCACTTCTACAGTTTTTATTGCAGGGTAATATATTTATATATCTTCCTTTTAACAGTATGTGATAACAATATTATTTATTTTTTGGATGGTTAGGATGAATGTATAAATTTTTGGGACTTAGGTCGTCTCTCATTCCTTGTTATGTGCTGTTTTTACTTGTTTTTAATGGAGTATACAGAAATGTACTTTGTATATATTTGTTGCTACAAATAAAGCTGATTTTGATACTGGTTTCTTTTTGATTGCCTATATTAATGGGTTTCTTTTAGGTCCATTAGATACTCGTGCTACAGGGGTGTCTATTTGAAGTATTTTTTGTTGATTCAGGATATGTAATTTACCCTTTAGTGCACCATACTATTTCAGTGGTTATATATTTTTTGTTATTATTAACACGTGAATGCCATTTTTGTTTTGTGTTTATTCCAAGGAGGTGAACATGAATATTGCTAGAAGGACTCCTGGATCCCACAATCCACTCAGTAGAACTTTTTTTGTTCTCCAATCTGAAGGAAGCCGTGTGCATGACAACACATAAGATTTCAGTTCTGCGGGTGGTACAGATTAGGTCTCAGGAGTCCTGACAGCTACAGTCATGTGTCATGTCCAATTTCATTGACCTGACATCCAGAACTGTCTTATTGCTTGAACCAGAGTGTAAGAGGAAAATTCACTGTGGGCATGAAGATCTTCTGGCTATAGCAAGATAATTAATGGGCTATTATTATTAGGAGGTGTTAGTGTTTCCATTTTACAAGCGTATTACAATTGAGCAGTATTACATAAAAACCCACAGTAACAAAATGTATTATCAGCTTTCACATAACCAAATTCCATTAAATTCCATTTTATGTATGTAATACACTACTTATGCATACTGTATATTCACACATCTGAAAGAGATCAAAATGACCTGCTCCCAGAAAGGAATCTTTATTTTTACAGCATTTCTACTGCATTCCCAGAATTCCATGCAACAACACGCACATGGTGTATTTTTTTTTTTTTTAAATTCCAAATCCATATAAATATTGGATTTAAATTAGTTTATGCTTGATGTCCTGAAAGACCAATCCAAACAGCATGAGTTGGAAATGCATGAGTCACTCATCTTTCAAACAGATTTCTGGTAGTTTTGTTGTTGTTGTTGTTTTTTTAATTTAACAACATAACACATGCAAATTAAAATTCAAAACATATTTTGCTTCTTAGCAATTGTAATATATATTATTTAAACATGTTCAAATATAAGCTATTTGCTCTATTATCTTCCAAAACAGATCTGCTGCAGACACTCCTACGTATTTCATGTCTAAGAGAACATAAGGAAACACTTTTGCAAATAAAATTCCTTCCCTTGCTGTAATAGCATTCTTCCAAAAAAACAACAACAAAAAATCCTGCTGTCCCATATTTTATGGTTCCCATGGACATGGAGCTAGTTGACTAACTTATTCTAGTAAATCTGGTCAAAGACACTACGCCAAACAATCAGCAAGGTTATGGTGAGCAACAAAAATGACAAAACACATATGTGTTCACAAACATGTCTGAAACAGATCAAAATGACCCGCTTTCAGCAAGAAATACCATGTTTTACAGCATTTGTACAGCATTTCTGCTGCATTCCCACAATTTCTTCCATCAATATACAAATATACTTTTTTATACTTTCAAATCTATGGGATTTTCCTTACTTTATTTTTACTGCTTTCACAGTTTTTTCCACATAACACAAGCTGAAAATACATGAACCATGCAACCTACTCATAGACATTTATTTTGAACATGAGGGTCTCATCAGTGTGGGACAGTTGACTTTAAAAAATAATTCCTTGTACTATGTCTTGATGCAAGGAATTCTGTGACTGTAGTAAAGCTGCTGGGGAAACTGGGGATTCCTTGTTGAAAAAAGGTAATTTTCATCCAGGTCAGACACATAAATATACACATACTGTACAGTATGTTTTACAGGTACAGAACTCTGAAGGGATATATGTCATTTTTGCTCACTGTAACCTTGTTGATGGATTGGCGTTATGTGGTTCACCAGATTCACTATTCAGTCTCTTAGCTTCACACTGAATACGGTGTATGGTACAGGTTTTTGAATTATTTTTTTTTCATACCATAACCTTGATGATAGTGTGGCACACTGCCTTTTACCAAATGTACCAGCTTGAGTTAGTTATTTGGGTCCATACTGATAACAACCATGGGGTAGAAGCAGCTATTTGTGGGTAGGTTGAATGACTCATGCAGTTCAACCTTATGAATAAGCTTTGATGATTGTATGGAAATTGTTTGAGTTTAAAACATGATTTCACTTTGTAATATCAATAGCATGTTGTTGTAATGAGTTCTGAGGCTGAAGTAGAAATGTTTTAAAACTAGGGTTACCACGCTGTAGGCTGGGTATTTGTATCTGTTTCAGATATGTAAAATGTATATATATATATATATATATATATATATACATACAGTACTATGCAAAAGTCTTAGGCAGGTGTGAAAAATGCTGTAAAGTAAGAATGCTTTCAAAAATAGACATGTTAATAGTTTGTTTTTATTAATTAACCAAACTCATAGTGAGTGAACAGAAGTAAAATCTAAATCAAATCAATATTTGGTGTGACCAATCTTTGCCTTCAAAACAGCATCAGTTCTTGTAGGCATACTTGCACAGTTTGTTAAGGAACTCGGCAGGTAGGTTGTTCAAAACATCTTTGAGAACTAACCACAGTTCTTCTGTGGATTTAGGCCGCCTCAGTTGCTTCTCTCTCTTCATCTAATCCCGACAGATTCAATGATGTTGAGATCAGGGCTCTGTGGGGCCATACCATCACTTCCAGGACTCCTTGTTCTTCTTTATGCTGAAAATAGTTCTTAATAAATTTGACTGTATGTTTGGGGTCGTTGTCATGCTGCAGAATACATTTGGGGACAATCAGATGCCTCCCTGTTGGTATTTCATGTTTGATAAGTATCTGCCTGTACTTCTCAGCATTGAGGATAACATTAATTCTGACCAAATCCCCAACACCATTTGCAAAAATGCAACCGCACACTTTCAAGGAACCTCCACAATGCTTCACTGTTGCCTGCAGAAACTCATTTGTGTACCACTTTCCAGGGCTTCTGCAAACAAACTGCCTTCTGCTATAGCCAAACATTTTAAATTTTGACTCATCAGTCCAGAGAACCTGCTGCCATTTATATGCACCCAGTTCTTGTGTTTTCATGCATAGTTGTGTTACTTGGCCTTGTTTCCACATAGGAGGTATGTTTTTTTTGGCCATAAGTCTTCCATGAAGACCACTTCTGACCAGACTTCTCCAGACAGTAGATGGGTGTAATCCCATTGTTTACTGCAAATTCTGAGCTGATTGCACTGCTGGACATCTTCAGTTTGCAAAGGGAAGTAAGAATGATGTGGTTTTCACCTTCTGTACTAAGTTTCCGTGGCTGACCACTGCGTCTACGGTCCTCAGCATTGTCTGTTTCTTTGTGCTTCTTCAAAAGAGCTTGGACAACAGATCTGAAAACCCCTGTCTGCCTTGAAATTTCTGCCTGGGAGAGACCTTGCTGATGCAGTATATCTACCTCGAGTCTTGTTGCTGTGCTCAGTCTTGTCATGGTGTACAACTTGTGGCTTTTCCTCACCCAGATTTATTTCTCCTACACAGCTGTTTCTGTTTCAGTTAATGATTTTGTTTCAACCCACATATTAAAGTGATGATCATTAGTACAAGTTTGGTATAATTGTTTAATCATGCACCTGACTATATGCCTACAAAATCCCTGACTTTGTGATCCCTGACTGTGCAAGTTTTCCTAGAAGAACTGATGCTCTTTTGAAGGCAAAGGGTGGTCACACCAAATATTGATTTGATTTAGATTTTTCTTCTGTTCACTCACAATGCATTTTGTTAACTGATAAAAAATAATCTATTAGTATGTCTATTTTTGAAAGCATTCTTACTTTACAGCATTTTTTCCACACCTGCCTTAGACTTTTGCACAGTACTGTATATATATATATATATATATATATATATATATATATATATATATTTTAGATATGTAAATGTACATATAAATGCATTATATATATATATATATATATATATATATATATATATATATAGGTAATGTACTCCTGTGAGTAACAGAGGGTACGGAACACATTACTATGAAATGCGTTGCATACCCCTCTGGCATTTAAATGGGTACTCTGTACCATGGGGGGATTTTGCCTTGTTTTGCACCTATGATCATGTTGATTGAATGTGCTTTTGATTCTTGAGGGCATACATATAGTTCATTGTATTGGCATGCAGTGTTCTACAGCAACTAAGCAACAATGATAGAATGCAAAATTTCAAGGATGTGATCTAAAGAGCAAATAAAGTTAGTCTGGCTACATCTGTATCAGTCTGGTAGTTCAGACACATGCAGAGGATCCTATCTCTCCATCACTCTCACCTCCAGTATTCCTCACTGGGGCTAACTGTGTTACTTATGTTGAATGGCTGGACGGAGTTCCTGGACCGAATCACATGATGGTCCAGGCAGAGCTCAGTATTCCACCAGTTGCCGCAGTGCTCCCAGGGCAGGCTGTTGGTCAGAGAGGCAAAGAGGTAGAATAGCACATAGGCTATGATCATGTTGTAGTAGATGGCCACCAGGGCCACAATTAGGAGCATGCCCATCCCAACACCTGTGGAACACACATGAATACACATCAGAGATTAAAAAAAACAACTCATTGAGGCCTTGTGCAGAAAGCAAAAAGGATGTCATTCTGGAGCATTCCAGTGTCACCATATGGGACAAATGAAATTCAAAAATGCACCTTCATTCAAATGGGGTTTTAACCCCTTGAATACTGGAAAGGTCTCCAACGTATTTGGAAGCATTCGGAAAAATAAAAAGCCTATTGATTTAAATATGGAAATAGAATTTATAGCATCCCCACTGATTTAAAATGGGGTATTAATCCACTGAATGACAGAGGGGTATGCAATTCATTGAGAGTCCATTCTGGCACTCAAAAGGTTAAATCTATGAGAACTTGTATTTCTCTCTAATGAAACCTTTGGTTTGTTACGGGTTTGCACCTCTTTTGCTTTCTGCATAGGGCCCTATCTTTTTTTACGCTCTTGTATTTCTCCTTTTGATTAACAGTAAAGCTTTTGAAACTTCAAAAGAAAGAAAAAAAAAGAAATAACTTCTCCAGAGATATCCCTTCTCCAATTACTATGTTATTGTAAGGAACCAATGCACTAAGATGTCTTGTACTTGAAAATTCTAGTGCGTTGGCTCCTTAGAATAACACAGGAAGTGTAGAAATTATATCCACTTCATCACCTCTTTATCACACCTTAGTGCATCTCTCCCATTGAGTCACAATGCGATGGACACTTTACTAGCATTCAAGGGGCGAAGAGCCCATTTAAATAAATTTGAATTTTGAGATTTTTTTGTTTGTTATCTAAAATGCAGTTGGTTTTCTCCATAATTGCATTTCTTTAGATTATTGAATATGGTCCTTAACCCCTTAACGACCGGAAGATCGGCATGGAGCGGTCAGTTAAGGACCACAGAGCATTTTTTTTTCTTCATTCCGCTTCCGGACTCCCCGAATGGCGTGCAGCCGCGGGGGAAGCCCGGAATTCCATGACGGTCATAGTACGTCATGGATCGTTCAGTCAAATTAACCCTTGACGTACTATGACCGTCAAGGGTCGTTAAGGGATTAATCTTCCATTAACCTTTATGGAGATTAGCAGTATTAAAGGAACAGTAACAACTAAAAATAATCTTGGGTTATACACACTAAAAGGGAAAGTATCACTTAATATGTAAAAAGAGAGATATTTATATTGAATGGTTTATCTTCTTGAGTAAAACAAGGGCAGTTCTACCGCTGAGAGGTGTTTAATTCAAAAGTTACTGACGCTGAAAAGTGATTTTTTTTTTAGCTGTGATATCTCAATGACCTGACGTTTTACAGTGGCGCTGTTGCTACACCATCCTATGGACAGCTCTGGTCAGCTGACCATAAACCTCCATAGAATGGTACAATAACAGTACCACTGTAAAATTTCAGGCAAATGAGATACTAGACCTAAAAAAATTCAAGTTTAAGCTGCAATAACTTTTGAAACAAACGCCTTTCAGCAGTGAAAGTTCCCTTCTTTTTCTCAGTACAATAAACCATACAATATATATATTTTATATAGTAACTGATCACTATCACTTTAAAACCCTTATGTACTCCATTGTAGTCTAACAGGTCTCTGTTTTTTTTTATGCCTAATATCTACTCTTGCATATGCTCTGTGTGGCACCAATTTCTGCTTTTCTAGGATATCTGTGCTCCCATGATTATAGCAATGACAATCTTGACATGCTGTTAAGTGATCGCACTGCATTGTCTTTAATTGGACTGAGATAAGATAACCACCTTTCTAGACAGAAGAATAGTGAGTTCTAAGCTCTACTTGTGCATTAAAATGCAAGCTCAGGATTAGATTTTAGAGATTTAACAAATATTTGCTAAATTTTATAGACGCTAGCTGAAAGTATGTTATTTAAAATTAAATACTCCAATTTCATTTGTGATTGCTTGAGTTCCTTAAATTATTTATTGTATAAATTACAAGCACTATCGTTGTTTAACCCTTTGAGTGCCAGAGAGGTACCCAGTGCATTGCTTTGCAATGCATTGGGGTACCGCTCTGACATTCAAAGGGATTAATGCCCACACTGTTACATATCTCTATTAAAGGGGATATATCACCTTATAATGTTTTTTTACCATAGGTTTTGTTACTAAAATATATTAGGAAAGCTGTTTGTTTTTTTTAACGTAAGTACTTTTGCAGATATTCTGTCGTCAAGCTGCGCCAGTCAGCATAATGCAGCATGTGATTCTTCAGCACAGCTCTTCTAGACTGCCTAATTCTCCTTCCACCTCCCTCCCAGCTGCCCCAGGGAGTACGTTCACGCTTTCCATAGCTGTGCTGTGAATGGCTTCTATCCTTACATCAAGTTCTGGTTAGCATTATACTGAGGCTGCAACCTCTGTGTAATGTTAACCGGAGCTTGATATAACAATAGAAGTCATTCATAGCACACTGAAGGGAAGCGTGAACGTGCTCCCTGGGGCAGCTGGGAGGGAGGTGGGAGGAGAAGAAGAGCTGTGCTGTGCACATTATGTGGAATTGCACAGCACAGAAGATAGAATATCTGCAAAAGTACTTACATAAATAAACAAACAGCTTTCCTAATAATACTTTAGTAACAAGACCTATGGTAAAAAAAAATGTATAAGGTGATACATCCCCTTTAAAACATACCACATACCGTAAGGCTTATTTTCTAAAAAGAACTGAAGCAATTTTGGGGCAAATCAATTGCACCATGGGGTTAAGTACAATTTCCCATAATCTTATAAGGGTCTTTTAACCTGCTGAGTACAAAGACATATGAAAGAGCATTGCTTCACAATTTGTTGAAAACCTCTCTAGTACTGATGGTATAAAAGCCCCATTTAAATTAATTGGAATTTGGGGAATATTTATTCTTCACCTGTTCTGAAGCTGGTTTTCTCCAGAATTGCTTCAGTTCTTCTTAGTAACTGTGTGCAAACAGTATAGACAAGGGATTGGCAACCGTCGGCTGACCAGATGTTGGAAACTACAATTCCCATCATCTCCATGCTGACAATTGATAGTTAGAGATAATGGGAGTTGTAGTTCCCAATAGATGGAGTGCCAAAGGTTGCCTATTCCTTAATCTAGGCAGTGATGGGATGCCATGCACAAAACTAGATGGCCTCTTTATCTATTCAATGGTACAGCTTTGCCGAAGGACGCTCTTCCATTAAAGGGATAGTAATGTTTCACAAAAAGAGCAGCCCCAATTAATCTTCATATTATATGGGCCATGGAAAGTGTTATTTCAGTACTATTAGCGTTGTAGTTCAAGAGTAATTGAATGGTAAAGTATCCACCTTCCCGCCCCTTTTACCTAGTGTAAGCCACCTCCCCTCAGATGTGGAATCTGGTCCTGAGACAAGACAGCTCACAGCAAGGGACAATCTTTTTACTGTGAGGTAAACCCTGGCCCCCTTGACAGGTTTTTCAGGTTATCCTTCTGCTCACTGAAGATTGTTATTCTCTGAGTTCCATCTGGACAGTCTTGCAGCTCTGAGGTGAGCAGTGTTACATCAGTAAAAGGTGTGGGAGGGGGATACTTTATCATTCAATTACTCTTGAACTATAACTCTAACAGTAATGAAATAACAATCTCCATGGCCCAAATGCTATGAAGATTAATTGGAGCTGCTATTATTTTGAAAATGACTATCCCTGTAAAAAACCATTGTTTATTAATTCTTGGATGCTAAGGAGATCTAAAATGCAAAGCTATGCAATGTGTTCAAAACCTCTTCTGCAGCTGAGGGTTTAAATAATTAAGGGGGGTATGAAGACAATGTAAATGTGAAATATTATCATAGGTGAAGGAGATACATTAAATGCAAATTTAAAAGGGTGCAGTTTGTGTCAAACCCTAATTCATCGTTTATATGGCAATGATCACAGTGCAATTGTCAACATATCTGGCCTTATGCAGAAAGACTCCAATTCCTTACCCCCACAGGATCGGTGGGGGAATGCAAGAGATCAGAGGTAAGAAGTACTCATCTAATGGGCAGCTTAAACTGTGCTGAATCACAAGTCTGTTTAAGTTGCCTATGAGAACAAAATCTATCACATATTTTCTAATTTATAAAAATGTACTGCTCCTTTAATAAACTGTGGGCTTATGCACTAAAGCGTGATAAAGAGGTGATAAAGTTGAGATGATAACACCAGTGATATCACTTCTTCAGTTCCTATATTATTCTACAGAGCCTATGCACTAATATCCCCAAAGTTGGAGAAATCTTAGCGCATAGGCTCTGTAGAATAATACAGGAACTGAAGAAGTGATATCACTGGAGAAGTCATCTCCACTTTATCACCTCTTTATCACGCTTCAGTGAATAAACCCCTGGTGTTGTCTTTAGAACATACAGTCGTGTGAAAAAGAAAGAACACCCTCTTTGAATTCTATGGTTTTACTTATCAAGAAATAATAACAATCATCTGTTCCTTAGCAGGTCTAAAAATTAGGTAAATACAACCTCAGATGAACAACAACAACACATGACATTTACACCATGTCATAATTTATTTAACAAAAATAAAGCCAAAATGCAGAAGCCATGTGTGAAAAACCAAGTACACCTTATGATTCAGTAGCTTGTAGAACCACCTTTAGCAGTGATAACTTGAAGTAATCTTTTCCTGTATGACTTTATCAGTCTCTCACATCATTGTGGAGGAATTTTGGCCCACTCTTCTTTACACCGTTGCTTCAGTTCACTGAGGTTTGGGCATTTGTTTATGCACAGCTCTCTTAAGGTCTCACCATAGCATTTAAATTGGGTTGAGGTTTGGACTTTGACTGGGCCATTGCAACACCTGGATTCTTTTCTTTTTCAGCTATTCTGTTGTAGATTTGCTGGTGTGTTTGGGATCATAGTCCTGTTGCATGACCCAGTTTCGGCCAAGCTTTAGCTGTCAGACAGATGGCCTCATATTTGACTCTAGAATACTTTGGTATACAGCGGAGTTCATAGTCAACTCAAGGACTGCAAGGTTCCCAGGTCCCGTGGCTGCAAAACATGCCCAAATCATCACCCCTTCACCACCATGCTTGAAAGTTGGTATGAGATGTTTGTGCTGATATGCTGTGTTTGGTTTTTGCTAAACATGGCACTGTTCATTATGGCCAAACATCTCCACTTTGATCTCATTTGTCCAAAGGACATTGTTCCAGAAGTCTTGTGGTTTGTTCAGATGCAACATTGCAAACCTAAGCCATGCTGCCATGTTCTTTTTAAAGAGAAGAGACTTTCTCCTGGCAACCCTTCCAAACAAACCATACTTGTTCTGTCTTTTTCTAATTGTACTGTCATGAACTTTAACATTTAACATGCTATCTGAGGCCTGTAGAGTCTGAGATGTAACTCTTGGGTTTTTTGCAATATCTCTGAGCATTGCACGGTCTGACCTTGGGGTGAATTTGCTGTGATGTCCACTCCTGGCAACTGTCTTGAATGTTTTCCACTTTATTTTTTTTAAATAAATCATGACATGGTGTAATATGTCATGTGTTGTTCATCTGAGGTTCTATTTACCTAATTTTTAGACCTGCTAAGGAACAGCTGATTGTTATTATGTCCTGATATGTAAACCATAGAATTCAAAAAGGGTGTACTTTCTTTTTCACACGACTGTACATGAATGCATAAGTCTGAATTATTGCACTGTTCTGTCTTAGTACATAACCTTAGCAATCTACAATATAACATTTCATGTATTTCAGACATTCTGAGTACCAGCTCTTTCAAAGACATTTTAATAGAATAGTAATACTTTCTTTGTTATCTTTGTAGTGCCTGTTCATTTATTTTATGTGGTAACTTTCTTTTACTTTAGTTGTTTTAATTTTTCTCTCTCCTTTGTGATCAGTTATGTAAGCGCTTTTACCTCTAGTGTATAAAATGTCTGGTATTCAGAAAGGCTGATAAGATATTTTCCTATATCTCGTTATCCCTCTCTAATCTATGTTCAGCTGAACAGTCAGCTCACAAGGGAATAAGTGAGACACAGAAGCTGAAGTACTAAGAAGAACTGTGTGTGTGTGTTTCAGACGGGGAAGGGGTTTGCAAAAAAAGGCTGATAAATTTGTGATAAACTCACCAATTCCAGTGTTATTCTATGGAGCCTGTGCACTTAGGTCTATCAAGTTGTAGAGATGCTAATGCACAGTCATACCTGGGAACTTTCCGGATTTGCCCCAAAGACTCTGGTTATGAGAGTACATTACCGGGTCTCTGGGGCAGAAGCTGATTCTCTGGATGTGGGGAGTTTTTTTTTTTAAACTCTGCCCAATTCTGCTCCTTCCCACCCAATTCCTCCAATTTTTCCTCCTTTCCAACCCAGTTCCTCACACTTTCAGCCCACTTGTGTGATGCCCCACCCCCACTCACGGGTAAACCCCGCCCCCTTTTCACCATGATTTGCAGCAATTATACTTCCCATCCGAGGCATCAGAGGAGTCCCCTCGGGGGATTCAGTAAATGAAAGTTCCAGATATATGCCTAGGTTTCACAGAATAACAGAGGCACGGGAGAATTAATCTCACTGGAGACTTAGTCTGACCTTAATGACACCTTAATGCATAACCCAGGAGTAATGCATTTCAAAGCAATGTTGTACCCCTCTGGCAGACAAAGGGTTAATGCTAGCATGTCTCCAATGCATTTTCCTCTTACCGTGACTCTACAGATTGTACACATTTGCAGAATAAATTTGCTGCACTTGCGGTGTTGACCTCTCCCCTTGTACTCCTCCCCCTTTCTTTATTCTGTCTCCTTTCCCCTTTTATTAGTTATAATTCAACAAAATTGAGTTTGAAAAAAAATATTTGTATACTATTATGCAGTAGGTTTGTGACAGAATTGCTCCAGTTTATCTTAGTACATCAGCCTCACACACAGACAGATCATAAAATCCTTTTCAGATCCAGTTCAGTCAGAAACACTTTTTACAGACTAAAGGGAGGGTATGCACTAAAGTGTTATTAAGCAGCTAACATCTCCAGTGTTATCAATTCTCCAATTCCTATGTTATTCTAAACACTAACGCAGTGTTTCTCAACCAGGGTGCCGTGGCACTTTGGTGTGCCGCAGACATCCACTTAGTGTGCCCCATTGTATCTATAATGCTTTGACAAAAATGTGAATGTAAACTTTCAACTGTATATTTAAGTATATTACTATGCACAATATGTTTATTTTAGTTGTGAGGTCTAACAATAACTCTATATTTATGTATTTGTAACCTTCATCACACCTTAGACAAATGACCTAAAATGATAGGGATGCCCCGAAAATGCCAGACTGTTAGTTGTGACTTGAGCAAAAAAGTTTGAGACCACTGCTCCAATTAATCTTCATTGTATTAGGCCATAGAGAGTGATATTTCAATACAAATTCAAGAGTAATTGAATGATAAAGTATCCCCCTACTGACCCTTTTACATAGTGTAAGCTGCCTCCCCTCAGATGTGGAATCTGGTCCCCAGACCAGACAGCTCACAGCAAGGGACAATCGTCTTACTGAGAAAACAATGAAAACCCTGACAGATTTTTTAGGTTCTTCCTTCTGCTCACTGAAGATTGTCGCTCTCTGCGATCCATCCGGACAGTCTTGCTGCTCTGAGGTGAGGAGGGCAATACTTTTTTTTTTAAGATTAATTGGAGCTGCTTTTATTGTGAAACACTATCTCTTTAATGCATAGGTTCCATAGAATAACATAGGAATTGGAGAGTTCATTATACTGGATAAGTTATCTCTGCTTTATCACCACTTTATCACACCTTAGTGCATCTTCCCCAAGGTGTCTTTAGTCTGTATTTGCAGTATCAAAGTGACCTGAAATTTTACAGTGGTGCTGTTGCTGCACCATCCTATGGTCAGTTGACCATACATCTCCATAGGATGGTGTAGCAAAGCTCCACTATACAATTTCAGGCCTCTATGATACTGCATCTAAAAATTCAAGTTTGAGCTGTAAAACACCTTTTAGCAGTGGGAGTGCCCTTCTTTTACTCAGGGGGAAAAACCCTACAACATCTTTTTTTTTTTTTTACATTTTAAATATTACTATCCCTTTAAATAAGAAACACTACAATACATTTAATTTGTGCATGTAGGCAGATCATTTCTCTTATATATTATTATATTATGACAGGTTTCTTATTAGTATTATTATCAACATTAAAGGTTAACTAACATGACAAAAATAAGTGAAAACTCAAGTCTTCTACTAGTTAATTTCTGAAAGTAGCAACTTTATAAATTTACAGCGCTCTGTGTAGATCCTCTCTACATTTCTTGTCTCACCATCAGCAAGTAGGTGAAACTGCTTGTAGGAATTTATGCCTGTTGATTTTGGAATTGGGTGTGACATTAGCCAAAAAGCAATCATCATCTGCTACTCTGGAGTACATAGTAATAGAATTAGAGAGGAGGGGGGACCTGTACACTGGAGAGTTGCTAGCCTCAAAAGATCTGGCTTAGGCAGGGCCAGATTTACCATTAGGCAGAGTAAGCAATGGCTTAGAGCATCTGATTTTGAGGGTTGTCTCAGCTGTGCTGGCCACACCCGCATTCTGAATTGTGTGTGGACAGTTCAATATCATTGTCCCTGCACCAGTTTATATACCCTTTTACTGGCTATTACTTATCCCCTTGGATGCTATAGAGGTCTTCAATGCATTGCAAAGACCTCTAGCAACCAAGGGGTTAAAAGTGCTTTTGTGTGCTTGTATGTTATAGGCTAAGCGTATTTTTTCTGGCAGGGAACAGTGGATGGAACTGTGGGTGGGGTCATGTAAGGAGTGGGGGTGTGGCCATGGCTGCAGCTAATGGCATCTATGATGCCTTGCCTGGGATATAAATCTGGCACTGGGCTTACTTTATTAGGTCACTGTGCAGCCCAATTGCACCATTCCGAGTAAGGAGATTAGCACCATTACATGCCCCAAGCTGGCAACAAGCATAACGCCTGGGCTTTAACCCCCAGCCAGTAGCTAGCAATGCTCATGAAAAGCGATTTATTTTTATAAAGTTGTTACTTACTGAGGTAAGAGTTGTAGCAATCCGTAGTATAAGACTGCTCTTTAACCCCTTAACGACTGTTGATGGTCCTGGCACATCATGGGTGGATTTGGGTTAAGGACCCATGACGTGCCAGGACTGTCATGGAATTCCGGGCTCCCCGCGCGGCTGCAAGCTGTTTGGGGAGTCCGGAAGCGGACGCCAACAAAAAAATGGCCCGTGGTCCTTAAGTGAAATATATATGAGGACTTATCCTTTTAAGTAAAATAAGGCCATGCTCAATGCTGAAATGTCTTTTATTAAAAAGTTATTGCAGTTCAAACTTTTTTTTATGTGAAGTATCACAGTAGCCTGAAATTGTTCAGTGGCGCTGTTGCCAAACCATCCCATGGAGATTTATGGTCAACTGACCAGAGCTGTCCATAGGATGGTGTAGCAACATTCTAACTGTAAAATTTCAGGCCATTGAGATATTGCGTCTGACAAAGTCAAGTCTGAGTTGCATTACAGGAGCAGTAAACTTTTTTTATGAAAACCTACTTGTTATAGTACTTTTCCTGCTATGTAAAACAAGGTCACTCCCATTGCTGTCAGATGTTTTAGTCAAACATTATAAAAGTTCAAATAACCAGGAAGCGAATTTACTGTGTTTACTTCCTGATTGTTCTGACAGGAAGTGACTCTGCAGTTTCTATCACATTCTATTGAGAACGGTAAGTTACTGACTTTCCTCTCCATTAGACTGTAACTGAATTACTAATTAGAATTTGACCACTATAGGGTACTGCTAATGTAAAAAAAAAAACAGGTTTAAACAGAAATAATTCTGGAAATATGCATGTCTCAGCAGTGGGAGTGCCCTTATTTTACTAAACATAAAATGCTATACAATATATATTTTTTCAAAAAAAAAGTCTACTGCTCCTTTAATGTTTGAATAAAACACCTCTCAGCAGTAGAGGTGCCCTTACTCAGAAGGATAACCCTACAACACATATTTTTTTTAGAAATTAAGTGTTACTAACTTGTCAATTAAGTGTTACTAACTTTAATATATGACTTGCCATAGGACAGTGCAATGAGATAGCAAAGCAACATGTAGAAATGACAGTAAACAGATGGAAAGATTACCTTTGAAAAGTGGGCTTATCTTCCACACAGCCAAGGGCCCAAGACTAGAGAATTGCCCTAGGGACAGTTCCATGAAAAAGAGTGGTATTCCACAGATGGCTAGCATGATGAAGTAAGGAATTAGAAAGGCTCCTAGGAGAGAGTACAAACTTTATTACACCAGACATTAGGCATACAGAGCCATTCACCAATGTTTATTAAATATTTCTTCATAACACTGGATACTGGTCTCTAGCTTCCAAAGGATCAAAATAGATGTAACACTTCTTAATAATAACCAACCACACACACACACACATTTACTTTACTATAGCCAAGAAATTTGCCCTTGTTCCTTTGATCAAGCAATAACATCTCCAGTAAGTCTCAGATGTCTTGTCCATGACAGTAGACATGGAAGTTGGCAGGAGGAGTAAGCAACTGCCATGTCTGCCTCCATGACAGATTGGAGATGTTCTTTTAGAATGAACTGGCCATAGTAAAGAACCACTTACCCCCAACTGGATTACAGGGATAGTAATGCTCTCTTATAAGTTTATGCTATATTGTAGATTAAAAAAAAATATATATATATGTGGAGCAAGTCCCATCTCTCAAACCTTTACGGTTTGGGAGAAATTCGCAGCTAAAGTTCCCCCCTCCCTCCGCTTGCAATGAAGTCAGCGCTCTACTGACAGCAGGAGATTCCGGTCCTGGGACCAGCCGGTGGCTCTTCAGCAAAGCCGAAACAGAGATATTAAAAAAGAACCACTTCACTGGAACGAACTACAAAGTGTACCTGGTTTGCAAGCACACTTTGTAGACCGTTCCATTGAAGTAGTTCTTTTTAAATACTGCTATTTTGCCTCTGCTGAAGAGCTGCCTCGATTCGGCCAACACAGATCTCCTTTTGTCAGCTTTACAGCTGATATGAGCATAGCTGGAAACTCTCCGGATTTGCCCCGGAGACTCCAGGTTTTGGAGCTAATTATCTGGTCTCCGGGGCAGAGGTTGATTCTCTGGATGTGGCGAGTTTCATCAGAAACTCCCCACATCTGTGCATTTCCAGACTGTCTCCCCCACTCCTCAGCGGCTTTTCCTTCTTCCCCAGCATATTTCTATAATTATTTTTACATTTTGTTAGTCTCGCCCCCCACTGGTGATTAAGCCCCGCTCCCTTCTGACATCACAGGACTCCCCTCTCCGGGTAGTCCACAACCATAGGTTCCCAGGTATGAGGGAGGGGTGAACATTAGCTGCAAATACCTCTCAAACCATAAAGGTTTGAGAGATGGAACTTGCTCCACATAATTTATTTTTTTAAAATGTACAATATAGCATAAACTTATAAGAGGTTATTACTAACCCTTTAATAAAAGGATGAGTTAATTCTCCTTTAAAAGAGAACTTTAAATAGAAGTTGCTCTTATGTATAAAATCATGGCTCTGTGTTCAACAGAACTGTCTTTCCTGAGTCAGCCATGTGCACTATAAGAGAATAATACAAATCTCTGTTTAATTAAATGTTGCTTTTAACCCATTGAATGCTAGAAAGATTTACAACATAATGTAAAGCAATGTGTTGGAAACCTCTCTAGCAGTCAATGGGTTAAAAATTCCATTTAAATCAATGGGAATTTTGGCAGTTTGTATCAGTCCCCCATGCTGCTGTTGATTTACCCAAGAATTACTTTTCTGTACATTTGAGCACAGGGCTCCATGTGTTAATATTGACTGAACAATATATAGAACTTCAGATAACTGATATTACATGTGTTGATTTTCAGCAGCAAAAGACAAAGATAAGGCCTAGTTTATATGGGTAACTGTTGCTGCAACTTTGGTGCAATAACATGTTTCACAGAATAAAATTGTATTCTATGGAATAATTTCCATGGCTGACTTCATCAGCTACAATCATTTTCAGTACCAATCTTGGGTTGCTGCAACATCTTGCCCCAAAGCAGCTTCAACAAAGTCACCAAATGAATGAATGTCCCTGCTGAGGACCGAAAGCGTTTGTTCATATGGAACCGAATCTTTGATTAAATATCACCTACTATCAACTTGTACCTTGAGTGTGCCGTTTTGTCACTATAGCCCAGGTTGAGTATATCCTATATATATATATATATATATATATATATATATATATCCTATATAACAATTCGCTAAATCGTGTGTAACGTCCGACATGCGCAGTAGACACTGCTGCACGTGACTGCCCCACGACCGGCTGCCAGAGGCACTGTAGCCCGTGTAACGGGCTGTTCAACTAGTATATATATAAAACACTTGCGCTCACCTCAAACTAAGTAAACTATGCACTAATCTTCAAGATATGTCCTTAAACAAAGACAAACCTCACCTGAACCGAGATGATAAATATGAAAAAGAATTTCTCAACAATATAAAAACAGGAACTATTAATTGTAATAATAAGTGGTAAATGAATACAACGAGAAAACAAGGATATTGAGTCCGCTTATTTTATATATATATATATATATATATATATATATATATATATATATATGTATAAAGCCTTCACGACTATAACAGGTGTCCTTGGTATAACTGTCCTATAAGAGTAATATTGAAACAAAGATTAAGTAGTACAGAAAATAACACAAGCATTTGGACAGTAGTGATATTGAACACAGTTCTGTATACTGTAAAACCAGAGTCCCGATAAACATGGACTAAATAGTTCACAAAGAAAATGATAGTCTTACTTGGACTGGGTATAATAATGTTTAGATGATGGTATAATAGGTACTTGATGGTAATTACCAGAAAAATGTCTTTATTTATTATATCAGAGTGGTAGTTCAAGAGAAATTAAGTAAATTATCCTCCCTCCAATGTGGAATCTGGTCGCTTGGCCAAACACCTTGCAGCAAATGACAATCTTCTTACTGTGAACATAAAGAAAACACTGCCCCCCATGACAGGTTATTCAGGTTTTTCCTTATGCTCACTGAAGATTGTACTTAACTGATATCCATCTGGACAGTCTTGCTGCTCTGAGGAGAGCAGTTTTACATCATTAAAATGGGAGGGAGGGGGATACTTTATCGCTCAATTACTCTTGAACTACAGCTCGGACAGTACTGATAAAAGATCTCCCTACATTGTTTATTGGCTTTGAAAAAGTGGAGTAATTCGCAAAACATGTTAGTCATAATCAAAGTTTTTATTATACAATAATATTGGACGATTATTGTTTTTGTGTCATTTTTTATATGTGAAGAACTTTTTATACATTTGGATTAAACAACTTTTTGAGGACCATTGTTGTGGACATCTAATTTATTGATCAGCAGGCACCAGCTGACAGGGCTCACAAACTAAAGAGTGAGAGATCTCCACAGGCTTATTTGTCGACTCTGATTATCCCCTCAGTAGACATATCCCAAATGTAAGTACATTTATTTATTTTATCAGATCATGTATTTATAAGCAATATTATACTATTGGACGTTCCCATTTTGTTCTTTTTTGGCGATATTGTATTACAGCTTGGAGGGAGCAAGTTGAGAAGGAGCATTCCATCCCTTTAAATATCATTCTGAGGATCCTGTTTCTGGGTCAGGACAAATATATCCAGACTGCTTGCTAGTTGTTTCTTCATATAAGCGATTAAACAGCCAACTTAGATTGTGAGTACCAAAGTGTGGGGTGATTCCAGGTGGTGGTACCGACTGAACCTTTTTGAATTGTACTATGGCGCTTTTCTGTATTTTTTCCCTTCTTTTGTGTTTTTGCAGTATTGATATAACACTCTCCATGGCCCAAATACTATGAAGATTAATCGAAGCTGCTTGTTTTGTGAAACATTTCTATCCCTTTAAGTTTAGATCTCAATGTGATAATATTGTTGAGGCATAGTAAAAGTCCAGTGATGTTAATATTGTAAAAGAGGAATCAGCTGAGACCTTTTGTTATTGACTAACTAGTGTAGTGGGTTCCTGAGAGCTAAGCAATGCATTGCGTACCCCTCTGGCACTCAAAGGGTTAAGAGGCCGGTCCTGCTCTGCGTCCTGCCGCCAAGACAGTCATGCACTGTAGAGACTACCCGAAAGCACAGAATGCTCCCAGCATTCCTACTCCTCCCAGCATTCTGTGCGTTTGCCCAGTCTCTACTGCGCATGATGGCTTCTGACAAACATCCTAGCGAACTATTATATAAGATATCCCAGTGATGCTGTCTCTTTCTCTTGGAATCCCCACAGGCTATATACATGTAAAAAAATAACATGGGATCTTCTATTGTTCTTTGATTAATACATTTTACTACTCTTAGATCCTGCGTTATGTTTTTCTCCCTTATTTTTTACATTTTCCAGGGACAGCACTGGAGGGGATTTACTAAGAGGTGATAAAGAGGTGACAGAGTAGAGATGACTTCTCCAGTTTATCTCTTCTCCAGTTCCCATGTTATTCTATAAAGCCTATTCATTAAGAGCTCCAAAGTTGAAGAAATCTTAGTACATAGGCTCCCTAGAATAACATCAGAACTGAAGAAGTGATAAACTGGAGAAGTCATCTCCGATTTATCACCACTTTATCACCGCTTAGTGAATCTCCCCCCAGGTGATTCTCCAACCCCAGCCAGCAAAGATGGGAGTTGTAATGTTCAACAGCTGGAGAGCCAAAAGTTGTATAGCCCTGTTGTAGTCGAGTAACAGCTGGAGAGGAACACGTTTCTAATTTATACACTTGCCACTATCACTCACGGCTGTCAGCACACACAATGACAGCATCATAAATCTATTATATCCATTCTTCATGTCAGGAAAGTCTAACATTAGTAACACTGGAGAAAGCAGCAGTAGACTCATAATGTGCCAGTACATACTATAATAAATCAAACCTCTGATAAAGTATTATTCCCATAGAATTCAGACTATAAACTTAGACTGTGTGACCGTATTTGCACATTATTCTGATGTTAGCGTTGACATTTCAGGAGGAATTAGATTGTTCAAAAATCCTCAGAGCTGCACACAATTATGAAAGAGATTCTTCAGGCATAGAAAATTCTGTATTTTAGTCTAAATAATGATTATGATAGTATAACCACCCTGGTGTATATTTATGAAGCTGCAAGAAAAAAGCAAGACTGTAAAACTCTCCAAGTTATAAAGTACTGTGCAAGCACTGCAAATATTAATCTATGTGTTACATAGGACTATATTTAGTAAGCTAAAGATATTCAATTAACTGAATTGTACGGAACAAATATAAATGTCCAAAATACCCATTGATTTAAATGACGTTTTTAATTTGAAAGCTAAAGCAATCTCCAAATTCATTGCTTTGGAATATATTGAAAAACCTTTCTAGCAATCAAGGAATGTAAGCCTTTGGGGGCCAGAGAGATATCTAAGACATTCCAATGCAATACATTAGATATCTCTCTGGCATGTAAAAAGATTAAAGCCCCAAAGGGATAGTAAGCCTTAAAGGGATAGTAATGTTTAACCCCTTAAGGACCCATGACGGTCCTGGACCGTCATGGGTTGTTATCCTCTTAAGGACCCATGACGGTCCAGGACCGTCATGGCTTAAATGATAGCTGTGTGCCTCCATGCACGCTGCTATCATTAATTCCAGGCTGAGACTGAGAGCTCCAAGACCGGGGCGTTCAGTCTCAGCCCTTCTTGCTTGTGCCGGTTCATGTGATCACCGTAGCAGTGATCACATGTACCGGCATTCTGAGAGACAGAGGCAACATGCAAAGCATACTCACTCTGAGTGTCTCCTCTACCTCTGTCTCCCTTGCTATCAAAGTAAGGGAGAGAGGAGTAGAGAGGAGACACCTAGTGGTAAAAGAAAATACAGCAGCTGGGGGTATTAACCCCTTCACTGCTGGTGCTGGAGGCTGCCAAATGCAGGTCAATTTTTGACCTGCGATGATATACTTTTTTAAAAAAAAAAACACAACAGGTTTTTTTTTTTTTTTTTTTACAAAATAAAATGTTATTTAAAAAAAACAACATCTCATTAAACAATATTGGAAGTGTGATTGTTGTGGAGCCATGTAATACACTTATACACACTTATAATACATTTTTTTTTACATTTTCATAAAGTAAATGGTGGGTTATCCATATATGTGGGGTATCAAAAGAAAGCCTTATTTGTGCTTAAAACCAGTATATAATTTATGAGGGTGGAATAAAAGACTTAGAGGGAAAACACTGTTGAACAAAGACATAGTCAAAAAGGTCAGAATTGCTCCGGTCTTTAAGTGAAAACGACCTCAGATTTTCCCGGTCCTTAAGGGGTTAAGTTTATTTAATACTGTAGGTATTAACCCCTTAAGGACCCATGACAGTCCTGCACCGTCATGGGTTGTTATACCCTTAATGACCCATGACGGTCCAGGACAGTCATGGCTTAAATGATAGCAGCGTGCCTCCGTGCACGCTGCTATAATTAATTCCAGGCTGAGACTAAGCGCTCCGGGACCGGGACGTTCAGTCTCAGTCCTTCCTGCTTGTGCCGGTTCATGTGATCGCCGTAGCAGCGATCACATGTACCGGCATAGTGACAGACAGAGGCAGCATGCAAAGCATGCTGTCTGTGCCTGTCTTTGTCTGCCTCTGTCTCCTTTGCTATCAAAGTAAGGGAGACAGAAGTAGACGGGAGACACCTAGTGGTTAAAAAAAATACAGCAGCTGGGGTATTAACCCCTTCACTGCTGGTGCAGGAGACTGGCTAAATGCAGGTCAATTTTTAACCTGCAATTATACACTTTTTAAAAAAAAACAAAAAAAAACACAACATACTTTTTTTTACAAAAAAAGAAATTATTTGAAAAAAAAATATATAATTAAACAATATTGCAAGTGTGATTGTTGTGGAGACATGTAATACACTTATATACACCACCAAATGCCAGGGACAAAAAAGTGTCAAAATAGGGTGGGAAAAAGGGACATGGGGATTTTCACCCAGGGGGGACAGTGGCCACTTTAAACTGCGCATTTTGTAGGTATGAATGATCAGTCATACTTTTCATGCAGTCTCCATAAAAGTTTAACCCTTTGTGGCCAATTGATCCCAAGAGAAAAATCAAAACATTTGTTTTTTTTTTACAATTTTTTTTCCTTTTTTTAATTTTAATAAAGTGAATGGTGGGTTATCCATATAAATAGGGTATCAAATGAAAGCCCTATTTGTGCTTAAAAAAACAGCATATCATTTATGGGGGTGGAATAAAATCCAAAGAGGGAAAACACTGTTGAACAAAGACATAGTCAAAAAGGTCAGAATTGCTCCGGTCCTTAAGGGAAAACGACCTCAGATTTTCCCGGTCCTTAAGGGGTTAAAAAAATAAGTACAACAATGTAAGTCTTATCTTTCAAACCTTTATGGTTTGAGAGATAAACTGGCTAAAGTTTCCCCCTCCAGGCTGTTTCAGACAAGTCTGCCATCTACCTGCCAACAGGTGACTCTGGTCCCGGGACCGGCTGGCAGCTCTTCAGCAGAGCTAAAATCTTGCTATTTAGAAATAAATACTTAATTGGAACGATATACAAAGTGTGCTTGCAAACCAGACACACTTTGTAGACCGTTCCAATAAAGTATTTATTTCTAAATAGCACAATTTCGGCTCTGCTGAAGAGCCGCCGTCCGGTTAAGTGACCGGAATCTGCTGCTGTCCCATACAGAGCTGAAACATCCTGGAGGAAGGAACTTTAGCCAATTATATATCTAAAACCATAAAGGTTTGAGAGATAAAACTTACATCATTGTACTTATTTTTTTAATGCCTACAATATTAAAGAAACTTACATTTAAACATTACTATCCCTTTAATGTAAAGTCAAGATGCCTATATTTTTCATCTTTATGATCCTGACACTATTCAGTTTCCTAAGAGTTTTTGGACAGTTGACCATCAAAGCAGAACAATGAAACAATGTAGCAATACAATGCAGCATTGATTGTTCTGTATGTTATCGTAATTACATTGATTCACTATACTTTCTTTCACAGTCCATGATAGCAAGTTGTTTGGAAACAGATCCAAGGAGCTCAATGTCAAGGATATAAAAATATTCAAAAATATGTGAAGGGAAAATAATAGTAAAAATAATAAAGTAATTTGACTTTACATAGTATCACTGGGATTTTTACTTGTCTCCTTTGGTACAGTTAATTTGCTACAGAATAGAACCTCTTGAATATAGTACCTAGTTACCTGGCTGGCGAGGTTGAAAAAAAAGCATATATATATATATATACATACAGAAGAAACAAACAAAATTTCACTGAAGGTCCCAGGTTTTTGTTCATGGACAGGGCATGACTCTAACTTGGTCAGTGGATTTCAAACCAATTGTCAGAATTATGTAGACTGATCTTTGTAAATAAATAATAACAAAAAAGATTCAAAATATTTTTAATATACACACTATATCTGCCAACACAGCTTCACCCAGGAGAGGCATTCTACTTTTGCTGCCCTTACTGAGCAATGCTTTCTTTTGCTGAAACCTTGGTTACTTTTTTCTGTATAGGCCTTTGAGTAGATCCCGTGGTTAAAATCAGAAACTGTATTGTAGACTTGTACAGACAATGAACCAATTAGCATTGTCCTGCTAGTCTTAAACTTTTTGTATTTATTTCCCATGACTAGTCATTGACTAAGACAGCATTTGGTCTAGGATTAACTATGGGAAATACATACGGACCACCTTTGTTTTGATTCCAGGCAATCGCGAATTGAAAGCCTTTCAGAGGTGTGCATTGTAGTGGCTGGCTAGGCAATGATGACAATTTATTTCCGGCAATCTAAATCATCCTTAATACCAGTGACATTATTTGTCACTATTATTCAGATATGCAGTGTAAAAATCTCATACTTTACGGGAATAGTTTAATCCATTGAGTGCCAAAGAGGTGTGCAACACATTTCTCTGCGATACTTTCCATGCCCCTTTGGAACTTGATTAAACGATTAAAACATGCCATGACACAAAACAGTGAAGACTGGACAACCTGGTCAAGAGACTTTACAGAATTGATACCTTAACAGTGTGTAATCATACAAATCACTGTTGTTATCATTGCTATTAAATAGAAGGAGGCTGAGAGAGTAAAAGTGATACCTTTATTGGCTAACTGGGTACCTCTAGGATGCAAGCTTTCAAGAAAACTAGGTCTCCTTTTCAGGCAAATTCAAAGTGAAGGATGAATACAAAATATATGACAGGTTATACACTTATACACTATACAATGACCTTGGCTCCATCCCAAGGCAAACCATTCTAGGGACTATAGATATGGCATCAATCTACACCAACATCCCACATGAAGAAGGCAATGCAGCCTAAAAGGTATTCCTAGAGCAAGAGGGCTTACCCAGAGAACCTGTAACCCAGCTAATACACTTTACATAATGCATAATTATTTCACATTTGGGCAAGAACTATGTATACAAAGGATGGGAACTGCCATGGGAGACATGAATGGTGCCACAATATACCAACCTATTCTTGGCAAAATTGGAGGAGGCGTTCTTGTTCAGCTACTGAATAAAGCCTCTGGTCTACCTCTACTACATAGATGATATCCTAATCATTTAGACTGCCAGCAAAGATGAACTTTGACATTTCACAAAAATTACAATGCCTTCCATTCCACTATTAACCTCAAAATCAGGCATCATCCACACAAATGAACTTTCTGGATACCATAATCAGTATCAGTAACAACTCCATCTGGACATCTCTGTACCACAAACCAACAGACAACACCATTATACAGATAAGAAAATATAAGACATTATCTTCTAGTGGAATTTAAATGTCAAAACAATTAGAGTGTTTATCCTGTCATGTATTTTATATTCAATCTTCATGCTAAATAAGCCTGAAGAAGAAACCTAGTTGTCTTGAAAGGTTGCATGCTAGAGCTACCCAGTTAGCCATAAAAGGTATTGCTTTTCTCTACCAGTCTCCTTATGCTTCTACTGCTAACATGCTACCACCTTTTACAGCTATTATATAGAATCAGTATCACAAATGGCAAACAGCACTGAGTTAAATATAAAAGAAGCCGGTCAGTACATTGTACTTGATTTAGTTTCTGATCTGGGGACTCTAATTGTCTCATGAATCTTAAAGGGACATTATCACCAAAAAAATTTAAAAAAGCTCAAATCTATTAAAATATTATGTACTATACTACACTGTATAAATCATTTTTTTCTTTGTTGAGAAAGTTCTTAAATCTTTTGAAATATAAAATTAAATTGTTCATTTATGTCCAGTTTTTATCTGGTCTGTTATAAATGATAAAACTATAAATATCGATAATCTTTGTGAGATTCAAACTCACCCAGTTCAGTTCACTGACATTCTTATCTCTTATTTATTTGTTTACTTAAATCATGGCACACATTTGTTTAGAAAATGTTTTACCAGGAAAAACACATTGAGATTTCTCTTGTTTTCAAGTGTGTCCTTGTGCTTATTATTTATCTAAATAAAGTGGGATCATATGGGCATGTACAGCTGCCTCCAGATGAATAGGAAATGCATGTATACAATATTATTATTATTATTCTTTATTTATATAGCGCCAACTTAATCCGCAGCTCTGTACAATAGGGAATAGACATACAGGGATCTTAAAGGGATAGCAATACTTGAAAATAAATTTATTTTATATTATAGCCCTTAAAAAAACATGACAAATGATATAAGTCTTATCTCCCAAACCTTTATGGTTTGGGAGATATTCAGAAGTAAAGTTTCCCCTGGAGTGACGTCATTGCTCCACCCTTCAGATTTGGAATCCGGTCCCGGGACGGTTGTGCCTCTCCAGAAGTGCTGAGATCACGATCTTAAAAAGAATTCCTTAATTGGAATGGTCTACAAAGTGTGCTTTCAAGCCAGGCACACTTTGTAGATAGTTCCAATTAAGTAGTTCTTTTCAAAGATCGTGATCTCGGCACTGCTAAAGAGCTGCCGGTTGCTCTGTGGACCGAATTCCAAATCTGTCCACTAGATGGCAGACTTGGCTGAAACAGCCAGGAAAAGAGAACTTTACTATATTTTACATGTGAATATCTCCCAAGCCATAGAGGTTTGGGAGATAAGACTTATATCATTTTTCATGTTTTTTTAAGGGCTACAATATATAATAAAATTATTTTCAAGTATTACTTTCCCTTTAAATAATACAATCAGATGTGGAGAACAGAACGATCAGAGGACCCTGCTCGTGAGAGCTTACAGTCTAGAGGAAGGTAGGTATGACACAGTAGGTGTAAGTGCTATTGGGTGTAAGTGCCTCCTGCCACATGAACTGCCAGTCAGTGGGTGGGAGTGAGAAGTGCTGGTGAGTGCAGTGGTCCAGGCAGGGGGTGGTTCTTGGTGATAGTGTTTATGGAGGCAGTTGATATGCTTCCCTGAAGAGGTGAGTTTTCAGGGAGCGTCTGAAGATCTGAAGGCTGGGGGGGAGTCTGATGGGGTGGGGGAGGGAGTTCCAGAGCTCAGGTGCAGAACGGGAGAAGTCCTGTAGGCGGGAATGGGAGGATGTGTAAGAGATGTGGAGAGGAGAAGGTCATGTGCAGAGTGAAGATGGTGAGTGGGAGTATATTTGGAAATGAGAGATGAGATATAGGGGGGTGCGGTGTTAGTAAGGGCTTATTACGTTAGCACCTGAATTTTTTATTTAATTCTATGTGCTAATGGGATCCTGTGTAGGGATTGACAGAGGGGTTTGGTGTTAGAAAAATAATGAGTGAGGTAGATTAGTCGTGCAGCGGAGTTCATTATGGACTATAGTGGGGTTAGATGGGTGAGAGGAAGGCCAGTTAGCAGTGCGTTACAGTAGTCAAGACGGGACATGATGAGTGTTTGGATTAGAGTTTTAGTATTGTCTTGGGTGAGGAAGGGTCAGATTCTAGAGATGTTGAGGAGGTGGAGGCAGCATGTTTTGGAGATTGAGTGGATGTGGGGGATAAAGGATAGGGTGGAGTCAAATGTGACCCCAGGCAGCACGCTGTAGGGGTTGGTTTTGCCAAGATTAAGTTTGAGTTGACGGGAGGCCATCCAGGAAGACACAGCAGACAGGCAGTCAGATACCTGGGACAGGAGGGAAGGGGAGAGGTCTGGGGAGGAAAGATATATTTTGTGATTGATGCATATATGAAAAATGTTTACAAATTGTGGCTAGGAGTTCATGATATTTAAAAGGGTATGAACCCTATTCATTTTAAAGCAATTATGCCTGTTCTAGGGTTTCCCAGGGCTAGAGTCCCACAGTGAATGTAGACTTAGACATATAAAAATAAATCTCATTGTTAAGGTGACCACATATCCCTTTAAATCTGGGAAGCTTATGAAAACTTCATTCTGCAGGACTGCACAGGAATCAGGGCAGCCTTACAGTGTGTGTTTTTTGATAAATGTTTCAGATTTAAAAAAGACATGTGGTCACTTTACGAATGACATTAATTTTCATATGTCTAATTCACTATGGGCCTCTAGCTCTTTTAAATGCCAGTACAGGTATTGTTAGTATTACCATCATACAGAGAGTCAGCAATTCTGTTGTACTGAACAATAAGGTGACAAAACATAATAACATAAAGACGTTGGAGACTATGATTGCCATCATTCCTAACCAGATTATGGGGTTGATGCACTTAGATGTGATAAAAAGGAGATACCTTATCCATTGATATCACTTTTCCAGTTCCTATGTTATCTTAAGGAACCTATGTAATAAAATGTATCCCACTTGCGAATTATTAGTGCGTAGGCTCCATAGAATAAGATAGGAACTGAAGAAGTGATATAACGGGAGAAGTCATCTCTACTTTACCACCACTTTATCACCACTTTATCACATCATAGTTCATCTTTGCCATTTCTGGTTGGGAATAGGAAGCTGGAGACTCAAATTTTGCAAACCCCTGCTCTATGTGAAGAGAAACACGTTTACTGCTGAACATAAAATACACTTTCTCAAACGGCTACATTTGTCAGACATTCCAAGTGGAATTTAAGAACTGGAATTGAGCCAGAAAATATGAACATTTCTATGAGTTTCTGTTGTTTATAGCTGAGATAAATGTGATTACTTACCTCCCCCATTGGTGTACGTTCTGTATGGGAATCTCCAGACATTGCCTAGGCCAACGCAGTATCCAATGCAGGAGAGGAGAAAATCCAATTTTCCGGACCAATTCCCTCTGTCTTCTGGGTATTCTATATCAAGCTCTGCATCATCTCGATCACTGGGGGTCATCAGCAGATCCGGAGTTACCGGCTATGGTAAAATTAGGGTAAATTAATTTAAATGACCAAACATAAATGATGCTAGGGTCATAAATAAAAGGAAAGTAGTTGAAACATGAAAATGTATATCTTTAACCCTTTGAGTGCCAGAGGGTTAGCAATGAGCAATTGAGTGCTTATCATGGCACCCTTCTGGCACTCAAAAGTTAAGCCCCTTGGATGCTTGAGACGGGTCCTATGCATTGCTTTGTAAAACACTGGAGACCTCTGTAGCATTCAGTGGGTTAATTAAGCCCCATTTATATCAATGTAAATGTTTATTATGCCCCTATGTTGCATTTTGTTTGACACAAATTATTCCAATTTTCTTTTGAACATAGGCCCTTAGTAAAGAATGATTAATACATTTGAGCATAAATGAGATGGAAGAGGGCACATGAAAGAATATGATATTTGTGTGAGATGGGCTGAGTCCTCATGGGCAACTTAAGCAGCTCTACAATATGGCACCTTTTAAAGGGATAGTAATGTTTCAAAATAAAAGCAGCTACAATTAATCTTCATAGTATTTGTGTCATGGAGAGTGTTATTTCAACACTGTCAGATTTGTAGTTCAAGAGTAATTGAATGATAAAGTATCCCCCTTCCACCCCTTTTAATGATGTAACACTGCTCACCTCACAACAGAAAGGTGGTGTACAGCTGGATCGCAGAGATGGACAATCTTCAGTTAGCATAAGGGAAAAACCTGTCAATGGTGGTAGGGCTTTCCTTATGCTTACAGTAAGAGGACTGTCCGTTGCTGTGATCTGTCTGGTCTTAAGATCAGGTTCCACATCTGAGGGGAGGTGTCTTACACTAAGTAAAAGGGGCGTGAGGGGGATACTTTATCATTCATTTACTCTTGAACTACAACTCTGACATTAGTGAAATAACACTCTCCATGGCCCAAATACAATGAAGATTAATTGAAGCTTCTTTTATTTTGAAACATTACTATCCCCTTAAACAGCAGCTCCAATTAATCTTCATAGTATTTGAGCCATAGAGAGTGTTATTTCATTACTGTGAGCATTGTAGTTCAAGAGTAATTGAATGATAAAGTTTCCCCCTCCCACCCCTTTTACCTGGTGTAAGCCCCCACTCCTCAGATGTGGAATCCAGTCCATAGACTAGACAGCCCACATCAAGGGTCAATATTCTTACTGTGGGAACAATGAAAACCCTGCCCCCCCTTGACAGTTTTTTCCGCTTTTTCCCTTATCTTGATTGAAGATTCTCCCTCTCTGCAATCTACCTGGACACTCCCTGCTGCTCTGAGGTGAGCAGTGTTACATCAATAAAAGGGGCGAGAGAGGGATACTTTATCATTCAATTACACGTGAACTACAACTCTGACAGAATTGAAATAACACTCTCCAAGGCCCAAATACTATGAAGATTAATTAGAACTGCTTTTATAATGAAACATTACTATCCCTTTAAGCCTCTTTTTTATACAACTCCAATCTCCTGTAACCCCTACCCCCATGATCATCTTACATCAAGGAGCGTGGTGGAGGCATTACAAAGATCCCCCCATATGAGTGCTGGATGAATATTATTGGCTGAAGACAGCATGGGTTGGCAAGTCATTGGACGTTGCAAAGGGTATGGTAACTTACAATATTGTTTTTTTTGGAATTATCTGCATAGAGGTCCGTAGATTGCTGTGTAGATTTGGCATGCACTATCGTATATGCATTTTGCTCTGCATGAACCAAAGCTTCAGCTGCATTCTGGTGCATTCTGTGCTAGAATAATTACTTACATGAATTGCACCATAGGATTCAGAAGTAAAAATCAGCATTTTTCTATGCAGTGATATTGTCACCTGTGGGAATTCCACCATAGACTACAGGAAAGGTAATGCAAAACCAGGCAGACAAGAAAAAGGGGATATTTGTTTAGCAGCAATAACTGTAAATTGGATGATTAACCAGTTAACCCATTGTATACTACACAGGTATTCAAAGAGGGTTAACCAATATTTAAAAAAAAAATAATTATTAGATGGATATCCTGTGTTTCACATGGACAAAGAGAAAAGGTTTTATTGGTAGGCATACAAAAATCTCTTATTCCTATATGGAACACAGGAACCATTGGAATATACCAAAGCATACAGCAAGATTCCAGGGAGGGAAAGAGAAAAACCCTTCAAAATAAAGACCAGTTTCAACAGGACAAACTGGCACAACATGAGCATTAGGTGTCAACAGACACCAACACTACAGATCAAAAAGTAGGAACAAACAAGTTACTAGTCAATGGAAAATCCAGTAGAACACAGGCGGTAGGACCTTCGGGACAGTTCTGGCCTTAGCCAAAGCCAGTACATTAACATGGTAGTGTTTGACAAATGTATGAAGTGACAACCACATTGCTGCCTTACACAACTGCTTAGCAGATTCTAATTCTTGTAGGTCAAAGAAGCACTCACAGACTTGGTTGAATGCACAGTAACCAGAAAGGACACAGCCTTCTTCTTGAGAATATATGCCTGGAGAATGGTTATCTAAATCCAATAAACCACTGTAACCTTAGATACATCTTGGCTGGCCCTTCATGGTCCTCATGAATGACAAAAAGGGAATCAAATTTTTGAAAAGCCTGTGTTTGATGAATGTAGTACTTCAGGCAGCTAACCATATTCAAAAGACGAAGCTCCTGTCCCTGTCTATTAGATGAAGCAGGGCAGAAGGAAGAACAATTTCTTGGTTAATGTGAAACTTAGAAGCAACCCTATGGAAGTCCACAGAACCACCCTATCAGGGGAGAAGACTAGAAAAGGAGGCTTACAAGATAAAGCCTGACGTTCGGCTACCCACCAAACAGACACAATAGCCATGAGGAAAATTTAAATCTTAAGCGTAAGAGAATGAAACAACAGCCTCAAAAGGAGCCTTATTAAGAACTCTCAGAACTATATTCATATCCCAAGGAGTGGGATCCTGAAAAAACAGGGTAGGCATGAGCCAACAAGTTTTGCACATTAAGCAATAAGGCAATATGCCTATGGAAAAAGAAAAAGGGCAGAAATCTGAACCTTAAAAGAGCAAAGACCAAGCCCATTTTAAAGACCATCCTGAAGAAAGATCAAAACAACCAGAATCCTAAAATGCATTGGAAAAGTCCCACGGTCTTCATTTCACTAAACTGACAGGGACCATACCCTGTGGAATACCTTGGATGAAACTGGCTTCTGAGCCTGTAGCATAGTAGCAATAACAGTCAGAAAAACCTTTATTCCCCAAGATGTTGGCCTCAAGAGCCAAGTCGTTAAAGCCAACTATTCCACTTGTGGATACAGAGGACCCAGAGAAAGCCAAAACGGATCTGCCATGGATAGATTATGAAAATCTAAAAAACAGGTCCCATAGGGCTAGAATGAGACAATCAGAAATTACATGAGCCCAATCCATCATGATTTTTCTCATTACTCTGGGAATCAGAGGAAAAAGAGGAAACGTAGGCCAGAGGAAAATGCCATGGAATGACACATACAGTGTGGGAGTGAAAGGATCCCAGGATCTGACACATAAATGAGGAACTTTGTAGTTCAAATGAGAGGTCATGAGGTCCACCATCGGCGGTTGCATTCTTATCATGGCAAGAAATTGGGGGTTCTAGCTCAGGGGGCTGGCACACTGAACTAAAGCCTCAGCAGAGAGAGAGAGAGAGATAAAGTATCCGGTCTCTTCAGTCTTCAGGCTTCTATAAGACAAGTCAGCTCACTGTAAGCCATGAGGAAAAGGCTGACAATGCATGCCACCCTGCACAGACTCAGGTTGTTTAAGTCTGTACTCAAAAGTGGCCAGAAATAAGAGTCCACCTAATGGGGGATTAAACAGCCCAATATCCTATCAGCATATCAGCATTAAATAAAAAAGAAGAGAGAAGCTTTGCCCTTGCATCCAACTTGTTGGAAGGTCACTTTAAAACTGAGCATGTCAAGGCGGGAGTAAAGGATTAGTCACTACTTTCTTTTCCACTAGGCACAGGGGGTTAGGTTTGCTTATCATCTATTTTTTTACTATTAATCAAGTTCTTAAAAAGGGTAAGTTTAACCATTGGAATTAGGCTTAGCTTCACTGATCACTGATTCCTCACATGTTCCCTGGGCTCTCATCATGTTGCCTCAATCAGTCCCTCGTCATGTGTCTTCTTATTACATGTCAAGTTTACATTATTATTTCAGTGTACTCACGATTTTATTTCTTCATAGAATTACCTAAAATGGAAGAATCACAAGCGCAATCGATTCCAGAATCTGACAGTTCTGTTGTTGTTGCAGCAACCCACACACCAAAAGACGTTGGTGGTGCTGGCTCAAATCTTAGAGCCTGGACCGTTGCTAGATTTATGACAGAACTTACCAGGAAAAGAATTCCATACCCAGCTTCTGCCAGAAAAGTGGAATTCTTCTGCTTGTTAGTCCAATCAAATACATCCCCTATAGCATCACCATCATCACCAGCCCCCTCCATCCCCTCTTCCCCACTCCTTTTCCCCACTCCATCAACAGTTCAGCTGGCAGTTCAGACAGATCAGCTTAACCACATCACTCAAGTATTGACAGATCTTACATCAGCTATGACAAATGTTCAAACCAGACTCACCAATTTGGAACACGTTCACCTCCCAGCAGCAGCTCCTATATCGGTCATCATTCCTCCTAATGCAGGTATTCAGTCTACATCACCACACATAACTCCTGAGCATATTGTTCCACAGCAATTACGCAGGAAGGCAGAGAGATCAACCTGGTTTCTCTTCTGATGGCCTCCCAGGATATTACTGAGCACAAGACAGCACAGTGTGGGGAGGTTTTGGTGACTATGATGGCTCTCAAGGTAACTGTCCATCGCAAAATTTGTCCTGGTCTTCAGCGTCTATAGGGATATAGTGTGCTCTGCATTCCCATCACGTAGACAAGAGGTGGATCATTATCATTGTCGAATTAGGTTATAGATATGGGGGCACTACATTTTATGAGAATCACCAGTCTTTTGCAACCAAGGCAGCAGCAGCATTAGCCCAGTTCAATTATACCTTAGAGTGGAGCTCCTTGGACAATGGACTGTTTTGCCGGCATTTTGCCGGGCTCAAGGTCCTAGCATATATACATTGTCAAGCAACTACTCATCCACCTCACTTATGCCCATTAGTTACATCAGTATCAGGCTCAGATAGTGGCGCATCCAATGTACAGGCTATCTCTTCCACTTTTTCAGGCCTAGTCATGAGGCCCCTCAAAGATAAGTTGGGTAGACCAATTAATTATATGGGGAATACCCCGATTTGTAACAATTTTAATACAAAGGGGTGTTTTTATAGTGCATGCAGGATGGCACATATGTGTTCCTTGTGTTTCAAATCTCATTCTAAAGCCATTTGCCCACGTCAATTTTTCAATAAATGACCATCATCCATTAATGGCGCTGTATTGGAATCCCTCCTTTCTTCTTACCCTAATCCATCATGGGTTCACCACTTGATCTCTGGTTTTACCACCGGATTCCACACTGGTGTTTTGTCATCTATGTTTTACTCAATAGAATGTCCAAACCTGTTATCAGCTATCAATGATCCTATCTCAGTAGACCAGTTATTGGCAGCAGAGTTAGAGAAGGGCTTTATAATAGGACTATTTGCTTCTCCACCATTCCCCATCTGAAGAATTAGCCCTTTAGATGTGGTGGCCAAGAAATCCGATCCAAGTAAAAACGCTTGATAATTGATTTTTCGGCACCTCATGGGTCCGCTGAATCTAGTATAAACTCCCTCATACCGTCTTCATAGGTATCCTTGGACTACTCTCGAATCGAGGATGCCCTTTTTCATGTACTTCAGAATGGCCAAGGGTGCTGGTTATCAAAGACGGACATTTCAGATGCTTTTAAGCTTCTTCCTATTCATCCATCTCTGTGGTATATGCATGGCGTCCATTGGCGAGACCAGTACTTCTTCATGACCCACCTGGAGTTCGGTTCAAAAAATAGTCCAAGGATATTTGATGATTTTGTGGATACCAGCACGTGGTTACTACTAAATCATGCACATTGCCCAACAGTTATCCATTATTTGGATGATTTTCTGTTCATTGAGTCATCTAAACAAGAACCAAGTAGTTTATCCAAAGCTTTAAACTTGTTCCAGGACCTCAATATTCCTACAGCAGCTCATAAAACAGTAGGACCTCAGTGGAGTTCTTGGGGATTGTATTAGATTCTGCTAGGATGGAAGCTAGACTGCCAAAAGACAAATTAGATCGCATCAGAGTATTCATTTATGAATTCTCCGATAAACTTTTTTGTTCACTTCATGGCCTTCAGTTGCTCCTAGGCCATCTTAACTTTGCCACAAAAATCTTACCACAAGGCAGGTCTTTTATATCCCACCTCTTACTAATGTTTTCAGATACTTCTAATCCCTCACAGATCTGTATAGAGCAAGTGGCTAGATCAGATTTAGCCATGTGGGACTTATTTTTACTGCATTGGAATGGCTGTTCAATATTCCCATCCAGGCCCTCCATTTCTTTCCCTCAGGATTCTGCGGATGGTCGGGTTTCACGGCTGTCTTGGTCAACCAGTGGTTCACGGAACCCTGGCCATCCGAGGTATCCTTACATAAATTTTTCTCGTCATCCTCGCTGTTTGAAGTCTATCCAGTCGTAGCAGCGGCAGTTTTGTGGGGTCCCGTTTGGGTAGGTCAGACGGTTACTTTTCACACTGACAATCAGGCATTGTCAGCCTGCATTCAGAAAGGCAGATCATCAAGTATTCAGATCATGCAGTTTTTGAGGAAACTAACATTTACTGCTTTAAAATGTAATTTTCAAATCAATTGCCAATTTCCTCCAGGAACCCATAATAGAATAGCAGACTCACTATCACGTTTTCAAATTCAGAAATTCTTTCAATTACATCCAAAAACAGACCTTCAACCATGTTCACCACCTCGATTCCAGGAGTTAGTCATGAACTAAATCAACATATAGAACTATACAATGTAATCATACAACACCAGAAGGAAATATAATAGAGCCTGGACCTCCTTCCAGTCTTTCAATTCTAAATTCAAACCTCAGAAACCCTACAGTATTAACAACATATTAGCATTTGCAGCTTACTGCACATCAGTTCTACATTTATCACCCCCTAGTATTAAACTATACCTAGCTGGGATTCAGCACCATCTATGCATTCGCTTTCCTAATCACAATTCACTCTTTTCATCCTATAAAATTAAGTTATTTCTAAAAGGTCTCTATAAATCACAGGTGCATGTACGTCATTTACGACTTCCAATAGATGGTATTCTTTTCAAAAAATTGGTCAATCTTCTTTTCACACTCCATTTTGATATTCATACTAATCACACCATGTTACAAGCCATCCACTTGGCCTTTTATGGTTTTCTTTGGCCTTCCCCTATCTAACACTGGGTCACATCACATTTGGCGATTCATCATTCTTTCTGTTTCTACCTCAATCAAAGACGGGTCAATTGTCACAGGGCACCTCCATTACTTACCACGCTATAAACGATAAATGGTGCCCAGTGCAAGTTTTACGTAAATTATGCTCACTGTATAACACCAAACCTAGCACTTACCCATTCCTTCCACTCTCAGGTAAACCTCTCAGTAACTCCATGTTCACACACCACATTCGTACATTATTATCACGGCTTGGTTTGAATGCCAGTCTTTATTCAGGTCATTGATTTAGGATTGGCGCAGCAAAAACAGCATCTCGTCAACAGGTTCCTCCACACATCATCCATGTGTTAGGTAAGTGGAAATCTAATTGTTTTACTCATTATATTCATAATCCAGAGCAAGAGATGAAAATGGCTCAGTGTTCACTATCAAACTAATGTATCCATGTACATTTTATGTCTAATAAATTCTTTTTAATATCTTTTGCCTCAATTCAGGTTGACTTTCTGCCACGATTTCCCGACTATTCAGAGTTGGGAATAGAAGCACACTTTAATTATATATCCATTACCAGTCCACAAGTATAATTACACAGTCTGATTCATACTCTGTCTCCATATTCAACTATCTTGTTCCTTGTTGTCTTACTTGTTACAATACCTCAGTCATGATACCTTAGAAGCTCCGACCATAAGTTCAACTCTATTGCCCGTATTTGTGGGAGAAGCTGGAGGGTATTTAAACCCTACGATTTCCCACAATCCTCCTCAATGTAATTCATGTCATTTGCCAGCCAGGTCCCCCCCACCCAATTCTCATGGTTTTATGCAGGTTGACCCTCAATTCAGGTTAACTTTCTGCCACGATTTTCCGACTATTCAGAGTCTGATTCATACTCAGTCTCCATATTCGACTATCTTCTCCTTGTTTTCTTACTTGTTACAATACCTCAGTCATGATACCGTAAAATCTCCGACCATAAATAGGTTCTAAATCACAGTAATAATACATGTACAGCAGCTCAGTAGATAATTATAGGCTATTTATTAAGTTGTGGCTCACAGAAAGGTTGCTGTAAAAGTACGTAGGCTACAATTAATGCTTTATTGGAGGGACATAAACCAGAATTAATGTCTAGTGAGGATGGCTATACTTTCCTTTTAACCATTTGAGTGCCATATGGTTTCCCAATGCTTATGGCACTCAAAGGCTTAACAGAGTACTGCCACCCCCCCCTTACCTTACTATGAACAGAAAGTCCAAATGACCCCTATAAATGTTTCTCTGACCGTTTGGTTTGAGAGATATAATCAGTCAGTCCTGGATGTCATGTTCATGGAGGAGGACATAACAGCAGTGAGCAGGACTACACGACTTCAAACTCTGCTCCATTCATATGGTAATCTTAACTCTTCAAGGACCACAGGGTGTGCAAATAATTGTTTTGTAATGTGTACAGCACCCCTCAAGCCCTTAAAGGTGTATATAGGTTAAAGAGATAGTAATACTTAAAATGTAAAAACAAGTATGTTGTAGGGTTTATCCCTCTGAATAAATCAACAGTACTCCCACTAAAAAGATGTTTTATTCAAAAGTTACTACATCTCAGAATTGAATGTTTTAGATGTAGTGTCATATTGGCCTGAAACTGTACAGTGTCACTGTTGCTACGCCACCCTGTGGACAGCTCTGGTCCTTTGACCACAAACCTCCATAGGATGATGTAGCAAAAGTGCCACTGTACAATTTCACTCCACTGGGATACTGCACCTGAATAATTCAACTTTGAGCTGTAATAGCTTTTGAATAAAACCCCTTTCAGCAGTGGGCATACGCTTGTTTTGTTCAGGTAGATAAACACTACAATATACATTTTTTTTACATATTATGTATTACTATCTCTTTAATACACTCGGCCTGCTTCCACTTCTAAAAATGCCATCAACTATCATGTGTGTCTCCATTTACATGCAATCCAGACCTTATTTTTTTGAATATTGGCACAAATCTAAAGTCCATAGGAGCAATTATGAATTTCTTGCCATAGTAAGGTAAGAGTGTGTGTGTGGGGAGGGTGTTATATAGGGAAGTGTTCGTTCTCCTTTACATCAACACCAGTGGTTGGTTATTTCTATATTAAAGAGGAACTATACATAGAGTAATACTGAATTAGCAGATCTTGACGTGTTTAACAGATAACACTGCGCAGGAGTTCTCCATAAACATTCACTTACATATTTTTATGCATTTTGTTTTTGCTTTGCAACTGCAATTCGTTGTATTTGTACTATTTTAATTGTATTTGCACTATTTTCATACTATCTGCACTATTTTCAAAAAACTTCCAATGAAACTTTTCCTTGGAGCATTCGCATGACAGTTCATCACTAGTCTTTCATAGTACTAGTTAGCGCAATGACAACAGAAATTTTCATTTAGCACACTTATAGCTACATTTATACAAAGGAACAGAATTTACAGCTTACTTCATTAAAAAAGTTAAATACTTAGTAGTAACACATGTTGGAAACCTTTTCAGGTTTAATGGGATAGTAATGTTTCAAAATAATACAGCCCCAATTATTCCTTACAGTTTTTGGCACATGTAGAGTGTTAATATTATTCTCTACAATGTGTAGTTTCAGAGTAATTGAATCATGAAGTATTCCCCTCCGGCCCCTTTTACCTATGTTAAACTGCACAGCAAGACCGTCCGGATGGATTGCAGCAAGGGACAATTTTCAGTGAGCAAGGGGGCAGGGTTCTCCTTATGCTCACAGTCAGAAGATTGTTCCTCACTGTGCGGTGTCCAGTCAAGTGACTGGATTCCATATCTCAGAGGAGGCGGCTTACAATAGGTAAAATGGGTGGGAGGGGGACACTTTATAATTCAATTACTCTGGAACTACACATCGTAGAGAATAATACCACTCTGCATGGCCCAAAAACTATAAAGAATAATTGGAGCTGCGTTTATTTTGAAACATTACTATCCTTTTAATACTATGAATGCAAGAGGGGTGTCTAACCAAGGCCGCATGCGCGCACGTGTGCGCACACACACTCACAGAGTCTAGAGCAGTGTTTCTCAACTCCTGCCCTCAGGACCCACTAATAGGCCAGGACTTAGGGATTTCTCTGCTAGAGCACAGGTGTGGTGATCAGAGGCTCATTCACATTGATTAACCCACCTGTGCTCTAACAAGGAAATCATCAAATCCTGGCCTGTTAGTGGGTCCTGAGGACAGGAGTTGAGAAACACTGGTCTAGAGAAAGTCTGAATAACGAGCACTGCACAAACTATATTTAAATTGACAGAACATGTTTGAATCACACACACAGAGAACTAATTTACCACTAGAAGATCTCTGAAAGTCTTTCTGTAACCTGGATAGCCTGAAAGGAAAAGCAATTTGTTTGCAGTGCCAGGGAGCTGCTGTATCATAACTCATGAATGACATGTTGACATTAACTCTTTTAGTTAATGTCAAAACCCAATTCACTGAACACCTCTCTGGCTCTTAGCGTAACTAGTCACTGAAGGTCAATGAGGTTAACATTTTTTTTTGTTTCAGCATAAAAATATTCTCTAATAGGTTTAATTAGAACCTATAGGGCATTGGGGTAATGGCAGTCTTTGGATGCTGGCGCCATCAAAACGGCACCCTCTGCAACCTCTTGTAGTTACTTAATTGTTGATGTGCAAATGGTTAAGTGGGAGGAATGGACATCAGTATAGTAAGATCTCCAATCTGTGCAGAATGAACCGTCTCTGTGAGAGGCAACTTGGTGAAGAAATGACCTGCCTGCTCTCACACTGGGAGTCATTGTCATCCCAGAGCATGCAGGGATCCCAACAGGAGAATTCCCCGCCCTTTATCTCTTTATTTCCTGTCTGATTGTTGTGCTGCCCTTTTAACAGCAGGTTGTAATGCAGCTGTGTAGTCTGCTGCTCTGTTTCCATGGATACCTAGATATATCCAAACAGCTAAGTTCACACGTGTGCAGAGAAAACAAATGCTATATATATATATATATATATATATATACACATATATATATATATATATATATATATATATATATATATATATATATATAAACATATGTGTACAGTATAGCTAGGTAGCTGGATAGATCGATAGATAGATAGATAGATAGATAGATAGATAGATAGATAGATAGATAGATAGATATAGATAGATATTTGATGCTGAATATATCAACACTTCACTCCACATGGTAATCTTATCTCTTTAAGGACCGGAGGGGTGTGCAATGCATTGCTTCACCCCTCTGGTGCCTAAAGGGTTATGTAATCCCCTGCACTCTGCCTGCTTCAGTTTGAGAAAACTGTCAGAAACTGTCATGTTTGCCTCCACTTAATGGGTGCACTATGATCATGCCGGGGAGGCTGTAACTGACTGCTCTAGGTGTCTTTCTCTGGTGGCTCAGCACATGTGATCGCTGCTGCAGCAATCACATGTGCCATTGGAGCCACATGACAAAGGCAATGTACGGTATACAAAGGGTTTTAATATAAACACACAGAATGGAATACCAGGAAGTGGGCCAGTTTAAAAAAAAATCTCCCGGGCTGGTATTTACCACAATCCATCCCGATAATAATAATGTAATAACCCCCACCACCACCACCACACACACACACACACGGAAAGTTTCCCAGTGTCATTTGCCATAATAGGGGTGGCAAGTTTACCTAATGTTATAGGTCTACTTTGAAGAGAGAGAGAATTTCAGATGCTAGCTGGTATATAGGCAGAAAAACAAAGAGAGGGGGTGTTGGAGTTTCTGGATGGGAATATTGGTGTTAGTCAGATGTTCTCTGATCTGGTGTATTTATTATCAGCACTGTGAAAAGAGGGATGGAGGGATCACACCTTGGCACATCTGCTCTGATTAAGAAGTAATTACATCCAACATAACCATCCTGAGCCCTATGTCGAAAATATTAAACTGTTTTCCTTGAAAACATCATTAGTTGCTGTCACCGATTGTGCTCCTTGCCAAAATCTCACAATGAATACTTGTTCACAGCGGAAACTAATAGGATGCAGGGTATTAGGGATCATCTACACCAGTCATGTATTGTTATATGTCATTCATCTCCACCACCAGGAACAAAGTTTTTTTTTCAAGGCTTACCTTGCTGTATGCCTGCTTTAAGTGCTAATGTTAACAATGTTTTCATGTCTTACCTTGTTGTCTAAGTGCTAACAATTATTTCAGGCTTATGTTGCCATAGGCCTCAACCTGATAACAATGCATTATATTCATTGCAAGAGCTTAACCTCCTGCCCCATCACAGCTTACAATGAAGATCCCTACCAGCCTTCTGGCAATTTATTTAACACTTATGTTGCTGACAGACTTGCTACTAACTTTTTTTTCAAGGATTATGATGGTTGTCATAGGCCTCAGCCTGCTAACAACTTTTACTTTGCTGATTATCTAAAAAGATAGGTAACAAGTTAATTAATTTTGTAATAATATATTGCCCTGATAGTGGCATGAAATGGTGTATTCCATTAATAATGGCATGCAGTAGCCTATTTATCTGCTTGAGGTGTGTTTGGGGTGAAACATATGGCTAGTATGTTATCAGAAATGACCCCATTGTGTGGGCTCTGTCTAGATTAATTCAAGGCACAGTGTGAGTTAATATTGACCCAGCACTGAAATCCATTAATATATATTTCCACCCTGTATCACTAAAACAATAAGGGTTAATTCTTCAAAAACTGTTTACATTTCATCCAAATGACTAGGACGACATGTAGATCATTTTAATTCTCTTTAAAATTAATTAAATGTCTCTAAGGGTGCCAGGTCCACTTTAAACCACCCTCTCAACTTAAAGTGATAGTGACGTTTTACAAATAAAGCAGCTCTGATTAATTTTCATAGTATTTGGGCCATGGGGAGTGTTATTTCAATACTGTCAGCATTCTAGTTCAAGAGTGAATGAATGATAAAGTATCCTGCCCCTTTTACATAGTGTAAGCTGTCTCCCCTCAGATGTGGAAACTGGTCTCTTAGCCAGACAGGATGCAGCAAGGGACAATCTTCTTACTGTGAGCATAAGGAAAAACCTGCCACCCTTGACAGGTTTTTCAGGTTTTTCTAATGCTCACTGAAGATTGTCCCTCGCTGCAATCCATCCAGACAGTCTTGCTGCTCTGAGGTGAGCAGTGTTACATCAGTAAAAGGGGCAGGAGGGGATACTTTAGCATTCTTTTAGCATTAATTTACTCTTGAACTACAACTCAGACAATATTAAAATAACGCTATGAAAATTAATCAGAGCTGCTTTGTTTGTGAAATATTACTATCTATTAACTAAACAAGGATACCATACACAATGGGGGAGATTCACTAAGCAGTGAGAAAGAGGTGAGACACTGGAGAGGACTTCTACAGTTTATCACTTCTCCAGTTCCTATGTTATTCTACAGATCCTATGCATTAAGATTTCCAAAGTTGAAGAAATCTTAGTGCATAGGCTCCATAGAATATGATAGGAATTGGTGAAGTGGTCAACTGAAGACGTCGTCTCCACTTTATCACGTTTTTATCACTGCTTAGTGAGTCTACCCCAATGCCTTTTAACTATCCAGCATAAACTTATTTATAAGCAATACATTTCAGGATAACGCTTAAGAAGAGCTAATATTTCCCAAACATGACTTATGCCAGTGGCTTTGTTAATGAGCTGATTTGCTAGTTGAGAGGATAAATATCTTGATATTTCTCTGCTGTGTTTCATAGATTAAATCACTTGTCTTTAATCCAACTGTAATAAGCAGCATCCTTACTTTATCACACACCAGAGATGATCTGATTTTTGTCTCACTGTGTAATACTTTCTTATGATAGTTAATCAGGTTTCACGGAAAAAAAAATATGCCACATGAAATATGTGCAGCTTAGAGCATGAAGTTACATAAGGCCAGAATTAATTTTATGGCTGTATTTACTGAACAATACTCTTCCATAAAACAATGTCAAAAACCAGAATAAGTTACGTGACTTGAACACAGCTGGATAGTGTCTTATGAATTAGCATGGCTTAGTAGCTATAGGGCAATATGTAAGACTGAGTTTTTTCCGCGTCTCCATAAGAGTAGGAATAATAGCACTGTATAATCATGAAATCTTTTCAGAGAGTAGTAAATGAAAAAATGTCTAAAACTCCCAATGTTTTAAACTGGGCTTTAAATCTTTTGAAAGCTAGAGAGGTCACCAATTAATTGCTTCATAATGTGATGACAACCTCCATAGCATGCATTAGGATAAAAACCACATTAAATACTAATTTACCCTATGGTGTAGTTTTTTCAGGAGTTTTTTTCCATCAAACCACACACACTGGTGTCTAAAGGGCATTTTTTTGTAATACACTGTACTGGAGAATTTGAGTCAAAGACTATGTCTCTACATATACGCATACCTGGGAACTTTTGAAACAGGGCTACCCAGAGGGTAACCCTGTCAGTGCCCAGGGGGAGGAAAATGACGCGAATCGCGTCATAAAAGGGGCAGGGCTTAGTCGCGGGGAGGGGGCGGGACAAAAAAAAAAACACAAAAAACCCCCTGCAAAATGGCTGTAAGAGGGCGCGGAGTGGGAGGAACCGGGCGGGATGGAGCACAAGTCGGCAGAGTTTCTACTTAAACTCTGCCCACCCGGGGATTCACACATTGCCCCGGAGACCCGGTAATTCACTTTGAAATCCGGAGTCTCCGGGGCAAAACCGGAGAGTACCCAGGTTTGCATATACGCAACTGGTCGCCACAATAAAAAGTGTTGCAATGGGTACTAATCAATACAGATTAGTTCTGTGCAGATTAGCTCTTCAGAATTAAACTTTAATTAGAACTGGATATCATGTCAATGGAGACAGACATGATTCTTAGTTAATAGACTCCAGGACTCTAAACTCCTCCCACAGAAGTGTTCTTTGGAAGGAAGACTTCATTGTGGGAGGAATTTGGGGATTGTGGCTTGTAAAAACAAAGAATCATGTATATTCAGTACTAATTAAAGTCATATCTTTCTGGAACCAATCCAAACAGAACTGATTAATAGTGGTCATTAGGAGTGTCTCCCCAAATTAAAATGGAGTTATTATTATGGGTGTTAGTGTTTCATCAAAGGGACCTTTCAATTAAAAATAACCTTGATGATTTTGAAAGCACTTTTAAAATCATGTACAATAATGTGCAGATGTTTTAGGCAGGTGTGAAATGCTGTAAATGAAGAATGCTTTTAAAACTAGACATGTGAATAGTTTATTTTTATCAATTAACAAACTGCATAGTGAATAAACAGAAGACAAAATCTAAATCAAATCAATATTTGGTGTGACCACCCTTTGATTTCAAAACAGCATCAATTCTTCTAGGTACACTTGCACAAAGTCAGGGATTTTGTAGGCATATAGTCAGGTGTATGATTAAACAGTTCTACCAAACTAATGATCATCAATTCACAATATGGGTTGAAAAACAATAATTAACTAAAATAGAAACAACAGTGTAGGAGGAATAAATCTTGGTGAGAACAGCCAAACTCAGCTAACAAAGTGAGGTTGGTAAGACAGTTTAATGTCAAAAGTCATACACCATGGCAAGACTGAGCACAGCAATAAGACAGAAGGTAGTTATGCTGCATCAGCAAGGTCTCTACCAGGCAGAAATTTGAAGGCAGACAGGAGTTTCCAGATGTGCTGTCCAAGCTCTTTTGAAGAAGCACAAAGAAACGGGCAACGCTGAGGACAGTAGACTCAGTGGTCGACCAAGGAAACTCAGTACAGCAGATGAAAGACACACCATGCTTACTTCCCTTCACAATCAGAAGATGTCCAGCAGTGCCATCAGCTCAGAATTGACAGAAAACAGTGGGACCTGGGTACACCCATCTACTGTCCGGACAAGTCTGGTCAGAAGTAGTCTTCATGGAAGACTTACAGCCAAAAAGCCATACCTCTGACTTGAAATGAGGCCAATGGACTCAGCTATGCATGAAAACACAGAAACTGGGGTGCAGAAAAAATGGCAGCAAGTGCTCTGGACTGATGAATCAAAATTTTTAAATATTTGGCTGAAGGCAGGTTGTTTGCCAACTGGCTGGAGAGTGGTACAAGAATGAGTGTTTAAAGGCAACAGTGAAGCATGGTAGAGATTCCTTGCAAGTTTGGGGCTGCATTTCTGCAAAAGGAGTTGGGGATATGGGCAGAATTAATGGTGTCCTCAATGCTGAGAAGTACAGGCAGATACTTATCCATCATGAAATACCATCAGGGAGGCATCTGATTGGCCCCAAATGTATTCTGCAGCATGGCAATGACCCCAAACATACAGCCAAAGTAATTAAAGGGATAGTAATGTTTCAAAAAAACAGCAGCTCCAATTAATCTTCATAGTATTTGGGCCATGGAGAGTGTTATTTCAATACTGTCAGAGTTGTAGTTCAAGAGTAATATAATGATAAAGTATCCCCCTCCCGCCACTTTTACCTAGTGTAAGCCACCTCCCCTCAGATGTGAAATATGGTCCTGGGACCAGACAGCTCACAGCAAGGGACAATCTTCTTACTGTGAACATAAGGAAAAACTTGGCCCCCTTGACAGGTTTTTCAGGTTTGTCCTTATGCTCACTGAATATTGTCCCTCTCTGCGATCCATCTGGACAGTCTTGCTGCTCTGAGGTGAGAAGTGCTACATCAGTAAAAGGGGCAGGAAAGGGATACTTTTTACAACTCTTGCAGTACTGAAATAACACTCTCCATGGCCCAAATACTATAAAGATTAATTGAAGTTGCTTTTATTGTGAAACATTACTAACCCTTTAAGCATAAAAAAGAACAAGGAGTCCTGGAAGTGATGGTATGGGGACCCGCAGAGCTCTGATCTCAACATCATCGAGTCTGTCTGGTATTAAATGAAGAGAGAGAAATAAATGAGGCTGCCTAAATCCACAGAATAACTGTGGTTAGTGATCCAAGATTAGGGTGACCAGACGTCCCCGGTTTCCGGGGACAGTCCCCGGATTGAGGACACTGTCCCCGGATAGAATGTGTCCCCGGATATGTCCCCGGAATCAGCTGGGAACTTGCCAGGTTTTACCTGAACCATAAACCATATTAATGCCTCCTGCGTCAGCCCTTACATGGCAGTTTGACAGGGGAGGAAATAAGCAAAGCCTGCACTCACAGCACAGGCAATCACTGCTCCTGCGCTATGGCTTGCTCAGCGCCAGTGACACTCACTGCCTACCTACAGCAATGCACCATCACCAGCCAATGAAAGAGGAGGGTCTTTACTCAATGGTCCTCATTGGCTGGCTGGTGTGTGTGTGACAGCGGCACTGCGATGCATGGATGAGATATGTGAGTGAGTGAGAGTCACAGGAGGAGGCAGTCAGGGCGCAGTCACAAGTGAACAGCGCAATCTCCAGCACAACAAACTCTAGTGCAGTGAGTGAGTCCCAGTCCCGTACCTTGTTGAGAGTTTACACAGTCCCGGAATCAAGTGCGGGCTATTCCACAGCCCAACACCAGCTATTTTTAATTAATTTACATTTTTCTTGGCGGTGCCACTGTAGGATACGTTAAAAGCCACATGCTAGACTGTGTGCTGTCAGCTCTGAGAACTATGGAGGAGAAATCCATCTCTTTAATTAACCCTTTGAGTGCCAGAGGGGTTCGTAATGCATTGCAAATCAATGCATTCCGTACCCCTCTGACACTCAAAGGGTTAAACGTAATTTGCATGGCAAAGAGGGATTCTGTAATAGGTGGCACACCACTATGGTGCAGATCCACTTTAACTGTTTTACATCCTGCAACTGATATTTGCTGGTCTCCACTTCCTAGCAAATTGTGTGTGAAGTCACAGCCAGCTGACTTCCTTCTAGCAAGGACCGGAGCAGAGCAGCTACGCGCAGCAGACAAACAAGCAACAGAGCAAAAGGATCATGCAAGTAAGGAAAATGAAAATACACTGCACAGTCCTACTCCTTCCCATTCTGCCTAGTAGAGCATGTGATGGTCCCTACCCCCCTGGCAAATAAAGAGTAAAGTAAACCATTAAAATCTGTAATTGTGTATACCCACAACATGGTGGGCAACATGTGGCTCTCCAGCTGTTCTTAGACTGCAAATCTCATCATACTCACCCAGTTATTGGCTGACTGAGGATGATGGGACATGCAGTCCAACAACAGCTAGATGCTATAGGTTGCCCCTCTATACTGTCCACAGAAGTCATTCATCAGTAGTATAACAATTGGATTCAGCACTATCATACTCTAACAAACTGTTGTCTGCTGCAGCAGCGTTATCTAGGGCTAGTTACCGGAGGTACATTGTGGAGTTGGACAGTGTGTGGAGGTGGACAGTGTGGTCAATGTGGAGGTGGGCAGTGTGGTCAATGTGGAGGTGGGCAGTGTGTGGAGGAGGAGAGGGTGGACAGTGTGTGGGGGTAGGCAATGTGGGTGAGGGGAGTGTTGAGATGGACAATGTGGGCAGTGTGGAAGTGGTGAATATGGAGGTGGACAGTGTGTGGAAGTGGGCATAGTGTGGAGGAGGACAGGGTGGATAGTTTGTGGAGGAGGACAGGGTGGGCAGTGTGTGGAAGAGGAAAGGGTGGGCAGTTTGTGGAGGAGGACAGGGTAGATAGTTTGTGGAGGAGGACAGGGAGGGCAGTGTGTGGAAGAGGGCAGGGTGGGCAGTTTGTGGAGGAGGACAGGGTGGGCAGTGTGTGGAAGAGGACAGGGTGGTCAGTTTGTGGAGGAGGACAGGGTGGATAGTTTGTGGAGGAGGACAGGGAGGGCAGTGTGTGGAAGAGGGCAGGGTGGGCAGTTTGTGGAGGAGGACAGGGAGGGCAGTGTGTGGAAGAGGACAGGGTGGGCAGTTTGTGGAGGAGGACAGGGTGGATAGTTTGTGGAGGAGGACAGGGTGGGCAGTTTGTGGAGAAGGACAGGGTGGGCAGTGTGTGGAGGAGGACAGGGTGGATAGTTTGTGGAGGAGGACAGGGTGGGCAGTGTGTGGAAGAGGACAGGGTGGGCAGTTTGTGGAGGAGGACAGGGTGGGTAGTGTGTGGAAGAGGACAGGGTGGGCAGTTTGTGGAGGAGGACAGGGTGGGCAGTGTGTGGAGGAGGACAGGGAGGGCAGTGTGTGGAGGAGGACAGGGTGGGCAGTGTGTGGAGGAGGACAGGGTGGACAGTTTGTGGAGGAGGACAGGGTGGGCAGTTTGTGGAGGGGAGGATGGTGTAGACAGTGTGTGGCGGTAGGCAATGTGGGCAGTGTGTGGAGGGTGAACAGGGTGTGAGGGTGAGCAGTGTGTGGACAGTGTGTGGAAGTGAATAGTTTGTGACCAGGGAGTGGAGAAAAAAAAACTGTCCCCGGATTTCATTCTAAAAATCTGGTCACTTTATCCAAGATGTTTGGAACAACCTACCTTCCGAGTTCCTTAAAAAATTGTGTGCAAGTGTACCTAGAAGAACTGATGCTGTTTTGAAGGCAAAGGGTGGCCACACCAAATATTGATTTGATTTAGATTTTTCTTCTGTTCACTCGCTATGTATTTTGCTTATTGATAAAAATAAACTATTAACATGTCTATTTTTGAAAGCATTCTTACTTTACAGCATTTTCACATCTGTCTAAAACATATGTACATTACTGTATATGTTGTATTAAACATCTTTCTTTTACAAAACTAGGTTTTGTGTTACTTATATTTATAGATTATGATAATTATGGCATGCCATGCAGGAACTAGGTGGCTTAGCCCTCCATCACCTCCCTCACTCACTCACTGACACTTAACTCTTTCAGTGCTAGACCTCCCCTAGGACTCAAATGCCTAAGGATCAGTGACATAGGTAATGTAGGACTAGGACAGGAAGTGCCTGTGCGGCATGCCTTAATTAGCAAAATCTTTACATCTAAATCACTCAAAAACAATTTTTCAAAATACAAAATGTCTAATACAAAAGGTAGCTTATTTGGTAATTCTTTCAAAATCACCAAAATTGTTTTAAAGGGACTGTAATGTCCCATAAAATTTTTTTATAGTTTTATAGAGCCTTAGAAAATAAGCAGAATGGTGCAAACCCTATCTCTCAAACCGCTATGGTTTGAGAGATATAGGCATTGAAAGTTCGCCCCTCTCTCTCCTTCTCCTGATGTCACCGTCTAGTTGACAGCAGGAGATTCCGGTCCGGGACCCAGCAGGCGGCTCTGCAGCAGAGCCAAGATCGCGTTATCTATAAAGAATTCATTCATTGGAAATGTCTACAAAGTGTGTTTGCAAACCAGGCATGCTTTGTAGATCTTTCCAATTAATGAATTCTTTATAGATAACGCAATCTCGGCTCTGCTGTGGAGCATTAGCTAAGCAAAATTCCATGTTCATATGGATTTAGAATAAAAAATTACTGCTCTGTGTGCACTTATTTGCATGGCGTTGCAAGGAATTCTGGGAATGTAATAGAAATGCCGGTAAAACTAAGGTTAACTTCCTGGAAGCAGGTCCTTTTGGTCTGTATCAAACATGTACATTTACACAAAGTATATGAAAAAACAACCAATGAAATAGTGATGTGACAGTGTGACAATGTGCTTTTACAATTAATAACCTTTTCAGTGCCAGAGGTATATCCGATTCATTACCTGGATACCTCTCTGGCACTCAAACGGTTAAGAGCACTTATATTTTCATGTCAGGTTCCCTTTATAGATTTACACAAATTGTGAGACTGCAGTGTAGAAAGAGAGAGAAGAGAGCCATCAAGGTTGGAAGGTTAATTGATAAAGTCTTGTATCTGTTAAGGAGATCTTTAGGGGATATCCTTCAGGAAAACCCTTTGATGCCAGAGAATTATCCATGTCCCAGGTACCAGACATCCATAAACACACTAAAACTGCAAATGTGTTTAAAAAGTCCATGTTTCTATTTAAGAATAATTAACAGATTCCTAACTTTATTAACTCTAAACATTCCTTGGCAGACACTAAATTACTCTATATTTGTCCAAACCTGGATACCAATATATCCATCATTGGTTGGCCAGCATAGGACCAGTGGGTGCAGCCAATCAAACCTGCAACTGAACTCCAAGGGAGGAATGCACTAATAGGCAGCTGGCCTAACAGCGCTTCACATTTAATTTTAACCATCCAGGTCATTAACCTCCCAGTCTAGCAAGGTGACAACTGCTCCAGCTGTGCCAAAGAGGCAGTAACTAAGGGTGAGACTGAAGCTGCGTGGGCTGCCACACCAGGTGAATGAGGTATCAGAAATGGATGAACTCCTAAATGTGGACACGTTCCTCCCCTTTCTAAACTGGTTGACAATACCATGCTGCCCTAGACCCCTGTCTCCTGCCAGACATGTCCCTTCCTTTGCTACCTGAGCAAAGGCCCACTCTGGGGAACACTACACACTGAATTGTAATCACTCTGGAACCTCCCTGTCACCTAAAGGAATATATATCCTATTAGTGTGTTGTTATTATTATTATATATATTATATTTAACTCTTGAATGCTAGAGAAATTTCTAATGCATGGCTTTGCAATGAGTATGGGATTTCTCTAACATACAAAGGGTTAATCATCCCCCCTCAACAATGTGGAATACATTGACCCTTTATGAATAAATCATTATAATATTCTACTCCCTTTCCCAATCCTATCTGCTGAAAGGAGATTAATATTAGAAAGTATCTTTGGCAGATAATAGAGATAGATTCAGGTTGATAATGCCCAACAAAAATAAAATCAATTGATTCTACAGCATTATGAAGAGTGCAAAAATAAGTCTGGCTCATAGCACATCTCCATAAATTAATTTAAAATTCTATGCATTATTAACAAGCTGTGCAGGATATTTTAGTCTGGCATTTTAACCCTTTGAGTGCCAGCGGGGTACGGAATGCTTTCCAATGCGTTCCGTTCCCCCTCTTCAATGCATTCCGTTCCCCCTCTGGCACTCAAAGGGTTAAGAACAATGGCTCATATTTCTAAAAGCAAACTGACGTTATTTTGGAGTAAACCTACTGTACAGTAGAGGACAGTAGAAAAATTCCTACATTTTTGGGCAATTGATTGGAGCCCTTTAACCCTTTGAATGCCAGAGTAATCTCCAGTGCATTGCTTATGTATTTGAGCCCTTTCTAGCATTCAAGGGGTTAAAAGCCCAATTTAATGTAACAGGAATTATTTTTTATTTTTTTCCCCCTGTGGTTCAGTTGGTTTACTCCAGAATAACTCCAGTCTGCTTTTATAAATATGGGCCGATGGTCTATATTTATAAAGGAAAACTGCAGTTATTCTGGAGTAAACAACTGTGGCATAGGGTACAATTAAAAATGTGTAACACAGGAATCGGAGCACCACCAGTTTTCGGAGTATCATAAGGTGTTTATAATATCCAAAGGAATTGTGCTAGGATAATAATATATAAAGTCTAACACCAAAAGAAAGATATCCACAATAGCACCAATTCCACCCTTATCACTAGCAGGTATAGCAAGTGGGTGGGTAGAAAATAGAGGGGAAGGGGGAGGGTGTTAGCTAAAAATAAATAATTCTTTATTGATATCCTTAAAATAGCAGACAAATTTATTAAAATAAACAAAAATAATACTGACCTGTAAGACTGTCTATTAGTTAAACCAATCTCAAATAGTAGCGTTTGTATAGCTTAATTGTTTTTCAGACAGGACGCCATTAACATTGTATAAGTTGTAAAACGCCAGATCTTCAATCCTATGGTATTAAATGAATTGGTTATATTGACTTCATATAACCAAAATAACAATACTTGTGTTAATCGCTGGATGCGATAGTGATTGACTATAATTAGCACCAACGTTTCATACAATAACTGGTTGTGAGGCTGCCACAGTAATGTCTTACATTGATTGTATATTATTGATCTCAACTCATACCAGAGACTATATTGTAGTGCTTTTCCAACCTTTTAAGACATCATAATGATGTTGAATTGTTGAACCCTCTAGATGTCAAGTCTTCAGCTATGGCATCCCTGCTGTATATAAACATATATAAAAGTTTAACAGTGCGATGAAACTTATAATAGTGTCCACGTAGTGATACAAATGAAGATTAATTAACAATCTCAATGCTATCGTCCTGGGATCCTTTCATTGGTCCCAGGTATAACAGAGGTATTTGTTCTAATGGGATCCTTTCGTTATATGGTCCCAGATTGCTCTAAAACAGTGTTTCTCAACTCCTATCCTCAGGACCCACTAACAGGCCAGGTCTTAGGGATTTCCCTGCTAGAGCACAGATGTGGTGATCAGAAGCTCTTTCACAATGATTAAGGATTAGTGTTGAGCGAGCATGCTCGGCCGATGCTCGGATCGGCTCGAGCATCGCTCTGCTCGGCACATGGCGGTACTCGTACGAGTACCGCATGTGCTCGCCCGCCATGTTCGGGTCTCCTCCCCGCACGTTTTGCGGCTGCTGCGCAGCCAATAAACGTGCAGGGAGGCTCTGACATCGGTGTAATGCCAGCAGCCATGTTGGCTGCTGGCATTACACTGATTGGCTGGCCAGAACCCGTGGTCAGGTGCTGTATAGCACCTGACCATCGAGTTCGGCTCAGTCTGAGCCAGGGAGAGCTGAGGATAGGAAGGGAAAGGCAGTGTAGGGAGGAAAAAAACAAAAATTGTGAAAAAAAAGAACCAAAAGTCCTTTTTAGGACTACTGTGTGTGGGGGCAGCAGGTTATTTGGTGTGGGGGGAAAAAAACAAAAAAAAAAAAAAAAAAATATATATATTCTGTTTAGTGTGCAAAGTTGCAGATTAGAGCACATTCTGTTTAGTGTGCACAGTTGCAGATTAGAGCACATTCTGTTTAGTGTGCAAAGTTGCAGATTAGAGCACATTCTGTTTAGTGTGCAAAGTTGCAGATTAGAGCACATTCTGTTTAGTGTGCAAAGTTGCAGATTAGAGCACATTCTGTTAAGTCTTCAAACTAAAATATCAAAGTCACGTATTCCATTCAGTGTGCGTCGCCGCAGTTTAGCAGCACATTCTGAGTACTGTGCAGAGTTGCAGAATAGGAAGAAATACTGTTAAGTCTTCAAACTAAAATATCAAAGTCACATATTCCATTCAGTGTGCTTCGCCGCAGTTTAGCAGCACATTCTGTGTACTGTGCAGAGTTGCAGAATAGGAAGAAATACTGTTAAGTCTTCAAACTCAAATATCAAAGTCACATATTCCATTCAGTGTGCTTCGCCGCAGTTTAGCAGCACATTCTGTGTACTGTGCAGAGTTGCAGAATAGGAAGAAATACTGTTAAGTCTTCAAACTAAAATATCAAAGTCACATATTCCATTCAGTGTGCTTCGCCGCAGTGTAGCAGCACATTCTGTGTACTGTGCAGAGTTGCAGAATAGGAAGAAATACTGTTAAGTCTTCAAACTAAAATATCAAAGTCACATATTCCATTCAGTGTGCTTCGCCGCAGTTTAGCAGCACATTCTGTGTACTGTGCAGAGTTGCAGAATAGGAAGAAATACTGTTAAGTCTTCAAACTAAAATATCAAAGTCACATATTCCATTCAGTGTGCTTCGCCGCAGTGTAGCAGCACATTCTGTGTACTGTGCAGAGTTGCAGAATAGGAAGAAATACTGTTAAGTCTTCAAACTAAAATATCAAAGTCACATATTCCATTCAGTGTCTTTCACCGCCTTTTAACAGCCTATTCTGTGTACTCTGCAGAGTTGCAGAATTATAAGAAATACTGTTAAGTTTTCAAACTCAAATATTAAAGTCACATATTCCATTCAGTGTCTTTCACCGCCGTTTAACAGCCTATTCTGTGTACTCTGTACAGTTCCAGAATTATAAGAAATACTGTTAAGTTTTCAAACTCAAATATTAAAGTCACATATTCCATTCAGTGTCTTTCACCGCCGTTTAACAGCCTATTCTGTGTACTCTGTACAGTTCCAGAATTATAAGAAATACTGTTAATTTTTCAAACTCAAATATTAAAGTCACATATTCCATTCAGTGTCTTTCACCGCCGTTTAACAGCCTATTCTGTGTACTCTGTACAGTTCCAGAATTATAAGAAATACTGTTAAGTTTTCAAACTCAAATATTAAAGTCACATATTCCATTCAGTGTGTTTCAACGCCGTTTAACAGCCTATTCTGTGTACTCTGCAGAGTTGCAGAATTATAAGAAATACTGTTAAGTTTTCAAACTCAAATATTAAAGTCACATATTCCATTCAGTGTCTTTCACCGCCGTTTAACAGCCTATTCTGTGTACTCTGTACAGTTCCAGAATTATAAGAAATACTGTTAAGTTTTCAAACTCAAATATTAAAGTCACATATTCCATTCAGTGTGTTTCAACGCCGTTTAACAGCCTATTCTGTGTACTCTGCAGAGTTGCAGAATTATAAGAAATACTGTTAAGTTTTCAAACTCAAATATTAAAGTCACATATTCCATTCAGTGTCTTTCACCGCCGTTTAACAGCCTATTCTGTGTACTCTGTACAGTTCCAGAATTATAAGAAATACTGTTAAGTTTTCAAACTCAAATATTAAAGTCACATATTCCATTCAGTGTGTTTCAACGCCGTTTAACAGCCTATTCTGTGTACTCTGCAGAGTTGCAGAATAGTAAGAAATACTGTTAAGTTTTCAAACTCAAATATTAAAGTCACATATTCCATTCAGTGTGTGTCACCGCAGTTTAGCAGCCTATTCTGTGTACTCTGCAGAGTTGCAGAATAGTAAGAAATACTGTTAATTTTTCAAACTCAAATATTAAAGTCACATATTCCATTCAGTGTCTTTCACCGCCGTTTAACAGCCTATTCTGTGTACTCTGTACAGTTCCAGAATTATAAGAAATACTGTTAAGTTTTCAAACTCAAATATTAAAGTCACATATTCCATTCAGTGTGTTTCAACGCCGTTTAACAGCCTATTCTGTGTACTCTGCAGAGTTGCAGAATTATAAGAAATACTGTTAAGTTTTCAAACTCAAATATTAAAGTCACATATTCCATTCAGTGTCTTTCACCGCCGTTTAACAGCCTATTCTGTGTACTCTGTACAGTTCCAGAATTATAAGAAATACTGTTAAGTTTTCAAACTCAAATATTAAAGTCACATATTCCATTCAGTGTGTTTCAACGCCGTTTAACAGCCTATTCTGTGTACTCTGCAGAGTTGCAGAATAGTAAGAAATACTGTTAAGTTTTCAAACTCAAATATTAAAGTCACATATTCCATTCAGTGTGTGTCACCGCAGTTTAGCAGCCTATTCTGTGTACTCTGCAGAGTTGCAGAATAGTAAGAAATACTGTTAATTTTTCAAACTCAAATATTAAAGTCACTTATTCCATTCAGTGTGTGTCACCGCAGTTTAGCAGCCTATTCTGTGTACTCTGCAGAGTTGCAGAATAGTAAGAAATACTGTTAAGTTTTCAAACTCATATATATTAAAGTCATATATATCGTGTAAGATGAAGAAGGCGGGTAAAAAGGGACGGGGAAGTGGACGTGATCCTGAAAGTTCAGGGCGCGGGTCAGGACGCGGAGAAACTGTGCCTGGTGCCAGAGCACAAGAAAGAAAGACATCCACCATACCTAGCTTCATGTCTGATTTCACAGGGCGTCGCAGGACATCACTCTCGAGGTCCGACCAGTGCGAACAGGTGGTCGGTTGGATGACAGCTGATACTGCTTCCAGTCGGTTAAGCACCACCCTGTCTTCCACCAAGTCCACTCTCAGTAGCCAAGAGTCTGGTCAACATAATCCTCACTCTGATCATCCTTCCTCCCACCATACACGGTCTGGTCAAAGAAGTGATCCCACACTGGGATATAGTGATGAGCTCGTCTCATCACCAATCCTTCATTTGACCCTCTCTCCAAGCACGCTTGCAGAGGAACATGACATCTTGTGCCCTGATTCACAACCTCTAGAGGCTACCCAATCACAAGAAGATGACAGATGTGAACGGCATTTAAGGTCAAAGGAAGTAGTGGATGATGATGATGATGATGATGAGACACAGTTGCCATTAAATCAACCACTATTTCCGTCTCAAGACCTTGTTGAGGAGAATGTTATACAGTTGTCAATGACTGAGTATGTGGTGGGATCAAGACTTGAGGAGGATGATCAGAGTGAGGAAGTGGAGGAGGACTTGGTGGACGATGAGGTGACTGACCCCACCTGGGAAGGTGTAGAGCCGAGCGATGACAGCAGTCCTGAGGGTGAGCCATCTGCAGCACCGCAACAGGCTGGAAGAGGCAGTGGTGTGGCTACAGAAAGAAGGCGGACCGCACCAAACCGGCCCGCAAATGTTCCACGGAGCACCCCCTTGCGTAAATCTACCTTGCCAAGGGGTAGGTGTTCCGCGGTATGGCGTTTTTTTAAGGAAAGTGCGGACGACAAAAGAATTGTAGTTTGCAACCTGTGCCACACCAGAATGAGCCGAGGCATGAACACTAGAAACCTCACCACCACCAGCATGATCCGACACATGGCATCCAAGCACCGTAGTAAGTGGGAGGAACGCCTGGATCGCCCATCTGTGTCTGCAGGCCACACCACTGCCTCCTCTTCCCCTGTTTTCGGTGCCGGCCAATCGCCTGTCGAAGGCGCAGGCCCGCATACCTCCCGCCCTGCACCTGTACCATCTGAAGCACCATCAGCGACCACATCCACTTCCCTGTCCCAGCACAGCGTCCAAATGTCGTTACCCCAGGCATTTGAGCGCAAGAGAAAGTACCCAGCCACCCACCCACAGGCCATAGCACTAACCTCACACCTTTCAAAATTACTGGCCATCGAAATGCTGCCATTTAGGCTTGTGGACACTGAGTCCTTCCGCAGCCTGATGGCAGCAGCTGTCCCTCGGTACGCGGTCCCCAGCCGCCACTACTTTTCCCAGTGTGCCATCCCCGCATTACACCACCATGTGTCCCGTAACATCACCCGTGCCCTGACCAACGCAGTTACTGGGAAGGTCCACTTAACGACTGACACATGGACAAGTGCTTGTGGCCAGGGACGCTACATTTCCCTGACGGCACACTGGGTGAATGTCGTGGAGGCTGGGAGCGACTCGGACCCTGGGATGGCACGGGTGCTACCCACGCCGAGGATTGCGGGCCCTACCTCCATCAGGGTTTCCACCAGCACCTACGTTATTGGCTCCTCCTCCTCCGTTTCCACCTCCGAATTCTCTACACACACCGCCACTCCCCCATCAGCCAGTAGCTGGAAGCAGTGTAGCACTGCAGTGGGGAAGCGTCAACAGGCCGTGCTGAAGCTGATCTGCCTTGGGGACAAACAGCACACGGCCTCAGAGCTGTTGCAGGGGATTAGTCACCAGACCGAGCAGTGGCTCTCGCCACTCAACCTGCAACCAGGCATGGTTGTGTGTGATAATGGGCGTAACTTGGTGGCGGCTTTGGAGCTCGGCAAGCTCACACACGTACCATGCCTAGCGCATGTATTTAATTTAGTGGTGCAGCGATTTCTAAAAACCTACCCCAATGTGCATGATCTCTTGACCAAGGTGCGCCGCGTGTGTGCACATTTCCGTAAGTCATCTACAGCTTCGGCCGGCCTGTTGAAGCTGCAGCAGCGCTTACAATTGCCAGCTCACCGGCTGCTGTGTGACGTGAGCACGCGCTGGAACTCCACCTTCCACATGTTGGCCCGGCTTTGTGAGCAGCAGAGGGCAGTAGTGGAGTACCAGCTGTTACACGGTCGTCGCCTCTCCGTTCAACTTCCTGTAATCAGAAGTGAGGAGTGGGAATGGATGTCAGACCTCTGCGAGGTTTTACGCAATTTTGAGGAATCGACACAGATGGTGAGCGGCGATAACGCTATTATCAGTGTAACCATCCCACTTCTGTGTCTACTGAAACGCTCGCTGCTCACAATTAAAACCGACGCTTTGCATGTGGAAGAGGTGGAAATGGGGGAGGAAGAGCTTACACAAGGTGATAGCCAGAGCACCCTCACTTCGTCTTCTCAGCGACAATTGGAGGAGGCGGAGGAGGAGGAGGAGGAGGAGGAGGAGGAGGAAGACACGGTTGCCTCCGCTACAGAGGGTAGCCATGGAACTTTAGTTCCATCTCTTCAGCGTGGGTGGGCAGAAGAGGAGGAAGAGGATGAGGATATTGAGAGTCAGCCTCCTGGTGAGGACAGCGAAATCTTGACTGTTGGTACTCTGGCACACATGGCTGACTTTATGTTAGGCTGCCTTTCCCGTGACCCACGCGTTGTACGCATTTTAGACAACACGGATTACTGGGTGTTCACCCTTCTGGACCCCCGCTACAAAGAGAATTTCTCATCTCTCATTCCTCCGGTGGAGAGGACAAGCAAAATGGTGCAATACCAGAAGGTTCTTGTTGAAAAATTGCTCCAAAATTTTCCATCTGACAACGCTGGCGGCAGAGTACGTGCTACCTTGGCCAACCGAGAAGGGGAGAAAAGGGGAGCACACAGCAGTTCCGACAAAGGCAGGGCAACACTCTCCAAGGCGTGGGACACCTTCATGACACCCCGCCAGCACCCTCACCCTGATGCGCAGCCTAGTGTCACAAGGAGGGAAAAGTTTTGGAAGATGGTGAAGGAGTACGTAGCAGACCGTGTCAGCGTCCTCAATGATCCCTCTGTGCCTTACAACTACTGGGTGTCCAAGCTGGACACGTGGTATGAACTGGCACTCTACGCCTTGGAGGTGCTGGCCTGCCCTGCCGCCAGCGTTCTGTCTGAGCGGGTATTTAGTGCTGCTGGTGGCATCATAACAGATAAGCGTATCCGCCTTTCCACCGACAATGCTGATAGGTTGACACTTATAAAAATGAACAAGGCCTGGATTTCCCCTGACTTCTCCACTCCACTGGAGGAAAGCCCCGGGGGAACATAAACTCACTTTATATATGTTATTTACAATGATGGGAATACTCTGTATTCCCATTCACCCCTTCCACCCCAAAAACGGGTATATGGTTGACTCTTAATGTTCTCATCCTCCTCCTCCTCTTCCATATGCCCTGGGATATAATTTTTATATAGGGCCAGCTCACCAGCGTGCCCTGGGATATAATTTTTATATAGGGCCAGCTCACCAGCGGGCCCTGTGATATAATTTTTATATAGGGCCAGCTCACCAGCGGGCCCTGTTTGCCAATTTTTATATAGGTCAGCTCACCAGCGGGCCTTCTCATATAATGTTTTATTGGGTCAGCTCTCTAGCGGGCCCTCTCATATAATGTTTTATAGCGTCAGCTCACTAGCGGGCCTTCGCATATAATGTTTAGGATGGTCAGCTCTGCAGCAGACCCTCACCCATAATGTTTTAGATGGTCAGCTCAGCGCACGTTTCCCTCTTAATCATGGCCTCAGTTCTGAAAATCAAGGAAATTTTTGGGAGAATTTGCCTCTGCGCACGTTTCCCTCTTAATCATGGCCTCAGTTCTGAAAATCAAGGAAATTTTTGGGATAATTTGCCTCTGCGCACGTTTCCCTCTTAATCATGGCCTCAGTTCTGAAAATCAAGGAAATTTTTGGGAGAATTTGCCTCTGCGCACGTTTCCCTCTTAATCATGGCCTCAGTTCTGAAAATCAAGGAAATTTTTGGGATAATTTGCCTCTGCGCACGTTTCCCTCTTAATCATGGCCTCAGTTCTGAAAATCAAGGAAATTTTTGGGAGAATTTGCCTCTGCGCACGTTTCCCTCTTAATCATGGCCTCAGTTCTGAAAATCAAGGAAATTTTTGGGATAATTTGCCTCTGCGCACGTTTCCCTCTTAATCATGGCCTCACTTCAGAAAATCGATGAAATTTTTGGGAGAATTTGCAGATGATATACAAGTAAATATACAGCAAATACTGTTTGGTAACAATTTTTCGCCTAAAGTCGTTTTTATTTTCCTTTTTGTGTGTTTTACGGTCAGTCTGTAAAAATGGCGTACTACGGGCGAAAGATCGTTCCCAGCAGCGATGTTGGAGTCCAAGGTGCATCCAGACATCCTCCCTATGCTGTCCCTGAACCATTTCTGTAGTGTTTCCATCTTTTTCTGCCCTTTTCCTATGGACCAGGCACCCTCCCCTCATCAGAGCAGGGGGTGCCTGGTGTAATGCTCGAGTCCTCCCATTGACTTCAATGGGGCTCGGGTGCTCGGCCGAGCACTCGAGCCTCAGGGGGTGCTCGGTCAGAGCACCCGAACATCCGAGCATTGGGGTGCTCGCTCATCACTATTAAGGATCCCATCAGAACAAATACCTCTGTTATACCTGGGACCAATGAAAAGATCCCAGGATGTAAGGATAGAAATCTTTTAGTTATCTATGCCTGAGCGCTGTCTTCTGTCACAATGTGTAGCATAGAAAGCATTCTGTGAATCTTAATTAGTAACAATTGTGGAGCCGAATAATATCTCTATGATACCTGGGACCAATGCAAGGATCCCAGGATGAAAGGATAAATAGCCGCTTTACCTATGCTTGAGCGCTGCCTTTTGTTTTAATGTGCAAGCATAGATAACATACTGTGGACTCGAACTAATAACAATTACCAATTGTTATTTCAGTGATATCTGGGACCACATATTGAAAAGATCCCAGCATTACAGTAATTACCGATTGCACTGTAGGAACGGACTCTGCTAACTGTTGTCCAAGTTAAACCTGGGACCAAATAAAGGATCCCAGGACAATAGCATTGAGATTGTTAATTAATCTTCATTTGTATCACTACGTGGACACTACTATAAGTTTCAATGCACTGTTAAGCTTTTATATATGTATATATACAGCAGGGATGCCATAGCTGAAGACTTGACATCTAGAGGGTTTAACAATTCAACATCATTATGATGTCTTAAAAGGTTGAAATGCACTACAGTATAGTCTCTGGTATGAGCTGAGATCAATAATATACAATTAATGTAAGACATTACTGTGGCAGCCTCACAACCAGTTATTGTATGAAACGTTGGTGCTAATTATAGTCAATCACTATCGCATCCAGCAATTAACACAAGTATTGTTATTTTGGTTATATGACGTCAATATAACCAATTCATTTAACGCCACAGGATTGAAGATCTGGCGTTTTACAACTTATACAATGTTAATGGCGCCCTGTCTGAAAAACAATTAAGCTATACAAACGCTATTATTTGAGATTGCTATAACTTATAGACAATCTTACAGATCAGTATTATTTTTGTTTAGTTTAATAAATTTGCCTGCTATTTTAAGGATATCAATAAAGAATTATTTATTTTTAACTAACACCCTCCCCCTTTCCCTCGATTTGCTACACACTCACTTGCTATACCTGCTAGTGATAAGGGTGGAATCGGTGCTGTTGTGGATATCTTTGTTTTGGTGTTGAACTTTACAATTAAAAATGTCCTGTTAGATTACATTTGGCTTTTAACCTCTTGAATGCTAGGGTGGCCTCCAATGCATTGCGAAGCCTCTTGCATTCAAGGGGTTAAAAATCTCTAGTTAAGTGCAGGAGAATTTAAGAGTATTTAGTTGTCCCCTATGGTGGTTGCTTTAGTCCAGAACATCTCCAGTTTGCTTTTATAAACCCGGGACAATGTGCTCTGACCTTAACTCTTTCAGTACTGCTCTGGCGCTCCAAGAGGCTGATGTACTAAGAGAAATGGAGTAATTCTGGAGCAAACCAACTGCATCATAGGGAGTAAATAAAAATTCCCACTGATTTAAAGAGAGCTTTCATCTCTCTAGCTGTCAAGGGGTTAAAATACAGTTTTTATCAGAGTGAGTTTGGGGAATGTTAATATGTCCCTTATGTGTGTTGATGGTTTTCCCCAGAATTTCTTCAAGTTTTTTAATACATAAGCCTCAAGAACTTAACCCTCTGAATGCTGGAGTGGTATCCAATGCATTGCAATGCAATGCTTTGGATACCCCTCTGGCACTCAAAGGGTTAACCACTAGGATGCTAGAGACATTACTAAGCAATGGATTGGAGAAGTCTCTAGTATCCAAGGGGTTAATCAAAGAAGGGAGCTAACAAAGGACATATAGCTTTCTACATAGTCAGCCAGCGCAATACCACAGATAAAAATGCAACCGATGTTGCAGATCTATGGAGCGGAGAGAAAAAACCATTTACTGCACACACACTATAATCCAGAGCAATCATGTACTGAGTCTCTCTCTGACACAATCAGCACTACCCTTACCAAGTCCACGTTTGTGCAATCATACCAATCCTATCTGGATTCCCAAATTTCTTGACAGCTGTACATTTTACAGCTCATTTTAATTTTTTTACTTACATTTTTTCTTACTTCCTCATTCAATTGAGACACAAACACACACACATTCACACATATTCACACTTATGTGTACGCAGACACACATCTGAAAACACAGACACACACATACATACATATATATATATATGTGTGTGTCTGTGTGTATATATATATATGTACACACACACTAACAGACACATATACACACATACACACATACTCACATGTACAAAGACACATGCTCACACATATACAAACATATATAGTCACACATTCACAGACACTTGCATACACTCAACCAAAGACACACAAATTCCATATTGCACATTGCATCTTGTAATAAAACCCACAAATTTATATAACACGTCTATAATACAAACATATGTATAGTTGCCATTTGGTAATGCTAGGAAGCTGAGACTATTAATGAAACACAGAGATTCATTCCCCTTGGCTGTTCTCTGTAATCAGAAGAAGCTGCTTCTTACCTGCTGCAGATGATGCTCTTGGTACCTCTTCATCTTGTTGCTCTGGGCTTCCCTCTCTCTCTGTCTCGCTCTGTCGGATTCTGTGCCCAGAGCTGCGGGAAGTGAGGACAGCCTGCCTGAGAGATGCTCTCGCTTGCTGCTCCTTGCTCTCCCTTTCCCTGTGTCTCTGTATCTCTCACACTCAGGTGATTGGCACAGAATGGGGATGAGCTTGTATCATTAACCCTTTTTGTAATAGATTACAGATTCAGGCAAATGGATAGAATGGATATAGAGGCCTGCACTGAGATCAGTAGGCTCATCTAAAGGGGTATGGGGTCTGAGCACACATACTGATCTACTGATGGAAACACACATACACACACACACACACACACACAGATACATATGTACACATACATACATTGCTCTATTGATACACACACACACAAACTGATATACTGACATACACACAAACTCATACACACACACACTAATCTACTGATACACAAACATCCACACAAACTGACAAACCGAACTACTAACACACACACACACACAAATGTGTATATATATATATATACACACACATAATCAAACATCGATCTACAGATACATGCTAATATATACACTATATACATATATATCTATCTATATATATATAAAAGAATAAGCCTCATTGCATAATTTATGGTAACTCACACACAGAACATAATTTATGTCTCCTCAGAAAACAAACACACATTGAACAGAATGCCTCATTACATATTTTGTCTCATTAGGAAACACAACTCCTATTGGGTGATTCAATGGGGACTTTACTGCTCCCATTGGGTGATTCAATGGGGGCATATTTATCATACAGGGAGTTGGCCCGCCCCCTCCAGCCCACACACCACTATCCAACTGACAAAAAAAAATATAGGTGCCACTCGCTCCTGATGTAGGCAATATCAATAACTTCTCCTGGTCCACACATGCTCTCACTCAGGATCATGACGCCACAAACACACTGTTTCACCTCCCACAGATAATTGTAACCCTCCATACACTCTATTTCAGTATGAGGGTGTAATGTTTCCATAAAATACAAACTCAGGAATAGACTTAATAGCAACTCTTTTATTTAACTCTTTTCATCTCTTCAGTCAACCTCACTAACTGTCTGTTTTCAACTGTCACTCCTCCACTTCCTGCTTCCTGATCCCCACCCTTTCTCCTTAAATGGAGAGAGATGCTTTGCTGTATGTTACAGAGGCCAAGCCTCAAACACCACTTTCTATTTGTTCCCTCAGCATATTGCTATGTTGCCTCAACTGAAGAGCCACCGTGTGTTATATTGCTATGTTACCATAACTTAACCCTTTGAGTGCCAGAGGGGTACGCAACGCATTGAAAAGCAATGCGTTGCGTACCCCTCTGGCACTCAAAGGGTTAAGTAAGGAGGAGTTACTGCTCCCATTGGGTGATTCAATGGGGGAGTGATTTAAATCATGCAGGGAGTTGGCCTGCCCCCACTATCCAGCCCGCCCACCACTATCCAAGTAACTGAAAAAACAAAATGGCTGCCACTCGCTCATACACCACAGACACAAACGCATAAGCCAAAAAACACACACACACTCACACTCAATCACACACACTCACACTCTCACACACACTCAATCATACACACTCATAATAATTCACACACTCACACACTCACACACACTCAATCACCCACACTCAATCACTCAATCACACACACACACACTCTCTCACACACACACTCAATCAAACTCACTCACACTCTTACACACTCTCACTCACACACTCACTCACACTCTCACTCAATCACACACACTCACACTCTCACTCACAGTCTCACACACACTCACACACTCTCTCAATCACACTCTTTCACTCACACTCTTTCACTCAACTCTCATATACCCTCTCACTCACACTCTCACTCATACTCACAAACTTTCACTCAATCACATTCACACACACACTCACTAACACACTCACGCAATCACTCACATGCAATCACTCACTCTTGCACTCACACGCACTCACTCACACTCACACCCCGGGAGCCAGCACGATCCATCTTCCACCATAGTCTCACTCACACTCACACCCCGGGGAGCCAGCACGATCCACCTTCTACCATAGTATGTGCAATTACCACATGCATTTCATCTACATGAATGAATGCCACTCACACTCACTCACACCCTGGGAGCCAGCATGATCCACCTTCCACCATAGTATGTGCAATTATAACATGCATTTCAACTGTATGAATGAATGCCACAGTGGAGGCATAAGTACAAACATAAACTCATTACAATGTCACATAAGTCACCGCCTTATGACTCACTTCTGTGTGTGTGTCTCTGTGTGTGCCTGTTTGTTCCTCACTGTGTGTGTTGCATGTCTGTATCACACTCTATGTGTCTGCATGTTGTGCATTACATGTATGTGTGTATGACTGTGTCGCTCTTTATGCATCTCAGTGCATGCGTGTGCATGTGCGTGTGTGTGTCTCTGTGTGTGTTTGTCTTGCATCCGTGTGTGTGCGCATTAATTCCATATATAGCCTGATGGGCAGCGCCGTCCCACACTGCTAGTGTATATATATATATATATATATATATATATATATATATATATATATATAGTTCGTAGAGAAGCACTCACGCTTAGTAAGCTGATTGTCTGGGTGCCTGTAATCCAGCCTAATTTTGTAGAAATATCCAAAGATGGAAGAAGCACTCTCAGGTCTTGAAACAAGTGATGAAATAAGTCTTTATTTGTTTAACTTGATGTTTCGGTTAGCACTTGGCAACCTTCATCAGAATATATACCTCAACCTTTTTCTTCCCCACTTCATTGGAAGGGTGAACCCACTGAATTAGCAATTGATATAGGCCGGACCTCCATTAGGTGGGGGGGGGGAGTAAGGCGGTAGGACGAATATACGTTTAAGAGAAGGGTTTATAGAAATAAAAGGTGGGTGTAGGCTTAGGGAACATTCATATTGTCTGTGTTTTCCCACCCACTCAGTTTTGTTGTCTCCCTACTTCTGCAACAGGAGTCCAATTGTGGAGAATTGGCTACTTCCATTTGGTTTCCTTGGTTATGGCAGCAGTAATTCCAGAAGATCCTACACCCTCAGTGGCATGTGGCTTAGCACATGTTATGGAACATGCTGAGGTTGAGTCTGGAGCACTACATTAAGGGGTTTGATAGGTCTCTCAGCAGGAGTCCCTTAAATAGTCAAATAGCTTTATAAAAGCTGTGACCTCTTTATTTGCACCTGGAGGAACTCTAAGGAAGAAGAAAAGTGTAAGGATTACTGGAGCCTCATGGCACACACTGTTATCTACTGATACACACATCAGTATGCTAAAACACACCTATCTGCTAACACAAATGCAAAATACACTGATCTACACACTGCTATCACAGCAGTCTACTGATGCACACATTCACCATAGAGCTTTTAACCCCTTGAATGCTATATAGGTTTCCAACTTAATTTAATGGGAATGTGTAATCGTTCTCTGTGGTGCAGTTGGCTTGCCCCTGAATTGCTAGTTGAAATGAGCTTAAGTCCTAAGTCAGCATGTGCCTAAGCTGAGTGTCTATGTGTGTGTATGTTCATGTATGTGTATTTGTATGTGTGCATGTGCACATATATATGTGTGTGTATGAGATTGCTTGTGAGTGTATGTGTGCAGGGCCGGATTTACATCTCAGGAGCCTGTAGCCCCCCCAAAAAAAAGAAAAAGTGCAAAAAGTGCTCCTGCACCTTCTTTTGAACAAGATTCTCGCATAAATATGACACGTTATAATTGTCACATGAGGGATGAACTAGTTGGTTCTTAGGTAATCAGAAAATAAAACTCTGAGCTTAAATCTGTTCACCCTTTGGATTTTACTGAGAGGCATCCCTAGTATCCAAGATTAACAATTTTTTTAATTCTTATTCAATCCTTAAATAAAATCTGACCCTCGTGTAAACCAAGACACACAAGAAAATGAATGAAACCTACACTCATGCTTTTTATTTTATTTTATTTTTTTTTTTTTAATCACTGTGATGGCATTCACAGAATTGGGCCGAAGCACTCTTCCTCCTCGTAGTTACTTAGGCTTAACAACTAATCAGCTGAGCAGCAAAATACCAGTACACGGAAAGAGGGACTTCTTAACCCCTTGGATGTCAGTGAGGTAAGGCATTTCTTCGTAATGTGTCTCTCATTTCTGGCACGCAAAGGGTTAAGTTGCTGTTGAACGGGGCACTCTGACAGCTAGCAAGTACAGTTATTGGCAGGGCTGGCGGCCCCCCCAAGTTTGCCGGGCTGTAGACAGGAGCCTTGTTCGCCTTGCCCATTATCTAGCTCTGCGTGTGTTGCAGCTGGAGGCTCCTGGAGCACCTCCATGTGCTGTCATTCATACCATCTATGTATGTATGCGAGTGCGAGCAAGTAGGCGACATGACAGTCTGGCGCTGTCATGTCGCCATTTTAACTATGGCGATATAGCGAATTACTTAAGGTTAGGATACCCGCTCCTATACCTCTTAGTAACAGGGAGCGGGGTCAAGGTGTCTCATACCAGGCACTGGCTTAGCTCAACAGGGGTTAAATAAACCGTCCTTACAGGCGTGCAGCTTCTAGACTGTACAGGCAGCAGCTGAGCAGCTTCTCTGTGTATGGGCAGTGGCTGTGTGGTTCCTCATGGGTTCCCTGCAGGCTGCAGGGTCTGGGATGAGATGGGGCAGTTCTGGCAAGTGGAGTGAGGAGTAATACGCCTCCGTGACTCAAATCTTATCTTCCTTCAAGGTCTGTGCAGCGGGCAGCTGGATTCGATATGTGCACCTCCGCGGCACGTTAGCCTCCCTCCCCCTGTCCACCAGACATGAATCAATGATGTGCCATAAGAAAAAGGCTGACTCATCTTTAAGAAATAAAAAATAAAAAAAAAAATCCCAATGACAGGCGCCCCTCTGTGGGGTGCGCCTGTAGGCAGATGCCTACTCTGCCTTATTATAAATCCGGCCCTGTATGTGTGTGTGTTTGTGAGTGCACAACTATATCTAACTCTAAATGTAGCCCTCTGACAGAAAGATCTGTCCACCCCATAATCTGCATTCTCATGTGGATGTACTGCACCCTATTGGCTCCATTTGGATATGCTGGAATTACTTTGCAAATTAAAATAGTGTACGTATATTTGTTCCCACGTTTTCATCAGTCAATGAGTATAAATCCATTGCGTGTTGTAACTCACAAGCAAACATAGAACACTGTGAAAGAAGGGACAGAGATACAATGTAACACTATCCATGCAGCTGTCATTGCTCTGTATGCTGTATATATTAGACTGGAAGTAGACTTTCTGCTGTAGGAATAGTTTTATTTGTATCACTATCCCTGCTTCCACCAGCCCTGACAGAAAGCTCCCTGGAAGCAGAGATCCAGGTAGCTCACTGTCAGTGACATAAAAATATAAAAAAGTGGTGATGAAAATAATAAATAAATAAAAAGTATAGACAATTCAACTTTCCATAGTATGCACTTGCAGAACATGTAAAGCCAAAAAGGAGGACAACTGCCAGTTTAACCCCTTGGAGTCTAAAGATGTCTCTAATCAATTGCAAAGCAATATACTGCAGACATCTTTAGCATCCAAGAGGTTAAAAGTACTCTTTCTTTTTAAGCACAACTATGCAGGAAATGTTGAGAAACTACTTTAATATTATTCTGTTCTCATATACTAAACACATAAATATAAAGCTGGTAAAACAAGAGCATTTTATTAAAGAACAGCCAAAACCTCCATAGACACATTCCCTGCTGATCAGTCAGACGTCTATTTAGTTATTCCTATTTAATATGTCTCTTTCTGCATATAATTGCTTATTGCTGTGCTGCTTACACCCTCCAATGATAGAGAATGCTCCAGTGTATTACTTAGAGTTGCAGAGGCATAAATGCAGGGTTGTTGAGGATGCAGTTACGATGGGGTTGATCGCTCTGCACTATCCTGAGACCCCATACAGTCAAACCAGTTTCCTTTCTCGGCTGGCAGAAACTGACATCATCATACATGGCCGCTGCCAGCCAGTGAGATACGTACAGCATAGGTGAACCCCTTTCCTTCACTGAAAATCAGTACATTGTTCACTCTTTCACACTAAAAAAAGTTAACTGTCACGTGGGTCATGAATCATGAAGTAGCAGTTCTCCTTCATGTGAAGACCTTCTGAGAGCCTCCAGTGGTAAACTGCACCTTGGTCTGCATCAGAACCAAATACAAACGTGCTCCAGACCATGGAAGGCCAAGTCTCAGATTTCACCCCAGTGTCAAGCGAGTTCTAGTTATGTGCCTGATGAAATTTCTTTCAAATCTACAGGGTTAAATGGAAGCTAATTTTGCACTGTTATAATCACATATACATTTTACAAAGGAATTGTAATTTAAGAACAAGTGACTTAATTTGTTTAACAGATTAATTTACCTGTGTATGTGCCCTTCATACAGCAATTAGGTGCATTGTGTATTGTTTGCATTATATCTGCAGTTTGCTGTTTATAGTGATATCTACTGAAACCTGCCTCTAGATCACACTTACTCAAAGCAGACAGTGGACTACAATGAACCTGAAAAGATCATAAAGGACACTAGTTTTTTTCTGATAGTAAACCGAAACAACTAGCAGTGGACTAAAAGACTCCTTTCTCATGGGCAACACCAAGACAGAAATTCTGCATTGAAGAAGTTACCCACTTGTGTCATGTGCAATTATGGGATATGGTGCCTTACAAGTGTTCGGCTCTCATCATGTGTGAATGCAACAATGTTCCATATGTATGCAGTAAAGACACAGTAAGCCAGGCCTGTACTGTGACATATGGGGCCACTGGAAGGTCTTTCACATGAGAATTGTTGGAATGAATGGCCATCCCAATTGGGCAACAGCCAATAATATCTGGCTGATGTTTATGTGGGCTGCCCCACAGCAATGCCCTTCCTGTATTCAGATTGGTGGTAGAAAGCAGGAGGTGAGTTTATAACACAGGAGACAGAACTGTAGTAGGGGGCTGCTATCGTTCTGTCTCCTGTGAGAAAGGACCCTCAAAGCAAGATCAATTGCTAAAAATTAAGGTATATATATATATATATATATATATATATATATATATATATATATATATATATATAGATTGTTTGACAGAGAATTCAAATCTGCTTATATGTTGTGCTAGCAATTTCACTGTAAGTTAAATAGTTTTCCACAAAAGAACCATTATGCTTTGGCGGGACAGTGCGGCACTTTATGCTAAATCCCTGCATAGTATGCTAATTAGTTTGAGGCCAATCTTATCATGTATAGTGCTATTAGAGATTACCACAGTGTAAGGGCTCTATCTTGAGTCATACATAGCACATCATTGGCCCAATTCATAAATAGATTGGCCTAAAGTGACAAGCTGTGTCACCTACAAATAAAGGCAATATTTTTCAAAAATAATTTATTTTACAAATAAATGGTCAGCACAACATATGGGCATTTTCAAATTATATTTCAAAATCTTTAAACTAGGGTGATACGTCCAGTTTAAAGCGGAGCTAGCATCAAAATAAAATTGCCCCCCCCAAACCCTTACTAACATAGGGATAGGCATATGCATGCTTTCATTAGGTTGAATAAGTATGGAATTATTGAGGAAAAACAACTTCTTCAGCAGGCACCAGCGGGCAAAAGCGCAGACATCTTGTCTCTGTGAGTCTGCCCTGTCTGTCCAGTTCACTGCCAGGATTGGTGAGTGGCGTTCCTTGGCACCTTAAGGCACCAGAAGGGACTGATGATGCAGGCGCACAGAGCTTCTGTTGCAATATCTGTGCAGCTGGTGCCTGCCGAAGGAGTTGTTTTTCCTTAATAACGTCAGACTTTTTCAGCCTAATGAAAGTATGCATATGCCTATCGCCAGGGCTGGTGCAAGGATTTTTGCCACCCTAGGCAAAACCTAATTTTGCCGCCTCTTGGCTCCACCCCTTGTGCCCTACCCCTTTATGCCCCGCCTCTGTATGTGTTTAAGTGTCAGATTGTTTGTGTGTTCCCTATATGTGTATAAGTGTCAATTTGTGTGTGTTCTCTATATGTGTATGTGTGTGTCAGTATGTGTTCCCTTTATGTATATGTGTGTCAATGTGTGTTTCCTATATGCGTATAAGTGTGTCAGTGTGTGTGTGTGTGCTTCTCTATATGCGTATGAGTGTGACAGAGTCTATGTTCTGTATATGTGACTCTCCTCCCGTCTGACTCTTGATCCCCCCTCTTGACTGCTGATCTCCCCTTTGACTCTCTCTCCCGTCTGACTCTTGATCCCCCTCTTGACTGCTGATCTCCCCTTTGACTCTCTCTCTCCCCTGTCTGACTCTTGATCCCCCTCTTGACTGCTGATCCCCCCTTTGACTCTCTCTCTCTCCCCCGTCTGACTCTTGATCCCCTTTTTGACTATTGATCCCCCCCTTTGACTCTCTCTCTCCCCTGTCTGACTCTTGATCCCCTCTTGACTGTTATTCCCCCCTTTGACACTTTCTTCCCCTGTCTGACTCTTTATCCCCTCTTGACCCCCCTTCCACTTACTCTTCCTGGTGTACGTCTCTCTCCCAGTGAGCACATTTCGATGCCCTCCCTTGGCCTTCTATTTTTTAATGTAGCACAGCCATGCCCGTTTCTCTCTCCCCCTCCGCTCCTTCAATCCTGGTCCAGGACTTAAGGAGCGGAGGGGGAGAGAGAAACGGTTATCGCTGTGCTACATTAAAAAAATAGCCAGCCAAGGGAGGGCACTGAAACATACTTTTTTTTACTTGGGCAGTAAGTGGTGAGCGGGGGGGGGGGGCTTGGGCCCCGATGCTCCCCCAGAGAATGTGTGCCCTAGCCCGGCACCTACCTCGCCCATAGGTGGTGCCGGCCCTGCCTATCGCTATGTTAGTAAGGGTTTGGGGCGTTATTTTATTTTGATGATAGTTCCACTTTAAATAGTGACGTTTTCTTTTTCATATCAGTGCTAGTATGTTTTAACTTGTGCTTGTGACTGTTGAATTCTTGTTCAAAAAGGTAAACTATCCACTAGGAATATGTGACTCTTACCTTGTTTAAATGAAGCACTTAGTCGTTCTTCATACAGCTCTCTGGTATACGTATCTGTATGCTTGGGGATTTTTGCATTGGAACTCAGCTGTAGTCTATAGGTAGTAACTTTCAATAGGCCTGAAAAGTCAGTGATGATATATTTCTACTAGGACTTTTCATTCAGAATTTTGAAGCCTATTATCTGTTATGAGCAGGTGTGAACTAAATGAAGGCTTTAGTAAATAAAGACAACTGTATATACTACATGATCAATAGAAATCAACTATTCATATACATATCATCCCCCTTTATTCATATACATATCATCCCCCTTTAACTATTTGTTGCTCTCGCATCTTCCTAACTAATACATGAATCAAGGGCAGAGCTGTTGCGCTCCATGCAGATAAAGATCGATTGAGTAAATCCCAGCTGACACTGGACACCTCTCTGACATTCAGACTGAGCCATATGTTCGAAAGAAAAGTGGAAGTTCTGGAACAAACCATTTGCACTATATGGGAGAACTAAAATTTCACATTGATTTAAATGGGGATTTTAACCCCTTGAATGCTAGAGGTGTCTCCAAAACAATGCATTAGAGACCTCTCTAGCATTCAAGGGGTTAAAATCCCCTTTTAAATCAATCAATTTGGAATATATTCTTCTCTCGTAGAGTGCAAATGGTTTGTTCCAGAACTTCACCACTTTTCTTTTGAACATACGACCCTGGAGAGTAAGCAATTTTCAATGAAACTGCAGTCTCAGACAAAAAAAAAGACATTTCAGATTTTTTATTTCATGAAATAACTCCATTATTTCTAGCCCAAGATGTTCTGCAGCAGTTGTTGCCTTTTTTGGACACTATAGTGTATAAGTAGCCTAAGTAAGTAAAACAATAGCCACCTGCTCTCAGGGCCATAATAAACCCCTCACTCCTCTACTATCCTCCTGCTCCCCTTTTTACAGTCTTTCTTTATTTCTCCTTTCCACACCTTGGTTGCTGTATGTTTTTTCTTTCCTTGGTCCTTGCTTTGCCCTCCTCCATTTCCAGTCCACGGGAGATTTGCATGAAAGCTCTAATTAAAGAAGTTGTGAATGACGTGCCTTTTAACACCTTCTCACGGAAGACAGCTACTTGACAGATGGACCTCTGTCACCGCCCGCCATCTGCTGGTTAAATGATGGTGCTGCAAGAAGTCAATTTTTCAAAGGAAAAAATGTTTAATTGTTCCTTTTGCGGCATGGTGTAAAATAAGGTAGTGTTGACAAATATTTTAATTTTAATTACTTTTTGATTTCTAGGAGGATCTTATTTTTGGAAATTATTAGTGTTGAGCGAGCACCCGGATGCTCGGGTGCTCGGGTGCTCTGACCGAGCACCCCCTGAGGCTCGAGTGCTCGGCCGAGCACCCGAGCCCCATTGGAATGAATGGGGCGACACCAGGCACCCCCTGCTCTGATGAGGGGAGGGTGCCTGGTCAATGCCCCCTTCATCTCCGCTATGCCCCCTTCATCTCCGAATGCCCCCTTCAGCTCCGCAATGTCCCCCTTCAGCTCCGCTATGCCCGTCTTCCACAATGTGCCCCTTCATCTCCGCTATGCCCCTCTTCCACAATGTGCCCCTTCATCTCCGCTATGCCCCTCTTCCACAATGTCCCCCTTCATCTCCTCTATGCCATAGAGGAGATGAAGGGGGACATTGTGGAAGAGGGGCATAGCGGAGATGAAGGGGCACATTGTGGAAGAGGGGCATAGCGGAGATGAAGGGGCACATTGTGGAAGACGGGCATAGCGGAGATGAAGGGGGACATTGTGGAAGAGGGGCATAGAGTCTATGCCCCTCTTCCACAATGTCCCCCTTCATCTCCGCAATGCCCCCTTCATCTCCGCAATGCCCCCGTACCTCAAGTCCCTGGTGGTCCAGCGGAGCGTCTTGTGATCTGTGCCTCTTCCGGCACAGATCCCCGCCACCCGAACATGGCGGGAGAGCACATGGCGGTACTCGACGAGTACCGCCATGTGCCGAGCAGAGCGATGCTCGAGCCGATCCGAGCATCGGCCGAGCACGCTCGCTCATCACTAGAAATTATATCAGTTTCATTCAAAGGAGGAACGATAATGCTGTGCAAAGTACTGCGGTCTGGAACTAGAGGGCACCCAATTATTTATGTGAATTTCAAGTCACACAGCATTCAACAGGCCGCACCTGTTAGATTATGGCCTGTACTTGCTCCTTTCTTTCCTTCATCAGTTTAATTTGCAATTGAAAGTAGAATGGCATGTTGTTTGGCACAGGGTTGTGGGTGTTAGGGTAGGATAATTATACAGGGGTGTGACAGATACAGGGGTTACCATACCTCCCAACATTTCAAATTGCCAAAGAGGGACACTTGTGTTTTAGGGGGTGTTGCTGGGGGTGTGGCTGGTGGGCGGGGCATTACTGAGAATTTTTAAGCTATTTCATGACCTGTTGACAGCTCCTTGTATAACCTAATAAACAACTTATAACAAGAACAAAGTATTTTATTTACACAGACTAATTTATAAACACATATACGAATGTTTAAACAAACAATAATGTGAGTTTTATTGCTTCAGAGCAGTGTGATACACTTATTTTTACACCACACAATCTGATTTCCTAAAAAGAGGGACATCAAGGTGGGAAAGAGGGACAGAGGGATTTGGTTATAAAAAAAAAAGGGACTGTCCCTCCTAAAGAGGGACACTTGGGAGGTGTGGGTTACTGATTGGTAGACAGAGCAGTGGTGTAATTATAAGGGTCGCAGGGATCACACCCGCGACTGGGCCAGTCACTCCAGGGGCCCGGCCGCCCTCTGTGACCCCTCCACCTTGCACCCGCAATCTCCCTCCGGCGCTCTAGTAATGCAGAGCGCTGGGAGATGACATCATCTCCTAGCAGGGGAGGGCTGGTAACATTTGGCGGGGGGGGGGGGGCACATACAATCAAGTGGCCCATTTCTACTATTGTTCAAGCCCACTGTCTCAGCCCACCTCTTTTGTTAATTTTAAAATTGGCATTAATATTGTGAAGTAAGGCAAATGATACCACAGAGCTTACAGTTTAAATGGAGCTACAGAGATTGCAATTGAAATAAAAGCTACACTAGCTACATAGAGCTCAGAAGGGAAATGGGTTATGATACTAGTGTACATCCACTTGGATTGTTGTAGTTCTATTGTATCATTGGTGTAGCTCCATTTCAATTCTAAGCTCTGTGGTATCACTGCTGTAGCTCCATTTACAGCAGCAGGTGAGAGATTGAGTGAGGCCCACCAACCCGGACACATCACTGGCCCAGGGGTAATAGCCCCCCAGGCCATCCCTCCCCTGTCTCCTAGCACTCTGCATTAAAGAAGAGGACCGCTCAACACTCCAACCCGTCTATCCTGCCACTCCACTGGACCACCAGGGTTCAGGAGGTAGGAGATGGGGGCATTGTGGAGGGCCCGGGGACCAATGTGGTCAGGGAACGCACAATGTGGCCGGGGGTGGGGGGGCCCATGGCATTTCTTGCACCAGGGCCCGGAGGGTTCTAGTTACACCTCTGAGACAGAGGGTCAGCACAGGTTATACAATTCTCAAACCAGATGAAAAGATAATAACTTGCATTTATTAGAGGGGTCACAGCACACAACCATAGCACAACTACAAGCAAATAAATATAAAAACTACACACTTCTACTATTCTCTTCTTGGTATTCCAGCAGAGTTGTACAGATTTTTAGGGGTTCCACTTAATACAGTCCATTTTAGGTTTAAGCTACAGCTTGAACACAGTCACAATAGAGGCCAGAGTGGGTTACATAGCCCACTGCACATTCACCAGGTGATGGTTTAATCTAAAGCTTGAACACAGTCCCAATAAAGGCAGGAGTGGGTCACACAGCCCACTGCACATTCACCAGGTGATGGTTTAATCTAGAGCTTGAACACAGTCCCAATAGAGGCAGGAGTGGGTCACGCAGCCCACTGCACATTCACCAGGTGATGGTTTAATCTAGAGTTTGAACACAGTCCCAATAGAGGCAGGAGTGGGTCACACAGCCCACTGTGCATTCACCAGGTGATGGTTTAATCTAGAGATTGAACACAGTCCCAGTAGAGGCAGGAGTGGGTCACACAGCCCACTGTGCATTCACCAGGTGATGGTTTAATCTAGAGCTTGAACACAGTCCCAATAGAGGCAGGAGTGGGTCACGCAGCCCACTGCACATTCACCAGGTGATGGTTTAATCTAGAGTTTGAACACAGTCCCAATAGAGGCAGGAGTGGGTCACACAGCCCACTGTGCATTCACCAGGTGATGGTTTAATCTAGAGATTGAACACAGTCCCAGTAGTGGCAGGAGTGGGTCACACAGCCCACTGCACATTCACCAGGTGATGGTTTAATCTAGAGTTTGAACACAGTCCCAATAGAGGCAGGAGTGGGTCACACAGCCCACTGCACATTCACCAGGTGATGGTTTAATCTAGAGTTTGAACACAGTCCCAATAGAGGCAGGAGTGGGTCACACAGCCCACTGTGCATTCACCAGGTGATGGTTTAATCTAGAGCTTGAACACAGTCCCAATAGAGGTAGGAGCGGGTCACACAGCCCACTGCGCATTCACCAGGTGATGGTTTAATCTAGGGATTGAACACAGTCCCAATAGAGGCAGGAGTGGGTCACACAGCCCACTGTGCATTCACCAGGTGATGGTTTAATCTAGAGATTGAACACAGTCCCAATAGAGGCCAGAGTGGGTTACACAGCCCACTGCGCATTCACCAGGTGATGGTTTAATCTAGAGATTGAACACAGTCCCAATAGAGGCAGGAGTGGGTCACACAGCCCACTGCGCATTCACCAGGTGATGGTTTAATCTAGAGATTGAACACAGTCCCAATAGAGGCCAGAGTGGGTTACACAGCCCACTGCACATTCACCAGGTGATGGTTTAATCTAGAGATTGAACACAGTCCCAATAGAGGCAGGAGTGGGTCACACAGCCCACTGTGCATTCACCAGGTGATGGTTTAATCTAGAGATTGAACACAGTCCCAATAGAGGCAGGAGTGGGTCACACAGCCCACTGTGCATTCACCAGGTGATGGTTTAATCTAGAGATTGAACACAGTCCCAATAAAGGCAGGAGTGGGTCACATAGCCCACTGTGCATTCACCAGGTGATGGTTTAATCTAGAGATTGAACACAGTCCCAATAGAGGCAGGAGTGGGTCACACAGCCCACTGTGCATTCACCAGGTGATGGTTTAATCTAGAGCTTGAACACAGTCCCAATAGAGGCAGGAGTGGGTCACGCAGCCCACTGCACATTCACCAGGTGATGGTTTAATCTAGAGATTGAACACAGTCCCAATAGAGGCAGGAGTGGGTCACACAGCCCACTGTGCATTCACCAGGTGATGGTTTAATCTAGAGATTGAACACAGTCCCAAATAGAGGCAGGAGTGGGTCACACAGCCCACTGTGCATTCACCAGGTGAAGGCTTGTCTAACACTTCTTTGTACCTTGTAGTCCTGACAGAGGGTTTGGAGATGACATCCCAAGAGATCATCCACAGTACACTTTCCTTATTTTTGGCCCATAGCCACCGAAGTTTTGCTTTATGGCCACCAACCCTGTCATGGAAACACCCAGGCACTTTCTGCGGCACCTGCTGCAGCTTGGCTTACAGCACACAACTGGAAGGGGGACCAGACCACTTCAGTGCCCCCTCACCCTAACTTTTAGGGTGGCCTTCCCCTTGTTCCTACCTTCCCATCTCTCTTATCATTCTCTGCACTGAGTTTCTCTATTAGACTCCCCTTGGTACCTCGCCCCCTCCAGGATCTGATGTCACAGCTACCATTTACAACATATATTTTGCAAAGCTTGCTCTATGGTGGAGAAGGAGCACACATTCAACTCACACAGGTTTTTTTCTACCCCCTATATCTGCCCAGCTTTTAAATTCCATTTCTCAAGTCGTGCTATTGTTCCACAGGAAGCATTCTAATAACACTGGATCTCTTCGGTTAGCTAGACTCCATGGCACCATCATGCTGTACTTCAAACATACATATTAACTCCCTCCAATGCTGGTAAAAGGCCAATTATCTCTAATACATGCGCACACAGAGGACATTAATGTTTGCAAGAATGGGGGCACATAGTAAAGACAGTGAGAGTCACAGGGTTCATTCTCATGGTGGCAGCCATTCTGTCATAAGGGGTATCAGCGAGGCAGGACAGGTAGTCAGAAGAAGGTGAGCGACACTCACAGCTATGAGTGGCTGACGTAAGCTGGCTTGTGCTTACAGCCAACTGATAGCATAACTCCCAGGTATCCCTCCTTAGAAAAACAGTCCCTCTTTGAGACCCAAAACTCTCTGTCCATCTTTCCCACCCTAATGTGCCTCCTTTTAGGAGATCAGAATGTAAGCTCACACGAGCAGGGCCCTCTGATCCTTCTGTTCTTCACATATGATTTACTGTTTAATATCCCTGTATGTCTGTTCCCTATTGTACAGCGCTGCGGATTCAGTTGGCGCTATATAAATAATAATAAAATAATAATTGTGTGTATATAAGTGTATCACATTGCTCCACAGCAATAAAACGTACATTAATCTCTGTGTTAACTTCAGTAATTGTGTTTATAATTTAATCTATGCAAATAAAATACTTTGGTCTTGCTCTAAATCATTTATCCAGTTACACAAAAAGGTTAATAGGTCAGGAATTAACCTAAATATTTTTGGTAATGCCCCACCCAGCAACACTACTAAAACAAAAGTGTCCCTCTTTCTCCAATTGAAATGTTAGGAGGTATGCAGTAGCTTTACTTCTTGTAAGAGAAGAGAAACCTCTGTGCATATAGAAGTGTTTTTATCACCTCTAATATTAAGAAGAATTGAAAAAAATTATAAAAACAACAACATGTTTATGTTATCCTGTGAGTACGTGTGCTCAGTTAATTCTTTTCAAGGACTGGATAAAAGGTAGGAAGTCCCGTTTTAGGGAGTATTGTCCCACTGTGATGGAACCCCTCTTTCCCTCTCTGGTATCTTCTTTTAGGAGATCAGACTATGTGGTGAGTATATAAGCATCACATTTCACCACAGCAATAAAATTCACATTAAAGTTTGATTAAACTTCAGTATGTTTTGTTTCTAAAAGAGATTGTGTAAATTAAATTATTATTTATTATTGTTGTGCTAAATCCTTTAACTCTAGTCCTGTCCTTATCACCATCAATTTAAATAAAAGCGCCCCCTTCTTTGGCCATTTTCCCTGTTGGGATGTGTGTTCTCTGCTTCCCTCTTCCTCGTCATTACAGTGAGGAAGAGAGGGAGGCAGAGGACACTGATAAAGGAAATGTTTACATACATTGCCCAAGCCATGTGGCTCCACCGCCACATGTGATAGTTGTAGCAGTGATATAATGATTTTTAGGAATAATGTTCTGTTACAGATTACCTTGGTTCCAGTGCCACCGCTTCAGGCAATGCTCAAAATGACGCTTCGGAGTCAGCGGCCGTCCATGCCACACAGATGTCGCCGGAATGATGCATGGTTGGAGGCATCAAAGCTAGATGCGTCATCTGCAGGTGCGAGGCTTCAAGCATGCAGCAGGTCTCTGTTTTATGTGTTTGATTCCTGTAGTCTCCTCCTACCTACTTCCTCCCTTTGAGCTGCTCCTCCTGCCTACTTCCTGAGGAGGGGTTTAAAGGGCAGACTGAGTCCTGACTCAGTTGCCCTTGCTTTGTTGTACAATACAGTTCTGTTTCCCTTGGGCTCTGTGTATGACCTGGCTAGTTTGACCATCCATTCTGGTGCTGACCTGTGGCTCTGTCTGACTGCTGTTTTGCCTGTTCCCATTGTGTAGTGGACACCCAATCTGGTGTGGACCTGTTGCTCTGGCTGACTACCTGAACTGTGTATGACCCTGCCTGTCTGTCCATCCATTCTGGTGTTGACCTGTGACTCTTTCTGACCATTCTTCTTGTGCATTCCGATTTGGCTTAGACATCCTTTCTGGTGCAAACCTGTGGCTCTGGCTGACTACCCGCTCCGTGTATGACCTGGCTTGTCTGACTACCCACTCTGGTGTTGACCTGGTGCTCTGTCCCCTGCGCATCCAGCATACCAACGCTTTGTGGATATCCTATCTGGTGCAAACCTGTGGCTGTGGCTGACTACCCGCTCCATGTGTGACCCGACTTGTCTGTCTATCCTTTCTGCTGCTGACTAGGGGGCTCTGTCTGTTTCCACCGTGTGTTGGTTCCCGCTCCACAGACACCCATCCTAGTGCAGACCTGGGACTCTATCAGACTCCTAGCTTACTGACTGCAGGCTGAGTCAGTGCTAGTTCTTTGGGCTTTCCAAATTTACTCGAGGCTCCAGTGGGCTGAGGCCTAGTCTCGGACAGTATGGTGGATCTATTGGCGGACTGCTATTTCTGATGCAGTGCTTGCCTCTTTGATCACCCTCTGCGTGTTATCTGTTTACGTGCATTACTGTGATTTTGCTAATAAAAGATTGTTTTACTTTACCGTACTGACTCCTGGTTTATTCCTGGGAACGGTGACATGTTCATAGTGAAATAACACTAATTGCAATGCATTAGCTTAACCAGAATATATAAGAACCTTAAAAATCATCTCTATGTTGTAAGTCGTTTTTACTTATTTAGAAAATTAGTTTTTGAGTTCATCAGTGTAGCTATATACTATGATAATTAAGGCAGGACATGCAGGCATTTCCTGCCTTAGCCATCCATTCTCCTGCCCAACCCAAAAGGTATTCTTTGGCCCCCAGGATGAGTTAACTTGAGAAGCGTGTGTTCCTGTGTATGTGCATGTCTGTGTGTGTATATTTGAGTGTGCATGTCTCCATGTGTGTGTGTATATTTATTGTATTTATCTGTATTTGCATCTAAATGTGTGTGTGTGTGTTTGCATATGTAAAGAAGGAGTATTTATATATCAAGGATGGTCTTCCTGTAATCCCCTAGAGCTGTTGTTGGACTAGATCTCCCATCATCTTCCACCAGTTAACAGTCAGCTTGAGATGATGGGACATTAGTTCAATGTCGGTTTGCGGGCCAAAGCCTGATTTTGGTTCTTTGAAGGGCAATTATCATGTTTTACTTAGTAAGCAAACTTAGTCAAAACCTGGGGCTGCACTGTGGTGTCCCAAAATGGGTTATGTGCACAGCCTCCATAGACAGTATGTATTGGTTTTCCAGACCAAACAGATAATCTATTGGGGCTGTATCTCACAGGACCAGAGACTGAACTGGGATCCATCAAGTCTAGTCTCTTCTCACAAACTGAGAAGGGAGATCACCACAGTGTAGCTACGGCTTCATTGGTAGATCTGCTCCCAGGTGATAAATGTATAATTTATGCAGGACAGCTCATATGGAAATAAAAAGAGGGAAAATAAATTTTGTTCATATGCTGGTCTACAGAGCAAGCCCAATGTGTAATGAGCCAGACGCTATCTGCCCACTTTCCCACTGGGGTGATACCACTTGCAATGTGTTGGATACCTCTCTGGAACTCACAGGGTTAAAATAAATGGACTTATTTATTTCTTCCCTGTGGTATAGTTGGTTTGCCCCAGAATAACTCCATTTTTATTTTTGAACAAAGGCCACTAAGTATGTCTGTGAATATTACAACACACTATATGAGATAAGGGCAATTGGTGTATTTTTTAATTAGGACAAACACATATTTCTACAGAAAAAGATTTTATGAGGAAATCCTTTTCTCCCTCCAATCACGTAGTATTCACTTATCAATTTACCATTGTCATTGCATGAATGTGTATATTTTTATAGGGCAACAGTTACGCAAATTTTTTTCTTTGCAAAGTTTATAACAGTAAAAAAATGTAGTCAATAAATAAAAGAAAAAGGATAAGTGTCTTAAAGCCTAAATGCAATGCTGAGTGAAGAATTCTCAGCTCCAATCATGCTCTTGTTGGCAGATTGGGAACAAGATCAGAATAAGAGGAGACAGACAAGAGTAATGGATATATAGGGTCAGTGAAAAGGGCCAGTGAAAAGGCAGCATAAAAATAGTCAGGGGTGGTTCTAGGTTTTTGGAGGACCTATTTGAAAAATTCACTTGGGCTTCTTCTTACACCAACAGTTATTATTTGTCCCCCATATTGCAGTTTGTTTGCTCTACAGTTACTCCACTTTGCCTGTTACATAATGCTCAGTGGACCTTATATATAAAGTGGAGCAGTTCTGGGCCAAACTAACTGGACCATAAGTGACCAATATAAATTCCCTTGATTTTCACTGATTTAAAATGGGGCGTTTTAACTCAGATCCTAAAGGGGTCTCCAAAACATTGGTCTGTAATATTTTGGAGACCTCTCTATCATTCAGGGGGTTAAGGACAAAATTTCAGTCAATGGAATATTCAGTGCTGAGTTTTCAGCTAGGTCATGTCAGGTTGATGGCAATGTATTCTTACTGGTAAAACATTTTCTAAATAAATAAATAAATTACATATCCCATAACCCCCTGATTTCTCAAATTAAAAAAGAAATAAAATAAGAAATTAAAGCTAGACTTTATTTAGTATACTTAAAAATGCAATATAAAGGATTGGAAATTATAAAATCAAAGCCATAGTATGTATGTCTTTATATGGGACCACACAGTGTACGTAGCACCCCACAACAGTAGTATATTACATGTACACGAGGAGGATTCTAAGAGGATAGTAGCGGATACATTGGGGTTAATGTAGGGATTTGTTGTGGCAGATCTACTGGAGTTAGCCTCTAATTCCAGTGGAGGTTCTTCAAGGTTTGTCCTATAGATCAATGGTTGTCAAAGAATGTTTTTTGGCAGCTGCCACTAAAACTGCAGCCATATTCTGATGACCACACTAACAAATTACATACGCAACTGGTACAATGTGATTAAGACATACAAAAATTGCATATTAATATGTGCAACAACAATGCATCTACATCATATTACAATTTAAACATTCCAGAATCTGCATAGGATTAAAAACTACCCCATAAAAATGTTCTTAAAACTAGTTACAGGAGATATATATTTCCGAGGCAGTCATTTTATCTTCCAGTTCCAAATCCTTGTGCCAATGCACTGGGCACCATAGAACCACACATACTGAATCCAATCCTTATCCCACTTCACTGGTAGCCATAGATTCACACAGAGGCATAACTAGAAGCCTTTGGGCCCTGGTGCAAGAAGCACCATGGGCCCCCCCTCGACTACATTGGACTTCTTCAAAATGCCCCCATCTCCTACCTCCCTGGAGTGGCAGGAGCCCGGAGAGGTGTGTTCATCTCCCGCGCGGTCCTCTTCAGTAATGCAGAGCGCTGGGAGATGATGTAATCTCCCAGCGCTCTGCATTATTGCAGTGTCAGACGGAGATCGCGGGCGCCAGGCAGAGGGGTTGCAGGGCCCGGTCGCGGGTGCGACCCCTATAGTTACGCCACTGGATTCACACATACTGACTCTTCAGCCTTGTGCCACTGCACTGGTTGCCAAAGACTCCCACATACTTACCCCCACAGCCTTGTGTTACTGCTCTGGTAGCCATAGAGCCATACATACTGACCCCAGCCTTATCCAACTTCACTGGTAGCCATAGAGTCACACATACTGACTCCCCAGCCTTGTGCCACTGCTCTGGTTGTCATAGAACCACACATACCCCCACAGCCTTGTGCCACTTCACTGGTACCATAGAACTCCATATATTGCCCTTCAGTCTTGTGACAATACACTGATAGCCATAGACCAACACATATTGACCCCGCAGCCTTGTGCCACTGCACCGGTACCATAGAACTCCATATATTGCCCACCAGTCTTGTGCCAATGCACTGATAGCCATAGATTCACACATACTTACTCCCCAGCCTTGTGCTACTGCACTAGTTGCCATAGGCCCACACATACTTACCCCCACAGTTTTGTGCCACTGCACTGGTAGCCATTAAACCACACATACTGACCCCAGTCTTATCCCACTTCACTGGTAGCCATAGATTTACACATACTGACCCCTCAGCGTTATGCTACTACACACTGGTTGCCATAGACCCACACATATTTACACTATAGCCTTGTGCCACTGTACTGGTAGCCATAGAATCACACATACTGACCCCAACCTTATCCAATTTCACTGGTAGCCATAGATTCACACATACTGACCCCTCAGCCTTGTGCCACTGCACTGGTACCAAAAAACTCCATATATTGCCCCTCAGTCTTGTGCCAATGCACTGATAACCATAGACCAACACATACTGACACCCCAGCCTTCTGCAACTGCACTGGTAGCCATAGATCCACACATACTGCCCCCCACCCCTACCCAGCCATTTTCCAATGCACTGGTAGTCATAGAACCACACATATTGATCCCCCCAACCTTGTGCCCACACATACCAACCCCTCAGACTTGTGTCAATGCATTGCGAGCCATAGAACCAAACATACTGACCCCTCCCCAGCCTTGTACCACTGCCCCAGTAACCACAGATCCACACATATTGACCAGCCACACCCTTATCCCATTGCAATAGTAGTTACAGACAAACACACAATGCTCCCCAGCCTTATCACATTGCACTGGTAGCTAAAGACCCACACATTCTGACCACCAGCCTTATTCCACAGTACTGGTAGCTAAAGACCCATACATACTGACCCTCTGCCTTGTGCCAATGCAATGATAGCCATAGAACCACATATACTGAGAAACAAAATAAAAATAAAAGAGTGTAATCCGCCTCTAAGTGCAGTATTGAAAGGAATATGAGGATCCCCCACCCCCCCCAGGAGTAAGAGGCTGTGTGCTGCCTCTAGGAATAAGTTCATGTACTGGATTTATAGCCCCAGAAAAGCTATTTGCCAAGCTTGAATTATTGTTGCTTTTCCTTTAATGAGTTTAACTCCAAACATTAAGGACCAATGAGGAAAGGATAACAAATGTATTACAAAATAATAATAATAATAATATTAAAACATTATTACAGACCCAATGCATTTCATGAAATTCTCCTTCACTTCCTCAGGGGTCAAACCCTGCTTACTGCTGGAATAGCTCTTTTATACTGTGTGTGTGTATACAGCATGAATTGGGTAGCCGGATATGTTGTTTCCGATTCGCCAAAACGCTCATGGTTTACCCCCATTCACTCCTCATTCTCATTGATACATTGTATATTATTGAGGGGTTACCTCTCCGTACAGAGCCAAGCCTCTGCATTATATTGAGACCGGGAACGTGATACAGGTCACCGCCAGACGTAGGCTAATCCGGATCGTATTATCACCAATCATAAACCTTATGATTTCAAGTTCAAGGAAAGCATTTTCATTATATTCTCTAAAAAACGCAAACATTTCTATTTTCTAAAATGATCTATGTAAACTTCATGAACCCTAAAAACTATTATGATTATAAGTATATCTATTTTCTCTCTATTAGAGGATAATACTGCATATCCCCTTAGACGTGGCATTTACCTATTTTCTCATATAAACCACAAAAAAATATATTAAACTCATAATATAATAAAACCTGTCACTTGTGCATATATCTCCTATTACTTTTTCTACATTATATCTCACACTCTCATAATTACAAACACTTAGTTTAAAAATACAAATGGGGATTATATTACATAATATGAACATAATTACATATATAGATGTTCTTCCATCTGATTTTGGGATTATAACCTAAGTAATGGTTTTATACCCAAATAGGTATCTCAACATGATCCCATTACACCAAGCATTGTATATCTATGTCCTCATTTAAGCCTTGTGGAATGAGGGTCCCTAATTTAAAAATCCAAAAGGACTCACGAGTCCGCAATTGGCTCAGTCTGTTGGACACAGATACATCTATACTTTCTATTCCCAAAATCTTTACATTTTCTATATCCCCACTGGGAAAAGTGTCTAGGGACTCCATGTTCTTTTTTGTATTTATAATACCCCTTCTGTGTTCCCCAAGTCTTTCTCTTAAAGTACATGTAGTTCTCCCTACCCATCAGTCCTGTGCTAATGCGTTGGTAGCCTTAGAATCTCTCATACTGACCCCCAGCCTTGTGTCAATGAACCTATAGCCATAGAATTGCAGATACTACCCCCCCAGCCTTGTCTCACAAAAGCCATGGAACCACACATGCAGACCCCCAGCCTTGTCTCACAGCAGTCATACAAACCACTCACATACTGATCCCACTCTAATGGTATCCTTTCCCCTAGAAGCTTTGTCCCACTGCCACTAGTATCCAGCCTGGTGCGTTCTGCTTCACCACTATGAGGAATATCAAGAGCTGCACTAAAGCAGCTGGGGCAGGCTGAACGTGTATTGGCTGGCAGAAGAAATGTCAGGTGGGAAGCCTCAGCCAGTAAGAGTCAGGCCGCGTATAATTACATTTTAAAGGGATAGTAATACTTCGTTTTAACTTTATTTTATTTTGTAGGCATTAAAAAAACATGAAGAATGATATAAGTCTTATCTCTCAAACCTTTATGGTTTATGAGATATTCACAAGCAAAGTTCCCCTCCCCGCCCCTTTTTCCTAGTGTAAGCCATCTCTTCTCAGATGTGAGTCTGGTTGTATGACAGGACAGATAACAGAAGGGGACAATTTTCTTTGTATGAAAACAATGAAAGCCCTTCCCCCCTTGACAAGTTTTTCAGCTTTTTCCATTATCTTAATTGAAGATTGTCCCTCTCTGCAGTCTACCTGGGCATCTCCCTTCTGATCTGGTTGAACAGGGAAGGGATACTTTGTTTGTGAATATCTCTTAAACCATAAAGGTTTCAGAGATAAGACTTATATCATTCTTCATGTTTTTTTAATGCCTACAAAATAAAATAAAGTTAAAATGAAGTATTACTATCCCTTTAAGGGTGAGTCTACCATTACTGCCTGTGAAACTGTAACGGTTTTTCAAGACACTCAGACCAGCCGGTTAGAATAAAACACAGTTTTATTTAAAAAAAAATAAAGAAGAAGATCGCCCTCTACAGGCAACACAAATAATAGCGGTATATTGGCACATATGCCTTCTCAGGCCCAGTATACAGAAGCAAGAATAATACATACACTGTCACAGGACAGACACAAAGTAGCAAGGGTACTCAATGGTTAAGTACAAATAATCAGTCACTCTCTGTTGTGGTGTTTGGCATGCCCAAGGTGGTAATGAGGCAGCAATGGGTGTTAGATGATGCAACACCTTAAGTCCATAAGGCTAGAAAGCTGCTTAGGCAGTACATGAACTGAGGTAGAATCTGCAGAGAAGTTTCAGCCAATAGCCCCCACGGGCGTAGTAATGGAGACAACTTACACTGCAAGAGCTTGAGTCAATAGCCCCCACGGGCGTAACAACGGAGATGACTACACTGCAAGAGCTTGCCAATAGCCCCCACGGGTGTAATAACGGAGACCAACTGTACAACAATAGCTTGAGCCAGTAGCCCCCACGGGCGTATTACCGGAGACAACCTGCACAGCAAGAGCTTGAGCCGATAGCCCCCAGGGGCGTAGGAATGGACACAACCTGCGCTGCAAGTGCTTGAGCCAATAACCCCTCCGGGTGTGTAACGGAGAGCACACAGCTAGAGCAAGAGCCAATAGCGTCTCCCGCTGGCTCGGTAACGGAACCGACTACTCTGCTAGTTGACAAGATGAGCCGCCATCTAGACAAGGCTCTCAACGCGGCCGGCTCAGCAGATGTACCTGATAAACAGTAACGGCTCTGCAAGTGTTAATGAAGGCTCAGATATGGAGACAGCAGCACTGCAAGTGTTAATAGCAGCTCAAGGATCGGTCGCACAGCTCTGCAAGAAAAACCGGAGGCTCAGCAATTGTGGGTACCGATCTGCAAGTGCCAAGGAAGGCTCAGCAATGGAAGCACAGCTCTGCAAGTGTTAATGGAGACTCAGCACTGGAGACACGGCTCTGCAAGTGTTAAAGAGGCAATCACGATCAGCCCGGGCACAAGCACAGCGAAAGACAGAATGTCGCCACGGCAACAACAAGCAGCAGGAACGATGGCAGGGTCTGTAGCAAGCAGGTTCAGGTCACGGAGCAGGAAGTCAGCCAGGCCGGGTCAGATCATGGAGGAGGTTCTCAGACAAGCCAGATCAGTCACGAGCAGGAACGTCAGCCAGGCTGGGTCAGATCACGGAGCAGGAACTCAGGAGCGTAGTCAAAACAGGGCAAATCGGTACACAGGAATCAGGAACACTGGAACACAGCAACAGCAACACTGGCTCAGGAACACCACGAAAGGGCACCTGACATGTGCCAATGGCCAGGCATAAAAAGGTCACCAGGGGCGGGCCAAACAGGCTCAGCCAATAGAAGCGCACCACAAGCGAGAGTGACAGAGAGAGATCACGGGCACCGTGATAGAAACTGATGGCCGGATGCGGACACTGTGGCTGTACTTGAGAAATGCTGCTATAGAGTATGAGTGCTGTAGTACATACCAGCAGACAATCTCTGCTAGAGTTAGGACTTTGATGCCTGCAATTCCAGTATGCCTGCCCCCTAGCATGTGCCAGGTAATTACTTAAAATCACTCTATTTCCTATACAGTTGTTTTTATGAAAATATTTTACTAGGAAACATTACCTTGTTTAATATATAGAGTTAAATACGGTGTAGAGGAAAGAAATGCCCCAAAATGCCCATAGACTGGCCCATTATCTTCCCTTTGTCATAAGCAGAGTTAAGTGGAAGAATTTTGAAGTAACTTAGTAAATTGTCAGTACGGTCTGAAAATCAATTCCAAAGCCTGATATAGTGCCGAATCATTTTTGTACATTCACCCCATTCAGTGTCTGCATTGTGCTTTGTATATTTTTGACTACTGGCCTATTTGAAGTCAACTGTTAGATTAAGATCTGAGGTGGCCCTAGGCAAGGCACTATAGGTGCCCTTAGCTACACCCATAACCATGTTCTTCCCTGTTTTTCTGGATTTTCTGCCATTCTTTGCATGGTCTTTTGTTTTGATTCTGTTTTCCCCACCTTGTTGTATGATGTTCTAGCTGAGCCTTTATCAAGCACCGGCATCTTGGGTCAGCACGTGATCAAAGCTTGTTCCAGTGTTTTCAGTGTTATACCCAGCTTTGTTTGGACTCCCTTTACATTACCTGATTTGGTTCTGTGTTTGTTCTTACTTGTATTTGACCTCGTGTAACGGTTTTTCAGACACTCAGACAGCAGGTTTGAATAAAACACAGTTTTATTAAAAAAAAAAAAAATAAAGAACAAAGATCACCCTCAATAGGCAACACAGTAAATAGCGTTAGATAGGTTACATATGCCTTCACAGGACCAGTATACAGAAGTACGAATAATACATATACTGTCACAGGACAGGCTCAGAACTGGTAATCAATAGTTAAATACAAAGGAATGGTCAGTCTCTGTTGTGGTGTTTGGCATGCCCAAGATGAATAAGAGGCAGCAGTAGGTGTTAGATGATGCAACACCTTAAGTCCATAGGTGTAGAGAGCTGCTTTGGCAGTACAGGGACTGAGGCAGAATGCTGCAGAGTAGTTAGCAGATAGCCCCCACGTGCGTATAACGGAGACAACTTGTACTGCAAGAGTGTGAGCCAATAGCCCCCACGGGCGTATAATGGAGACAACTGGGACTGCAAGAGCGTGAGCTAATAGCCCCCACGGGCATATAACGGAGACCAACCGTACAGTGATAGCTTGAGCCAATAGCCCCCACGGGTGTATAACGGAGACAACTTGCACTGCAAGAGCGTGAGCCAATAGCCCTACGGGCATAACAATGGACACTGGGTACAGCAAGAGCTTGAGCAGATAGCCCCCATGGACGTAAGTAACGGAAACCACCTGTGCTGCTAGTGCTTGAGCCGGGCAGTAACGGAGAGTAACACTGATGGAGCTAGAGCCAATAGCGCCTCCCACGGGCGCGTTAACAGAGGCCGACTACTCTGCTTGGATGACAATATGAGCCGCCGTCTAACCAAGGCCCACAACGTGGCCGGCTCAGCAGGAGCAGAGGATAACTGCAAAGGCTCTGCAAGTGTTAAGAAGGCTCAGATCAGGGGGACGGTAGCACTGCAAGAGTTAACAACAGCACCAAGGTAGGATGTATAGCTCTGCAAGTACAATCGGAGGCTCAGCATATGAAGGAATCGCTCTGCAAGTGCCAAGGAAGACTCAGCTTAGGAAGCACAGCTCTGCAAGTGTAACTGTACACTCGGCTCTGGAGACACGGCTCAGCAGGAGTTAATGGTAGCAGTCTCGATCAGCTCTGCTACGAACACAGCAGGAATCAGAATGTCGCCAGAGCGACAACAGCAGCTGGACGCAGGAACGGTAGCAGAGACTGTAGCAAGCCGGTACAGGTCACGGAGCAGGAAGTCAGCCAGGCCGGGACAGATCACGGAGGGGATTCTCAGACAAGCCAGATCAGTAACGAGCAGGAACGTCAGCCAGGCCGGGTCAGATCACGGAGGAGATTCTCAGACAAGCCAGATCAGTCACGAGCAGGAACGTCAGCCAGGCCGGGTTGGATCACGGAGCAGGAACACCGGAGCGTAGTCAGAACAGGCCAAATCGGTACACAGGAAATCAGGAACGCAGGAACACAGCAACAGCGACACTGGCTCTGGAACACCACGAAAGGGCACCTGACAGGTGCCAATGGTGAGGTATAAAAAGGTCACGAGGGGCGGGCCAAACAGGCTCAACCAATAGGGGAGTAGCATAAGCGAGAGTGACAGAGAGAGATCACGGGAATCGTGATACCTCGGCTCTGTTTCATTGCTTCTCCTTCTGCCTGCTCCTAGTGTACTGCCTTGCCCGACTGGACTCCAGCTTGATCGACTTTTCTTTGCCTCTTCTCTGGTCCAGCACTGTTCGTTTGTTGCTAACAAAGTCTGTTGACCATTCTTCCTCCTACTCTGGGTTCTTTCTTCCTGTTGAGTTCGACTCCCTCAACCACCCGTCGAGTCTAACTTCATCAATATATAGTGAAACTTATTCTCCTTCAATCATCAGTCCCTCTTTACCTTTGGTTGTGCCTTGTTTCTTTGACCTCTAGTTGAGTCTGACTTCTTGTTCCTGGTTCCTGCTATTCTCCTGTTCCAGTCAGGTAACAGTGACAATTATACTGCTGGTAAGTTTCCTTCTATCTGTCTCCTGTCTCAGTGAGTAGTTGCTGCTTCATGTGTTGTCATTAGTGTTGAGCGAGCGTGCTCGGCCGATGCTCGGATCGGCTCGAGCATCGCTCTGCTCGGCACATGGCGGTACTCGTACGAGTACCGCCATGTGCTCGCCCGACATGTTCGGGTGAAGAGGATCTGTGCCAGAAGAGGCACAGATCCGAAGACGCTCCGCTGGACCACCAGGGAATGGAGGTACGGGGGCATTGCGGAGATGAAGGGGGCATTGCGGAGATGAAGGGGGACATTGTGGAAGAGGGGCATAGACTCTATGCCCCTCTTCCACAATGTCCCCCTTCATCTCCGCTATGCCCCTCTTCCACAATGTCCCCCTTCATCTCCGCTATGCCCCTCTTCCACAATGTCCCCCTTCATCTCCTATGCCATAGCGGAGATGAAGGGGGACATTGTGGAAGAGGGGCATAGCGGAGATGAAGGGGGACATTGTGGAAGAGGGGCATAGAGTCTATGCCCCTCTTCCACAATGTCCCCCTTCATCTCCGCTATGCCCCTCTTCCACAATGTCCCCCTTCATCTCCGCTATGGCATAGGAGATGAAGGGGGACATTGTGGAAGAGGGGCATAGCGGAGATGAAGGGGGACATTGACCAGGCACCCTCCGCTCATCAGAGCAGGGGGTGCCTGGTTTAATGCTCGAGTGCTCCCATTCATTTGAATGGGGCTCGGGTGCTCGGCCGAGCACTCGAGCATCAGGGGGTGCTCGGTCAGAGCACCCGAGCACCCGAGCATCGGGGTGGTCGCTCATCCCTAGTTGTCATCCAGGGTGCGGGCCTGCTCCTCTGGTCTGCACTAATCTGGCATTACGGCCAGAAACTATAACTCGACCTGGGCTGCAGCATGGCTTCAGAAGAGCAGCCACCGCCAGGCAGCAACGCTGCCCAGTCAGAATACCCAAGCACTGTAGACTTCTTTAATTTAAACGTAGGTATAATTTGTAAGATTCAGACAGATGTATAGTGGAACCTTTCTGGAGCTAACCAACTGCACCACAGGGCACAAATAAAGCCCTTGAAACCTCAAGTGGTCTGCTATACATTGGTTTGAATTGCATTGGTGATGTCTCTAACATTAAAAATAAATGGATTTTATGAATTTTTATTTGTCTCAGATGATTTGCCCCAGAACTGTTCCAGTTTGCTTTTGTACATAAGGCCCATAAAATGTAAGATATATGATATAACTTCTACTGATTTTCAGCAGGTTGGGGGAAGCATTTTCTCTAGCACTCCTCACTTCTTGTTTTGTGTTTTTCACAGTAAAGTGCAGTCTTTTGACCAGAAAGTGAGGAGAGAGAAAGAAAATGACTGTAAAACAGCAAAAGAAATATTGTATATCACTTCCTAAGACTGGTGTTGAGATACGAAAAAAAGACATGTTCTGTGGCTCATACTTGATGATCTTACCCATACATCCAACAATATTTGCAAGAAATTATCAAACAAATTGCATCAGTTACTAGCGCTACAATTCCATTAGAACCATTGCTTTCATTATTCTCTTACCATCAAATCAATAACCCAGAAAAAAATGTTATTTTCAACTCAATCTATCTCCCAATGACAGTGAGACTGAATATTTTGCTCCACTGGAAGTTTATTGCTATTTCATTTATGACTTCTGGGAGTAATGGAATATATATAGGGATATGGAATAACTAAATGCAATAAGGTTTCAATGCTTCTTTTTTTCTGGTTCCTCAGAGATCTCCATCCCTGCCTTTTCAAAACCAATGCATAGCACTAAAAAGAACACCAGCATGCAAATAAAGAAATAATGACAAAGACATAAATAAGTAGCAAATAAAGATGTCACAGCTGTTATTAATGGATTTGACCTATTTAAGGTACTGAGAACCCTCCCAAACACCTATTGTGGTGCCTCAGAAGCAAGCCGTGGCATAGGTCTGAACCTGCTCCCAACTCCATGTTGCTGAGGGTGTAGGGGCTTTCTGGAATTGTTGAGGCCTCATGCCCAAATCCCCATGGAGGCTGTATAATTGAGGATACAAACATAGCTGATCTGTCATGGCCTGCCTGCAATGCCTCCCTTTCACCTCATTGTATCATGGCAATATCTTGCCTTAAAGCAGCGGTTCTCAACCTTGCTAGTGCCACGACCCTTTGATAAAATGTTGGCGACCCCTAACAGTAAAATTATTTTCGTTGCTCCTTCATCGCTGTAATTACTGAATTACTCTGTTATAAAGAATTCCTTACTGTTCCATGGCCTGAAGCCAGGTACCAGTGCAGACATCTTGCCTGTGCGCCTGCGCTGTCAGTCCCGGTCTCCTGGACAATTACAAGTTTTACGGATTGAAATAGGCAAAAAAAAAACAATTTTCTGATTGTTTTAGGAGACCCCTGGCAAATTGTCATTCGACCCCCGAAGGGGTCGCGACCCACAGGTTGAGAACCGCTGCCTTAAAGATTACAACATATCTGGGCCAGTGCCCTCTGCACCAGAAACAGTTGGCTAAGCCACACAGGCTGGGCCCAAGAGAACTGCATTTCCAGCCCTAGATAGTGATATACCTGTCAGGAACGTTCTTGACCTCTTTTGTAGTTGATGCTACTCCTGCCGTAGTGCTATAGATAAGAAAACAGAAATGGTTAGGGTGGCAAAATATAGGCTAAAATAGGTTGTACACCTATCCTATCTCCTACCTACCCCTCTAACGTCATCACTGCCTGGAGGAGGGCCATCCCACTTCAGTTGTTAGTTCAGCAAGCTCACCCTCCACCATGCAGAGGGGAAGAAGGAGGCTGGTTCCTGCAACCTCATAATGACCTGTGGCTCATTGCTGTGTAGACAGAAGGTATATTATAAGCTCCGTGTTAGTATTGTTCACCTTTAGAAAGTAGTGGAATGTTGATGATGACATTAACGATATGCAGTTACTGGTGTGTTAGTAAGGAGGGTGACAGGCTAGGTATAGAAAGGTAGATTTGAGTATCGTTGACAAAGAGGCGCTGCTGAAGTCCATAGGAGTTGATTAGAGAACCGCAGAGGGCCAAGGACTGAGCATTATGATACCCCAACACAAAGATGTAGGGAAGAAGAGGCAGTGTTATCAAATGAAGAAGTGAAGAAGCAGTCCGAAAGATAGGATGAGAACCAGGACCGGACATGTGCTTATGTGGAACAGCAACCTGAATTTAATTTTTTAGTATACCTCGAAGGACAAAGAAGAACAATTCAATATAAGCCAAGCTAATTGGAGATCTGACAAAAACAGTTATGCTTGTGTGGGTCTGGTTAAGCCCCTGCAGTACCAGAGCCCTACAAAGGATTGCACACCTCTCTCCACTCCAAGGGTCATTGCAGTTCACAGCCTATCAGAAGGAGATGCAAGAGTCCAAAGGTTTATCCTATCATGTTATTTCAAAAGGAAAAGACAAAGCAATCAGCAATTACAGAGATAGTGATGTATGTTATACTCAAATATAGAGCAATGGTTTTCATGTACAGACCTCAAAAGTAACTTAATTACTAGGTATGAACTTGTGTGCTTCTCTACTTCTAACATTGTTTTTTACTCTGGAAAAGTGCTTTTATTTATAAAAACAGCATTGGGTACCTTAACCTCGACCCTTATACCTTAAAATAAAACTTGCATGTTTTGATATTTTCACCCTTTCCTGTAATTCTCCATGTCTTATAAATTGGTCGCTTCCTGTCATTTCTGATAATTATCCAACTGATTACATTATAGTCAAACCTACTGAAGGAAATTTAAAGGAGCAGCATTAGCTGAGAAAGATGGATGGTCTTTCAATATCTGACACCTTCTGGTAAGTAGGGATTGATAGCAAGACAATTTCTAGCTTCTTGAGAAGAAAAATAAAACCACATATCTGTATCATTTTCCATCCTTAAAGGGATAGTAATACTTTGTTTTATCTTTATTTTATTTTGTGGGCATTAAAAAAACATGAAGAACGATATAAGTCTTATCTCTCAAACCTTTATGGTTTAAGAGATATTCACAAGCAAAGTTTCCCCTCCCGTCCCTTTTTCCTAGTGTAAGCCATCTCTTCTCAGATGTGGAATCCAGTCCATAGACCAGACAGATAACAGAAGAGGACAATCTTCTTCCTATGAGAACAATGAAAGCCCTGCCCCCCTTGACAAGCTTTTCAGGTTTTTCCCTTATCTTAATTGAAGATTGTCCCTCTCTTCAATCTACCTGGGCACCTCCCTTCTGCTCTGGCTGAGCAGTGTTACATCAGTAAAAGGGACAGGAGGGGGATACTTTGTCATTGAATTACTCTTGAACTACAACTCTGACAGAATTGAAATAACACTCTCCAAAGTCCAAATACTATGATGATTAATTAGAGCTGCTTTTATTATGAAACATTACTATCCCTTTAATATGTTAATATTAATATGAATGTGTCCTACCAGGTACACCCCCTTTAACACTTTGGATGCTAGATATGTTTTCAAATCATTGTGAAACAATGAGCTAGGAGTGTTTCTAGCATCCATCTAGTTAATAGGGCTGAGAGATCAAAAGAAAAGTAGAGGAGTTCTGGGGCAAACCATTTGCACTATAGGGGAGAACTAAAAATTTCCAGTGATGTAAAAGGAGAATTAAAGCCCTTAAATGTAGATCCTCTTTTAATTCAAATGAAAATTTTAGTTCTCCCCTATAGTGCATATGGTTTGCCCCAGAATTCTTCCACTTCTCCTTTGAACATACAGCCATTTCATTAGTCTTGGAAAATATTTTGCAAACCTGATATTTCATAAGCATTTTATCCTTAGTTTTAACCAGTAGAATTTCATGAAAAGAGATAACATGATCATACCTGAGAACTTCGTACTTGGGGCTGCCCAGAGGACAGCCCTCTAGTGCCGATGAGGGTAGAGAAATGGTGTGATTTGCATAATTAAAAGGGGTGGGGCTTGATCGTGAGGAAGGGCGGGACTACTAAACATAAAAAACATATAGAATGCACTAGGGAAGGGGTAGAAGAGGGCGCGGAGTGGGAGGAACAGGATGGGATTGAGCACAAGTGGGCAGGGTTTCCCCACATCTGGAGAATCTGACTGTGCCCCGGAGACCTGGTAATTCATTGTCAAACCCAGAGTCTCCTGGGCAAAACTGGAGAGTTCCCAGGTATAAACATGATACAGTAGCTTTGTGTAGTATCTGTGTCAATTGAATTATGTACCTGGGTGGATAGCTGGTGGGTGACTGGACATTACTGTCGTCCCCCCCCCCACCAAACAAGTTCGCCAAGCTGCGCCTGGGAACTCTCGTGATTTGCTCTAGGGACACAAGAATTTACTGCTAAGTAACAAGTCTCCATAGACGAAGGGTGGTATGCATGAATAAAAGAGGAGCAATTCTGGAGCAATTGCACCATAGAGGGAAAATAAAAGATTTCAGACACTTGTAGTTTTTAAACACTTCAGGACGAGAGAGGTTAAACCCATCAATATTTCACAATGCATTAGGTCCTCTCTAGCATTCAAGGTGTTAATAGCCCAATTTAAATCATCTCAGATTTTAATTTGTCCCCTGGTTGCAGTTGGTTTGCTCCAGAATTGCTTTACTTTTTTGTACATATGGTCAGTACCAGAGTTAATTTTGCTCCTCCCACTCAATTCTCCTTTCAGTTTACTTCCTGTCTCTCTCCCACCCACTTCCTTATCAACAATCACCCACTCTGCCCCATCACTTCCACACCTACTCCATTAAAGGAAAAGAAACACCTATTTCAGTTGTATTCCCATTAACCCATTTAAAGCCACGTAACATGCCAGGACCTCACAAAAATCCATCCTTTCAGGATGATGGTCCTGGCATGTCAAGGGTTAATGATCACAGAGCGCCTCAGGGCGAGCAGTGATCTCGGTGGGAAGATTGTAACTGACTGTTCCAGGACTGGAGGAGTCATTTTCAGACATCCCCCTGTGGTTCTGCACATATGATGTTTGTGATAGCGATTAGTGTTGAGCGAGCGTGCTCGGCCGATGCTCGGATCGGCTCGAGCATCGCTCTGCTCTGCACATGGCGGTACTCGTATGAGTACCGCCATGTGCTCGCCCGACATGCTCGGGTGAAGAGGATCTGTGCCGGAAGAGGCACAGATCCGAAGACGCTCCGCTGGACCACCAGGGAATGGAGGTACGGGGGCATTGCGGAGATGAAGGGGGCATTGCGGAGATGAAGGGGGACATTATGGAAGAGGGGCATAGACTCTATGCCCCTCTTCCACAATGTCCCCCTTCATCTCCGCTATGCCCGTCTTCCACAATGTGCCCCTTCATCTCCGCTATGCCCCTCTTCCACAATGTCCCCCTTCATCTCCTATGCCATAGAGGAGATGAAGGGGGACATTGTGGAAGAGGGGCATAGCGGAGATGAAGGGGGACATTGTGGAAGAGGGGCATAGAGTCTATGCCCCTCTTCCACAATGTCCCCCTTCATCTCCGCTATGCCCCTCTTCCACAATGTCCCCCTTCATCTCCGCTATGGCATAGGAGATGAAGGGGGACATTGTGGAAGAGGGGCATAGCGGAGATGAAGGGGGACATTGACCAGGCACCCTCCGCTCATCAGAGCAGGGGGTGCCTGGTTTAATGCTCGAGTGCTCCCATTCATTTGAATGGGGCTCGGGTGCTCGGCCGAGCACTCGAGCATCAGGGGGTGCTCGGTCAGAGCACTCGAGCACCCGAGCATCGGGGTGCTCGCTCATCTTTAATAGCGATCACATATGCAAGTGGAACCAGATGACAAAAGCAATGTACGTAAAAACATTGCCTTTGTCACTGTTCTCTGGCTCTCTCTTCCTCACTCTGATTGTGAGGCAGAAAGAGACAGAGAACATAACTCAAAACATTTCAAATGACCGAAGAGCGGGCTCTTTTGTTTTAGGTGGTGTTGCTATGGGCAGGACATATATTTTAGGTTATTTCATGACCTATTGACACCATTTTGTGTAGCTGAATAAATTATCTAGAGCAAGATCAAAGTATTTTATATACACAGACTAATTTTTATGTATATACTATAGTTTCAACAAATATTAATATGAGTGTATTAGGGAGAAATGTGATACACTTATATACACAGTACACATTCTGATCTCATAAAAAGAGGGACACTATTGTAAGAAAGTGGAACAGAGGGATTGTACCTCCAAAAGAGGAACACTTAGGAGGTATGAAAGAACATTCATACTTTGTATCCAGTCCCTATTAAAAGATGCACTAACAATCCAAATCATCACAAGAAAACCTATAAAAAATGTGGGGGATTCAATTTTTTCCATGTCTTATTTTATTATCAAACTAAAAAATTGCTTATACCTATAAATATGGCTTGAAAAGAATGCCCTAGAATGCCAGTATAGGATTTGTGTGGGTGTCCTAAATAATTACAGGGAAAATATGGTTGAACAATGACAAATTAAGTGGCCAAAACTGTTCTTGTTTTCTATTGTAAAAAGCCTCTGTCACAAGGGCTTAAATTTACATAACAAAAATGCCACGAGTCCCCCCATAACATTTATTTTATTTGCACAGTTTATCTAAAATTGAAATACACTGACAAGTAGTGGAAGCTGACATATTTGCGAAATGCTGTACCTCCTGACTTTAAACCACATTCCATACGTAGAATAACCAGTGAAGCATCATCAAGAATCTAATTAGCCAAAGAGTTTAGCAAAAAACAAGAGGTCATCCATTAAAAGGACAGTAATGTCCGATAAAAAATTATTCTCATTTTGTAGTTGAAAAAAAAATATATATATTTGAAGCAACTCCCAACTCTCAAACCGCTATGGTTTGAGAGATATTGGCATTGAATGTCTCCCCTCTCCCTCCCCTTTTCCTGATGTCAGCTGTAAAGCTGACAGCAGGAGAGTCGAGTCGGCAGACTCAAGGAGGCTCTTCAGCAGAGCAGAAATCGCGTTATTTAAAAATAATTACTTCACTGGAACAGTCTACAAAGTATGCTTGCAAACCAGGCACACTTTGTAGACCTTTCCAGTGAAGTAATTATTTTTAAATATTGCTATTTCGGCTCTGCTGCAGAGCCGCCGGCTGGTCCCCGGACCGGGATCTCCTGCTTTTTCTGTAATTTTTTTTTTTTTTTCAACTACAAACCGAGAATAATTTTTTTATGGGGCATTACTGTCCCTTTAAGACTAGAGAAAAGGTGCTTTCGCCTAAAACAAAACCAAGGTATTTTTTACAGTAAGTGCAGTAAACTTATGTAATTATTTATTTCAGGATGCTGTACTTGTAGATACTGTAGTTGTTTTAAAAAAAGTAATAGATGCCTTTGTAGCTCCGAACAATAACAAAGCAGATAAAATGTTAATCCAAGAAAAAAAGGAATAATTGTTTTTTACCCACATGGGTCTTATTTGGAAATGGCTCTAACAGGTTTCTCTTTTTTGCTTCCCTCTGGATTAAAGAGATAGTAATACTTCATTTTATCTTTATTTTATTTTGTAGGCATTAAAAAAACATGAAGAATGATATAAGTCATATCTCTCAAACCTTTATGGTTTGAGAGATATTCACGAGCAAAGTTTCCCCTCCCGCCCCCTTTTACCTAGTGTAAGCCATCTCTTCTCAGATGTGGAATGCAGTCCATAGACCAGACAGATAACAGAAGGGGACAATATTCTTCCTATGAGAACAATGAAAGCCCTGCCCCCCTTGACAAGTTTTTCAGGTTTTTCCCTTATCTTAATTGAAGATTGTCCCTCTCTGCAGTCTACCTGGGCACCTCCCTTCTGCTCTGGCTGAGCAGTGTTACATCAGTAAAAGGGGCTGGAGGGGGATACTTTGTCATTGAATTACTCTTGAACTACAACTCTGACAGAATTGAAATAACACTCTCCAAAGTCCAAATACTATGATGATTAATTAGAGCTGCTTTTATTATGAAACATTACTATCCCTTTAACAAGTGTGATATGGCATGAGCTGAACTTGATGGAAGCATGTCTTTTGTTAGTCTCATCAGCTATTTTACTATGTTAATTATAATACTGCAACTAGTGACAAATTTGCAGTAGTCTAATGTACAAATCCATAACTGCACAGGGGATATTTACCTCAGCTGCAGGTGAGTGATTTGGATTCTTTTCATGTTACTTAGTTGGAAACATTTGTAAATGCTATAGTAGACTAATGCACAAGTGAATGTAAGGTATTCTGTGCTGTTTTATGGTGTTACTTCTATTTTAAGCCCCTCCCTGAATGAAACAATTCATGTTGTTTATCCCAGCCCACCTCAAGGCTTGAGAAGACTCTGTGGGCACCAGTGCTCCCATTAAGACCCACCATACACAACTCAGACATATTTAAACCCTTTAATTGTATTATCCACTACCTCAGTAGTTCCCAAACGTTTTGATATCATACCTTCATTTTGCTTTTCACCAAATCCTGGTATCACCTACTTGTTTTATTAACCCTTTCAAGTGAACCTATTGCCTATTTAGCTTTTCCTCTCATTAAATGGAAATATAAACTGTTTTATGTTTTTCAAACAAGTTAATTGTTTGAGATATTTGATTTAGTAGCTGAGAAATCTTATATAGGTAGAGCTTTGTTCACTGACTTGATCCAATAAAGATTGCTTAATTAATTACTCACATGTCCATAAAATTACCTCTTTCTATACTCTCTCTTATGCTGAGATATAATTCTTTCACATGTTATTATAACGTTTACTTTGTGTTTTTCTGATAGCTTTAGTGCAAGCTGTAATTTTACTACATCCATCTGTGGAAAGCTTGTGTCTAAGAAACTCAGCTTTTGTAGTAGTAGCAGCAGGATCACCTTCCGGCTGCAAAAAAAAGTTTGCTGTGAAATAACTTTTGACTGATGCATTTTCCAGCAGTTGGTGTACCACTGTTTTACTCAGCAGAAGAAAACCTACAATAAAATATTTTCATAATAATAGTTTTACGGCCCATTTAACAAATACCAAATGTCACTCTATAATATATAGAATTATATGTTCGAGATTTCATTTGTATATTTTGTAACCCCACAAATCACTGCCAAAATGCACCTTGACACAGCTCTTTTATCAATCAAGGGGTCAAAAAGCAATATGCCCCAGTGGTTATTTTTCCTTTTTTTTTCTGACCTACTACATATGACCTACATTTAATAAAGGGTACTAAAGTTTAACTAGTTTAATCTCCTGGCCTGTATCTGTCTATTTCCCTCTCTCACACACTTTTATAACTAACCCTCAATATAAAGGATCTGATTAGGTCATTAAACTTTATGGTGTTGAACTCAGTAATTGTTCGATACATGGAATACAACATAAGGACAAATGCACAAAGGTAGTAGAACAATTCTTAAGCAAAACAACTACACCATAGGGCACAATAATAATAACAACTAGTATTTATACAGCACCTTTCTCCAGAGGGGCTCAAAGTGCTTTCAGAATTAACCAAACCAGCAGCTGAAATCATAGATGTTATTATTACCTAATCAACGGTACTCATTTATCAACCTCGGAAGGAAGAAGGGCTGAGTTAACCCTGCCAGGATTCAACCCTGCAACACTGAGGTTGAATAGGCGCTATAGTCAGGGGATTTGCCACTGAGCTATCTCACCAGCTTTATTGGTTTAAATAGATCTTATAACCTGTTGAATACTAGAGAGGTCCCCAATGCAGTGATTTCTCTAGTACAAAAAGGGGGTAAAAGCCCAATTTAAACTCAACAGTGCTAGTGATGTCTTTGGAGATGTATCCATTTTAGGACCTGATCATGGTTCACATCTTCCAAGACATCATGCACTGAATTGAATAATTAAAAAAAAAGTTTGGGGGCTGGGGGGACACACAGAAGACTTACCTTACTCCAGTGATGGGATACTAAAGGTCCCACACTGGAGCTTCTGTATAATTCATGTGATGCTAGGAGCTTGGAGAAGGAAGAGGTACAGCAAGGGCTATATTTCAGTCACCCCTGTTCCTACCCACACAAGCAAAACAGTATTGGAAAGTAGAGAATCTCCATTTCTGTTGCTGCCCATCAAGTGAGGTTTCATGCTGGGTAACTGCTGGATCACTCAGCATGAATGCAAATGAAAATTAAAAAAAAATAAAAAGTTGGAGGAGCTGGGGGTAGTCAAATCTCAGCTCCATTAGCTCCAGTAAGGATCATGGTACTACTACCAGAGAGGGGAGAGTCTTCCCTTTTCAATGATGATACTGAGACTAGATTAAATTCCAGTGATCACCTGGTATACAAATGAAATAATAAAAAAATCAGTCAAGTAAAGGGAATGGGGCTCTCAATGGGTTCCTGTCTCACCTCATCCCCTGCTCTTTTATGGGTACATAAGTACACTTGTTTGATAGAGGACATTTATTTCCATCAAACTAGGGTACTGTTTAGGGTTCTCACACCAGTTTATCTCCTGATCCCCTGGCAATTATTACAAATTATTTTATTTTCTGTAGGAAGGCTCTAAAAGAACTCATGCTTCCCCTTCATTGATTTAAATGGCCAGATTGTGTCCATATTTAAAAGAGGGAAAATGCCTATTCAAATGAAGGTACTCATGATTACTAGGGGTGGGCAAAAGGTCCCTTCGTGTTCCTGTGAAAAAATCTGCGAGAACCACGTGGTTGTCCACTTTTTCTCTGGAAAATCCACTTTAAATAAGGTGATTAAAATCTTTGCCATTCTTGCCCATTGTCCATTGTGTTTCCAGGAAATGAAACACAATGCAAGCAGCTAGAGAGAGAGGGTGCTAGGCAGTTGTTCTGTGATTTATATATCAAAACTGAGGCAGGAGAGGGTAGGGATGGGTGAAAATTTCCGCCTCAAACTGAAATCGGCGAAAAATGGCACTTTCCACTTGTCAAGAAATTTCCTGCGAAAAGTGCAGATTTTCCACTTTTTTCGCCTACCTCATTCCATTGAAATCAATGGGAACACAGAAGTTATACATAACACATAGCAAATATTATTTTATTTCCCAAAGGCATAGTATAAAAGGGGCATGAGGGTGCCTGTGTTGGCGGAGTGTGGGGGAAGAATCAGTTGAACAGGGAATTTTTTTTGAGGGGTTTGCAGTGCCGGCCCAAGACATTGTGCTGCCTGGGTCCTACGATGAAATGCTGCCCCCCAACCACGACCTCTAACCTCCGTATTGATAGAGTAGCATATAGCTAGTGGGCTACTATATAATAAAGTGTTTATGTGAATATACATCACATGGTATTATCGTGATGCTGAGTAATAACTATAAAATACTCCTTGGGCACGGAGCACTCTCACTACACGTCCATACAGCCGCACAGTCAGACCACGCCCCGTCTGCATTTTCTTAGTACCTTTAATTTTTATGATCCTTTTAGATCAGGCATTTATGTTTAAAAAAGAAAACACCTGGGTTGTGGTAGGTGCAGTTTGGTGCTTTTGGTACCACATAAGATGTGTCAACCCGTAACAATGGGGAGCCATGTTTCACAGAAAGACAGTCTACTGAATAAAGAAGGAATCCTCATGCTCTTCAAAAAATGTTCATATATGAAATAGTGGAAATATAAAAAGATGTATATTATGTATATAGCACCACCTTCTGGAAATGTTTATGCAAACTTGCCTAGGGGTAAACTTACAAGTGACAACTAATATAATACAGCTGGCTATCTGCTTTTTAAAATAATATGCCTGTCTACCTTTCCTTTAAGTTTGCAGTTGTTGAAAGCATTTTCATGAAGGCATGTGCAATTTTAAAATATGTATGGAAACCAAAACACTATGGTAAGTGTTGTTCAGTGATATTGACACCACTTACACTAGGTCAACTCAAGTCAATGTGTCACCATTTTTTATGAGAAATCAGTAGCTATTAAATACAGCAGGAAATCCATAGTTTTAAAAAATGTTTGTATCTTCGAAGTGGTACAAATGTAAAATCACCCAAATCCTCTATAGTGTCAGATTTGTGTACCCCAGCCTAGGGTTAGAAAGACAAGTTTCAACTCATTTAATGCTTCCAGTTATCTTCTTAAAAAAGTGGTATGACTTGTTTCTCTTTTCTTCATGTTTGTTTTTACAATCATTTCTTTGAGAACATGTCCTCTTTCAAATAATATAAAAAAAATGGTGTAGATTAGTGTTGAGCGAGCATGCTCGGCCGATGCTCGGATCGGCTCGAGCATCGCTCTGCTCGGCACATGGCGGTACTCGTACGAGTACCGCATGTGCTCGCCCGCCATGTTCGGGTCTCCTCCCCGCACGTTTTGCGGCTGCTGCGCAGCCAATAAACGTGCAGGGAGGCTCTGACATCAGTGTAATGCCAGCAGCCATGTTGGCTGCTGGCATTACACTGATTGGCTGGCCAGAACCCGTGGTCGGGTGCTGTATAGCACCTGACCAGCGAGTTCGGCTCAGTCTTAGCCAGGGAGAGATGAGGATAGGAAGGGAAAGTCAGTGTAGGCAGAAAATAAGCGAATTTGTGAAAAAAAAAGAACCAAAAGTCCTTTTTAGGACTACTGTGTGTTGGGGCAGCAGGTTATTTTGTGTGGGGGGAAAAAAACAAAAAAAAAAAATTTTTCATATATTCTGTTTAGTGTGCAAAGTTGCAGATTAGAGCACATTCTGTTTAGTGTGCAAAGTTGCAGATTAGAGCACATTCTGTTTAGTGTGCAAAGTTGCAGATTAGAGCACATTCTGTTTAGTGTGCAAAGTTGCAGATTAGAGCACATTCTGTTAAGTCTTCAAACTAAAATATCAAAGTCACATATTCCATTCAGTGTGCTTCGCCGCAGTTTAGCAGCACATTCTGTGTACTGTGCAGAGTTGCAGAATAGGAAGAAATACTGTTAAGTCTTCAAAGTAAAATATCAAAGTCACATATTCCATTCAGTGTGCTTCGCCGCAGTTTAGCAGCCTATTCTGTGTACTCTGCACAGTTGCAGAATAGGAAGAAATACTGTTAAGTCTTCAAAGTAAAATATCAAAGTCACATATTCCATTCAGTGTGCTTCGCCGCAGTTTAGCAGCCTATTCTGTGTACTCTGCACAGTTGCAGAATAGGAAGAAATACTGTTAAGTCTTCAAAGTAAAATATCAAAGTCACATATTCCATTCAGTGTGCTTCGCCGCAGTTTAGCAGCCTATTCTGTGTACTCTGCACAGTTGCAGAATAGGAAGAAATACTGTTAAGTCTTCAAAGTAAAATATCAAAGTCACATATTCCATTCAGTGTGCGTCATCGCAGTTTAGCAGCCTATTCTGTGTACTCTGCACAGTTGCAGAATAGGAAGAAATACTGTTAAGTCTTCAAAGTAAAATATCAAAGTCACATATTCCATTCAGTGTGCTTCGCCGCAGTTTAGCAGCCTATTCTGTGTACTCTGCACAGTTGCAGAATAGGAAGAAATACTGTTAAGTCTTCAAAGTAAAATATCAAAGTCACATGTTCCATTCAGTGTGCTTCGCCGCAGTTTAGCAGCCTATTCTGTGTACTCTGCACAGTTGCAGAATAGGAAGAAATACTGTTAAGTCTTCAAACTCAAATATCAAAGTCACATATTCCATTCAGTGTGCTTCGCCGCAGTTTAGCAGCCTATTCTGTGTACTCTGCACAGTTGCAGAATAGGAAGAAATACTGTTAAGTCTTCAAAGTAAAATATCAAAGTCACATATTCCATTCAGTGTGCTTCGCCGCAGTTTAGCAGCCTATTCTGTGTACTCTGCACAGTTGCAGAATAGGAAGAAATACTGTTAAGTCTTCAAACTCAAATATCAAAGTCACATATTCCATTCAGTGTGCTTCGCCGCAGTTTAGCAGCCTATTCTGTGTACTCTGCACAGTTGCAGAATAGGAAGAAATACTGTTAAGTCTTCAAAGTAAAATATCAAAGTCACATATTCCATTCAGTGTGCGTCACCGCAGTTTAGCAGCACATTCTGTGTACTCTGCACAGTTGCAGAATAGGAAGAAATACTGTTAAGTCTTCTAACTCAAATATCAAAGTCACATATTCCATTCAGTGTGCGTCACCGCAGTTTAGCAGCCTATTCTGTGTACTCTGCACAGTTGCAGAATAGGAAGAAATAATGTTAAGTCTTCAAAGTAAAATATCAAAGTCACATATTCCATTCAGTGTGCTTCGCCGCAGTTTAGCAGCCTATTCTGTGTACTCTGCACAGTTGCAGAATAGGAAGAAATACTGTTAAGTCTTCAAAGTAAAATATCAAAGTCACATATTCCATTCAGTGTGCTTCGCCGCAGTTTAGCAGCCTATTCTGTGTACTCTGCACAGTTGCAGAATAGGAAGAAATACTGTTAAGTCTTCAAACTCAAATTTCAAAGTCACATATTCCATTCAGTGTGCTTCGCCGCAGTTTAGCAGCCTATTCTGTGTACTCTGCACAGTTGCAGAATAGGAAGAAATACTGTTAAGTCTTCAAAGTAAAATATCAAAGTCACATATTCCATTCAGTGTGCTTCGCCGCAGTTTAGCAGCCTATTCTGTGTACTCTGCACAGTTGCAGAATAGGAAGAAATACTGTTAAGTCTTCAAACTCAAATTTCAAAGTCACATATTCCATTCAGTGTGCTTCGCCGCAGTTTAGCAGCCTATTCTGTGTACTCTGCACAGTTGCAGAATAGGAAGAAATACTGTTAAGTCTTCAAAGTAAAATATCAAAGTCACATATTCCATTCAGTGTGCTTCGCCGCAGTTTAGCAGCCTATTCTGTGTACTCTGCACAGTTGCAGAATAGGAAGAAATACTGTTAAGTCTTCAAACTCAAATTTCAAAGTCACATATTCCATTCAGTGTGCTTCGCCGCAGTTTAGCAGCCTATTCTGTGTACTCTGCACAGTTGCAGAATAGGAAGAAATACTGTTAAGTCTTCAAAGTAAAATATCAAAGTCACATATTCCGTGTAAGATGAAGAAGGCGGGTAAAAAGGGACGGGGAAGTGGACGTGATCCTGATAGTTCAGGGCGCGGGTCAGGACGCGTAGAAACTGTGCCTGGTGCCAGAGCACAAGAAAGAAAGACATCCACCATACCTAGCTTCATGTCTCAGTTTACAGGGCGTCGCAGGACATCACTCTCGAGGTCCGACCACTGCGAACAGGTGGTCGGTTGGATGTCAGCTGATACTGCTTCCAGTCGGTTAAGCACCACCCTGTCTTCCACCAAGTCCACTCTCAGTAGCCAAGAGTCTGGTCAACATAATCCTCACTCTGATCATCCTTCCTCCCACCATACACGGTCTGGTCAAAGAAGTGATCCCACACTGGGATATAGTGAGGAGCTCGTCTCATCACCAATCCTTCATTTGACCCTCTCTCCAAGCACGCTTGCAGAGGAACATGACATCTTATGCCCTGATTCACAACCTCTAGAGGGTACCCAATCACAAGAAGATGACAGATGTGAACGGCATTTAAGGTCAAAGGAAGTAGTGGATGATGATGATGATGATGAGACACAGTTGCCATTAAATCAACCACTATTACTGTCTCAAGACCTTGTTGAGGAGGATGTTATACAGTTGTCAATGACTGAGTATGTGGTGGGATCAAGACATGAGGAGGATGATCAGAGTGAGGAAGTGGAGGAGGACTTGGTGGACGATGAGGTGACTGACCCCACCTGGGAAGGTGTAGAGCCGAGCGATGACAGCAGTCCTGAGGGTGAGCCATCTGCAGCACCGCAACAGGCTGGAAGAGGCAGTGGTGTGGCTACAGAAAGAAGGCGGACCGCACCAAACCGGCCCGCAAATGTTTCACGGAGCACCCCCTTGCGTAAATCTCCCTTGCCAAGGGGTAGGTGTTCCGCGGTATGGCGTTTTTTTAAGGAAAGTGCGGACGACAAAAGAATTGTAGTTTGCAACCTGTGTCACACCAGAATGAGCCGAGGCATGAACACTAGAAACCTCACCACCACCAGCATGATCCGACACATGGCATCCAAGCACCGTAATAAGTGGGAGGAACGCCTGGATCGCCCATCTGTGTCTGCAGACCACACCACTGCCTCCTCTTCCCCTGTTTTCGGTGCCGGCCAATCGCCTGTCGAAGGCGCAGGCCCACATACCTCCCGCCCTGCACCTGTACCATCTGAAGCACCATCAGCGACCACATCCACTTCCCTGTCCCAGCACAGCGTCCAAATGTCGTTACCCCAGGCATTTGAGCGCAAGCGAAAATACCCAGCCACCCACCCACAGGCCATAGCACTAACCTCACACCTTTCCAAATTACTGGCCATCGAAATGCTGCCATTTAGGCTTGTGGACACTGAGTCCTTCCGCAGCCTGATGGCAGCAGCTGTCCCTCGGTACGCGGTCCCCAGCCGCCACTACTTTTCCCGGTGTGCCATCCCCGCATTACACCACCATGTGTCCCGTAACATCACCCGTGCCCTGACCAACGCAGTTACTGGGAAGGTCCACTTAACGACTGACACATGGACAAGTGCTTGTGGCCAGGGACGCTACATTTCCCTGACGGCACACTGGGTGAATGTCGTGGAGGCTGGGAGCGACTCGGACCCTGGGATGGCACGGGTGCTACCCACGCCGAGGATTGCGGGCCCTACCTCCATCAGGGTTTCCGCCAGCACCTACGTTATTGGCTCCTCCTCCTCCGTTTCCACCTCCGAATTCTCTACACGCAGCGCCACTCCCCCCAGCCAGTAGCTGGAAGCAGTGTAGCACTGCAGTGGGGAAGCGTCAACAGGCCGTGCTGAAGCTGATCTGCCTTGGGGACAAACAGCACACGGCCTCAGAGCTGTTGCAGGGGATTAGTCACCAGACCGAGCAGTGGCTCTCGCCACTCAACCTGCAACCAGGCATGGTTGTGTGTGATAATGGGCGTAACTTGGTGGCGGCTTTGGAGCTCGGCAACCTCACACACGTACCATGCCTAGCGCATGTATTTAATTTAGTGGTTCAGCGATTTCTAAAAACCTACCCCAATGTGCATGATCTCTTGACCAAGGTGCGCCGCGTGTGTGCACATTTCCGTAAGTCATCTACAGCTTCAGCCGGCCTGTTGAAGCTGCAGCAGCGCTTACAATTGCCAGCTCACCGGCTGCTGTGTGACGTGAGCACGCGCTGGAACTCCACCTTCCACATGTTGGCCCGGCTTTGTGAGCAGCAGAGGGCAGTAGTGGAGTACCAGCTGTTACACGGTCGTCGCCTCTCCGTTCAACTTCCTGTAATCAGAAGTGAGGAGTGGGAATGGATGTCAGACCTCTGTGAGGTTTTACGCAATTTTGAGGAATCGACACAGATGGTGAGCGGCGATAACGTTATTATCAGTGTAACCATCCCACTTCTGTGTCTACTGAAACGCTCGCTGCTCACAATTAAAACTGACGCTTTGCATGTGGAAGAGGTGGAAATGCGGGAGGAAGAGCTTACACAAGGTGATAGCCAGAGCACCCTCACTTCGTCTTCTCAGCGACAATTGGAGGAGGCGGAGGAGGAGGAGGAGGAGGAAGACACGGTTGCCTCCGCTACAGAGGGTAGCCATGGAACTTTATTTCCATCTCTTCAGCGTGGGTGGGCAGAAGAGGAGGAAGAGGATGAGGAGATTGAGAGTCATCCTCCTGGTGAGGACAGCGAAATCTTGACTGTTGGTACTCTGGCACACATGGCTGACTTTATGTTAGGCTGCCTTTCCCGTGACCCACGCGTTATACGCATTTTAGACAACACGGATTACTGGGTGTTCACCCTTCTGGACCCCCGCTACAAAGAGAATTTCTCATCTCTCATTCCTCCGGTGGAGAGGACAAGCAAAATGGTGCAATACCAGAAGGTTCTTGTCGAAAAATTGCTCCAAAATTTTCCATCTGACAACGCTGGCGGCAGAGTACGTGCTACCTTGGCCAACCGAGAAGGGGAGAAAAGGGGAGCACACAGCAGTTCCGACAAAGGCAGGGCAACACTCTCCAAGGCGTGGGACACCTTCATGATACCCCGCCAGCACCCTCACCCTGATGCGCAGCCTAGTGTCACAAGGAGGGAAAAGTTTTGGAAGATGGTGAAGGAGTACGTAGCAGACCGTGTCAGCGTCCTCAATGATCCCTCTGTGCCTTACAACTACTGGGTGTCCAAGCTGGACACGTGGTATGAACTGGCACTCTACGCCTTGGAGGTGCTGGCCTGCCCTGCCGCCAGCGTTCTGTCTGAGCGGGTATTTAGTGCTGCTGGTGGCATCATAACAGATAAGCGTATCCGCCTTTCCACCGACAATGCTGATAGGTTGACACTTATAAAAATGAACAAGGCCTGGATTTCCCCTGACTTCTCCACTCCACTGGAGGAAAGCCCTGGGGGAACATAAACTCACTTTATATATGTTATTTACAATGATGGGAATACTCTGTATTCCCATTCACCCCTTCCACCCAAAAAACGGGTATATGGTTGACTCTTAATCTTCTCATCCTCCTCCTCCTCTTCCATATGCCCTGTGCTATAATTTTTATATAGGGCCAGCTCACCAGCGGGCCCTGTGATATAATTTTTATATAGGGCCAGCTCACCAGCGGGCCCTGTTTGACAATTTTTATATAGGTCAGCTCACCAGCGGGCCTTCTCATATAATGTTTTATTGGGTCAGCTCTCTAGCGGGCCCTCTCATATAATGTTTTATAGCGTCAGCTCACTAGCGGGCCTTCGCATATAATGTTTAGGATGGTCAGCTCCGCAGCAGACCCTCACCCATAATGTTTTGGATGGTCGGCTCAGCGCACGTTTCCCTCTTAATCATGGCCTCAGTTCAATAAAATCAAGGAAATTTTTGGGAGAATTTGCCTTTGCGCACGTTTCCCTCTTAATCATGGCCTCAGTTCAATAAAATCAAGGAAATTTTTGGGAGAATTTGCCTTTGCGCACGTTTCCCTCTTAATCATGGCCTCAGTTCAATAAAATCAAGGAAATTTTTGGGAGAATTTGCCTTTGCGCACGTTTCCCTCTTAATTAAGGCCTCAGTTCAATAAAATCAAGGAAATTTTTGGGAGAATTTGCCTTTGCGCACGTTTCCCTCTTAATCATGGCCTCAGTTCAATAAAATCAAGGACATTTTTGGGAGAATGTGCCTCTGCGCACGTTTCCCTCTTAATCATGGCCTCAGTTCAGAAAAATCAAGGAAATTTTTGGGAGAATTTGCCTCTGCGCACGTTTCCCTCTTAATCATGGCCTCAGTTCAGAAAAATCGAGGAAATTTTTGGGAGAATTTGCAGATGATATACAAGTAAATATACAGCAAATATTGTTTGGTAACAATTTTTCGCCTAAAGTCGTTTTTATTTTCCTTTTTGTGTGTTTTACGGTCAGTCTGTAAAAATGGCGTACTACGGCCGAAAGATCGTTCCCAGCAGCAATGTTGGAGTCCAAGATGCATCCAGACATCCTCCCTATGCTGTCCCTGAACCATTTCTGTGGTGTTTCCATCATTTTCTTCCCTTTTCCTATGGACCAGGCACCCTCCCCTCATCAGAGCAGGGGGTGCCTGGTGTAATGCTCGAGTCCTCCCATTGACTTCAATGGGGCTCGGGTGCTCGGCCGAGCACTCGAGCCTCCGGGGGTGCTCGGTCAGAGCACCCGAACACCCGAGCATTGGGGTGCTCGCTCATCACTAGTGTAGATGCAATTGTGTACTCTTGGCACTCCTACAGTGTGTCAGCTAATGTCAGTGGGATACCACTTCTCTGTGAAGGACTATAGCTACTGAATATAGCTGGGAATTGTCTATTTTTGAAAGATTTTGGTATCTTTGCAGTTGTGGAAATGAAAAAACAAATTTCTGGAAACTTTTTTATGCACCATCCTAGAGTTAGAAAAACAAGTCGCCGCTCATTAAATGTATCCAGTTGTCTTCTTTCGAATATGGTATGACTTACCTCTTATTTCTTCGTGTTTGTTGTATTTGCATATCCTATTCCAAAAAATGTAAGAAAACAGAAAAATGTTGTTGTAGTTTTGTGCTCCCAGAGCGCCTTATGGAATGTCAACTGGTGTCAGCGGGGTATCATTTTTCTGGGAAGGACCATAGCTACTGAAAAAGCAGGAAAACCAATATCTTTCTATACTATAGCGCTAACTTATAGGAGTTTCATATCAGTACGGTTTTGATGTTGAAACACATATGACCCCTCTATGAAACTGGAATTGTGTATTAAAAAAATAATAATGGAAGGGATCCCTGTTTTTTGCTGTTTCACTTTGCTGTCTGAAAATGTTCAAAATGTGGAATGGTGCAAAAAAAAATAAAAAATTGAACTTTCCATTTTTCAATTGCTAATTTTTATAGGAAGACCTATACAAAATCATGATTTTGGTGTTTTGAAAACAAAAGAATGAGCTAAATGTAAATCCATATAAATTTGCCAGCAAATTCCAGTTATTTGTCATTCACTTTAGTAAAATGTCAACATTTTTTTGTTTTGCATTCTGGGTACATTATGTTTGCCATGGCAGTTGGCATAAACAAACCAATGGCATTGTTTAATAGTGCAGGTCCTACTGAAAAACATGTATAATATGTTTGGCTTTTATGCAAAAATGTTACTGAAAATAACATTTGAATGTAAACAGTGTGAAAACATATTCAGTGCTGGAGAGAGGGTCATATAAAGCAGAGAAGGAGGTAATGGAACAGCATTTTTATGAAAAAAATATATTTTGTAATTCTTTTTCTGTTCTGTGAAACAAGGGTAATCCCTCTTCCGTGAGGTTTTTCATGTAAAAATAATTAGAGCTGAAACTGCATTAAACTTCAATTTTCTATTGTGACCACCAAGTTGTACTATCTCCTACTATGGAAAACAGTAGCCAATAATTCAAGGTCACGCATAGCGGTCATTATTAACCCTTTGTGTGCCCGCGGGGTGTGCAACCGATTGCAAAGCAATGCAATGCTCCCTCATCTGACACTCAAACTGTTAAAAAAATGGCTGTACCTTTTGGACACCAGTTGACTTTACTGCTAACATTTGATTTTGAAAGTAAAGATTGAGCCCTGTACATATGACCTTTGTCTGCAGTGTGTAGAGAAAGACAGAGTTGGACATGAATCGCTGGAGCAACCCAACTGTGCTGTAGGAGACACATGGCAATTCTCCAAACTACAATTGATTTTATGGCAGCTTTAACTCGTTGTTTGCCAGAGGGGTGTCCCATGCACTGGATACCCCTCTGGCACACCAAGGGTTAAAGCCTTTCAAAGACTAAGAAGTCTCTCTTTTTTATTTGCTCCCTATGGTTCAATTGACTTGCTTCAGAATTGTACCAGTTCTTAGTACATCAGTGGGCACTATGCACAAAAAAGGGAGCAATTGTTTTTTGAAAAATAATTTCACTATAAAGGACGAGTGAAAATTCCCCAAAATTCCCTTTTATTTTAATTGATCTTTTATTTTATTTGCACCTTAAGGTGCAGTTGGCGTGCAAACAAATTGCTCCAGTTTTGTTTTTTTTTGGGGGGGGAGGGGGGAATAGTGCTTGTAATTCCCCAAGCTATACGTCCAAAAACTGACTATATGTGTGCTAAGATATTGAAATGGCTCTATATGGAGGGTAGAGTTGAACAATCCTACTGAAAGAAGTTCAAGTCTCTGTCTCCTGATAGGGATTGGTGGGTGGAGTCTTTCAGAAGACACACTCCGCTGTATCACAACAACAGGTCATTGGTAATCAAACAAGGTGATAAAAGTCCCTGATTGTAATCACAGATAAAGTTACATGTCCCTCATGATAAGGAGGTTAAAGTCCCCCCCCTCCCCCACTTTGGCTTGTCTGTGTCACTTCTTGGTAGTTATATGTGGGTGGAGAGGCGGTGAAGAGGATAGGATTAATGTACGGATTTATTGCCTTTTTCCCAGCAGCATTTGCTGTCTTACACACCTTGTGAGGTTTATGCAGATGGAAGGACCTTTGCCCTGGCTGATCAAACAGTCAAGAGGCTGATATTATATCAGCATTGCCAACTGTTATCCTTGAATTGCTGATGCCTTCATCCACCTGTACCTCTGGCTGCCAGCTGAAAGCTTAAAGGGATAGTAATGTTTCACAATAAAAGCAGCTCCAATTAATCTTCAGAGTATTTGGGTCGTGGAGAATGCTTTTTCAATACTGTCAGAGTTGTAGTTCAAGAGTAATTAATAAAGTATCCCCCTCCCACCCCTTTTACTGATGTAACACTGCTCACCTCAGAGCAGCAAGACTGTCCGGATGGATCACAGAGAGAGACAATCTTTAGTGAGCAGAAGGGAAAAACTGAAAAACCTGTCAAGGGGGGCAGTATTTTCCTTAAGCTCACAGTAAGAAGATTGTCTCTTGCTGTGAGCTGTTTGGTCCCAGCACCAGATTCCACATCTGAGGGGAGGTGGCTTATACTAGGTAAAAGGGGTGGGAGGGGGATACTTTCTCATTCAGTTTCTATTGAACTACAACTCTGACAGTATTGAAATAACAATCTCCATGGCACTAATACTATGAAGATTAATTGGAACTGCTTTTTTTTATGAAACATTACTATCCATTTAAAGGAGTAGTAAGCTTTTTTATGGAAAAAAAAATGCTATAGGGCAGAGATGTCCAAACTATGTCCCGTCGGCCATTTATATCCTTTGGCTACTGCCAGCTTGAACCTTCATCTAAATTCTATTCAAAAATAAAAGTGTGTCCAACTGCAAAACATAATATTTATCTGATCTTTAGCAATCAGGCTCAGTACATAAAGTTTATGTTGCAAATTATTTAGATAATTTGCTAATTAAGGCATGCCATGCCTACAATACATCCCCCACTCAATGACACTTAACCCCTTCAGTACCTGGGGAGGTGTCAGTGAGTAGGGTAGGTAAGGTAGGGATAAGACAGGAAGTCTAACTTGAGCATAATTTAAATATCCAAGTAACTCAAAATGCACTAAACACAGTTTGAAGGCTTATTTCCCTAATAACATCAAAATAACATCAATTGAGGGGTCATCAACTGTGCAGACTTCCCTCTCTTCTCTCTGCCCTTCTACTACTACTACTACACTAACATCGACACTCTGGTCCATGAATATAACAGCTCATTAACATCTTCCGTGGACCTGCACGCTCCCTCCAAAGGTGACACTCCCAGACCCTGGCTAAATTCAACAACCCGCATGCTACTCACCTGTTGTTGATCTGCAGAACGTCTCTGGTGGAAGTATCATTCTGTTGCCTACTTTCACCATTATAAATTCATGCTATCCTGTTTTAACACAGCTCTCACTCAAACTAAACAGCACTAGTTCTCTAACCTCATCACTACCCACAAATCTAATCCACGTGACCTCTTTAAAATCTTTGATTCTCTTCTCAAACCTCCAACCTTAAACTGCTCCTCCTTCTCCAACACTCCACAGAACTTTGCTGACTTTTTCAAAAATAAGATACAGTCTATCCAACAAACCATACTCGCTGCATCCTCTCCTCCTATCCCCCTGATTCCTAGTCCACCTCGCGCAACCCTCATCTCGTTCTCCCCTATAATAGTGGAGGAGGTATCTCTTTTACTATCCTCCTCTCCACCCACTACCTTCCCCTCGGATCCCATGCCCTCTCAACTTAGTAAGGCTCTTGCAAGTACCCTTGCTGCCAGCCTTACAAAAATCTTTAACTCCTCTCTTTCTACCGTAACTTTTCCATCCTCATTCAAACATGCAATAGTCAGACTGATACTCAAAAAACCCTCACTCGACCCCACCTGCCTTTCAAATTACCGTCCAGTTTCACTTCTCCCCTTTGCATCTAAGATCTTAGAATGCCTTGTATTCTCTTGCTTAAAGGGATAGTAATACTTCATTTTAACTTTATTTTATTTTGTAGGCATTAAAAAAACATGAAGAATGATATAAGTCTTATCTCTGAAACCTTTATGGTTTAAGAGATATTCACAAACAAAGTATCCCCCCCCTGTTCAACCAGATCAGAAGGGAGATGCACAGGTAGACTGCAGAGAGGGACAATCTTCAATTAAGATAATGGAAAAAGCTGAAAAACTTGTCTAGGGGGGAAGGGCTTTCATTGTTTTCATACAAAGAAAATTGTCCCCTTCTGTTATCTGTACTGTCATACAACCAGACTCACATCTGAGAAGGGATGGCTTACACTAGGTAAAAGGGGCGGGGAGGGGAACTTTGCTTGTGAATATCTCATAAACCATAAAGGTTTGAGAGATAAGACTTATATCATTCTTCATGTTTTTTTAATGCCTACAAAATAAAATAAAGTTAAAACAAAGTATTACTATCCCTTTAATCTCTTTCCTCAGCTCAAACTCTCTTCTTGACACATTACAGTCAGGTTTCCATTCTAACGATTCCACTGAGACAGCCCTAACAAGAATTACTAATGACCTATACTCAGCAAGGGACAAAGGACAATTCAGTATACTAATCCTACTAGATCTATCTGCTGCTTTTGACACTGTTAACCATGCACTCCTACTGGACACACTGCACACCCTTGGGATCCGTGACACACCTCTAAAATGGCTTTCCTCCTACATCTCCCAACGTACTTTCAGTGTTTCTTTTGCTAACGCTTTCTCATCTCCCCATGACCTCACAGTAGGTGTTCCTCAGGGATCAGTCCTGGGACCACTTCTCTTTTCCTTCTACTCCCTCTCACTTGGTGACTTCATCTCATCTCTTGGGTTTAATTACCATCTGTATGCGGATGACACTCTAATCTATCTCTCTTTCCCTGACCTCACTCCAGATGTGCAGTCTTGAGTCACTCAATGTCTGTCAGCTATTTCATCATGGATGGCCCACCGCCATCTTAAACTCAATATGGCTAAGACAGAGCTGGTGGTGTTCCCTCCAAAAACCTATCCACCAACCCCCTTTTCCATCACAATAGACAACTATGCCATACACTCAGTACCCAAAGCACGCTGTTTTAGGGTCATACTTGATTAGAAATTAACTTTCTCCCCCCATATCCAAGCTGTCACTAGAACATGTCGCTTCTTCCTAAAAAATATTGCCAAAATATGTCCTTTCCTCTGCATGTCAACTGCAAAAACTCTATCTCAGGCACTCATTCTATCCAGACTTGACTACTATAGCATTCTATTCTCTGGTCTTCCTGCTTCTCATCTTCAGCCACAAGAATCACCACATTTGCTCCCAGATACCTGCCCTCTCATCTCCTCCTGAAATCCCTCAATTGGCTACCTATAAAGTATCGTATTTCTTACAAAATTCTCCTCCTCTCCTGTAAGTCTCTGCGTTCTTCAGCATCCACTTACATTTCTGCTCTTATCTCCTGCTACACCCCTTCCCGTACCCTACGGTCTTCCCAAGGGTTCTTCCTGTCCTCTCCCTACACAACTCGAGCCATCTCTCATCTACAAGCTTTTTCACTGGCTGCCCCTCGACTATGGAATATCTTCCTTATCACCATTCGCCAATCATCCACAATCATCACTTTCAAGCATCTCCTCAAAACCCACCTGCTCAAGTAGGCATCTCAATAGCAATATCCTCATCCTTGCACAACGGCAGTGACATCAGAATCTTTCTGCACTTCCTTCACCACACCTTGTACTTGCACTTATAATCATCCTCCTATTGTCTCTGTATGTCATCATGAACTCTAATTAGATTGTAAGCTCCTTAGGGCCAGGTCCCTTTCCCAGTCTATGTTTCCCTTGCTGCACTTTCCCCCAAAAAGAATGCAATGATCGCATTTTAGCTTAATGCTCTTAACCCTGTTCTGTATTTTTCTATTTTATTATTTCAAATTCTGTTAAGCGCTGTGTACATGTATGGTGCTATATAAATAAAGATACATACATACATTGCTTTTCTAACCCTAGCTTGGTGTTCACAAACGTTTCTAGATTATGGCACTAAAGGAAAATAAATAGGCATTTTTTAATATGTCCACCCCTTCAAAGGTACTTAAATCTTTGAAAACTATGGAGTCACCTGAATTTGGATCTCTAGGCTACCACTCAAGACTATTTCCAGAAAAAAAAATGCTTTTTCATACTACAATCAATTCAAAGACACTAAAAACTTTCAACACAATGGAATTTCGTACTGTATTCAGCACCCAGTGCCAGACTAAGAAAAATGGCATTCCATTGGTATGGGTTAATTTATTGTAGGGGTAACAGCAGTAGCACTAAACTACATCTACCTGCTTTATTTTTTTTAAACTGATGCTTGTACTAAAATGGTCATAATCATTCGAGATTTGAAGGAAATGTATGGAAGGCAAACCATTTTGGAAGGTAGACATTCACCTGCATCAAATAAGGGGTTGTTTGCCTTTCTACATCTCGTAACATTGAAAACCATGAGATCTATAACATCTTCCCCCCAGGACATACTTGAAAATAAGAATTAATCTCAATGTATCGGCAGTGCTTTGGAGATCTCTATAGCATCCAAGGGGTTAAGTAATAGCCTGTACACGGATATATAAATGGCTGCAGGGACATTGGGATTGCTCTGGCTACACTCACAATTCAGATGTACCCTAAAAATTTGGAGCTTTAGGCAGTTCCATATTCTGCCATTTGGGAAGCTTATTAATGGGTGCCAAAAGTACTAACCTACACCTGCCATATTTCTTTCTTGAAATAAATGTCTTGAAATAAAATGGTCATAACCATTACAGATATGAAGAACAGGTATGCAAGGCATTCCATTTCAGAAAGTAGACATTCACCTTCATCAAATGAAGGGTCTCTTACAATTATACCCCTTGGCTGGTGTGTAAAAATGTTGCATGAAATTAGAGCTGTGGGAAAATATAGAGCTATTTTACCTTTCTACCCCTTTGAAGATACTGATAACTTTGAAAAACCATTTCCTACTGTATTTATTAGCTACTGCTCTTCCAAGAAAAAATGGTACTCCAGTGGTATGAGCTGACATACTTTAGGATGGCCTGAAGCACAAAACTGTGGCAACTACAATCTCTTATTTATCATATATTTTTCGAATATCATATAACATGCCTGTGCTAAAATGGCTTTAGCAGCAACAGAAATGACGAAAGGACACATAAAGTACACCATCTGGGAATGCAGACAACCAACCACATGAAATGAGGGGCCACAGCTATTTCCAGAAACTGGAGCTTTCGGAAGCAACACATACATTTTTTTTTACATTTCAATAACTTCAAACAAACTAAACTATTTCAACACCATGGAATTTCCTGATGTATTCCATACTTAGCACCAGCCTGAGAGCAATAGTTGGTATTAGTTTACATACTGTGGGGCGATTCTAGGAATGTGGCTACTAATGGAACAAGGCTGGGGAAGCAGATAGTGTTGCTTCATGGCTACCAGTGGAACAAGGCTGGGGTGTCAGAAATACATGTGTTGCTCTGTGGCTTCCAATGGAATAAGGCTGTGGTGTCAAAATGTATATGTGTGGTTCAGTGATTACTAGTGGGACAAGGCTGGGGAAGCAGAGAGTGTAAGTATATCGTTCTATAAAAGACCACTTCCGTCTTATGGTGCTAATATATATACAGTGTGAAATATATTGAAAATACAATGTATATAATAGGAAAGATTACACCTTATATAGACAAGGTCTATTATCCCAGATCTATCTTTCACTTGTAGTTGCTGCCTTTCTCTCACAAACCTATGTTAAAAAGTTCACCACCAAACATGCAACAAAATGCAAAAAAAGAGAGAAGGTGCCCACAATCTAAGTGTAGACCAGTTCAAAGTTCAATTTTCATACACCTCTACCATGATAGACCAGAGAGTCTTTTTCCATGTGGTAAAACACCTCCACTGTGGATTGCAATCCCACTCACCTTCTCTTTAGACCAAATTCTGCCTCAAGATAAATACACTTGTACTGGATAACCCGCAGTAATGGTATATTCTGCCTCTCCTCCACCTGATAGATAGGTCCCTGAGTCACAGAGGACACCCACACCCTAGATAGAGTGTTCAAGTTGGGACGTCTAGAACACTACAACATTCGGAGACTATTTGGAGAAAGTGGAAACAGGTGGAGGAGAGACATCAGAGTATACCATTACTGGGGGTTATCCATGCCACGCCAGTAACAATGTCTAATTTTTTTTCACATCTTCAAACATAAAGAAAAAAGGTGAACACAGCCTACCATTTTGGAAAGTAAATAACCAGTTACATCAAATAAGGAGGTCACCTGAATTTTGACCCTATTCAACCACTCAAGACTATTTCATAAAAAACTCCCATAATTACATCTCACCTTGGATAAAGTTATCTTTGACAAAATCGACCAAGTAGATAAAGTCACAATGCACTTGGTTCACAGTGGATCCAACCATGGTGTAACTGTGTTGATGGGACATCGAGTTCCTATGACTGCATGTGACAGTATATTGCTTGAATTTATGCTGCAGTAAACAACTATACTTATTCAGTTGTTGCAACAAGTTCCCTGAGTATACAGAGCCCTTGGCTCCATTCACACATGAGACTTAAGGAGGTGAAACTGTCACCTTGCACATCCATGCAAAAATAGGGTGCATTGCACCTATGGAGCCATTCAACAGTCAAGTGCATTAGATCAAAATCACCTAAAATGCAGCATACTACAACTTTCTGGTGATCAGCAATGAATTCCAAGTAGTTGAAGCAGTAAAGACCTGGATGAATTACCTTGTGCCCCCATGCAGACCATTTACATGAGTGACTGCATCATTGACTACACCTGCTATCAAAGATGAGTGAAACATCAGCAATTCCTTTCATAATTGATTTGGTGAACCCACAGAAAGATTTGGACAACACCTGTGATGATCAATGAAACCTCATACTCTAGTCACTGAACTCTGAAGTTTGCTGCGGAGCAAAGCTGGGGATCAGATCTTGGGATTGATGCCAGCTCTCAGGTGTGCCCTTGCCGTGTTTGGAACCAGGAGTTAAGGTGCTGTCCATGAGGTCAGGTCATCCAACCACAGATGGGTCAGGAAAAGATTAAGATGAGCACACTGAGGAGTCAAACTATTATTTATTAGAAGTAAGGCATATTCATTATTCCTACATCCCATCATTCTCTCACTTGTGCCACCCACTCCCATTCCCTTTCTCTCCTATAGTCATCCACTCCCACCCAGTTCTCCATCCTGCACTCCCCCCATTTCCTCTCTCTCCTGTACTCTCCTACTTCCATCCTCTCTCTCCCTCTACTGAACTACCCCACTCTATAGTTTCTACCCTTGCTCTGTCCCTCTCTTATCCTGTCCCTACACTACTTTTAATGGATCAGTTTGGACAGACTCAGATTTTTTTTCAGGTCCTCCAAATAGATTTACATAAACAACCAGTGGAAGTTTTGCTCATATTTATTCTACTCTTCTGTACTTTGTAGGACACATTAGAAACTGAGGAGCAGAAGTGATATTGTTTCATCTGCCCTGTTAAAATTCATATTATATGTATATTAAACATATTACAGTAAGGAAACATTGACACATATACCTGTCAATGTTACAGTATGCTCTTTCATATAAATTCAACTTATGTTCTATCATTACTTTTCCTTTAAGTAGATAAGGAAATGGGCAAACTAGATAAGCCAAATGGTTTTATCTGCCTGCACGGAGGGTGGTTTGGATTACCGTTATTTATGTACGAACAGACGAATCACATATGTGGTTAAATTGAAAGTTGGCGGGAAAGAGTAAGAAAGAGAACGCCGAAGAGAACAACAGACCACAAAGAGAAAGAGCGGAAGATAGTATATATAACTGTGGATAATTAGTCTGGCAGATGAAGGGTGAATGAGCACAGTTGTACATGTTTAATTGCTACGTTACCTAGCTGACTGCAGAGGAAGAGAGTGGAAGACACCGAATACTACTGCATGGAATCAGTCTGGTAAACGAAGAGTGTATGAACATGACACCATAGGTGACTGGTAAGATCATTATATAGAGAGCATAAATTTCCATAGCAGTAAGCCAAAAAGGAAGTCTTGCATGTAAATGCACTAAATCAGTTTGGCACATGAAGGGTGTATGAATAATATATTATAACTGGTAAGACTCATACACGATGTATATGGGATATCTATGATTGATAACATCGGAGTATAAAGATTCCCCTTGTGAAAACGCCAGTGAAAGATCGCAGTTATGCTCTCTGGAAATTCTTGTGATGTGATACATATAAAGTGAGAAGTGATGTAACTGTTACATGGTGGTAACAAGTTGAAACATTTATTGGGACACGTGTCTTGTATGCAACAAAGGGTTACATAGTGGTAACATCATTCTGGATGATTTTCGTATTGTTTCTTGAGTGTCCTTAAGAGCATGTCATGTGATTTGGACATCGACTTCGGATTATAACGGATTCACCACCCTACCGGAAGATATATCTAAGTTAACTGTAATTCTTCCCTTTTTTGTTATACATATGCCGGCTTAGATAGGTGATAACTGCATATTTTGCATATATTGTTTTTAAGGTATTTGATTTTATTTTTGGTTGATATAGATGCCTGTGTTCCGCCGCCATTTGAACCCGGGTTGAGAAGGACGGTGGGATGCGGTCTCTATGTCAATATAATCTTTGTATATTTTATTGTAAAGATTCTTGTAAAGTATCCAGGGTGATATATATTCACCTTTTGGTAATATACAAGCTAGAGTATATGGTGGGATCTTTATACCATACCTCGGTGATTTTGTATCTCGGAGTTTTGACAAGAGAGGGATCCCTTCATTTGTTTACTAGTTATAGCTGATTGGGAGATCAAGTGTGTTTTTATTCGTAGTGTTTATATTTTCCCATATGTATATCGTGGACGCACGATGTATAGTATGATCATGTGCAGTTTTTATATATAAAATAGATCTGTGTAATATAAGGGTGATTTGTTGTTATTAATGAAAGATTATTTCTTGGATTGAGACAATAAGAATAAGTATAGGTCTATGTTTGCTCTTGTGTTAACTTTATTGTCTATCTAAATGTTTTGTCCTGAGCGCTGAACATAATTGCACACATTTTTGTTTCTGTTTTAAACCTTTTGCGTGTCAAGGAGTGTGCAACACATCTCTCCACATTGTACTGCACAGCCCTCCAGAACTCAATGGGTTAATCTTTTTCACCTGTCATGGTTTACCGTTTTTACCTGCTGTACGATCTCCCCTCTGCCAGCTGCTCCCGCTGGTATCTCGGAATGTTTAATGTTTATGACAGTGGGATATTCAGTCTGTTAGCTGCCATAAACACTGATTAGACCAGGCTGTGGGACACCGGCCGGAATCCAAACTGTTTATAGGGGATTGGCCTTGTTCTTTGACCTGCTGCTGCTTCTTTTTTTTACCACTGCCCCATCACACCTGTTCTCTTCTATGTGTGTATGTGTGCTTGTTTGTGTGAATGCTTCATTGTGTTGAATATACAAGTTCACCAGTGCAGTTCCACTGACATTAGCCATTGACACCAGCAGCTGCACATCAGGGTATGCACTAGAGTGTATGAATGTTGTAGTGAATACTGGTGGACAATCTCTGCCAACATTAGTACATTAGTGCCAGCAGGCCCTGAACACCAGCCAGATAGCATTCACAAGAAAGTGGGGTAAAATCAAATCATTACCACTACACCTTGTTTAAAACATGCAGTGGAAAGAAAAGCACCAAACTGCCTAAACTGCTCCATTGTCCTCCCCTTGATGGAAGCAATATTAAAGGCATATTAAAGCAATAGTAAAATATCTTTATTTTATTTTGTCGGCATTAAAAAAACATGAAGAACGATATAATTCTTATCTCTCAAACCTTTATGGTTTGAGAGATATTTACAAGCAAAGTTTCCCTTCCCACCCCTTTTACCTAATGTAAGCCATCTCTTCTCAGATGTGGAATCCAGTCCATAGACCACACAGATAACAGCAGGGGCCAATCTTCTTCCTATGAGAACAATGAAAGATTGTCCCTCTCTGCAATCTACCTGGACACTCCCTTCTGATCTGGCTGAACAGTATTACATCAGTAAAAGGGGTGGGAGGGGGATACTTTATAATTCAATTACTCTCGAACTACAATTCTGACAGAATTGAAATAACACTCTCCAAGGTCCAAATACTATGATGATTAATTAGAGCTGTTTTTATTATGTAACATTACTATCCCTTTAAGGGAGAAATTTTGACACATGAGGCTTAGTACATTACAATAGACAGGTGTAGTGTCAGCAAATCAATTTCAGTGCCTGATTTATCATGGAGTTGTTGTCGTACATTTAGCCCATTGTCTGTATGTGTATAATTGATGATGTATGTATAATTTATTTTGTGTGTTTGTGGGAATGTGAGCTTAGTTTTGTGCGTCTGTGCATGCTTATATGTGTCATTATGTGCTTGTATGTGCATTCTTGTGTGTATGCTTGATTGTGTGACTGTGTATGTGCATTTGTTTTTTGCATATGCCTGTGTGTAAGCATTTATGTGTTAGTGCGCTTGATTGTGTGACTGTGTATGTGCATTTGTTTTTGTGTGTATGCCTGTGTGTAAGCATTTATGTGTTAGTGCGCTTGATTGTGTGACTGTGTATGTGCATTTGTTTTTTTGTGTATGCCTGTGTGTAAGCATTTATGTGTTAGTGCACTTGATTGTGTGACTGTGTATGTGCATTTGTTTTTGTGTGTATGCCTGTGTGTAAGCGTGTATGTGTTAGTGCGCTTGATTGTGTGACTGTGAATCATTCACTTATTAAATTGCTCATTTCCCTATCATTACAGGTCTTTCGGCTCTTGGATGCAATGCACTGGAGATGCCTCTAGCATTCAAGTGGTTAAATGTAATAAATTGCATTAACTGCATTAATAAATTGAAAAATAACATATGTAAACACAATACTTCTGGTTTTATTTAAGAAAATATTTAACCCTTTGAGTGTCAGAGTGATACGCAACACATTGATTTGTTTACTTATATATCATTATGGTAGCTTGCTCAGAGTGTCATTCTTGTAAATTAAATGGTTCTAGGTTAAATGATGATTTTAAAACACATAATTTTTGATCCATATGACGAGTAAGTTATAGAATAACTAAATTATTTTGGATGTCAGAATTCAGTAGTAGTCCCCGCAAACCCTGTACTCCCAGTGAAAAAAACTCTCTCATGAAGGGGTATGCTGGATCTTGATGGCAGGACATAGGGCAGATAACAGAGAGACTGACTAAAGATCTCTGCAGATAGAAGCTAGGGAGAGAAGCTTATGTGCAAAGTGTACCAGTGTACCATTGCTGCAGCTAGGGCTGGGAGAAAAGAGGTACATTGTTGGACTCAAGGCTGAATGCATACCTCCCAACATTTCAAATTGCCAAAGAGGGACACTTGTGTTTTAGGGGGCGTTTCTGGGGGTCGGGGCTGGTGGGCGGGACATTACCAGGAATTTTTAAGCAATTTCCTGACCTATTGTCACCTCCTTCTGTAACCTAATAAATGATTTAGAACAAGACCAAAGTATTTTATTTACACAGACTAATGTATAAATGCATATACTGAAGTTTAAACAAACATTAATGTGAGTTTTATTGCTGTGGAGCAATGTGATACATTTATACACACACCACACAATCTGATCTCCTAAAAGGAGGGACATCAGGGTGGGAAAGAGGGACAGAGGGATTTAGATCTAAAAGAGGGACTGTCCCTCCTAAAGAGGGACACTTGGGAGGTATGTGAATGTCTGACCCCAGCTGAGGCAGGGCCACACCCAGATGAGTACACTGGTAAACCAATGTAAGACAGAGATACCGGAGGCAACAAAACCAAAGTCAAAAAGCCAGACGCCAGGGACAGGAGAACAAGTAGAATCATGGAACAAGCTGAGTATGTGACAAGCACTAGGCAGAGTACAAGCAGAGTCAGGAAACAGGCTGAGATCAAAACAAAATATCAATTCAACTAACAGGAACTGAGTCCTCACCACCAGGGCTAACAACTGAGCACTAAGGATAGGGTAGAGAGTGCTAAAATAGGCGCATAACCGCATAGCATGAGTGAATGACTAGCAAGGTCGAGTAAGCTGTGACACTTTCTTGTTTTTAAGTCAATCGGTGGAACCTATGCGCTAAAGATTATCATGCTGAACAGTTAGAGAGTGTATATCTTGTTTATTGCACCTTACTGCATAACCTCCCTTCCACCCAAGGTTTTGCAGAGTTAAAAATCCCAAAAAACTAGAGGGGTTGGCATAGTGAATAGTATGGAAGCTATTCTTTACTACCTCCACACTGACTCCTTGTCAGGGGCAAACCCAGGCTTTTCACCGAGGGATTTAAAATAAATAAATAAATATGTATGTATGTACTAACAGAACCTAGAATTTGCTAAAACACCATTGCAACTATCTGGGGATGATGGGAGCTGTAATCTCCAACTGCTGGAAGTTAAACAATTGACCAGCCCCATTGTAAAGTAACTGGTGTACACTTTAACACAGAACATGTCTGGCTCATGCATTATACATGCATTGGTAAACAGCCTTGTGGGGAAATTAAACCTGACACCACACATGCAAGCCTCTGATTATATATAAAGGGATAGTAATACTTCGTTTTATCTTTATTTTATTTTGTAGGCATTAAAAAAACATGAAGAACGATTTAAGTCTCATCTCTCAAACCTTTATGGTTTGAGAGATATTCACAAAATAAGTTCCCCTCCCGCCCCTATTACCAAGTGTAAGCCATCTCTTCTCAGATGTGGAATCCAGTCCATAGACCAGACATATAACAGCAGGGGACAATCTTCTTCCTATGAGAACATTGAAAGCCCTGCCCCCCTTGACAATTTTTTCAGGTTTTTCCCTTATCTTAACTGAAGATTGTCCCTCTCTGCAGTCTGCCTGGGCACCTCCCTTCTGATCTGGCTGAAAAGTGTTAAATCAGTAAAGGGGCGGGAGGGGGACACTTTGTCATTGAATTACTCTTGAACTACAACTCTGACAGAATTGAAATAACACTCTCCAAAGTCCAAATACTATGATGATTAATTAGAGCTGCTTTTATTATGAAACATTACTATCCCTTTAAAAAGATGAGAGTGAGCCAGTATCATCATAATACTACTGGGCCAACGTACAGCCTGCAGCAAGTAGTGCAAGCAGCAGATGCCAGCCCATGCATTGACACTGCCTGGGGGCAATTGCCCCCCCCTGGCCAGACTGCCCCTGTACACACACCTCTTCCTTTCTCTGTGACTTGAAGACAGCACTTAGTCCTGTGATATGGTTATTAACCCTTAGAGTGCCAGAGAGTTATCCAACGCATTGCGAAGCAAGGTGTGTCCTAACCATCTGGCATTTTTCGTGAGAGATGCATTAATTGTGAGGTGATATGTGTGCTGTTAGAGAGCATCATTCTGCCATGTTTTGTTTTTGTTTTTTCAACAGGAAATAGTGAGGGTATGGAAACTCCTTGCAGAGATTTTGACAGAAGTGGCCAAGGGGCATAAAGTGTGGAGGAGATATGCGTATCTCGTCCTTACTTCCACCCCTGGGTGTGTCAGGCACCTGCCATGGAATTCGTGCTCACGGGACCACATTCTCTTTTAAAGTATAGATATAAAAATGTAAGTGAATCTGGTTTGCTGCCAGGGGGTGTGGCTGAAAAAAATTTGATTGGTTGAAGAGGAGGCATGTGGCATAGCCCCTGCCTTCGCAACCAACCATCACTACCACTGTTAAAAAAAACAACACTAGCCACCTGACTTCACCTCCTGTCTCCTCAAACAACAGTTTAAAACAAAAGTCAGACTTTGTGGCGGGGCATCAGGATCCCTCCTGATGCCCCCCCAGCTACTGATCTCCCAGCCAATTTGATAAAACAGGGCTGTCCAACTTCAGTCCCCAAGGGCCACCAATAGGCCTTTATGTAAGGATTTCCCTTATTAACATACCTGGGAACTTCCAATAGAGGTCTGCCTTGGAGGGAAGTCCTCTGGTGCAGCAGAGGGTGACAATAATGACGCGAATTGTGCCGAAAGGGTGCGGGGCTTGATGCTAGTTGGGGGGCAGGGCTTAAAGGTGTCACACAGAAGGCTGGGGAAGGAGGAACACCTGGAGAAACAGCAGATGTGGGCAGAGTTTCAATAGAAACTCCCCACATCCAGAGAAATCTGCCTCTGCCCTGGAGACCCAGTAAAGCTCTGTCGAAACTGGAGTCTCCGGGGCAAATCCGGAGAGTTCCCAGGTATGCCGATTAAGCACAGGTGAGTTAATCAGTGCATTCATTTTGACTGACTCACCTGTGCTCTAGCAGGGAAATCCTTATGTCCTGGCCTGTTGGTAGTCCTTGAGGACTGAACTTGGACAACCCTGGGCTAGGAGATCAATAGAGGAGATGCATCGGCGCAACAGAGCTCCCCTGCTTCCATTCTACATGGAGTACCCAGGTAGAAGTGAGCGGGACTGAGAAATACTCTCACGTCAATGAGGGAAAGCCTCTCTCATTGACATAAAAAGGTTTTCCAATCCCGCCCACCCCTTCCTGGTACTTGTGGTAGGATGGAAGCAGGGGAGTCCTCTTGCCCCCCTGAGTTGTCACTATTGATCCGAATTGGATGGGAGATCAGTAGCTGGGGGGGCATCAGGAAGGTACTGCTCCCCCACCACGAAGTCTGAGTTTTAATACAATTTAACCCTCTGAGTTTCACAACCTCTCTGGCATTCAAAGGGGTAAAAAAAACAAACAAAACAACATGGTTCACCAGATGGGAAAAACCACCACACTTAATAGACTCAATGTTGGGAAGCTGAATAGTGCGAGGACGGCCGGGCACTGCATGTCACCCCTGTTGAGGTTGTCACCCGGTGTGGTCCGCACCCGCCACACCCCCCTCATGACGCCACTTGCTTTCCCACAGAGCTTATCATAAAAGTGCATTTTGCAGACTGGTTGGCATTGTTGCTAGTAGTTTAAACTGTAAAAACTTTTGAAAGAAAGTTTTCCAGCAGTAAGAGTCCACTTGATTTGCTTGACAGGAAAGGTCCTATAACATATTATTTCATTTAAAAAGTTTACTGCTCAGAGTGCTTTAGAACTTTTTATGGAACACTCAGTGTATTTTCATTTGTTGTAATAATTCCAGATAGGCAATAGTATGTAACAGGTCCATTCACTGAAGGAGGACATATCCTCATTCCAAGTCCTCCCCTACAGCTTCCACTTTGAAAGAACTGGCATGATTATTTGTCCTTAGCAATTTATCCCACTTCTCTGGTTTTCAGCACCCTAAGAAGATGCAGAGAGCCGATTTGCTGTGCTTGTGAATACTTAATGCAGCTTTATCCGACCAAATCGGGTCAAAGCTCTTCTGAGATTAGATTCCCCAGCTACTAAATTAAAAATGTCTAAAGGCATTAACCTGTTTGCAACAAAAATGTATAAACATATATATATATATATATATATATATATATACAGTCGAAGAAATCAGCACTCACAGGACTTCCAATCAACATTTTCTAAGTAGCTTTATTCTGTGGTCAACGTTCGATCCTCACATGGATCTTTATCAATGTGAGGATCGAAATGTTGACCACAGAATAAAGCTACTTAGAAAACGTTGATTGGAAGTCCTGTGAGTGCTGATTTCTTCGACTGTGATTATTACTCTTTAATCAGGCACCCAGGCATTCGTCCATTTATCGTGACTTATATATATATATATATATATATATATATATATATATATATATATATATATATAAAATAAATAAATACAGAAATAAAAAAGCACAAGATATAGGTAGTTTAAATAGATATGTTTAATAAGACAAAAAGCTGTGTAGGTAACAGGTCTACTTTAAGAGACTCAAAAATGTCTAGTTTCCTTAATTTCCTTGGTATCATGTGTACTTCAAGGGTTAGCAAACACATAATATGAAAAAATACATGTATTGAGATTATCCCACTACTGTGGGATAATTTATTCCAAATTATCACTGTGCAAATATTTTAGATAGTTTGAGTTTACCAATTTAGTGACCTTTCCAAGCTCTGCATAGGTAATAACAGTGCCACAATAAAATGATACAAAAGGTCACGGAAGAATCCTGCACCCCCCAGTCTGAGAGAATGATGTTCAAAGAATTGATGTACTTCTGGTGCCGACTGACTGCACCATATAGGACAATTAAAAAAAAACATATTTCCATTGGTTTAAAAAAAAAAAAAAAAAAAAAATGTTTTAACCCTTTGAGTTCCAGAGGGTACAGAACACATTGCAAAGTTCCTCTGGCACTCAAAGTGTTAACCCCTTGAATGATAGATGGCTCTGCAAAGCATCGCTTTGCATTGCCTTAGAGACCTCTCTTGTATTCAAAAATGTAACCTTTTGAATGCCAGAGGGGTATTCAATGCAAAGCCCCATTTCAATCAATGGAAATGTGTGTTTGTCCTTATGGTGCAGTTTGTAGGACAAGTAATTCTTAGTACGTCAGAATCAATAACTCTTGAATGAAGACCCTGTCAGCAGTGGGAGTACACTCAACAGCAGTGGGAGTACACTCATTACAGTGGGAGTACATCATCAGCAGTAGTACACTCATCAGCAGAGGGAGTACACTCATCAGCAGTGAGAGTTATGTTAAGCAACAGAAAGCCAGATAATACATATATTTTATCATAAAACTGGTTATTACATTTATAATATCCATGTCAATGGACAATAAGGCATATTAGTCCAGATGTTTGAAGGCAAAGTAGGGTATTTCTTTTGCAAACAAACTACATTGTATGGGACAAATACAAGTTACCTTTGGTTTAAATGGGCTTTTAAAGACATGGTAAACTTTTACCACATGTTTAATATGGCTTTTCCTGCTGAGTAAAACAAGGGTATTCCCGCTGTTGCAAAAAAAATTTTGCTCCAAAGTTATAATCATCTAAACTGTTTTTTACATGAATAGTGTTGTCTCGTGTCCAGAGAGCTCACCTACATATAACCTGCCTTTAGTTCTATTGAATTATATGAGAGAGTTGAGCTGCATGCTGCAGTTCTCCACAGAATGTGATAGTAACAGCTCCATTACTTCCTGACAGATTGAAAGGATATCACTTTTGAGTAAAACAACAGTTAGAGTATTTTTGTTTTACTAAGCAGAGAAAGCCCCATAATATGTGATCTTTTAAATAATAAATGTTTACTACTTCTTTAAGCCCTTGAATGCAAGAGAGGGCTTCAGTGGATTGTGAATCAAAGTATTGGAGATGACTCAAGCATTCAAGAAGTTAACCCCATTTAACCCCTTGAGTTCCAGAGGGGGTATGCAATGCATTGCAGAGCAATGCATTGCATACTTCTCTGTCACTTAAAGGGTTAAATGAATGGGACTTTTCATTTCCCCACTAAGGATCATTTGGTTGGCTCTTTTTTTTGCAACACTTGATGACTATGGCCTGTTGTTATAGAGCATGAGATAAATCAGTCTTGATCAGTTTATCTTAAGCATACCCTGGTGCTGATTATTCACTTTACCCAACTATACGGACACAGGAAATTAATTTAAAGCAAAATAAGTATTCTTTTTTGTGATTTACAAATAAAAGGTCACTTAATTGTATCACTTATGGAGATGTCATTGTAGTAAATTATTTAAAAAATTGCTCGTTATCTCAAATAGAAAAAAAAATATCCCTCTGTTCAACGTGTAAAAAATACCTCCTTTAGATTATAACTTTTCTTTTAAATATATAAGGGACTAATTCATCAAGCTTATACCAGACCAACAACGTCATAGATTTGAGATGAAAATTCCCTTTAATTTAAAGGAAGCTTTTAACCTCTTGAGCTCTAGAGGTCTCCAACACATTGTGATGCAAAACTATGAAGGTCTCTCTCTTCCAGGTGTTAAAAACCTCTTTTAAATCAATGGGAATTTTCATCACCCCTCTATCGTGCAGTTGGTTTGCTCCAGCATTGCTCATTTTCAGCTCGACGAATAATGCCCACAGTAACACGAATGGTGGCAATAAAACATGTGCAGACCAGTTCATCTTCTCTCTTTAGGATTGGAGGAAATTATATCAGCGGTTCTGCAGTGACAACATTTGCAGCAAACTGTGTGCAGCTGATATTTCCTTAACTGCTCCAGGGCTTTGTATTGCATTATAGCAGTCCTGCTCTGCTGGTCCCATCAGCAGTCAAGGGATTTATATGGTTCTCTCTGGAGGGAGAACATTCTCCATTGGAGTCCTCAGTGTACAAAAGGTTTCACATTTGGATGATGTCCTTAGGGAAGATACTCTTCCTTGATAGTCAGTGCAGATGGAGATACCAGGTTGCTGTTGCTACTACTACTACTGCAAATGCCAATCATGCCAGCAGTTGTACCAACTGCTGGCGGGGTAGGTGTCGTTGTGGTAGCCTGCTGACTTTGCTGCTGCATTTTCTTCTTATTCACTTTTCTCTCTTTTGCTCGTCTGTTCTGGAACCAGATTTTTACCTGCAGAAAAAGTCAGATATAGATTTTTACCTTCAGGACTGAAGTGAGTGATGATGAGATTGGTAACTGAGAAAGGTAAACATGTTACCTTGTTAATTACTGGTCCTTTAAAGGGGAAAATATCTCATAACATGAAAAATGTATATTTTGAAAGAATGTGCATGTGGAGGGTTCTTTCTCACAGGCGACAAAAACATTGTAGCCCCCTGCTACATTTCCTTTGTTCCTGTTCTATATTCACTTTCTCCCACATGATGTCCATGTGGTTTGGCCATTCGTTGGCTGTTGCTATATGCATCACAACCTCCAATGTAGCTAATGTGGAAGATCTGCCAGCAGCTCCATAAGCCTCAATGCAGATCTGCTGCTATGTCTGTGCTGCATTGCTGCATGAAGGCAGCGAAGATGCAGCTTGTTGGACTATGGTGCATCCATGTGAGGTGCTAGTCTGTTTTGTGAAAGGCATCATTGCCCAGCAGCTTACTCTTCAGCACAGCCAGCAGTATAACCAAAGGAAAACTGATGTATCAGTGTTGCCCATGTGAAAGGGGCCTAAAATAAGGGTAATACTGGTAAATATTTAAATTCAAAGTTGTCACAGCCCAAACTTTCATTTTCTGGCCTCAATATTTCCATGGCCTGTCATTTTGGGATGCTGCTGTTGCTACAGCAGTTTATGGACAGCTATTGTGACTGACAATGTGTTACATAAATTGCTGTAACAAAGTATAATTTTAAAATGATAAGCCACGGAAGTACTGCTTCCAAAAAATGCAACCCTGTATTAACTTTTGAATTAATCATCTTCCAGCTTTTGGAGCACCATTAAATAGATACAAAAAGCCCTGCATTATGTATTTTCCATGTTATATGGTACCTTCCCTAGAGGAAAGAATGTTTTAGAACACAAAAATATGTGGGGAAAAAGACTCTCCTTCCCTAAAGTTTATAGTTAGCTAAACAATAATCTAGCTTTACAAATTTGTGAAAGATGAAGGTTCACCTAAGACTGCAGTGATGGTGTGCTGGTTACGTTGTCCACTGTGAATGGTCCAATGCTGGGCTATGGTTCCTTTCACATGGACAACTATCACCTTGTTTGAAGGCATCAAGGACTAACATACTGCAGTGCGTATTTACTTCATTCACACAGGACACAGTAAAGATGCAACAAGGAATGTCTGTATGTTGGCCTATGGGGCCTCTTGCAGATCTTCCAAATGATCTCTTTCAGAGCTTGTGCTGCTCATCAGTACCTACAAAGAACGGCTGACCTACATGGGCACTAGTAAATAATATTGGATGGAGCTCACATAGTCCGGCCATCAGACACACCCCTCCTGCATTCCACTGATGATCCGAATGTAGGAGAAGTTTAAAGCAAGAACACTGGTGAGAGAACTGTAGCATAAGAGTTCAGTCACTTGTGTGATAGAAGTCTAAAATACAGGACCTTGATATAACCAACTAGATTCACTCTTGTTCACACAGCATTAGTATATCCCATACCAGATAAGAGATATTTATATCTCACAAATGAGGAAGTTGCTTTCCCTGAATCATCCATTTTATTGGGTAAAACCTTACCTTGATGGACTGTCAGGAATACAAATAATTTAAAGAGGTAGTGTCTCTTAATTGTAAAACAAAAAATGTGGAACAGTTCATACAGGGTATGCAAGGGGGGGGGGTAAATGAAAGAGTAGAGCAAGCTAACTTCACTAATAGGGACAAATGCTAATTATTGTTGATTTAAAAGCCCTTTGAGTGCCAGGGAGATACCCAAGGCATTGTACCACAACATGTTGGATACCTCAAAGGGTTAATTAGGGATTGTAATCCCTTGGGGCTACAGAGGTCTCTAATACTTTACAAAGCAATGCATTGGTGACCTTTCTGGAATTCATGGGGTTACAATCCCCAATTTTAATTAACAGGAATTTTTAATTATCCCCTATAGTGAAGAAGTTTTCCCCCAATTTGTTTCACATTTTCTTTGTGGCTCAAGCTCAGTTATTTGTTCTGTCCTCATGGGTTTAGCACAAGCTGAATGCACACATTATACAGCAGGGATAGGCAACCTTTGGTTCTCCAGCTGTTGCACACTACAACTCACATCATCCCCACCCATCCAACAGCTTGTTGGGGATGATGGTAGCTATAGTCTTGAACAGATGGAGATCCAAAGCTAAGTTTGTGATGGTACCAATTCTGGCTTATTCAAGGGCCAATTTGTCAGATAACAAAAACCCTTATGTCCTGTTTTCTTAAGCCTTTGCTGGTAACTAACCTGTCGTTCTGTTAATGCCAACGTGGCTGCCAGTTCTGCTTTCCTGCGGATCGTTATGTATCGGCTGTAGTGGAACTCCTTCTCCAGTTCAAGGCGTTGGTGGTCTGTATACACAACCCGGTATTTGTCTTTTGTTCTGGTTTTCCCTGAGGAAGAGAAGAGGCCGAAACATGGAATTAGCTAACTCAGTCACATATCCCATGATTAAGCTAACTCTACCGGGGGATTATTAGTGAAATACAATCTGTCAATTTAGTAATTTTCTTAACCCTTTAAAGACCAAAAGAGTGAGTGATGCATTGCTTCACAACGTGTTGCTTGTCCCTCCTGTCCTTAAAGATCTAAATAAGTGGTTATAAAAAGAAAGCTATGGTAATCAATTTGACATAGATTAAAGAAGGAGAAAACTTTTTTATGAAAAACTATATGTTATAGGTCTTTTTCTTGATGAGTAAAACAAGGACTCCCACCACTGTCACTGGTTTTATTGAAATGTTATAACAGTTCAAATGTCAGGAAGTGAGTGACAGTGTGATTACTTCCTGAAAGTTCAAACTGATAACATGACTTAGTAGTTTCTTTCACATTATATGGAGAACTGGTTATTAGCAGCTCACCCCTCCCAATGAATGCAACTGAATAGTAAAAAATTAAAAAAGCTGAGTTTCAACTGTAATAGCTTTGCAAATGCACATCTCTCATCAGTGGCCATACCATTGTTTTACCCAGAAGGGAAAGCCCAAGAATATGTTTTTTACTGCTTCATTAAAACTCATTGGGGAAACTGTATGAATTCACCAGTGCAGATCCACTAGTGTCAGCCTATATCACCAGTAGCTGCACTCCAGGGTATGCACTACAGTGTAAGTGCAATGTAGCATATAGGTTATCTCCTCCATTATTAGGACTTTAAAGCCAGCAAAACCTACAAGCGAGCCCCATAGCATGCACAAGGGAAATGGCTTACACTTAAACCATTTTCTCCATGTCTTGTTTAGTGTATAGTAACAAGGTGTAGAATAAAGGAAAGCCCTGAAATGCCCACACTTCCCCATTGTCTTCCCCTTAGCGCAAGCATCATTAACATACCTGGGAACTCTCAGGGTTTGACCCTGAGACTCAGGGTTTTGACCCATATCTCAGGGTCTCAGGGTGAAGGACCAAATTCTCAGGGTGAGAGAGGTCTGTGTTACCTACTATATGAATTTCCACAATTAAATGTTTCCTTAGCCTCTAAACTGGTGCCATTAGTACCAGAAAGACAGTGGGGGATGTCCTGCTTGTCTTGTTTGTGTTCAGGCAGTGAGTTATCCAAACTGTAGCATGTTAAAGGTCCCTCGCACACAGACCAGAGCACCTCTGTGTTAGAGCAAGCAGGCACATATCACATAAAATCTACATTATGGGAAGCTTTAAAGGTTAATATTTCAAAGATATCAGGGTCAGCTCATCTTGAAAGTTCCCAGGTATGATCATTAAGCATCATTACGGGGAGCTTAGCAAATTTTCTTTATGCGTGTATAGTGACAAAATATTGATTCAAGCACCTGATTTAATGTTGAATTGCCATTGTACATTCATACCAGTAACACTTGCCCAATCCCTTCTGCATCTCCATGATCTACATGACTATGAAACATCAGTGTATATTATGAATCTATTGGTGCAGGGTTTGCTGGTAGTAAAGTCCAGTGCTGGTGATGTGTGTCTACCGCTATGCACTACAGTGATCATGTTGTAGTGAATATCCATATATGTCGCTACTAGCATTAGTCATTAACACCAGTGTGGCTGCACTGGGGTATTCATACATTTGCTCCATTGTAAAGTAAACTTTTCACTTTTAATTAATAGGCAAAACAGTTTATAAAGTGATAGGTCCATTTTAACAGACAAGCTAATAATACATGGTTAAACCATGCTCTAATCAAATAATCAGGGATATATATCAATATTGGTTTTATGAGAAGCACTACAATTATTTTCACATAAGCATTTGTTTTATCTAGATATTGTTTCATGCATTCCTTCCTATATGTGGTTAGCACAGTGATAGTAGCAATAGTATCAGTCATTCTTGGTGTACTTATCTATCCCTGAAATCATGGTATAAACACCATAGTGCTTCAGAAATGTGGCTTAACATGGATCAAAACAAAATGTAAATCATGTTATGGCACAGTATCATATAAAATAATATTTTAGAGGATTGGGAAAAAAATACTATGGAATTTTATCAATCCACTTACTCTACTGCCATATTTGTCCTAAGTTGTTATTAGCATGGTGTTGAATAGTAGTGCCCTTTTCTATACGATTACATGCCATGGTCTCTTGACATTTCATAAAGAGTTGAACTTAATGAAGAGTCTTGGGTCATGGATAACCATTTTCCTCTGTAACAATGGCTGATTTAAGGAGAGATTTGGTGACAGTTACTAACTTATTACTATAACTTGGAACCAGGAGACTCCAATATTTTTCATTACATACTGGATGTGAACCTCCTTCTTTAAACTTGCATTGTTCCAGTAGCTCCACCCACTTTGGAGGCAACCCATCCTACTTCCCAGTCCCCACCCATGTCCAGCAACAACCCCCTTTATCTTGCCCATTTCTATAGAATCGTTATAAGCCCCTCTCTTTATGATATCACATCATTTAAACCCTTCCATCCTAGCAGTTTGAAGGATTCTGGGATACTCAACAACCAATGTTTCAAATACGATTATTAAAAATCATTAACGTTTACATTTTTAATTCACTAACATTTATTATAAAATTCTAAATACTGTTTAACCCCTTAGATGCTAGAAGTGTCACCAAACTATTACAAGACATCTCTAGAATACAAGGAGTTAATAGGAAGATTAATTAAATAATTAAAGTGACTGAATACCCAGCATGGGATAAATGGAGCTAAAGTTCAGACAGAGATCAACTGACTGCTCACCTCTATTCTATGTATATAAACCATACAAAAATATATATGGCACAAATAGCTTTTGTTAATAATTAGTGTAAATTTGCTTAACTTTATAAGGTTATGCAGAGTAATATGGTATCAGTATTTACCTTTCATTTGTTTATCTAGTAATCTAACAAACTTCATGTTTGTGAATGTAATTATGATTGAATACAATGTAAAGCAACACCGAGACCAGTGGTGGGAAGGTGAGGCCCTCCAGCTGCTTCCAGGCTACAACTTCCATCATTCCTACCTTCATTCTGGCAGGAACTGGAGAGCCTCATGTTGCCCATCCCCGCCAGACAATCAATGCTGTAACAAACCTGTTTGTAGGCTGTTCACATTGATATAGATAGTATGGCTTTTAATGCTGATAAAAGTAGAGGTGATAGGGTTAATTGCTACCTTCAAAGATTAAAGGTCTATGCTGGAAAGTTTGCTTAGCAATTAATTCTGGATTTTCTTCATTTGCCTGCCTTTTGTCAACCCACACAAGGGCTTTCCCTCCTGATCATGGAGTCTAGCTGTCTGATAGGAGATCTGAAATGTACTACTAGAGCAATAGCAATCAGTGGGCAGTATGTATAAAGATAGAGGAGCAATTCTGAAGCAAACCAACTCTTTTCAAGGGGTTAAAAGTCACTTTAAAGCAAATGTTAGCTTTATTTGTCCCCTACGGTGCAGTTGCTTTGCTCCAAAAATAATCCACTTTTGTGTGTATATGGTACTGTATGGTACTGTATTGTTAGGCTTATTTTCACACTGGTGACATGAATGGTGTATGAGTGATGATGACTGTGCAGAAATGTAGCCTTCTACCCTAAGGTGCCGTACATGCTGGGGAATATTGCCTCATATTGATACACCAAGATGTATCATGGGTGATCTTCCTGGAGGCCTATGGGGAAGATCTGGTTTTGATGCTCTTCTCAGCATTCAATGAATGGCCAACTGGCTGGTCATGTTTTGCTGACACGGATATGGGCTAGCCATCAAATACACTCCTCCAGCAATGTGATCACCGATGGGACACAGGAGGAGGTACGTAAATTATCTTAATCCATCTTTTCCAAAGCAATCAACTATATTTTTACTGACAAAGAGTTGGTGAATATAGAAAAGTAACTTTTAATTAGCATAATCAGTTTTTCCGAATGTACATAGTAATTTTACAGAATAGATTCATGAATACAAAAGGGTAAAGTGTCATAAGTACAAAATAGCCATATCCATACCTCCCAAGTGTCCCTCTTTAGAAGGAACAGTCCCTCTTTTAGACCCAAATCCCTCTGTCCCTCTTTCCCAGCCTGATGTCCCTCTTTTTAGGAGATCAGACTGTGTGGGGTATATATAAGTGTATCACATTGCATCACAGTAATAAAACTCACATTATTGTTTGTTTACATGTCAGTTTATGCATTTATAAATTAGTCTGTGTAAATAAAATACTTTGGTCTTGTTATAAGTATTTTTTTAGGTTACACAAGGAGGTGTCAATAGGTCATGAAATACCCTAAAAATTCTCTGTAAAGCCCCACCCGCCAGTCACACCCCCAGCAACACCCCCTAAAACACAAGTGTCCCTCTTTGGCAATTTGAAATGTTGGGAGGTATGCATATCTTTGATTAATGAAGACGCAGTAACTTTTGGAGTTTACCTGTTTCTGACATCCAAGTGAAAGCTGTAACATCATTGTAAATGTGGTTTAACATCATTCTGTTTGTGGCCTAATGTTTATATTTGCATTCTCTATGTCCTACACAATTTCTGCATTTGTGAAAGGGATACTATCAACTAAAAACAATTCTGGTTATTTTTAAAGAATATTCAAGGATCGATATGTTTTATTAGCCATTTTGTATTTGGAAAAGTAGTCTTTGAGTTATTTAGGTTTATATACTATGCTATTTAAGTCATGCCATGCAGATACTTTCAGTATTATGCCTACATTACCTCCCCCACTTATTGACGCTTAACACTTGGCATTGACCACCTCCTCAGCACTGAAATCGTTAAATATCAGTGAGTCGGGAGATAATATAGGGACGAAGACAGGACATGCTTGCACACCATGCCGTAATTAAGATAATATGTAAATAGCTCAAAAACCTAATATGTGAATAAAAATGGCTAATAAAACATGTAGGTAAATTTGAAAGCTCTTTATTGTTTTAAGCTAACAGTGTCCCTTTAAATGCTTGAACACCTGCAGTCTGTGCTGCTAGTTTAAAAAAGGTTTAAGGATTATTTCAATGAAACGGTCTTCTACGTGTGCTTGCAAACCAAGCACATGTAGAAGGCCGTTTCAGTGAAATAATTCTTTTTTACTAGCGTGATCTTGGCTCAGCTGCAGAGCCGCAAGCCTGTCGTTCGACAGACTTCCCCTGCAGTCAGTACAACGCTGACTTCAGCGAAGGGGGAGGGAGGGGGGAACGTTACGTTCGGTTATCTCTCAAACCTGGGGGCTATTAAATTCTTTTTGAAATAGCTACAATATGGGGAATAGTAACATACCTCCCAACATTTCAAATGGCCAAAGAGGGACACTTGTGTTTTAGTTGGTGTTTCTGGAGCCGAGGGTGGTGGGCGGGGCATTATAAAGAATTTTTAGATTTTTTTCTTCATCTACTGGCACCTCTTTGTGTAACCAGTAAATGATTTAGAACAAGATCAAAGTATTTTATTTATGCAGATTAGTTTATAAACACATTTACTGAAGATTAACTACACATTTATTTGTGTTTATTGCTGTGGAGCAAACTAATATACACTACTCATTCTTATCTCCTAAAAGGAGGGACAAAAGGGTAGAAAAGAGGGACAGAGGGATTTGGGTCTCAAAGAGGGACACTTGGGAAGTATGTAGTAATGTTATAGTATTACTATCCCTTTAAAGGGATAGTAATACTTCATTTTAACTTTATTTTATTTTGTAGGCATTAAAAAAACATGAAGAATGATATAAGTCTTATCTCTGAAACCTTTATGGTTTAAGAGATATTCACAAACAAAGTATCCCCCCCCTGTTCAACCAGATAAGAAGGGAGATGCCCAGGTAGACTGCAGAGAAGGACAATCTTCAATTAAGATAATGGAAAAAGCTGAAAAACTTTTCAAGGGGGGAAGGGCTTTCATTGTTTTCATACAAAGAAAATTGTCCCCTTCTGTTATCTGTACTGTCATACAACCTGATCCACATCTGAGAAGAGATGGCTTACACTAGGAAAAAGGGGCGGGGAGGGGAACTTTGCTTGTGAATATCTCATAAACCATAAAGGTTTGAGAGATAAGACTTATATCATTCTTCATGTTTTTTTAATGCCTACAAAATAAAATAAAGTTAAAACGAAGTGTTACTATCCCTTTAACTATGCTTGCCTCCCATATGGTTTAGTGCACACCCCGATATTCAGGAGTATGATTTAAAGGGCAAGAAAATGAGCTGCACTGCCAAATTTATACATTCTCTATATTAAACTGACTTCACTTTCGAGGACAACTACATAGGTAAGTTCTTTGGATAAACAAATTAAGATTTTGGGGTATTTATCCTCTTTAACCCTTTGAGTTCTAGAGATCACTAACACAATGCAATATGTTGGCTACCTCTCTCACATACAAGGCGTTAAGTAGAATGTCACCTTCCATTGCTTATTATCTCCTTACTAATAGTTTACACAAACAATATCAATCATTAAACCATGTTGAGAAATGCACATTCTAGGTCCTTTTATTACAGGTTTAACAACATGCTGGATAGGCTGGTAGCTTAATATATAAACCTACAAGTCTTCTTCCTCTTGCTATCACTGTACAAAATTGCTATTAAAGGGCTGCAATTAAGAGAGCGAGAGTTAGTTGAAAAAAAACTTTTCTTTTTCCTATTGAATGAAAGCAAGTGCACCTCTGAGTTGTTGTTTTCACATCAATGTTCACGTAAGTCGTCTGTTTACCCACATTAATGAGGCACTTCATTTGCAGTCCTCTGATGTCTAATGATTTATAACTATCCTAATGATAAGGAGGGATATTAATTTCCTATCCCAGCTGTAGGCAGCTGGCTAATCAGGGCTGGCTTTAGAGACCCACCCTTAATGGATTTACACAGAAGCTGTTATGAGGGAACTCATAAAAAGTGGGATAGTAACCCTGTTAGTGTTGTGGAAAATTGCTTTCACTAGCAAATCAATAAAAAAAATGTATCTCTCAAACCGCTATGGTTTGAGAGATACATACATTCAAAGTTTGATGTTTCCTTTACAGCTGACAGCAGGAGATCCATGTCGGTCGACATGGAGGCTCTGCAGCAGAGCCAAAATCGCCTAATTTAAAACTAATGACTTCATTGGAATGGTGTAAAAACTGTGCCTGTGGTCTAAAAAGTGTGCCTGGTTTGCAAGCACACTTTTTAGACCATTCCAATGAAGTCATTCGTTTTAAATAACGCGATTGCGGCTCTCCTGCAGAGCCTCAGTGTCGGCCGACACGGATCTCCTGTTGTCAGCTTTACAGCTGACAGCAGGAAAAGTCAAACTTTGAATGCATGTATCTCTCAAACCATAGCAGTTTGAGAGATACATTTTTTTGCATTCATTTAAACTTTTTAAGCTCTACATAATGCAAAATATTTTGTCTTCAACATTACTAACACTTTAATAGCGTTATTAAAATTCTCTGCGATAGATGGCTCAACCTTTCTGCCTGTAATCCATAGTATACCTCTTCCTCCTGCACTCAGGAACTTAACAGTGCCCATGACCGATTCTCTAGTCCCATGCTGATTGTTAACCTGTTTTATTTATTTATTATTTATTGTTATTATTTTTATTATTATTTTTTCCCCTCTCTCTCTGTCCCTCCTCCGACTCCTCTTCCTTCATTTGTCTCACTTTCTGCTTTCTCTTATCTTTCTCTACCTCTTCCTCCTTCTCTTTTCTTCTCTTTTTTCATAATGTTAGATATTGAATTCATGTAATACTCCACTTTTATATTATCTTATACCGATACGTCATATATCTTTGTATTTATGCTTTTTCATTTAATAAAGCCTTTAAATGAAAAAAAAAAAAATTAAAAACAAAGTGTTTTATGCATCTTCCCATTGGAAGAATAATAATAATTGCTATATGTGCTACTGTTTTAAAAAATATTGAAAATAAAAAATTGTGAGTAATTTAAAATGCTTTTATCTCAGTCCTTTGAGAGGCTTTATACCAAGTAGTATATAAAATTGACTCTATTGTTTTATCTGTCTAGTGGGATATGTATTTATGGTGTAAAGATACACTTTGTCTTTGCCTCTTATTTCATGCAGTGTAAGTGAAATCATATTTTAATTAATTATGTAAATAACAATATATCTATAATAAAACACAACACTGTTTATATAGGATTATCAGACTATGCCATTATTTTGGCCATATCTGAGTTCAAACATTTTTCATAGCGCTGCAGTTCTATAACATGACCTGCTCAAACCATACCTAACTAATAATACCCAGTGACCTAACTGTCATAAACCTGCCGGACTAATAAAAAAAGTTGTGTGTGTGACAAAATGAGAGAGAGAGAGAAAGAGAGAGAGAATAATAAAGTGATAATGATAGAAGCTAAACAGTTGTGTTACTGTCTACATTACGACTCTAGATTAGGCTGCAATGGAAGAGAGACATGTCGACTTTGTGCACAAAGCTATTAAAACATATCACTCTTCCAAATGAAACCAAATGTGATCATTTTGTGTCCAACAACAAAACTATAAATGTAATGGAAATTCAAAATCTGCAATCTGAAGAAAGATAGAGAAAGGCGCTCTAAGTGTAGTATATTTATTAAAGGGATAGTAATACTTAGTTTTTTCTTTATTTTATTTTGTAGGCATTAACAAAACATGAAGAACGATATAAGTCTTATCTCTCAAACCTTTATGGTTTGAGAGATATTCACAAGCAAAGTTCCCCCTCCCGGCCCTTTTACCTAGTGTAAGCCATCTCTTCTCAGATGTGGAATGCAGTCCATAGACCAGACAGATAACAGAAGGGGACAATCTTCTTCCTATGAGAACAATGAAAGCCCTGCCCCCCTTGACAAGTTTTTCAGGTTTTCCCCATATCTTAATTGAAGATTGTCCCTCTCTGCAGTCTACCTGGGCACCTCCCTTCTGCTCTGGCTGAACAGTGTTACATCAGTAAAAGGGGCGGGAGGGGGATACTTTATTATTGAATTGCTCTTGAACTAAAACTCTGACAGAATTGAAATAACACTCTCCAAAGTCCAAATACTATGACGATTAATTAGAGCTGCTTTTATTATGAAACATTACTATCCCTTTAAACAATGAATAAAAACAATCAAAACACTTACAGAATGCCCATCTTGGGCTTTGTGCATCTCAGGGGTCCCTACCCCTTACTGCCACAAAACTGTGCCCTCCTAATGTTTCTTCTGATGATTAATAAATATACTACACTTAGAGCGCCTTTCTCTATCTCTCTTTCTTCCTGTTGTTGCTCTCTTACGATTGTAGATTTTGAATTTCCTTTGAGGTGCCCAAGGACACCTTGTATCAAGAGCTGCACCAGGATTTATGGAGAACTTTGGAGGAGACTGCTTTTACTAACAAGAATGATTCATCACCATCATTCCATCCTCATGTATCATACCATTTCATTTCTTTGACTATTCATTCCATCTAACTCATTCCATATGGATTACTAATTTCCATTGACTGTTTTTACCATCATTTAAGGACTATTTTATTCCACTATATATTTTACTTTTTTTGTAGGAAAGGGCTATCAATCAGCCATTTGATATCCAATTATTTTCTTTTGACCTATTTGTAACTGTCAATATATATATATAGTCACTATATATAGATGTCCACCCTTGGAATCAATTGCGCAGATTAAGTGTGTGTGTATAAATGTAATGGGTATTCAGAATCAGGGACAGTCAGCCTTACTAGGATCCAGCTGCAAAACACTGTGAAGCAGGAGTTAACCAAAATCTAAAACACGGATGAGCCCGACTGAATTTTAAAGAGCCAATTGGAAGGTTTAGAAGTCAGCAAAGGAATGTATGTACATGTAAAATACAGTGTCCTTAAAAGTGAGAAACTATATGAAATGTGAAGAGCCAAAGTTCCCAGTCTCCAGGGAGCCCTCCCACATCACCCATGATATCAGTAGAATTTGGAGAATGATGGCACTCACACAGGTCTTTCAAGGTGCAAATACTGAAAATGCGATTTTGTCAATATTTTGATCATTTAAGTGATATTTCTCAAGACAGAATAAATGGTGCAATAGAATATTGGTATACCTTAAATAGATCCAAACAAAAATATATATTTTGTAACTATTTTACACTCGCCCAGTGTACAGCTTGGTTTACAAAGTCAGATATACATTTACATTGGTCAGTAAACTGATAAGAGACATATTATTTTATGTTTACACATATCCAGAGCTATGAATGCTTTGATTATGAAAATCGCCCTAATAATGTATAATTATATTAAATGGAGCAACCATATCATTTCTGTATGCTAGATATGTGGAGACTGATATGCTAGATATGTGCAGACCTTTGAACTCTCTGGATCTGCCCTCTAGACTCCGGTTTTCAGATTCAATTACCAGATCTTGGGGGACAGAGGCTGATTCTCTGGAATGGAGAGCGGTGGTAACCCCACCCACTTTACCATCCATTCTGCCCTGTCACCTGTTCTTCCCACTTTCCTTGCCACTTATAAGCAAACCCTGCCTCTCATCCCTCCAATTTATTAACATCCTGGTAAGCCCCACCCACATTATGATGCAAATATCATAATTTGGACAAACCTCTGAAGAAGACCCATCCCCTTAGGATGCAAAAAGTATCATTTGGACTTGTCTATCCATAGCACTGGGTGTTTCTCCGGCATCCATGAATTAGAAGGTTCCCAGATATGGATATGTGGTGACTGACAGTGGAGCATTTTTAGAGCAAACCAACTGCATTGTAGGAAATTAATACAAATTGCCATTGATTTAAATGCCTGAGTACGCCAAAGGACTGTTTCTCAATTTCAAAGCACTGTTTCTCAATTCGCCATCGTCTGAAAAATAGTTCTTTCTTGAACATTATTAAATTATTTAACACAACAAAATGTTTCCATCATATCACCTCTCTACATTCTGTTTTCCAAGCCATACATAGAAAGGTCCTGGAGTCTTTACTGGTACCATGTGTTGCTAATTAAATACTTCATCATTTTAGAAGCCCTTCTTTGAATATATTCTAATTTAGTGATGCTCTTCTAGAGGTAAAGATGTAGGTGTATGTATGAATTCCTGCCTTTTCACTAACCCACAATTTTCTGAGAGAACATATTCCAGTATCTACCTACGCCCAAGCCATTCCGCCAGGGTTTAGACTCAGTATGTGTAGTTCTATGGTTACCAATGCAGTGGGACAAAGCTGTCAGTCAGTGTGAATGTATGGTTCTGTGGCTATCTGTACAGTGAGACAAGGCTGAGGGTCAGTATGTGTGGTTCTATTGCTATCAGTGCAGTGTCCAAGCCTGGAGAGGAGGGGATAAATATGTTTGGTTCTTGTGGGCTCATTATGTGTGGTTCTATGGCTATCAGTGCAGTGTCACAAGCCTAGGGAGGGGGGATAAATATGTGTGGTTCTTCTGGGGCTCATTAAGTGTGGTTCTATGGCTATCAGTGGTGTCACAAGCCTGGGGAGGGGGGATAAATATGTTTGGTTCTTCTGGGCTCATTATGTGTGATTCTATGGCTACCAGTGCAGTGTGATAAGCCTGGGGAGGTGGGGGTAACTATGTGTGGTTCTTCTGGGGGTCAGAATGTGTGGTTATATGGCTACCAGTGTAGTGTCACAAGTCTGGGAAAGGGGATAAATATGTTTGGTTCTTCTAGGGGTCAGTATGTGTGGTTCTATGGCTACCAGTGCTATAGGACAAGGCTGAGGGGTCAGAATGTGATTCTATGGCTACCAGTGCAGTGGGACAAGGCTACCAGTCGGTAATCAAGGTTCTGTGGCTACCAGTACAGTGAGACAACGCTGAGGGACTGTGGTATGTGTGGTTGTCTGGCTATTAGTGCAGTGAGACAAGGATGGGGGACAGTATGTGTGGTTCTATGGCTACCAGTGCAGTGGGACAAAGTTGACAATCGGTATGTGTTATTCCATGGCTACCAATGCAGTGGGACAAGACTGGGGTGGTCAGAATAAATGGTCCTACAGCTACTAAGGTACACAGCTGTGGGTCAGTATGTATTTTTCTAGGAATACTAGTGCAGTGGGGCAAAATAGATCTTAATTGCATTGCTTTGCAATTAACTGTAGATAGTTTAAGCATGCAAGGGGTTAAAACCCCCATTTAAATCTTTTGTAAGTTGGAGAATGCTCAATTCTTCAGAGGCATATGGTTTGTACCAGAAATGTACCACTTTCCCTGTAGTGCCACAGCGATCTAGAGACCTCTCTATTATCAATGACAAGGGACAATCTTCTGAGGCTGGTGGAAACTGGAGTCCAACAACATCAGAATTATTGCTGGTTGCCCACAACTAATATTTTCTCTGGGATCTGTAATGACTTTTGCAGAGTTACATAAAGCAATGTCTAGGTATTTTTACTGTATGCTTACTAAGCCACTCTCTGAAAATCAGTGCCAGATGTTTCCAATGACATGCACTGCAATGCATTGAATGCCATTCTTGTGCTGAATGAGTTGAGAACATTTATGTATGCCGACAATCCAGTCCCTTATTGGACTTTTATCATAGAATACAATACTTCCGTAAAATATATATACTACCGTTCAAAAGTTTGGGTTACTTAAGAATCCTCCATTTGCAGAAATTACAGCCTTGCAGACCTTTGGCATTCTAGTTGTCAGTTTGTTGAGGTAATGTGAAGAGATTTCCCAACCCATACTTCCTGAAGCACCTCCCACAATTTGGATTGGCTTGATGGGCACTTCTTATGTACCATACAGTCAAGCTTTAATATTACTTTGCTCTTTGCATTTCTCATTCACAATATCTTCTGTTAAGTTGTAAACCTGATTTGATCACACACACACACACACACACACACACATATATATATAGAGAGAGAGAGAAAGAGCTAGAGAGAGAAAGAGAAGGGAATATTTGCACATGTTTGGCTACATTATTTGCCTACACATGATAATATGGCAATACCAACCAAACATAGAACTTTTGTACTAATTCTATTTTTATGTATATGTTGCCAACAAACCTTTACCTAACTATACATATAAGTGGCTCTTAAAGGAACACGACCACCTAAAAATGATCCTACATTTTTTATACAGCCTATACTCCATTTCAGAATCAGTAAAAATCTTACATTTGTTTTCTGAGGTCTAAAATCTAGTACCTAGGAATGGGTGAAAAGTCCTGCTTTTTTTTCACTGCAATTTTCATGGGAATTTTTTTTTTATAATTTTCTTGTAAATTCCCATGGATAGAAATAGTGGTGTCTGTAGACATTTTTCCGGCGTGGGCAAAGCCATAATATGACCCCCAGGCCAGCCCATCTAGCCCCTTTATATGGAGGGGGGTAATTGTAGGGGGGGACAAGTGCCCCCCTTGCCCCTTCCCCTTCGGACACCCAGAAATTCCATTAAAATTTCAGCCTTTTCACTACCATCAATGAAATTCTTGCAAGAGCTTGGACATTTCCACCTGTGTTCTCTATAGCCACTAGAGTTCCTACTGCAATGCTATAAAACAGTGAGCTTCCTGTCATGCTGTAAGGTTCTGCACCCTGAATGCTGTCTGTGTATATAGTCTGTATTCTGTACACTTGTCCATATTTCTGTGGTCAAGTGAACTTGCTTGTCTGTGATATTTCCAACCAGTTGCTCTTTCCCACAACAACAACCACCTACTTGAAAAATTCTGGCACAGCTTTTCTGGAAAATCATTGCAGCTTGAGGTGTGCCAGAGAGGTGGAATGCATAACAGCAGTTCTTTAAAACTTGTTCAGCTAAATCCGAGTGCCAGATTGCCATGGCAACTAGAAATTGGGACCTGGCACCTAGACTTCAAACTTGCCCTTCATGTAAGGAAGGGTTTCCCTACAATGCAGGTCAAGTATGAACACTTTAAAGGGATAGTAATACTTCGTTTTAACTTTATTTTATTTTGTAGGCATTAAAAAAACATGAAGAACGATATAAGTCTTATTTCTCAAACCTTTATGGTTTCAGAGATATTCACAAACAAAGTTTCCCCTCCTGCCCCTTTTACCTAGTGTAAGCCATCTCTTCTCAGATGTGGAATCCAGTCCATAGACCAGACAGATAACAGAAGGGGACACTCTTATTCCTATGAAAACAATGAAATCCCTGCCCCCCTTGACAAGCTTTTCAGGTTTTTCCCTTATCTTAATTGAAGATTGTCCCTCTCTGCAATCTACCTGGGCACCTCCCTTCTGATCTGGCTGAGCAGTGTTACATCAGTAAAAGGGGTGGGAGGGGATACTTTGTCACTGAACTACTCTGGAACTACAATTCTGACAGAATTGAAATAACAATCTCCAAAGTCCAAATACTATGATGATTAATTAGAGCTGCTTTTATTATGAAACATTACTATCCCTTTAAAATATATACAATCGTTCCCATGAGCATGGGAGTGATCCTGTATATAAAAAATGCATAGTGCAGGATCTTTTGATTCCACATTATGTGCACGTAATACAAAAATCTGACCCTGTGGGGGGTCATCAAGACCCCTCCTGATGCCACCCCTGGCATTGATCTCCAGTCCAATTGATTAGGCACCGATGCTGTTACCAGAAAGGACAGCATTGCCTTCCCCTTACCCGCTCTATGAACTTCTGGGTTCAGGACCTTCAAGACCCACAACTGTCATCAATAAAGTGACTGGGCCATGAAGATCTTCTTACTCAGCTTGTACATTCATAGAATGCCAGGTTGAGCAGAAGGAGGTATGGGAAGGGATGCTGCATTGGTCGCCTATCCCATTGGACATGAGATCAATGCCAGGGGTGTCATCAGGAGGGGTCCTGATGCCCCCATGAGGTCTGAATGCTGTTAAAATATGAATTAAATAAAAAAATAAATTAAATACCACTGCCCAGCTTTATCCACTGTGTGTCTGACCAACCTCCTTTGTTTTCCTGCCTTCAGGTAGCCACAGATTCCCAAACTATACTGTTTGCCCTCCCCCCAGTCTTGTTCCCCTGTTCACTGATAGCAAGAGATCCCCACACCTTGTGATTCCCCACCCCAGCCTTATTCCCCTGCCCACTGGTTAACACAGATCCCCTCATACCCTGTGACTCCCTAGCCTTGTTCCTCTGCCCACTGGTAGTCACAGTTCCTCACATACACTGTCTGACCCCCCTCATCTTTGTTATACTAGCCACTGGTTTCCACAGAGCCCCTCAAAACCCCTGTGACCTCCTGGACTTGATCCCCTGTCCACTGATAGATAGAGATCCCCACATATACTGTATGATCCCACCCCCACCAGCCTTTTTCCCATGCCCACTGGTAGCCACATTTCCCTACATACACTGTCTAACCCTCAGTCAAGTTCCACTACCTACTTTTAGTATATATATATATACAGTTTTGACTCCACAGCCTGGTTTTCCTGGTAGTCCTAGATCACATCAAATGTTGTATGCCATCCCCAAGCTTAGTTCAACTGCTCCCTGGTTATCACATATTCCCAGGCACACTGTCTGGAACTCTATCCTTGTTCCGTTCTCTCACTGGTAGACACAGAACCATACATATACCGTGGGATCCCTCAACCTTGTCCCACTTGTAGCCTCATAACCACAGACACATTGACACACCAGCCTTGTAGCACTGGTAGAGAAACAACCACACATTAGTCTGTCTGACACCCCAGCCTTGCTCCATTGGTAGCCAAAGAATCACAAAAACACACACACTGCCTGCTTCCCCAGCCTTGTTCCACTAGGCCCTGGGAGGAGGTTCTCCTGTGTGTTGCAGAGTTTGGCCCTACATTTTTGGTCTGGCACCTAGAGATAAACACAATTTGTCAAGCCCTGCTTTAAAATCTCTGTTTTCTAAAAAAGAATAGAGCAGTATTTCAGCCACCAACACTTTTTTTTTGCCATTCCACGGGCATACTTTTGGATATTTTTTGTACATTTTTTAACTTATTTCTAAGCAATCAATAACATAGTCTCAGAGCCATCTTCCTCTGTGCTTTGCATCTAAACAACAGCAGTAGGAGACATAGGTGTTGTTGTTGTGGAAAATGTTGTCCCTCTCCCTGAGACATCTACAACATTACTATTTTGGCCCCTCAGGCTTGTGCACTTTTAGGACTGCTGCATCTGCTACTGCTGCTAACAGTCGTACCTCTGACATGTTGCAGGTGTGTCTTCCTATCAGACCTGTGATCGTGTTTCAGGTTTGATGTGCTTAGATGTGATTTTGCTTTAACCCTGCTCACATGTTTTTTACAGCAACAAGTTTAACTTTTTGATCCTATGTTATTGTGTGCAGCTTATGCGCAAATATTTCTCATGTCAGAGAGATCTTAGTGCATAGGCTTACCTGGGAACTCTCCGGATTTGCCCCGGAGACTCCAGCTTTGACAGCTCATTACTGGGTCTCCGGGGACAGAGGCTGAGTCTCTGGATATGGGGAGTTTCCTCTAAAACTCTGCCCACTTCAACTCCTTCCCACCCTGTTCCTCCCACTTCTCTTCCTTCCCCACCCAGTTCCTCCCACTTCCCGCCCACTTTTATGATGCACCAGTTGAGCCCCACCTCCACTCACGAGTAAGCCTGACCCTTTTTCACCACGATTGCCTTCAATTATATCCCCCAGCGGCACCAGAGGTAAAGAGAACGTTCCCAGGTATGTGCATAGGCTTCATAGAATAATGTATAAACTGGAGAAGTGATATCACTGGAGAAGTCATCTCCACTTTATCACCTCTTTATCATGCCTTAGTGCATAGCCCCCTGGAATTTCCCCCATCTCTAATCAATATCTATCTATCTATCTATCTATCTATCTATCTATCTATCTACACTAGCAGTTGCTTGAATTTGACATTCAACATTTTAGTTCTGTATTTAGCTTTCACCTACACGCAATAAATAATAGATTGTATCAATGTTATCAGTGTGAACAAGATTACCCATAGGGAGAGACAGAGTGAGAGAGAGAGAGAATGTCCCTGTTCAGTTACAAACTGCAGCTGAGTTCAAATGCAAAACAACAGTGAATAGCAGGCCCTACTATTAAACAAATTATGAGCCACTATTTTATGTCACGGAATGTGCCTTTTCAAGGACGGATTCATAACAGACATTGGGATTTTTTGCCCAGTTTGAAGGAGAACTAATGCCTACTACTAATAACCCAACACTTATCTTACTATGACCAGAAAATCTTAAAGGCCTCTATGAATTCACACTTGTGCAGGTCCGGATTTACATCTCAGGTGCCCCTAGGCAAGGCACTCTAGGCACCCTTAGCTCTACACATGGCCACACCCGCAGTCCCATCCAGGCACAGAAAATACCCTTGGCCTATAACAAGCAAGGATTAAAAAAAAAAATTATAAAAAAAAAAAAAAAAAAAAAAAAAAAAAAAAAAATGCTTTAACCCTTTGATTGCCAGAGGGGTGCACAATGCATTGCTCTGAAATGTGTTGTGTACCCCTCTGGCATTCAAAGGGTTAACCCCTTGATTGCTAGATATATCTCTTCAGCATTCAAATGGTTAAATAATAGCCTGTAAAGTGTTATAAAGCTGGTGCAGGGACATTGAGATTGCCCTGGCCACACCCGCAATTCAGGATATGGATGTGGTCAGCACAGAGGAGGCACCCCTCAAAATGTGGAGCGCTAGGCAGTTGCCTGCTCTTCCTATTGGGAAACCTGGCCCTGCTCTTGTGCCTTTGTTGAATAGAGGACATAGTCAATCAGTTGTGCATGTTATGTTCATGCAGGCAGACATGACATTGACAAGCAGGACCACAGGACCTCAGACTCTGCTCACTGAACATGGTAATGTTAACTCTTTATGTTCCAGAGGGTGTGTGTACATGTTACTTAACAATGGGTTGCACACTTCTCTAGTTCTTTAAAAGTTAAATGGCTCATGCATTCTGACTTTTGTAAAAACATCCAGCACTGACACGTCCACCTTCATTGACACGACATCCAGGAATGATGGAAGATGTTATCTCTTTAACAAAGGCAAAGGAGAAAATTCATAGGGGCATTAGGATTTTTGTCTACAGTAAGGTAAAGGGGAGTTATTATTAAAAGCTATTAGCTCTCCTTTAAGGTAACTGGGGGGAGGGGGGGTTATTATTAGGACGGTTAGTGTTCTTTTAAGGTCAAATGATTACACCAAAATATTATTTATTTGTTATGTCCATGTCGCTTTTTGGGTAAATAGTTGTTATCAGCAAGTGTGCCCCAGGGTGATTTGGTTGTACACAACCCTTCCCTTTGAGGTTACTATGCAATAAACATATCACTTATCATTTAAACCCATGTTACTTTCTCATGCAGTTCTTCAGTATTTTCCCCAAGCAGTAAAATGAAAGCTCCCAAATTTAAAATGCAAGAATTGTGGCAAAGATCAAAGCTTTTCCTTTCTGCGTCCCTCCGCCTCAAAACAAGTCATGACAAAAGCCTGAAAACAACGGAATTTTTCAATGCACTTGTCTGTCTCCTCCCTCTTCCTGCACAGGACCCTGTCGGAGACATCTCTGCACCTGATTTACATCAGAAAAAAGACAACTTGTAACATTTGGATTTCTCCTAAGGGAGCTGCTTCTACCTGCATTCATTAACCCATCCCTGGAGGCTTTTAAGTGCTTGGCACAATGTTAACTTGCCAGTAACACTTGTGTACATAATGTCAGAGGTGGGAAAATATTAACAAATTAAGGTCGATGTGACAAAAATATTAACAACTTTGGAGTCAGGTTCACTTTTTATTAGCCAACTATAGATTTAAAAGCCAATGAAGCGATGCATATACTACATTTTACAGGGCAGATTCTGAAATGCAATACTTATCCTGAAGTTCGGTCTCTTCCACAGGACCAATAGGGGTGAACTAATGTTGTCTTTGCAGACACATGTTGTGCTCCCCAGTTGGTCCACAGCCCACAAATCAGACTGTCTTCATCACCAGGTCTGCTACCAGGTTATCAGGTCAGCCAATAGGGCATTATACCAATGATAGTATACTTTAAGAGGTGTAAGTAAAATGTTAGGAAATCAAGGCTCCTGTGCTCATGGGATTTTTCAAAGTAAAATTATACTCCCTGGTCCTTTATAAAAGAACATATAACATTCACAAATGTTTTTCTTCCACTATTAACTGGTAAGGCACCAATTTGGGGCCCCAGATCTCTTGATCCAGTGCTTTTGACACATAGTGTTGCTAGCAGGTACTGATATTGTGGCTCTAATGGAAATGTAATCAACTGGATGATGCTGGTGTCTTTCAACAAAAAGGAATAATCTGACAAAATATATTAACAGCAGTAACAGCAGGGCCTCTGTCTGTCACCCATCACGTCCAGCCTGGGCCCTATGCAGCATCCTAGGTTGCCATAATGGATTATCTGACTCTGGATAAAGCAGCCATTTGGGGGTGCAGAGGAAAGTTGCTTCCCCCAGACTGCAGACTATACAGACTGCCCTTTGTGGGAAAAAAATAAAAATAAACTGTATAAATAAAGAGTAAGGTTGATCATATGCTGATATGCTATAATTTAACCCCTTGAGTGCTAGAGTGGTTTTCAATGCATTGAGGAGCAATGTATAGAAGAACTCTCTAACGTCTGAGTATTTCATTTCTTATGAGGCTCTGAGACTTCCTTGAAGCCAGCTCAACCTTTAGTCTGACATTACAAAGAGATGGTAATGGCTGGCCAGTACAATAGGCCTGGGGAATGACGGGGTTAATCAGCTCTCCTCTTTCAAGTGCATCCTTTGAATTGCAATTTGGAAAACATGCTTATTTGGTTTTTCATGTAGAGTTGCTTCCACTTTCTTAAAAGCAAACAAATTCCTCCTTTACCTTACTGTCAGCCCTCATCACAGTGCTTGTTGTGCTCTATTTGACTCCCCTGAGGCAGATCAAAAACAACACATCAGTTGTCCATCCTCCACTATAAGTCTGAATAGATTCTTACTTTTCACTAGAATTATACCTACAGGCAGGTGCGGACAAAAATTCCATTACTTTCGGAGCTAGACCAAACTTTTAGAAGCCATCTATGGGATTTTAGGAGCCAGTTAAGGCATACACGTACATAGATGTATATATAAAATTCCCCAAAGTTTAGGAGCCTTAAGCAATATTTTAGAAGCCTAGACTCCAAGGCTCATCTTGTGGAGTTTTTAACAGTTCCTAGACTATTTAACTGGCAAAAAAATGTCCAGCATTTCCCAATGCAAATAGTACATTTCTGGAGAGAAATAATGTTAACCCCTTGCGGACCAAAAATGTGTACATCACTAAACTATGTGTGAAACCTGCCTAAATTGAAAATGATGCAAGTAAAGTAAAGTTTGTATAGCATAAAAAAATTCTATTTCTTAACTTTCACAACCATGAACAGTGGCAGAGATGTGTCCTGTGGGCCTGCTAGCTACTGTCATATCCGTCTCCTGGACATGACATCCAAGACTGTTTGAAGAAGTTATCTCCTGAACCAAAGAGCAAGGAAAAATTCAAAGGAGACATAAGGATTTTCTGGCCATAGTTATGTCAGTGGGGATTATTTGAGGTGTTACTTCTTTAAGAAACACAACCAGTTTCTAAAAAATATTTTAATTTATGAAAATAATTCAAAGATTGCAGTCAGATTTCTTTCACAGCACAGATGTCCTATCAATAAACTTTGAGAGGTTCCAAAGTGCTCAACTAATACGTTTTGTGGATGGTCAAACTGTCACCCTGTGGATTAGTTCACACTGACAATTTACTTGCTGAAATAATATAAAATATATATGAATTTGCATGCAGTCATCATGGGTTACTCGATACAAGCTGAATGACATTACGCTCTACTTTTCACCCATTACACAGCTTTAAAAATCACACAGAAATCTGTGTTTTTCAAGTTTGAACAGTCCTATATGACTCTCTGATACCAATATCATACATTATTTTCATGCATTTATATTCACAATTTAGTCCCCAATGTGAACTAGGCCTTCATGTGTTTTTAACAGTATACTAAGAATGGTGATCGTTGGAAGTCAAAAAACACCATTGTGTTAGTCAAGTAACAGACATTGTATCTCCTCCTCCACAGAAGCTCAACAGTAACAAAACCTTCTGCTGTCACAACTTAAATGAAAACAACAGGTCTCTAAATGTGTGTTATTTATCAGATGTGTCCCATGTAAATAAACTATTAAATAGGGAGCACCTTTTGTTCAGAGAAAGTATTAGCAGATTATTCCAACCATTAACGCTAGACTTCTTAATTTGATTTTATAGGCACCTCACACAATCAGCCTGAAACTTTCATTTTTTAATTACCTTTGTTTGCAAATCTATTGTCCCCCTCTGGTGGGGGCCCTTTCAATGTCAAGGTTACAATGCAATGTAAATACATCAAGTCAGAATGAGCTATTTAATTCCTATATTATCTTATGGGGCCTGGTTATCAAATTAAGACATTCTGATAACTCGGCTCCATCCACAGAATAACAGAGAAGACGTATTTAGTCTTACCACCTGATAAATAAAGAAAATAAACTTAATTTTAAATACATCTCTAACACTATTGAAAAGATGGGGTAAATTTTAGTTTCCATTAAATTAGGATTGTTGGATACCTATCTGGCACTCAAAGGGTTAGACATAAGGCCCATAGTGTTTCCTTAAGCCTTTGAGTTCCAGAGAGGTAGGCAACCCATTGTGACGCCAAATTTTTTGGAACAAACACTTTGAGTGTCAAAGAGGAGTCCAACGCACTTCACTTTACACCTTTCTGGCACCCACATGGTTAACAGTAGCTGTGAGTCGTGCATATGTATATTTCTTTTAAAGAATTTTAAATTATCTCGATTTTCAAATAAAAAAAAAAAACAACAATCTGAGAATGCAAAATGTAAAGTGTCACTGAAAAGTGTATGAGTGTGTATGTATCAATGTGTCACTAAAAAGGCACGATTCAGTGGATAATTGCATTGAACCATATTAGTTAAAGGGATAATAATACTTAAATATTACTACTCCCCATATTGTAGCCATTTTAAAAAGAATTGAATTGTCCCCAGTGTCATCTCTCAGACCTTTATGGTTTGAGAGATAACCGCCCGCAAATTTCCCCCCTCCCTCCCCCTTCCCTGAAGTCAGCGTTGTACTTTTTCATCAGGCGGCTCTGCAGCTGAGCCGAGATCGCGTTAGTAAAAAATAATTATTTCACTGAAACGGTCTTCTACGTGTCAATTGTCTGTTTGACACTGGGGACAATTAAACTCTTTTTAACATGCCTACAATATGGGGATTAGTAATAATTAAGTATTACTATCCCTTTAAACTTTGATACATGCCCAATATATTTTATATACCGTAACAAACAATCTAAAGGTGAAATTTGCAAACAATTAACAATAATATAAAAAAAAACAATAAAATGAGGCTGAAAACTGAATGTGTTTCAAACTGTCATGTTATTGACTCATCAAGACTGAAGTCCAAAGAAGAAATTGAGCAATTCTGGAACAAACCAAGTACACCATAGAGGAGAAATGCACGTCTGCAAAACTTTGGAGTCCACTCTAACATTCATTGGGTAAAAGCCTCATTAAAATCAATGGACATTGTGGTAATTTTAAATGTCCCACTATGGTGCAGTTGGTTTGCTCCAGAATTGCACTTTTGCTTATTGGATACAATACAGATGAGCTTTATGTTTACAAGGAAAGTGGAGGAATACTGGGGGAAACCATCTGTACCACAGCAGCAAATACAATTTCCAGACTTCCCAGTGATGTAAAATAATATACATTACGGATTTCTCCAGCATTCAGTAGGTTAAGGGCCCCATTAAATCAATGGGGATTTATATTTCTCCCCTTTAGTGAGGATGGTTTGTTCCATAATTGCTCCAGTTTTATTTTGAATATAAGGCCCATAGAAAACTATGAATACAAATGGTAGTGCTTACGATCGCTTAGCAGTATGAGTAATGATTTTTATTTTCACATTTACACCCGTTCCAAGTATGACACTGAGGCCATCAGGTCACTAAAAATTTCAGATGTTACTAGCGGCTTTTAACTAGTTTTTACCTAGGTTTCTCTTGATATTTTTTCCTACCCTTAACAGCAATGGGGGGGTCTATAAAATTCACCTTATAATGAAATGTCTGTCAAATTATCTCAAAGCAACATAGGTATCTATATAAATGTTTCACAACATTTTCGGTAAATACTAATGTCCATCAGCTGACTTTTTATAAACATGGAGTAGAAATGATCTTGTACAAGTAAAAACTGTGCAGCGAGGTATGTATAATGACACTTGCCAATTGTACCATAAATAAAAGTAATTTTAGTGGGTTAAATCTTAACTCCAGTCGTAACTTGTTCAAAATGGAATTATATAGTGATGTATATGGGGAAGAAACTATCATTAGCACATTTTCTCAATTATAGACATATTTAGTGCTGACTTTATTTTTTTCTAAAAAGGATTCTTTGTTACACATTTTTGAGACAATTCATAAACACTTATAGGGTCCTATGTTCAAATGAACAATGAAGGTGTTCTGGGGAAAACCATTTATAGTATAACGGAGAACTATAAATCCCCATTGATTTAAATGGGGATTTTAACCCCATTGAATGCTAAAGAGGTCTCCAGTACATTGCAAAGCAATGCATTGGGGAGCTCTCCAGAATTTCAGCAGTTAAAGGGATAGTAATACGTCATGACTAATCCCTGTTTTGTAGCCATTAAAAAAAGAACAAAAATGTGCCCAGTGGCATCTCTCAAACCATTATGGTTTGAGAGATAACCACTTACAATGTTCGCCCCTGCCTGACATCAGCATTCTAGCTGACAGCAGGGGAATCCACTCCTGGGACCAGCCAGCGGCTCTGCAGCAGAGTCTAGATTGAGTTAACGAAAAAGAAATACTTCATTTTTAAGGTCTTCTACGTGTGTTTGGTTTGCAAGCACACATAGAAGACCTTTTAAGTGAAGGATTTCTTTTTCATTAACACAACCACTGCTCTGCTGCAGAGCATCCGACAGTCCCGGGACTGGATTTTCCTACTGTCAGCTAGAATGCTGATGTCAGGCAGGGGCGAACTTTGTAAGCAGTTATCTCTTAAACCATAAGGGTTTAAGAGATGCCACTGGGCACATTTTTCTTCTTTTTTCAATTGCTACAAAACATTGATTAATCATTTTGAAGTATTATTATCCCTTTAAAATCCCCATTTAAATCAATGGAATTTTTTGGAATTTTTAGTCCTCCTCTCAGTACAGTTGTTTTGCCCCATAACTCCTCCACTTTTCTTTTGTACATACGGCCCTGAGAATGTTTTTTATTTACCCGGGCGCTACTAAATCACTTGCTGTGGTGGAATCATTTAGTTTCAAGGGCAATCACTATGCAATCTTACAAATGAAATTTTAACCCCTCAAATGCTAGAAAGCCATTCCACTCATTGCTTAGTAATACATTGGAGACTCATCTAGCATCTGAAGAGTTAACAGAGTATCAGTATGAAATGTATTTTAAGGCAAGTTGCTATTAGACTAAGAGCCATATGGAGAAAGACAGTAATTCTTGAGTGAGTCTACTGCACTGCAATATAGTGATACATTAAAATTCCCATTGATTTAAATGATATGGGTACTTGGTATTTGGTGATACTTTAACTTGGATTAAAACTTTATAATCTAAAACAAATTGAAGAGAAGTTGACTATGTTCCTTTGACTTGAGGAAGAGTTTATCTTTTGAAAGCTTGTTTTAAAATATGAATAGTTAATCCCAATAAAAAGTATCCCCAAACAGCAAAGTACTCATATCTTTGTATTACTAAATCCTTACTAATATGGCTAATGCACGTTTTAAATGGGGCTTTATAACACCTTGAATGCTATTGGTCTACAATGCATTGCAAAGCAACGCAATAGAGACTCCTTCCTAAAATTCAGTGGGCTAAAAGTCCTATTTATATCAACTGGGATTTGGGCAATTGTTATGTTTCCTGGTAGTACAGTGTGTCCTAAAAGCGTGTTGTCTCTAACATTCTGCACACAGCCCTCAGTTGTAAGGATAAACTGTATCAAGTAACAGTTACCAGGTCATTTTTTCTCTTCATTTAGATTTCTTAAGGGGAGCTATGCTGAAATTGTTATCACAGATGAAATGTAACAGAAAACAAAACTGTTTCCATGTTCCATACATCAATTGTCAGCCATAGACCACACACACGATCTTGACACATACACCATGTTCCACTGTTCGCCATTGCTAATAGGTGGTTTGTGTGATCTTTTACACCTTTTCAAGAATGCTCGTACTGGGTACCCCAGTGTGAAAATCCAATACTTTATACCATCGTATGTATTGTCATACAAGTTAGGTCACGCTAATTATGCATAGGAATAAATTAGCATGCTGCGGAAGTCGATTAGAAGTATTGTTTTAAGAAAAAAAACTCATATGGCCCGTACGGGGATCGAACCCGCGACCTTGGCGTTATTAGCACCACGCTCTAACCAACTGAGCTAACCGGCCTGTTGAAGCCGCTGCACTCAACTCAGTTCACACCTGCATATTATGTGTGGTATAGTTTATTCATAAAGTGTGGAATATGATGTACCCAAGCAGTTTAGAACTATAAGAACTGGCTTGATGAGGATGGTAGGGAGTGTTCTCTTGAACAGCTGGAAGTCTCGGGTTACCCGCCTCTGTACTACTGACACTGGGATAAGAGACTATAGAATGGCACCACAGTAGTTGCTGTTTATTGGGATTTGTAAAACTGATATGCGTTCTACTTGTCACTACGGGCAGAAAAACAGTTGTACAATAGGCCGCAATTAAAATGACAACTGATTTCTAGGAGATATTAGCAATACACTGGAGACCATTCTAGCAGTCATGGGATGACCCTATAAGTGCCAGAGAGATGTGCCATATGTAGCACATCCCTTTGGCACTAAAGGGTTAAAGGCGGCATTTAAAACGAACATTTTGAAAAATATCCGTTCTCTATGGGGTTGTTGCTTCGTCACAGAAAATGAACTAATAAAACGGCTTATCACAGAACTGGTCTTACATTGTAACAGCTTCCAATTAACCCTCTGAGCACCACTTCTTCCCTATAAACTGTAAAGTTAGTAATCAAAGCATCAGAAAAAAATTTGAGGGTTCATCTGGTGGAACTAATTCTCCCAAACGATCACCCCCATAGCTGACACATTAGAATGAGTCTTAATCCCCTGAGTGCAACGCACCACGTGTAACCCTTTAAGTTCCTGAGGGGTACGCAACACAGTGCTTTCCGATGCTTTGCGTACCCCTCTGGCATTCAAAGGGTTAACCCCGGAGGAGGTAAAATATATCGCACTCTACCATGGCTCCACCTTCTGGCAATGAAACGGTTAAAGGGCTCATTTATATGCACGAGTGCTATACATTGTTATAAGTATTAAATACATTTCTTGTGTGTGTACATACACGCACACACACTGTATATTGTAATGTGTATTGTATTTTAATTGTTGATCTTAAGCAGCTACCGAATAGATACATTGTTATGTAAATATATGTTACTTACTATGTATATTTTATTTGTTAAATTAAGGGATTAACACCTGCCTGCAGAAAGTGAAGATATATGTATTGTATATATACAATCTACATTTTCTTATACTAGAGTATATTACAAAATGCATTATATTTTATTTCATTTATTATATGCAGGTATTAACACCTGTCTACAGAAAGGGGAGATCTATATTCATTTTACAGGTGATATATTTTAATACATTACAAAGTGTATGCTATTTCTTACATACCGGTATTAACAAACAGCTACCCAGAGATCTTTCCTATTACAATTTATATATTAGATTTAATTTCTTATAAGCAGCTGCCCACAGAAGAGGATTATGTGTATATTACAATATATATTGTATTACAATATTATGTATAGTTCGTTACAATGAAATGTCTGTTTTATTTACTTGATGGAGTGAATTACTGCTGCCCAAAGAGGACATATATGCATATTACAATTGCTTATTTTACTATAATATGTATATTTTATTTCTTATGTAAAGGATTCATCCTGCGAGTGCTAGAAGGACGGCTAATGCGTTGCTTTGTAGTGCGTTAGACGCCTCTCTGAAACTCATATTACTGATTGAACGGAGGTAGGGAGTTATGTATATTGTAATACAAATGACACTGCACTGAATTCATATTTTATGTTAATTCCTATAAGAAGTGATTAAAGTATGCACATAGAATGGGGATATGAATGTATACAAAATATATATTTAATTAGATTACAAAATGCATTTTACTCGCTTGGAAAATGAAAACATTCCGCTTTACCCAGAAGGAATACCTACTCACCGTTGCTTGTGGTGGTGGTGGGGACACCAGTGCGCCTCATCCATTCATAGGGGTTGCGCCTTTGCGCATTAGGAGAAAGTGGGGGCACTGGGGTGTTTAGGGATGGTGGCAGAAGTCCAGGACCTGGTGGCTGAACAGGGTTAAAATCAGAAGGGCTGAATCCAATCTGTGCAGGGTTATTGGAAGGAGCTCCAGGTCCTGGTCCATACGTGTGCCAGTCTTCTCTGCTTGGAGCATATGGCGAACTCCAGGCGGCACCAGCTTGTCCGTGATGGGGGTCACTGTTAATTCCAGTGACATGATGATAACTGGCAAAGTCAGAATACTGAGGGGGTGCTGGGACATAATTTTGGGGGTTCAGGTTGAGGCCAGGATGCCTGACGGGATTGGGATACATGCTGTTGTCCTTATCCAAAAGATAACCCACGTACATCTTTCCCAAGTAGTCCAGTGCACATAATGTGCCTTCCCACCTATCTCCTGTGTCCTGGAGTTTCTTCAACTCTGCACTACTTCTTCCTGGATGACTGTTGCCTTCACCTTCCTTGGCAGCTCTGTAGCAATCACTTTGGAAGGCACCTCCCTGTCCAGAGTCTTTTTATTGGGCCACCAGAGAGCCACGATTTGCATTGAAAGGCAGCTTTGCATTTCAAAGAGACACTCAAGTGCAGAATCAAAGTGGAAGCCACTAGGTGAATTCAAATAGTACAAATTGCTTAACAGATAGCCCTGGTGTGCGTGAGTGTGTCTCCAGGAAAAAAAACGCATCTAAAGGACAACAACATAAAGCCAATTAACAAACCAAAGCAACAGGCATTCAGGCAAAACACACACTTTTTTTTAGAATGCTAAACTTACAAACCCCTACAAGGACTCACCATGGCACTTTCCAAAGAGAGGAACAGGTGTATACAGCCATGAAATCAACAGAATAATTAACAGCATCAAGGAAGTTACTAATTATTTATTGAAACATTTCAAAAGAGAATTAATATTTAGTTATTGTGTTGTGATTTTCTACACTACCATTAATCTGCCTTATTTAGTTGTTTATTTTTCTATTCTATTCTAGTGGCAATAGGGGGTGGTGTAAACAGGTGCTGGAATGATATATTGGTGCTGCAACTGCGCCTATGTATTAAGCTATCTGTCAAGATAATCCGCCCTTTTACGCCTCTTGCGCCAAGGGGAGGAACGTGAAGGAAAGTATGGACATTCAGTTCATCTGTATCTTGTCTAACATCATGTACTAACAAGACCTAGAGAAAACTGGCATAAAGCTAGTCCTTTTCCCTGTTTAGGTTGTATTGGAGGCGTTCAGAGCTCGCTCCCATTTAAACTTTAAGGATGGTGGAGTGTATGTTCTGGTATGTACTAAAGTATCCATTTGCACATGTACATACTCCAAAGTGCGCACACATGATTCTTATGTTAACGTCTAAGCACAGAAAATGAGCTGGGCTGGTGCGTCTATACATTCCCTCATATTGTCTTTAAATACACATTCCTGCAATTATATTTTGCCATGTACAGTGTGTTCATTCATTTACAAAAAAAGTACAAAGTTCATCCTGGGAGTGCCAAAGGTTGTGTCCAAAGCACCACTGGTCAAGGCACTCAAGGTGCCCTTAGCCCCACCCATGGCCACACCACAGTCCTCACATGACCCCGCCCCCCAGTCCTATCCGCTGTTTCTTAGCACAGAAAATACCCTTGGACTGTAACAAGCAAGAACAAAAAGAGAGTTAACCTCTTAGTTAAGCAAGGGGTTAACTAATATTCAGGAAACGTTTATATAAACTGGTGCATAGACAATTAGATTGCAATAGATACAGGCACAATTCAGAATGTGAGTGTGGTCAGCACAGAGGAGGCACCCCTCAACATTTGGAGCACTAGGCAGTTGCCTACTCTGCCTATTGTGAAATCTAGCTCTGGCCACAAAAACCTTTGTATCTGTTCTAGGGACAGTGTAAAGTTTTATGTGCGCTGGGATGGTCTGCACCAGAACTTTTATTATTATTATTATTTTTTATTTATATAGCGCAAACTTAATCTGCAGCACTGTACAATAGGGAATAGACGTACAGAGGTATTAAATTGTAAATCACATGTGAAGAACAAAAGGACCAGAAGGCCCTGCTTGAGAGAGCTTACAGTCTAGAGGAAGGTAGGTTTGACACAGAAGGTGTAAGTGCTATTGGGTGTAAGTGCCTCCTGCCACATAAACTGCCGTTCAGTGAGTGGGAGTGAGAAGTGGTCCAGGCAAGGGGTGATTCTTGGTGATAATGTTTATGGAGGCAGTTGATATGCTTCCCTGAAGAGGTGAGTTTTCAGGGAGCGTCTGAAGATTTGAAGGCTGGGGGAGTCTGATGGGGCGGGGGAGGGAGTTCAGAGCTCGGGTACAGCACGAGAGAAGTCTTGTAGGGGGAGTGGGAGGATGTTATAAGAGCTGTGGAGAGCAGAAGGTAATGTGCGGAGAGAAGATAGAGAGTGGGAGTGTATTTGGAAATGAGAGATGAGATATATGGACTGTAGTGGGGTTAGTTGGGTGAGAGGAAGGCCAGTTAGTAGTGAGTTACATTAGTCAAGATGGGACATGATGAGTGTTTGGATTAGTATTTTAGTATTGTCTTGGGTGAGGAAGGGTCGGATTCTAGAGATGTTGCGGAGGTGGAGGTGGCATGATTTGGAGATTGAGTGGATGTGAGTAATGAAGGATAGGACAGAGTCAAATGTGACCCCCAGACAGCGTGCTGTAGGGGTTGGTGTGATGGTGGTGTTGTTGACAGTGAGGGTAATGTCTGGGGTAGGGCAGGTAGGAGAGGGAGGGAAGATAAGTAGTTCGGTTTTGCCAAGGTTAAGTTTGAGTTGACGGGAGGACATCCAGGAAGACACAGCAGACAGACAGTCAGACACCTGGCACAGGGTGGAAGGGGAGAAGTCTGGGGAGGAAAGATAGATTTGAGTGTCATCAGTATAGAGATGATGGTGAAACCCAAAGGAGTTTATTAGTTTGCCAAGGGATGCAGTGTAAATTGAGAAGAGCAAGGGGCCCAGGACTGAGCTCTGAGGCACTCCGACAGTGGGAGGGGTGGGGAAGTAGAGTCAGAGTAGGACACACTGAAGGAGTGGTTGCAGAGATATGATGAAAACCAAGAGAGGGCAGCGTTACAGAGACCTAGAGAGTGGAGGGCTTGGAGGAGGAGTGGGTGATCTACTGTGTCAAAGGCAGCTGACAGGTCCAGGAGAATGAGAAGGGAGTAGTGGCCTTTTGACTTTGCGGAGAGTAAGTTGTTGGCCACTTTAGTGAGGACAGTCTCAGTGGAGTGATGAGGAAGGAATCCAGATTGCAAGGGATCTAGCAGGGAATGGGAGCAGAGGAATTTAGTGAGCTGGTTGTATGCGAGACGCTCAAGTAGCTGGGAGGCGAACAAGAGTAGAGAAATGGGCTGGTAGTTTGACAGTGAGTTTGGGTCCAGGGAGGGTTTGTTTAGAATGGGTGTGATTAGTACATGTTTAAAGGGATAGTAATACTTCGTTTTAACTTTATTTTATTTTGTAGGCATCAAAAAAACATGAAGAATAATATAAGTCTTATCTCTCAAACCTTTATGATTTAAGATATATTCACAAGCAAAGTGTCCCCCTCCCGCCCCTTTTACTGATGTAACACTTCTCAGCCAGGTCAGAAGGGAGCTGCCCAGGTAGACTGCAGAGAGGGACAATCTTCAATTAAGATAACGGAAAAACCTGAAAAGCTTGTCAAGGGGGGCAGGGATTTCATTGTTTTCATAGGAAGAAGAGTGTCCCCTTCTGTTATCTGTCTGGTCTATAGACTGCATTCCACATCTGAGAAGAGATGTCTTACACTAGGTAAAAGGGGCGGGAGGGGGAAACTTTGCTTGTGAATATCTCATAAACCATAAAGGTTTGAGAGATAAGACTTATCTCATTCTTCATGTTTTTTAATGCCTACAAAATAAAATAACGTTAAAACGAAGTATTACTATCCCTTTAAAAGAGGGTGGGAAGGTGCGGTTAACAGATGAGTAAGGGGTGGTGTTAGTAGAGGTGAAAATTCTTGAGTGAGCTGAGATGGGATTGGGTCAAGAGGGCATGTGGTTAGGTTTGAGTGAGTGAGGAGAAGGGAAACTTCATCCTCGGTGATGGGTGAAAAGGAGCTTAGTGTGTATGGGGGAGAACTGTAGTGCTCTTGTATGCATTACTTCTCACATACAGGTACACCGGTGCTAAGCATGCTAATGCTTGCTTCCACATACTCCTCAATGTGCTGGAGACCTATCCAGTGTTCAACAGGTTAAAAGTCACATTTAAGCGTTTCAGGTCCTTAACTCTTTCAGTGCCAAAGGGATAAGCAATAACATAACATTTTATCTGTCCTCTATTGTGCATTTTGCCCCAGAATTTCTTCTTAGAACACCAGTCTACATATTTTATTTACAGAAATCCAGTTTATGAGATGTAACTGCCGTGCAAACAAGTTTGTTTGGACTCTGAATTTTTGCATTACATCAGCTTTGAAATTCCCTCATAAAAACCAGAAATGCTTAGTCTTGGAAAATACTGAAGAATGTCATGCAAATAGCTCTGACTTTTCAGAGCTTTGATTATCCCCTTTTAACCCTTTAAATTCCAGGGGGGTACACAATGCATTACTTCACATTGCATTGCTTACCCCTCTGACATTCAAATAGTTAATAGCAGGGCTTGCTGGATAGGTGAATCAGCACTCAGTGATGGTGAATCGCTGCTTAGCATTGTTGATGTATGTATGTATACCCAGTTATGCATGGGAAAGGTAAGATTTACATTTATGGAAATTACTATAATAGCTATAATGAATATTTGCTCTGCCCATTTCTTCTCTTATGTTTCTGGGATCCTAAGGACCTAAGTGTGTGTATATACACAGAACTGTTTTACATATATTTATATATATATATATATATATATATATATATATATATATATATATATATATATATATATATCCTATATAATAATTCGCTAAAATGCGCGTAATGCCGCAGTCATGCTCAGTAGAGACTACCAGTGACAAGGCTGATACAGAGCGGGGTGTTCTGAAGGAGCGTCCTGCCCTGTATCAGCCGTGGTGCAGGCAGTCTCTACTGAGCACGACTGCACCACAACCGGCTGGCAGTGGCACTGTGGCCCTTGTAACGGGCTCTTCAACTAGTATTAGTATAAATGCCCATGTACATGGGCCAAAGTGCCACCCAGCGGCCTCAGTTGCTGCCTCGGAGCCAGGAGCAGAGACAGGTGGTGGGCCGTTTGGAGCGCCCCACTCCAGATGGAGGCTGGCGCGTTTGGCCAGTCTCTTCTGCGCATGACTGCATTGATCGGGCACTCTCTACTGCGCATGTGCGTGTTAGGCACACAGGGAGCGACGCATTCTAGCAGATTATATATATTGATATGAGCAAAAAAATCTGTGAGGTTAATGCACAAAGGCAAAGTGAGGCAAACTGGAGCAAACCAACTGTGTCAAAAGGAAAACATAGGAAATCCCAAACTTATGACAGATTTAAATTAGTTTGTAACCCCTTGAATGCTAGATAGAGCGGCAATGCATTGTTTCACAATGAGATGGAGATTTCAATGGGTTAACCCTTCGAGTGCCGGAGATGTATCACCTCTTTGCCACACATAGGGTTAAAAGTCACTTTATTATTATTATTATATTTTTATTTGACCCTTATGATGTAGTAGGTTTTCTCCAGAATTGCTCCACTTTTGACCTAGTACATCAGCCTCAGTCATTCACCATTTTTCTAAACATGAAACCCATCTTGTGAAACTATTGTTTTGTTTGCAATTTTAACCAATTGGATTGCAGTAAAAACAATTGTGATGTCCATCAATAAAATAAAGCAGGTTTGATTACCTTCAGATGTCAATCACATATGTTCCAGTCTGGCTCACTCATCTGAACAGGGAAGGAGAGCTTCTGTAGGTTATTAGGCAGACATGACTGCTGGACAACTCTCCTACCTCTTTCACTTACCCCGCTCCATCTCTCTCTCCTTCACTTCCACTCAGAGATGTATTAAGGCTCCATGAGGCCCTAGGAAAGGTACCAATTTGGGGCCCCACATCTCCTGATCTGGTGCTTCTGACACAGAGTGCCACTAGCAGGTACTGGCATTGTGTCTCTAAAGTGGGAGCAACTGGATGTTGCTGGTGTATCTCAACAAAATGGGGCATCTGACACAATATGTTAGTGGAAGCAACAGCACAGCCTCTGTCTGTGATCCACAACTTGCAGTCAAGTCCCCTCATTCATGTGCCCTAGAAGTAGCCTAGGTTGCCATAAGGGATGATCCAGCTCTGCTTCCACTCGGACTCTCCCACTCTCACTTTCCATTGCAATGGTTCTCCATCTAGATTTTTAAGGGGACCTCTAACATTTCATGTGTCCTTTGTCAAGGCAAAATAAATAATATGTAGTAATTTTAGCTCTCACAATCAGAATAACTAAAACAAATATACAGCGCACTAAAAATTCCAAAAAATATTATTTTGAAACTCAACATTCACATTTTTGCCAACGTCTTTATAGAAAACAAGGGGTACCCTAAGTGGATGTCTGCAGCACACAGAGGTGTCACAGCACCCTGATTGAGAACCACTGCTCCATCAGTTTCCCCTTGCCTTCTTTCTCATATTCTTTTCCAGTCCTGCCCCCTCTCACTTTCTCCTGAGATCCTATCCCCTCAATCACCTGCATTCCCATTATCTCCATTCCCTCTCCTACACACTCTCCTGCACTCCCCCAGTCCTCAGGGCCGAATTTACATCTCAGACATGCCTGGGCAAGACATCTAAAGGTGCTCCTAGCTTTACCCATGGCCACCCCTACACCCCTCATTTAGGGCTCGACCCAAATGTTGGCATCAAAACCAATGTTATGTAAAAAAAGGCAGTTGCAACTTAACCAAGATTGGTTAATGAGAGATTCAAATCTCCTTTACCCAGAAAGGCTAACAGGCGACAGCTACAAAACACAAGGAAACTTCAAAACTGGGTCACCCAGAATCTGACCTCATCGCCGTCGCAAAACATACAATAAATAACTTGAAAAACGTCTCAATAAAAAAAAACAAGCGAATGTCCGACATTACATAGTGCCCCAGCCAATCACAGCACCTCAAAGTATCAAGTTCTGTCAAATAAACTATATATAGACTCAAAATAACCGATGCACCTTTGTCTGTGTATCGCGTTCATTAGAGCTAGAGCACAGGACCCAGGAGCGGAGGCTAGATAAAGAGACAGGTAGTTCAGGTGCACACATACAGGTAGAAGGAGTTGGAGGGATTGCAGCACACTTTGCGACACATAATACACCTTTGTACATACCAAATACAGGCATTCAAACACACATGCACACACACAGGCCACGTTTTGTTTTGTTAGTAAAACACACACACCTTTATCTTTTTTTGTCAGTGTGAATCTCTGAGTGCAAGTGAGTGACAGAGAGTGAGTGAGTGTGTGAGTGCCTGAGTGAGTGCCTGGGTGTGTATGGGTGAGAGGAATGGTGAGGAGAGGAGGACAGGAGAGGGGGGGTGGGGAGAGTAGGAGGAGAGGAGGAAGAGGAGCAGGTGGGTATCCGTGGTCATGGTACGGGAGGGAGATGGAGATCCCTGGGGCGGAAGGGAAGCAACACCAGACAAGGCACATCTAGTGCAGGGTCAGTGGAGAGAGTAGGCCAAGGGGTAGTCCAGGGGGTGCACCACGCACAGCCAGGGCCATCACAGACAGGGCCTGAGAGCCATACCTGGGAACTTTTGAGACAGGGCTACCCGGAGGGTAACCCTATCAGTGCCGACCTGTGAAGAAAATTATGCGATTCGCGTCATAAAAGGGGCGGGGCTTAGTCGCGGAGGGGGGGGAGAAAAAACCAAAAACCCTACAAAATGTATCTAAGAGGGCGGGGAGTGGGAGGAGCCAGGCGGGATGAAGCACAAGTGGGCAGAGTTTCTATTTAAACTCTGCCCACCTGGTGATCCACACATTGCCCCGGAGACCCGCTAATTCAGTCTAAAATCCGGAGTCTCCGGGGCAAAACCGGAGAGTTCCCAGGTATGCTGAGAGCCTAAGCCAAGGCTCTCAACTATCACATGGTGGTGCGGAGGAGGAGAGTATGTGAGACCCTAAGTACTCCACCGAGGAGAATAGGATCCTGGTGAAGGCCATCATGTCAAGGGAGCAAATGCTGTTCCCCAGGGGGAGGGTCCCCCAAATGGGGGCGAAGAAGAAGGCTGCTTGGAGGGAAGTGTTGGTGGCAGTCAATGATGTGTCCAGCTGCAGCCGCTCTCTTGAGTCCGTCAAGAAGAGATGGGCAGACTGCAAGAGAGTGGTGAAGAAGAAAATGGGGGAGGAGCTAAATGCGAGAGGCACTGGAGGTGGCCACCACTCGCATCAAGTATGAAGACTGGGAGGAGGTGCTGAGGAGGACCATGTCTGAGATCATGGTACAGGGTATCCCAGGATGGCCTGACACCGGAGACGAAAGCAGCCTCCAGGCTACCAGTAAGTGCATCATAGGGTACATACACTACACACATGTTTTGACACCTACCATGGCCCAACACAGTGAAACCTGAACACATGGCCAGCATTCCACAACACAAATCCAGCAACACAGCTTGGAGGGGGTTCAAACAAGGACGAAATAGATGACAAACCCAGCATAAATAGGAATGGTCAAAGCCCTATTTAACCCCCTTCATGCTGTCTACAATAACATCATGCACAGCACAAAAACAATGCACTCCGTCAGGTGACAGTCAAAGATATAACTGTTATGTGTAACACAATGTCATACATAGAGTGACAAAGAGGTCAGCACACAAGCCCTTGAGTGCCACAGGGATAAGCAATGCATTGTTTCACAATACATTGGATAATCCCCTGGCAATCAAAGGGTTATGGGAGATAGCAAGGAGGGGAAATGACATGTTGTTTGGAGTATTGGTACTGCATGTCAGGGCTAGGCGTTGTACAAGTAGGTAGTTAGCCCAAGTGGAATGGTCAAGGATCAGCTCTCTGAGCCATATGGAGCCTGCAGAGTGTGGATGGCCAGGGGGCATTCACAGGGCCAGATTTGCCATAAGGCAGAGTAGGCATTTGCCTACAGGCGCATCCCTCAGAGGGGCACCTGTCACTGAAATCAATTTTTTTTTAGGGATGACTTATGTTGTGCTGCTTTGTGTCCCCCCTGTCCCCGTGTGGTTGCTGGATTCTTGTTTGTCTGTGACTTGTTTGTATGGTGTCGGCCAGTGGTTCACAACCAGGGTATCATGTCATGTTGGTGTGCCATGTGCACCAGCTCAGGGTGTCTCACTTTTCCCATGTTGCTATGTTCTGCATTAGTGATTAGTAATATTCATTTTACACATTTTTTGGGGAGATGTGTGTATGGGACACATGATGCACTATATTCTCCACATTGTCATTGACACAGTGGGACCTGATGTTAGGCATATGTTATTTTCTATATGGTAATTTCCTTGTGCCTTCAAGGGGTGCCCTGGAACATCATGATTGCATGTTAGGGGTGTCTTAGGTGGAGGGATTGTGAACCACTGGTCTAGGCCTTGTTGCTGTATTTGCTAGGCATTGCAGGGGTTAATATCTGACCTCTATATGCTTGAGTTATGTCCTTGAATGACCTGCTTCTCTGTTTTGTTTTCCTCTGCGTTGGTTTTTACTCCGAGTTTTGTGGTGTACGGCTAAAAAAATAGGTATTAGATCTCTGTCGGTAAATGTTGCAATTTGACTCACGTTATCCCTAACTCCAACATTTGAATGGCTCTGGGGTTAGCTTTTACTTTGTCCTCAATGGGCGATATTTTGATGACGAGTGTCGTGTTTTCAAAACTGCCGTTATATCTTACTTGTGGGAACATTTGCATCGCATACTTGACTTAAAAAAACCACTGTCGCCAGTTTTTTTCTGCCAACGCCAACATTTGGATCAAGCCCTTAACGTCACCTCTAGCCACTCTAGCCTGGCACAGAAAATGCACTTAGCCTGCAACACACTAGTACAAAACACTTCCAACCTCTTAACTACTAGAAAGGCCTACAATGCATTAATTTGCAATGTATTGGAGATCTCTCCAGCATGCAAGGGAGATACTGAAAGTTGCCTACTCTACCTAATGGGAAATCCGGCCTTGCCTATCCATCTTACAAGCTCCACATGCCCATCAACAATTCGTTCAGAATCGAAATGTACAGATCCAGCATTTTCTCTGGGTCATCTCAATCCATCAACAAAACCAATCACTGCTGATTCTCTCATCCCTAGTTAGGGGTATCCTTAAAATTCCACGCTGTGTATAGGGTGTGCACAAACTTCAGGATATGGTGGTCTATTCTACAATGTTCTGTAGATTCTGCTTAAAAGATGCAGCAATCACAGTGCTTGTTTAAAGGGGATGTATCACCTTACTACAAGTTTGTTTTAATATCTTGCTTTTACCTACTCTAACAATGCTCTGTTGTTTAAAAAAAAAAAAAAAAAAAAAAAAAAAACGCTATAGAAATGGAGTTTATAATAATGAATATAATAATTTTTATAATTAATAGAGATCGATATCTAGCCAATGAGACTGCTGCAGCTTACAGACAGACCAGTGGGGAGGAGGATCTCTCCTGTATTCTGGTCGTCAAGTGTGGTGCCGATCAGAATGAGGAGACGACGTCATGGAGACAAAGTAAACTGTCAAACTCCATTTCAATAGTGTTAAAAAAAAAAACAGAGCATTCTTAGAGTTGGTAAAAGAAAGATATTAAGGCAAACTTGTAGTAAGGTGATACATCCCCTTTAAATACAAATTTGTTTTTACTCAAAGTTTCAGCCAATAGTTAGCAATAAAGTTGTAGCACTCGTGGTCCAATTGGTGACCATCTGTGGCTCACTAACGACTAATGAAAATGGGCCATTTCTTTCACTGGGCCTAGAACTGTAGCTAACAAGCCCCTCATTAATCACGCCCCCCCCCCACACACACACATATACACACACACCAGTGGAATGCAACCAGGAAGTCTGCAGCTCTCAGCCAAACTCCCCTCTTTCAAGCCAGATACAGGGGAGAATCTACGGGACTTGCATCTCACAGGACAGGAGATGGTCCTATGTGGTATAGTATCAAAGGACCAGGGGAGCATTGAGGGTCTTGTTCTCCCTCCTTTCGTCTGCGAGGTTATCACAAAGCAGCCCTGGCTTTATAGACAGGTCTGCTCCCAGGGGACCAGATAAGCCGATGGGGCAACTATCACAGTATAATGCCCTATAAACCCTTGAATGCTTGAGTGGCATCTAATGCATTTTTATACAATGTATTAAAGTAGGGGTGGGCAATATGCCTTCCTCCTATTCTAGTGAACTATGACTGCCTTGTGTTGCAATTTGTTACATCTTTCTGGCATTCAAGGGGCCCCATTTAAATCAAAGGAAATTTGGAGGCGGAGAAGTTAGCAATCTTTAACAATAAAAAAATAGTTAATGCAGCTTCACACTTACAGCTTTCTGATCATGTGACCCACAATTGGAAAAATTGGGACATCCCTGCTCTATTTGTTTTCTGAGTTCAAAAATCTAGTCTTACATATGTTCTGAGGGAGCAGACATTCCTGCCTTTTCCAGTGCTACAGGGCTTCCATTGATTGGCCAAGACTACCTGGGAATGGGCTGAGATAAGATAATAATCTTATTGGATAGAAGAGCGGTGGGCATTGATCACAGTCAATTAGCTCTTATCACGCTATACAAACTGCACAAACTTCATTAAACCAATGCTCTTTGAAAAAGACAATTTATACATGCAATAAAAAGCAAGTTGAGTTATATTTGGTATGTAACATATCAATTATTCATGTTTAAATATGCTAGCTGTAAGCATGTGGTATTTAAAGGGACAGTAATGTCCCAGAAAAAATCTTTATAGTTTTGTAGTGATTAAAAAATTCAACTATGTGCAACAAATCCTATCTCTCAAACCACTATGGCTTCTCACTAAAGTTCCCCCCTCCCTCCCCTTTCCCTGATGTCAGCGCTGTGCTGAATGCAGGGGAATCCTGTCTGGGGACCAACTGGCGGCTCTGCAGCAGAGCCAAAATCTCGTTATTGGAAAATAATTACTTCAATGGAAAGGTCTACAAAGTGTGCCTGGTTTACAAGCACACTTTGTATACCATTTCAATGAAGTAATTTGTTTTAACCCCTTAAGGACCAGCGGTCCCGGGGCGTGCCATCCCTTAAGGACCACATAGGAAACTTTGACGTGCTGTCCCACGTGACTGATCACGTGGGGAGGCACGTCAAACGGGGCACTGGAAGAGAGTGCTCCGGTCTTGGAGCGATCAACTTCAGTGCCCGGTATTACTCACCGCACTCCTACAGGACATGCCAGGACCGTCACTGGTCCTTAAGTGCTGGACCAGCGTGACGGTCCTGCCACGTCAATGGTCCTTAAGGGGTTAAATAACGTGAATTCGGCTCTGCTGAAGAGCCTCCTCGTGTTAGCCGACAAAGGAAACTTTAGCGGAGGATATCTCTCAAACCATGGGTTTATGTTGAAAAGAAAATTCTGGTGCAATCAACTTACCATAGGGAACAAAAAGAATTGAATTATCCCCAGTGTAACCTCTCAGACCTTTATGGTTTGAGAGATAACCACACGCAAAGATCCCCCCCCTCCCTCCCCCTTCCCTGAAGTCAGCCTTGTACTGACTGCAGGGATATCTGGTCTTATTTTTATCAGGCGGCTCTGCAGCACAGCCGAGATCGTGTTAGTAAAAAATAATTATTTCACTGAAACTCCCTTCCACGTGTGCTTGCAAACCAAGCACATGTAGAAGAGCGTTTCAGTGAAATAATTATTTTTTACTAAAGTGATCTCGGCTCAGCTGCAGAGCCGCCTGATTAAAATAAGACCAGGGAAGGGGGAGGGGGGAACTTTGCATTCAGTTATCTCTCAAACTTTTTATCTCTAAAACCATAAAGGTCTGAGAGATAAACCTGGGGGCAATTCAATTCTTTTTGAAATAGCTACAATATGGGGATTAGTAATATTAAAGTATTACTACCCCTTTAAATCAAATGGAATTTTTAGTTACCCCTCTTGGTGCCATTGGTTTGCTCCACAATTACTCCAGTTTTCAATTTAATAGAATGAACGATATCTGAATCTGTACTTCCTCTTATGAAAACAACCCCGTTATAAATTATCATCTATATTATCTATTAAAAGAGGATTCAGTGGGGCCTGTCAACCTATCTACGTATCAGGAGAGCTCAAGAAGAGAAAACAAATATTCACAAACTGTATTCTAAGACTGTGACGTACAGAGATATGGTAGAGACGGTTGTGATGTCATGATGATGGTGATGATGATGCCTCTTCAAGCAAAATAAAGGGATCATCTGATGCTATGAACCAGAGAGTAATCTGTATACTGAGTTGATGACAGTTATATGCTTGATTGTCAGCAATATTTAAATGTGAGTTGATCCATCATATGTTTTATTGTCCCTCATATACCAGTCGGATATAACACTATAGGCAGAGACGTAACTAGAAACCACCAGACCCTGGTGCAAGAATTGCCATGGGCCCACCCCCCCTCCGACAACACTGCCCCCCCCTCAACCACATTGCCCCCCCATTGGCCATTTCCACATTGCCCCCAATCTCCACATTGCCCCCACATTGCCCCCATCTCCACATTGCCTCCACATTGCCCCTGATCTCCACATTGTCACCACGCTGCCCCCCATCTCCACATTGCCTTCACATTGCCCCCAATCTCCACATTGCCACCACATTGCCCCCCCATCTCCACATTGCCCCCAATTTTCCACATTGCCCCCTTGATCCATCTCCACATTGTCACCACACTGCCCCCCATCTCCACATTGCCTCCACATTGCCCCCAATCTCCACATTTCCACCACGTTGCCCTCCATCTCCACATTGCCCATCTCCTACCTCCCTGGTGGTCCTGTGGCGTGGCAGGAGTCAGGAGAGGTCTGTGCCTCCTTCCACACAGACCTCTATGCAGATGGAGCTCCCACTCAGTCCTCTCATAATGCAGAGCGCTTGGAGATGATGTCATTTCCCAGCACTCTGCATTACTAGAGAGCTGGAGGGACATCGGGTATCAGAATGTTGCAGGTGCCAGGCATTGGGGTCGCCTGCGACCCCTATTGTTATGCCACTGACTATAGGTGCCCCTTCTTGTTTTTTCTCTTTTTGCACATGAACCAGAGAATTAAACACTTTCTATATGTCAATATGCATCAAATGAAACTGTTGTAAAATTGCTCTAAGAAATGTTTTAAAATGTTAGTAATGTCTAAGAAAAACTATTTATAGTTTTGTAATGCTTAAAAAGTTCCACAAAATGCAACAAATCCAATCTCTCAAATCACTGTGGTTTGAGAGATATTCACATTTAAAGTTTGACGTTTCCTGCTGTCAGCCGCAATCACGTTATTTAAAATACATTTCTTCACTGGAATGGTCTACAAAGTGTCCTTGCAAACCAGGCACACTTTGTAGATCTTTCCAAAGAAGTGATTCTTTTTAAATAAAGCTATTGCAGCTCTACTGCAGAGCCACCAGTTGGTCCCCGGACAGGATTCCACTGCATTCAGCACAGCGCTGACGTCAGGGAAAGGGGAGGGAGTTGATAACTTTGCATGCAGTTATCTCTCAAACAATAGAGGTTTGAGAGATGTACTGGAGACAATTCAATTATTTTTAACATGCCTACAATATGGGAATTAGTAATATTTAAAGGGATAGTAATACTTTGTTTTAACTTTATTTTATTTTGTAGGCATTAAAAAAACATGAAGAACGATATAAGTCTTATCTCTCAAACCTTTATGGTTTAAGAGATATTCACAAGCAAAGTTTCCCCTCCTGCCCCTTTTACCTAGTGTAAGCCATCTCTTCTCAGATGTGGAGTCTGGTTGTAAGATCAAACAGATAACAGAAGGGGACAATCTTCTTTCTATGAGAACAATGAAAGCCCTGCCCCCCTTGACAAGCTTTTCAGGTTTTTCCCTTATCTTAATTGAAGGTTGTCCCTCTCTGCAGTCTTCCTGGGCACCTCCCTTCTGATTTGGCTGAACTATGTTACATGAGTAAAAGGGGCAGGAGGGGGATACTTTGTCATTGAATTACTTTTGAACTACAACTCTGACAGAATTGAAATAACCCTCTCCAAAGTCCAAATACTATGAAGATTAATTAGAGCTGTTTTTATTATGAAACATTACTATCCCTTTAAGTATTACTATCCCTTTAACAAAGGGAGGCTGATGTTCTTGAAAGCATGTCCTTAAAATTGAATATTAGTCCAATAAAAAGGGTATTATCACAGCTACTGTATATCTCTCTCTCCCTCTCTTTCTGTCCCTGTCTCTCTCTCTATATGTATGACATATCCTATCCTACATATATCCTATTTTTAAGCTCTTGGCTGAACCTTCTCCTAAGCCACTGAGTAACATTTTTTTTGTTGGTTTGTGTGATGAGGCAGAGGCCTATACCTCAACCAATCAGTGCTTGCCGGCCACGCCCCCTGACAGAGAACCAGATTCACTTTGATTTTTAGAGTAGTATTGTCTTTAAGACAAATTTACCACTCCACCTCATGAGAAACGTTTTTGACCAATGTGTCCTCCCAATCCTTAGGTTTAGCTGTGAAACATGTACTCTGAATTCCAAAGCCATACAAAAACGTACGGTTACGCAGAGAAGTATGGATCGGCAAATTCTAAACAGTACAAAAAGAGACTGAAAAATGAGAACATAGATACATCAGCATACAAAGATCTATGACCGCATTGAAAGAGTAAAGCACCGGAAATGGAAATGGGAAAGCCACATAGGAAGAAGACATGACCAAACAAATTTTGGAATCATTCACACTCATAATAAATGCCCAAGATGAAGACCAAAGTCAAGATGTGTTGCAATGCATTGCATGTGGCACTCAAAGGGTTAAATTGTATTAAAATTCAGACCTTGTGGTGGGGCTTCAAGACTCGTCCTAAAGTCCCCCGCCAACTGGTCAGCCCATTCGGCTGTGAGATCAATAGAGGCAATGCAGGGGAGCAAGAGAGCTCCCCTGTTTCCATTCTACCAAGAGCTGGGTAGGAGTGGGTGGGATCGGGAAACCCTATCAAGGACAAAAGCTTTCTCTCATTGATGTGAGAGGGTTTGCCGATCCTGCCCACTCCTACCCTTGTTCTCCTGGTAGAATGGAAGCAGGGGAGCTCTCTTGCTCTCCTGTATCACCTCTATTGATCTCCCAGCTGAATCAGTTGGGAGATCAGTAGCTGGGGGGCATCAGTAGGGGTCCTGATGATCCACCATGAGGTTCTACTTTTTGAGAAGCACTGGCTTTAGGCTGTAAGCCTACCTGACACCTATGTACTAAGCTATCCACAATGGAAATGATCCTCTCGCACCACATGTAAAGGGTCTGAGCTTACTGGGTTGTTTAATTTCTATGCAAAAAAAATATACACACATTCTTGGTGAGCTGAAGCTATCTTATCAATAGTATCCATATAGTTACATAATCTATATTTCAGGAAAACAGCAAGAAATTTATTTTGGCTGCATATACAGGGCTGGATTTCCCAGTAGGCAGAGTACACAAGTGCTTAGAGCTACAAATTTTGAGGGTGCCTCAACTGTGCTGACCACACCCATATTCTGAATTTACAGGCTATTATTTAACCCCTCGGATGCTGGAGATAATTCCCACACCTTGCAAAGCAAGGCGATAGAAATCCCTCTAGCAACCAAGGGGATAAAGCATTTTTCTCCTTGCTTGTTATAGGCCAAGGACATTTTCTGTGCCAGGATGTGACTGGGGAGAGAGGGGTTCATATGATAAGTGAGGTATATGTGGCTATGGGTGGAGCTAACAGTGCCTAATGTGCCTTACCTAAGGGCGCCTGAGATATAAATCCAGACCTATACATATACAACAAATAAACCAAAAACCAAAATGATAAGTATCAGATCTTGACCCTTACTAAAAAATAACAGATTACAGTGAAGTTTGGTTACATGTTTGTGGCCAAATCTATGTAACTGGCATATATCAAAAGTCATGGGGATTGTAGACTACAGCAGCTGGAGGGCCTCAGGCTGCCCAACCATGATCTAAATGAAAACTAAATTAGCGGTGCTGGCAGATTTGTACACTCGCCCCATTTTGCAATTTATTACAATATCCAATTAATCATTGTTTCGGGATATATTTAAACTATCCTATGTAATAATTTACTAGGATGTTTGTCACGATGCAGTCATGCACAGAAGAGACTGCCCGCATTCTGGCAGTCTCTACTGTGCATGATTGCATCTCGTGAGTGAGGCGACGCAAGACTGCATCACATGGAGCAGTGAGGTAGCGGCCTCTTAACCATTTGAGTGCCAGAGGGGTAGACAACGCATTGCAAAGCAATGCGTTGCCTACCCCTCTGGCACTCAAAGGGTTAACATTACCCGGCCCTTGGCCCATGTACATGGGTTTTTACACTAGTAAAATATAAATAACCTCTGAAAAGTATAGATTTATACTATTGCATTTCCTATTTCTCCCTTACTAGTTTGAGATAAATGACTTGCATTTACTGAACAGTAGAATGTAACATGGCGCCATAACATGAGAGAATTGGCCATAAAATGTCTCCCTAAAGATATGGCCAATTAATCCATTATGTAAAACCTATGAAAGGCTTAACCAGGACAGGTTTATAGAAGCCATATGCTATTGATGTAAAAGTTGTCATCATAACCTGTTTATGCTCTTCTGTAGATCTGTGCAAATAGTGACTCTTGGCAGAAGAAATTATAACAGCTTATAGTAACAGGATGGAAAGAATAAGAGACAGTCAGGGGCATGATTACAGCACCTCAGGAGAACAATAAAAATTCTCCAAATTTCAATTTAGGTAAATGGGGTATTTAAACCCTTATATGATATTATGGTCTCCACTGAGGGTGTTAAAATAATCACCCATTTAAATAAATGGGGCTCACTATGGTGCAGCTGGTATGCTCCAGAATAATTCATATTTTGCTCTCTACATAAACCAAACCACATTGACACTGGCCAAACATTGGCGTAACAAAAGTTCTGTTCCATTCAATCAAATTAAAATGTTGTTACATTTTACTGAGCTTATGTAGCAAGGTCTGTTTTCAGTTTGTTCACAATGCACTGGACATCTGGGACACTCCAATGGTTAGATAAGCTCACATTCTGTAAAAGTGTGTGTAATACACATGGGTGTCCGGAGGGGGGGCAAGGGGGGCACTTGCCCCCCCACACACACAATTACCCCCTCCATATAAACAAAGGGGCTGGATGGGCTGGCCTGGGGGTCACATTATGGCTTTGCCCCCCTGGGAAATGTTCTATGGACACCATTGGTAATATATGTATTGTTACATTAGTTAAAGGGATAGTAATACTTTATTATTACTATCCCCCATATTGTAGATATTTGCAAAATAATTTAATAGCCCCCAGTTTCATCTCTCAAACCTTTATGGTTTGAGAGGTAACCGAAGGCAAAGTTCCCCCCTCCCTCCCCCTTCCCTGAAGTCAGCGTTGTACTGACTGCTGGGATATCTGGTCTGACTTTCATCAGGCGGCTCTGCAGCTGATCTGCAATCGCATTAGTGAAAAAGAATTATTTCACTGAAATGGTCTTCTACATGTGCTTGCAATCCAAGCACATGTAGAAGATCGTTTCAGTGAAATAATTATTTTTCACTAATGGGATCTCGGCTCAGCTGCAGAGCCACAAGCCTGTCATATGACAGACTTCCCCTGCAGTCAGTACAACGCTGACTTCAGGGAAGGGGGAGGGAGGGGAGAACTTTGCCTTCGGTTATCTCTCAAACCATAAAGGTTTGAGAGATGAACCTGGAGGCTATTAAATTATTTTACAAATATCTACAATATGGGGGATAGTAATAATAAAGTATCACTATCCCTTTAAGCGGTTCTCAATCTTTATTTATGTAAGGCACCTCTAAAAGCAATCTACAATTTTCAGGCCAAACCCAAAACTCTAACTTTCATCCAATGTGTTGATTGCTCCCTGGCACTCAAAGGTTTATAGAGATAGTAATGTCAGGATATAAAGTTAAGATCTATATTCATTACACTTTTTTATAATGAACGGTAACTTTGTAAATGTTGTATTCTTCTTGTAATTTTTTAAAATGTTCCCCCCTCCTGCCCCTTTTCCCATTCGTCATGCAGAGTCTCCTCAGATCTCGAAGCTGGTCATTAGACGGGACAGATCGCAACAAGGGATAATATTATGTCTGTCAGTATAAGGAAAACCTGCCCCTCCCTTTTGATGAAGGGGTGCAAGGTTTTCCTTATGCTGACATAATACTGTGCCTCATTGCTATCCTTCTGGACCGGCTTTCAGATCTGAGGAGAATCTGCGTGAAAAGGGGTGGGACGGGGGAACGTTAAAGGGATGGTAATACTTAAAATGTAAAAAAATATATTGTAGGGTATATCCCGCAGAGTAAAACAAAGGTACTCCCACTGCTGAAAGGTGTTTTATTCAAAAGTTATTGTAGCTCAAACATGTATTTTGTAGGTGCAGTATCACAGTGGCCTGAAACTGTACTGTGGCACTGTTGCTACACCATCCTATGGACAGCCCTGGTCAGTTGACAATAAGCCTCCATAGGATGGTGTAGCAACAGTGCCACTGCACAAATTCCAGCCACTGTGATACTGCTTCCAAAAATTCAGGTTTGAGCTGTAATAACTTTTGAATAAAACACATTTCCGCAGTGGGAGTACCCTTGTTTTACTCAGGGGGATAAACACTACAATATTTATATTTTTTACTTATTAAGTATTACTATCCCTTTAAAATAAAATTGCAAGAAGAATACAATGATTTGGACATTTACAAAGGTACAGGTAATTTGAAAAAAGTATAATGAATAATCGAACTTGACTTTATATCCTGATACTATCTCTTTAAAAGTGCGTGTGTTTGTGTGTGTTCTTATGCCTTACAATCATAATGGCAAAACAAACATACAAGCATATTTTACATAATTTCCATAAGTCTTTTATTGAAATGTAATATTCACCTTTTGTCAGTATGCATAGAAAATAAATGGCACCCTAAACTGGACCCCATGATTGAGAACTACTGGGTTAGTTCCTTATTTGGCATTCCTGTGTGTTGTGAATGTGAATCATTCACATGCACTTCTCACTCCCACCCACTGACTGGCAGTTCATGTGGCAGGAGGCACTTAAACACAATAGCACTTACTCCTTCTGTATCAAACCTACCTTCCTCTAGACTGTAAGCTCTCACGAGCAGGGCCCTCTGATCCTCCTGTTCTACACATCTGATTGTACTATTTAATACCTCTGTATGTCTATTCCCCAATTGTACAGCGCTGCGGAATTAGTTGGCGCTATATAAATAAAGAATAATAATAATAATAATAATAATAAACTACTATAATATAATTACTGGCCATAACCATAAATACAATAGAAGCTTTTTTGATCAATACAATTACAGCAATATACACCTTTAAATCAGATAGAGAAAGCCGCTGATAAAAGGCATGTCTGTAAATATTTATAAATATTCTTTTAAAAAATATCACATTTTATTTTAGCAGTAGGATACAATTAAACACAATTAACCTCATTAAAAAGTATTTTCCTGTTCTTTGTGGTAGATGATTTGGAATAATATTTGTTATAATTTTATTTTGGAACAATATTTGCACATTCTGTTTTGTCCAGCCACATTTTCTGCTTAAAGGGGAAGGAACACCTCCTAATAATAACAATTCCTGTGACCAAAAATCCTAATGGCCTCTATGAATGTTGTTATTGAGTCTTTGTTAAAGAGATAACATCTACAATCAGTACTGGATGTCATGCATATGGAGGAGGAATCATAGGGGCACATGAGCATTAAACACAAGAGGCGTTTGCAACCCATTCTAAGCAATGCTTTGCACTCTTCTGGTCCTTTACCATGTGCAGTGGGCAGGTTTTATATCCTGTGGTCCTGCTAGAGCCTGTCATGTCAGCCTCCATGGACATTGTCTCCAGGACTGAAGGTCTTACCTCCTGTACCAAGGCACAAGGGAAAATTCAAAGAGGCCATTAGATTTTCTGACCATAATATGTTAGATGGAGGTTATTTTTAGGAAGTGTTAGTTCACCTGCAATTAATGCAGTTTGTTTGTTTGTTTATTTATGTATACCTCAGGTGTTTCCATTAGGTTGATAAACTGACAGAATCATATTCCATCTGGGACATGGGGAAGCAGAATAGTTTTAGATCTCTTTACTAAGTTTTAAATATTAATTAAATAAAAAAATCTAATGTGTTTTTGTATGTGTGTAACTTTATTTATACAGTAAAACCTGTACATTATGCTTCAAGAAAATGACCATCTTAATACATCCATCTCAAAGCAAACTAAGACCTTGAATTTTGAGGGAATTTAAATAGGTGTTAACCCTCTTGTATGCGCATTGCTTTACAATGTGTTGGCATCTAAGGAGTTAAATAGTGTTTGGAACCTTCGGCGTTTTGTGACAAGATACATATGTATTTCTTCCTAAATTTGCATGTGTAATAATATGTTTAATCATGAAACATAAATAATGTATGCAATATTTCACAAACGTACAAAATATATGAACGCATGAGATGGATGTAACAGTCTAAAGGGAAACCTTGATCTCAGAGCTTACAATCGAAAGTGGGACAAATAGAAAGGCTAAAGGAAAGTGGTGCGATTCTGGTGCAAACCAGTTGCACCATATGAAATAAACTTTTCAAACATGTATATTGATTTACATGGGCTTTTATTTAGACATTTGAATGCTAAGCAATGGGTTGGAGACATATCTGGCATTTAAAAGGTTAAAATCCAAATATAATCAAGGAGAGGTTTCATTTATTCAGTTTCCTTATTACATCAGGTATTTCTCTGGTACTCAAAAAGTTAATGGATTCAATTCATATAAATCAAGAGGAGATTTAATGTATTCAATTTCCTTAATACATCGCTTTTCTCTCTAACACTCAAATGGTTAATGAAGGATTATGTGCGTGTGTGTGAAGACTATATGATTATTGTAGGCATCGTCCATAAATTATATCTAGAAGCTACTAAAAGCCATATTAACTATGTAGGGATTCACCTAAGATTAAATATGTGAATTTTTAATTTACAGGGAAATTCCAACATTTTTCTTCCCTGTAAATACTGCAAGTTATTAATGCTTCAAATGCTCTGAATTGCAGATAAAATTACAAACTTTATAATCAATAGATTTTTAGAATGTTTAAAAATAGAACATTTTCCTTTTTTAATCAAATAACTTACAATTTTTATGGTACCAATAAACATGTTGCAATATATTTGGTAAATGGCAATTCAGTCTTTAGTTACAAAACGTATTTTAAAGCAAATTAATACGTTCACAAAATATACTGTAGATAAAAATTACATTATAACTATTGGCAAAAAATACATATATTTCTAAAAATAAAACTTGTAGTGAGTTGATTTGTGCTCTTTCAATTACCTTGCCTATTGGTGAAAGAGCATGTGATTAAATATATTGGATCTATCTATCTATCTATCTATCTATCTATCTATCTATCTATCTATCTATCTATCTATCTATATTTCACTGTCTCTGGTAGTTTTGTCCAACGTGAGGCCTTTCAGCTGCCAATTGCTGAAGGTGAGTGACGACTTGTAGTTCAGCAGTAGCTGGAGGACCCCACGTTGCTGCTCTGTGGGTACACTGTAAGTCTGGGATGTGATATACTATAAAATCAGTTTTCTCACACAGATATTCTACTGACAGCGACTGACTGATACAGTAAAGTAACCAGCTTGTGTTTTGACAGTATAACCTATCATATTTTTATATTGTCCCTGTTCCTTGGGAGTCACAGGGGTCAATGTCACATGAGTCAATTATCACAATCTATAAAATCAAATGTTTTTTCGAGCTCCAACATTCTGAGAAAAACTATTTCATTGAAAATAAAAGTAACCCTATGTATTTATAACGTACCCCATTTTATGTCAGAAAAGTCCCATTCCCAAAAATGAATGATCTTGGACTATTTTTTTCAACATAAAAAATGCATTTCATGGAGACCAACTTTGTGGAATTATTGGCGACACTCACTGCCCCGTATGAGACGAATAACAATTCATATGATTTAAACCCTTGTGGACCAAAGGGTGATCAACACAGCCCTCTGTCCCTCACGGGGTTAAAGGTGGATTTTAACCCAGTGAATGCTAGATATATCTCCAATGCATAGAGAAGCAAAGTCTGGAGACGTGTCTGGCATACAAGGCGTTAAATGTCTATTCAATGCTGGGATGTTTTACTGTTGGAAAAATACTCTATAGAACTATGGGGAACACGTATAAAATAAAAGGGGACACACAAATAGTCCCAAAATCCCATTCCGTTTAAACAGATCTTTTTAAAAAAGTCCCTAACGCAGAGACATAGCTAACATTCATACGGTTAAAAGCCATATTTAGCGCCAACAATATTTAAATGATGATACTTTCATTTGTCCTCTATGGAGGAGCTGGTGAAGCCAAGAATCCACAAGGTTGTCTTTACAGGAGGCCCCATGTCAAATATGATACTCCAAGTTTCTTCATGTATTTTATTAATTAAATTAGATACCATCCTGCAAATTAACTGAAAATGGAGGTAATCAATTCTGAATAATAATAAGTAATATTATTAATATGAACCCAGTGGGAAGATCCATAACCACTTAAAATATGTTTAGATTTTTTTATTTTAACTTTAGTTTAGTTTAACACAAGAGGTCATCCATTTAGACTAGGTGAAAGGTGCTTTCAACTAAAACAAAGGCAAAGATTTTTTACAGTAAGGACTGTAAAGTTATGGAATTCTTTGCCTCATGATGCTGTGTTTGCAGATACTGTAATTGCTTAAAAAAATAACTGGATACCTATGTAGCAAGGAACAATGTTGAGAATTATGGAATTATGACAGTTGGCTACAAAGCAGATGGGATGTGGATCCAAGGAAATATGTGACTGTCATATGCCATTTGGAGTCAGGAAGGATTTTTTAATCACGTGGGGCTTAATTGGAAATGGCTTCCATGTTTTGTCTTTATCTGGATAAAAAGGGGTGATTTGGCATGGGATGGAGTTGATAGACGCATGTCTTTTTTCAGTCTCATCAACTATGTTACTATGAGTGTCAAAGAGGTATCCAACATATTGATACCTCCTTGCCACTCAAAGGGTTAACTCACTTTATGTTAGCAGCATCATCCGTCACTAACCAAGCAAAAGTTCCAATCCACAATCACTATCATCATTATTAATAATAATAACAGTAGTATTCATCAGTTTGCAGTCTGGTATAATAAATAAATAAATAAATACATAAATTAATAAATATATATTTGACTGAACATGGGACATTTTATTTCAACAAAATATAGGTTCCTTATGACGCTAAAAAAACCCATTGTTGATAACATTGTGCAGCCTTCTCTCAATGAACTGGTTCGAGCACAAATAGAACCCTTTGTTGTATTAAGGGAAACGATTAGATTGTGGTTTGATCTTCTGTATTGTGACAACAAGAGATCCAAGACTGTGATTAGGAGATTTCCCAAACAAGGTGGCGGTGGGTGAAGGGGGAATCTGCCACGTGCCAGGCGTCCCCTTGTACATCTTGTCCACCCCCACCCCCTTGTTCTTTCTCTTGTCCATCTGACCCTCCCTCTACTCCCCCCACCTCTACTCCGATCCACCTTCAGAGACTATCGGGCTCCTCTGTATCAGGATCCTGCCCCTGAGACAAAGAGGTCCAGCCCTTATTCCTTGAGGACATCCTTTCATCCCCTGGTTCCACCTCACACCTCAGTCTTGGGACCTGCTCCTCAACTATTGTTCCAAGGGTGGCAGGAACTGAGAGCTCACAGAAAACAAAGAACCAGCAGCTTCTCTCCAACTCATAAAATGCTAAACTCACAAGTCCCAGCCTTTTGTCTTTCTCTTCCCTCACTAGTCACAGTAGACTATCCTTTTTACAATCACTTCACTTTTAACCCCTTGCATTCTCGAGTTTGGTAGCAGCCAGTGGCTTAAGGAAAAATTGGGATTGTGAACTGATTCATAGGGAACATCTATTTTTCCCTCAGTAGAGATACTCCAAATTTACTCAGGTTGTTCTCAACTCAGCCTTAAGTTTGGACTCCCTCCTGGTCTTTAAAGGGTTACTGTTCAGTATGGTAACTGGCAAACCTACTTCTAGCAGACTACACACTCTGTAATATATTAATAATGTTAATAACTATTAAAAAGACGATGCCGTCTATTCATATATAAATAACGAAAAATCCGAAAACACACATACAAATACATATATTAGAGTGAACATATTGCTTTAACCACGGTTACTGGCCGAAACGTTGTCACAATTTTAACTTGAAAAATAATTAAGCGAATGTGTGTGTGAGGGGGCTGATGTTCTAAGCTGTGAACCAACTACATCATGGGAACAAATAAAAACTCTACAAACCCCCATTGATTTTAATAGGATTCAACCCTTTAAATGATAGAAGTTTCCAACATATTGCAGTGCGTCGGAATCCTCTCTATCATTCAGTCACTAAAAGCCGAATTTTAATCAATGTAAATGCCCAGTGATGCAGTTGAGTTGCTCCAGAATTGCTCCAGCTAATCTTAGCGCATCAGATCCCGTATGTGGTGTTAACCCTTTGAATGCCAGAAAGGTATCCAGCGCATTGCTTTGCAATACGTTGGATATCTCTCTAGCACTCAAAGGATTAACACATTTGAACGCCAGTGGGGTGGTATACAGCGGGTTAAAGCAGTAGAGCAGTGATAGTCTATGCGATCAGGACTCACTAAGGGTCGTAGACCTGATGATTTTCCTCCTTGAGCACAGATGAGTTAATGGGAAGCTCAGTCATTTTCATTCACTCACCTGGGCTCAAGCAGTGGACTCCCCATGTCCCGACCTGTCAGTGGATCAGGAGAAGAGTGGAGAACCTCTGTAGTACTGTACAGAGAAATAATATACTCACAAGCAAACACAGATCTTCTGGGACTTGCAGTTGTGAAATGAAAACAATAAGTGTTAGATCAACGTTTCGGTCACTATTTGATAGTAACCTTATTGTTATCCTACTGTATTTATCTTTCTTTTTACCAAATATAGGTCACAATATACCTGTTCTATTTGAATTTAAGCCATTTAGTGGCCTTCTGTTGAGTAATGTGAGGCAATGTGTTGAATATCTTTCTTCTGGTAATCAAAGGGTTGATTGAAAAGTAGACTGGTATGGGTGCAAACCACACGCACCATAAAGGATACTTTAAAAAAGGTAATTGATTAAGACTGTGATTCTAATAACCCTTTGAATACTAGAGAGGGTATCGAAATAGGTCGGAGTCCTCTCTAGCACTTAATGGGTTAAAAGCCCAAATGATATTGCTGGAAATGTAGGAATTAGTTTTAGTGTATGTTGGTTTGCCCCAGATTTCAGAATTTCTTTTGAATGTTGGGCCTCTAATATATACTATATCTACTAGTGTAAAAGCCTGTGTATGTGGGCCAAGGTTCATGTAATATTAACCCTTTGAGTGCCAGAGGGGTACACTGGCACTCAAAGGGTTAAGAGTCAGGTCCTGCTCTGGGTCCTGCCGCTGACCCAGTCATGTACTGTTAGAGTCTTCCCAAAAGCACAGAATGCTCCCAGCATTCTGTGTGTTTGGGCAGTCTCTATTGCGCATGATGGCTTCTGACAAACATCTTAGCGAATTATTATATAGGATTAATGTGTAATATAGTATCACTATACATGTTTTCAGTTTTTGACATAGAGTACTATGGAAACATATGCAGAGAGCTCATTGCCAGAGATACACATGTTAAAAATAGATGCACTTGCAGAATATATATATTAAAAATAAATGGTAGCTATCGCTTTAATTAGCAGCTCCTCACAACAGACATAAGGCTTCAAAACACTGAATGTTAAAACCCTTATACACTAGCGGTCGAAAGTTTGAGAACTCCTCAATTTTTGCTACGTTTAGTTATTGCCTTATAACTTCACAGAAACATTATAAAAACATTGGGTATTTCTAAAACCAAGACAAATATTATAATCTATTTAGCAGGGGGGTTTAGCGTTTGTAGATGTGAACACAATTAGAGCCAAAGTTTTTTAAAAAGTGCATTTGTTTCATCATATTTTATAAATTGTTTTACAGGAAATTTGATTGAAATAATGGTATCTTTACAAAGGCCATCTTATAGTAAGAAAAACAGTATATAATATATATGGGTACATTAAATGAGTAAGAGGAAATTACAGCTAAACACAAGCACAGAAGAAGTGTTAAAACAGCCATGGTCCAGAAGTGTTAAAACAGCCATGGTCCAGAAGGACCCCCTGTAGGTTTCAAAAAGGAACCATTAGAACCAATATAAAATCATCATAAACAAGTAAATAGTTCCCAAATCAAATTGGTTAAAATGGGGGGTTGGAGATTTTAACATGCCATGGACCTCTCTAGCATTAGATGGATTAAAAGCCCCATTTGAATCAATGGCTATTTTTGTTCATTCCCCATGGGGAAGTTGATTCTTTCTAGAAATTCACCAATTGTTTTCAGACAACATCCTCAGTGACCCTTCTACACTGCTCTGATTGTGATGACTAGTTGAATTTATCACTATTTAACCCTGGAGTGCCAGAGGGGTATGTTACACACTGAGGGGCACTCAAAGGATGAATCCCACATAATACACAGGCTGCAAATGGGTTTTGGTGTAGGAACAATGATGGGCATAATTCAGAACATCCGTTTATTCTTTCTGCAAATTGCAGGGATAAATTAATTGGAAAAGCAACACATATCTGATCAGAGAAATCATTATTTGGAACAGAAGATGTAATACGGGTGATGTAGAGAATGCCTATGATGTATTAACTCTATGGGGTTATTCACTAAGGCGTTATAAAGAGGTGATAAATTGGAGATGACATATCCAGTGATATAATTCTCCAGTTCATATTTTATTCTCTGGAATCAATTCAGTAGCATTTCTTAACCATTTGAGTGTCGTAGTTGTAGCAACGCATTGCAAAGCAATGCGTTGTGTACCACTCTGGCACTCAAAGGGTTAAGTTTTGGAGATCTTAGCTCAATAGAATAACATAAGAACCGGAGAAGTGATATCACTGGAGAAGTCGTCTCCACTTTATCGCCTGTTTATCACACCTTAGTGCATAATCCCCTGTGAGGTCCAGAGAGATTTCCAACATTGCTGTGGATACCGCTTTGGCACTCAAGGGGTTTAGAAAAATGTACCCAATTCCAGAGCAAGCCAATTCCACAAAAGGGGACAGATTAAAGTCTTCATTATTCCCATTGATTAAAACGATGCTTTAGCTTTGAAGACCTCATTTGGAAAAGTGGTTTAAAAGCCCCACTTAAATCACTGAGAATTTTGAGTTGTACCCTATGGTTCAGTTGGTGAAACCCAGAGTAACTCCAGGTTCTTGGTAAATCCGCCTCAAAAGTCACCTGGGTTGTTTTAGCCTCAACTAGAGCAGACATAACACAGCCAGGGTAACTTTCAGGGATTTTAGGGGGACGGTTAAAGTTAATTTTCTGAATTGCACAATAAGCACATTTTTATCAGCTAATGGAGTGGTCAAAGTACTAAAGTGTGAAATGAAACAGCTCACAGCTGCCCAACTTCACCCTTCCCTTACCGGATTAACTCACACAACCAGGGAAATATATATTATGTGTGCGGGAGTGTTTGTGTATGTACACATTGTATCATTATAATACATGAATGCTATATTGTAGGCAAACAGCTTTCGGGGCATTTAATGGCAAGTTATTGGCAAACTATCAGATATCTAATCAAAGTTAATCAAGAAAAACCGAGATATGGCATAATTCATATATCTATCCAATGTCCCTTAACGGTAGATAGATAGATAGATAGATAGATAGATAGATAGATAGATAGCATCCACAGTCATCATATGAAGCAAAGACATTATACAGTAATCTGTTAACCCTTTGAGTGCCAGTGAGGTACGCACCGCATTGCAAAGCAATGCGCTGCGTACCCCTCTGGCACTCAAAGGGTTAAAACAGGCAAAAACACACACAGCCACGTGTGGAGTCCAGAGAGTGCTGTTTTGTGTCTGGCTTTACACTACAGGATGACTGGCACCCTGGCAAGCAATTTTCGTGTCAAGAGTGTGTGTTTATGTGTATGTGTGTGTGTGTGTGTGTATATATATATATATATATATATATATATATATATATATATATATATATATATATATATGATTATACTCGGCATAATCTGCAGTGTATAATATTACTCTCTATATATTATATACAATATAACAAAGCTATTCTACAATTATGATTTTGGATTTCACATTACTATGAATTGATATATATATACACAACACTTCTGGGAAGTATACATTATACAGATGTAATCAGATATTTTTATTGTATTTACAAAGCAGTGATACACAATAGACCCCGGGAGAAGTTTGTAAAGTCATCACGATCATGTTACTGAATTGGGCAATAAAATGGAAACCCTTATGGTGCTACCTCAGTTCCTAACGAAGTATAGACCTCGCTAGCATCCGTTGGGTTAACATTATGCCTGCTCTAATCCCACTCAGTGCCAGAGGATAATCCAACGCATTGCTTTGCCTGCATTCAAAAGGTTAATCTAGAAGGACTGTGACTGTATACTCTGTGGGCACATTGAGACTGCAGTCTGTATAGATCACTGGGTAACACCTGTGTATAAGGCTCACTAGGTGGAATCTGAACCCTGACCCGGTGTCAGGACAGAGGCTTAACGCTATGATACCCGCTGTCTTCACACACCGAACAGCAAGATCAGATCTACTACAGAAACAATCCGAAACGATTATTTTATTCTCAGTAATTCTTTAGGTGTATAAATGCACTGTTATCGAGACAACTGCGATTGAAACGACATTATTATTATTATTTTCTTATTTTTAACATATATGTTATTCTACACTGCAATGTACATTCAATCACAATTATCCGTGATATGGATTACTACGCCTAAAGAGGAGAGAGAGAGGAAAAAGCAAAGAGACACAAAGAAAAAAAGAAAGGGAGACAGAGAGAAAGTGAGAGACATAGAAAGAGAGAGAGAGAGGAATCCAGCGCATTGTAACACAAAGGGTTAACACGGATAAAGACAACTGTCAGCAAAAGCGTTATCCACTTACTAAGGAAACGCCATTACTTATCATTACTTATGCACAACTTACAAGAACGTGTGTATGTGTATTACTCTAGACTGTAAACTCTCACAAGCAGGACCCTCTCTAATCCTTCTGTTCTCCATATATGATTGTAGTATTTAATACCTGTCTATGTCTATTCCCATTTGTACAGCGCTGCGGAATTAGTTGTCCTATATAAATAAATAATAATAATAATAATATGAGTGAGTGTGTGTCTATGTGTGAATGTGTGTGTATATGTGAGGGTGTGTGTGTGTGTGAGAGTGTGAGTGTAGTACCCATTGGGCAGCATGGGGGGAAAGGGGAGCACTAGCTATTTTTGAAAGCCATAAATATAACTTTATGTGTTATTTCTCCTCTTTTGATGCAACACACAAACTAAAACCTTGATGTTGATAAGGCCAAAGTTATCCAGACAGAGGAGAATGACCCATATTTATAAAAGGAAAATGGGGTTATTCTGGAACCAAATAAAACAAAACCAAGGAACCAAATAAAAAATTATATTAAATTAAATTGGGCTTTTAACCCCTTGAATGCTAGAGAGCTCTCAGATGTATTGGAGACCTCTGTAACAAGCTCTATTCCAGTGCATGAGGATTTAGGAATTTTTATATGTCCCCTACAGTGCAGTTGGTTTACACCAGAATAACTCCAATTTGCTTTTATAAATATGGGAACATAATTGCTTTGCTGATGCTGGTACAATTACTAATCTTCTTACACAATTGCCTACAATTCTAGCCATGTTCACTTGTTGAAATACATTTACTAAAAAGGTGATAATTTGCTAAGTCAGACACAACATGCACAATTCAGTAACATTTTAGTGTTAATAATGTGTCCATCAAAAGTACATGGTAAATAGCCAAACTTTTGTCCTGTAGTTCTGTGGTATATTGTGAACTTATTGTCAACTCCTACCGGAAAAGAAGTGAAGTGTGTATGACTGAGTTTTTTACTCTGTGAGAAAGCTACAAGTATGTAGCAGCATAGCTGTAAATGTAGTGAGGTGAATGCACCACTGCAATGTCATGCTAAATCAGGCATTAGAATCACAGTAATATCCCAACACTTGTCTAATCCCAATTTTCTAAACTACTTAGGCCAAAAGCCTCCCCTTAATGCCATTTTCACAAAAGGGAGGACAAGGGGCAGTCTGTGGGCATTTCTGGGAATTTTTCAAGCCAACTTCAAAGTTATGCCATGAATTAAGACAACGTTGGCAGAATCACTGTCAGTTTTCCTGTGCATGTATGGGGCAGAAGAATGGGACTTGCCGGCATTAATGTCTAAGGCAGGCAGAGAGTGTGCTCCGAGATGCACTACAGAGATCATATTTTGTAGTTCATACCTGTCAGTGCAACCATTGGCACTAGAGTGCAACCCGTGTGGCTGCATTGGCATATTTGTACATTCGTACCAGTGGGCTCTCAGAAGCACAAAGATAGCCAGCAAGACCAAAGGTCCAGATGAGATTCGTCAGAGTGCTGAATCTAGCCAACAGGCAATATTTTTCCCATGCCTGTATTAAAGAATAAGGGAAATTACTATTATATTAAAAAGTACACTGTTACACACACACACACACACAATATGTTAGTGAATATATATATATATATATATATATATATATATATATATATATTCATAAATAGGCTAGCACTCTCAGTACTTTAAATATTAACAAATTTATTAAATCAACGTTTCGGTTCAGTAAGAACCTTTATCAAGCCACGATTACAGGGTTGAATGTATGTGGTGCTCCATTCTGACAGCACGACCATTTTCAGTGGATGGTTCCTCTATTTTCACGTGTTACAGCTTTAAAATATAGTTTGAAATGATTGAGTAGTTTCCTTAGTTTAATCTCATCATGGACTCTCTTAACTTGTTGCCATGTTACATCCATGCTCCTCTATGTGACCAATAGGAGACGTCCACTCGGATGGCTAACCAATAGGGGACATCTGTGTGATGACGTCACCATCCACACGAGAGATGCCAGGGATGAGCTTGGGCATAAAGATGGAGGTGAGTCACTGTATGATTGTCTTGATAAAGGTCTACTAAGACCGAAATGTTGACCCTGTATTTTGCTACAATTGAATTAATAAACACTTTATTGAGAAGTTCCACGGGTGCTGCCCACTTTTTCAACATCTCTCTCTCTCTCTCTCTCTCTCTCTATATATATATATATATACATATATATATATATATATATAATCATCATCATCTTTAGCTATTGCCAGTCCACTGCAGGATGAAGGCTTTCTCAGCAAGCCTCCAACAACATCAGTCCTGTGCTCTCTGCTGTCATTGCGCACCAAAATTTGTGTGGTTCATCTACTGTCAGGTCTTCTTAATGTGACCTTCCCATTTCCATTTTAGGCGCTTTACTCTTTCAATTATGTTTTAAACCTTTGTTTGTTGTCAAATCAAAGCACATTATTTTCTGTCTCATTTTGTTACGTTCAAGATGTGACGTTCCATACTTCTCTGAGAAACCTTAACTTTTTTATGGCTTTAGCATGTTTCACAGCCATACATCAGAACTGGCTGGATACACTGGTCAAAAACATTTTGCTTGAGGCAGAGTGGCAAATTTGTTTTAAAGACCATACTCCTAAGTTTTCCAAATTATTTTTGGTTTTGTTTTTTTATAGTATATAATCCAGTTCTCATTCTGTGTTGTCTGTTGAATTCAGCAAACTGAATTTAGATGCTTTACTTTCCTTTCAGATTTTCTACTTGGATGTCAAACACAAACATTGAAAACAGCTCTAAAGTACATGACTTGGGTATGTATATATTGAAGAAATATAAATTTCAATAACAATGAAGATAACTGGGAACATCACTCGCTCAGTTTGGTCCAATGACTCATACAACCATCTCCATATTGAATATAAAGCTGCCACAATTTAGTGCTGTTACTGGAAACTGAAGGCTTTCCCACCAAAAGCTGAGACACAAACAAAGTATCAACAACACAGCAACAGATGAAGAGATGATTAATTGCAAAAGTTTTATTGAATTCTTTAAAAACTGAAAAAACACAGATGTGTTTCAGACATCCTGATGCTATGTCCAAGGCCCCTGGAGGTCTGAAATGAGCAAGGTGCTGAGGGCAGTATGCTTCTGATATGTCAGTGTTTCTCCAGCTTTTAAACAGTACAGTAAAACTTTCCTTTTAATCATCACCTTATCTGTGGGTGTGTTGCGGTTACTTTGTAACTATTCAGATGCAGCACTTTGGAGATAACTCTACTATTTAAGGGGTTACAAGTCTTAAAGTATATGGAGATGACCCAGTCCCCTGCCCATTCCCTAGCTGTAAGCCTGCCCAAGCAATAGCTCTGTCCCTCGTTATGTGCCTTCTTTTCTGGTTCAGAGCCCCACAAGTGCCATGCTTGGTGACGTCCCAGGTGTCACCGATGGGGTCTTGCTAATATAGCTTATGCCCAGCTTTCCACCACTTGCCTTTCATTACACCATCAGGGGAGAAGATCTGGCATCTGAAAACAGAACCCCGATTCTCCCTTGTGGTACCTAAACTAAACTGTGAGATTCTTAGAGTGACACTTATATTTTAGAAACATAAATGTTGAGTTTCTGCAGAGCTGTACAATAGAATGACGTTACACAAGTTAACAAACAATTAAACATTACATGAAATATATAACAGGCATACAAATATGAGACAAAAAGATTTGAAGGCCCTATTCTTGTAAGCTTACAATCTAGAAGCTGTGTGTGGGGGGAGTGTAGACACAGAATGTAAAGGGAGTGCTTGGAGGAGGGTGATCTATATTACACTGGGTTCATCCAATGGATAAGTGAGATGGCTATACCTTACAGAATAGTGAGAGTTACAGAAGTCAAAGGACAGGTACAGATGTCTGTATAGCATATTTTACTGATCTAAGTAGTAATCCTCTCTGAACAGTTGGGTTTTCAGAGCCTGTTTAAGCTGTGGGACCTAGGTGTGAGAAGAAGTTCTGTAGATGGGAATGGGAGGAAGGGATGATAGAAGAAAAGAGATGTAGCTTGTGGGCAGAACAAAGAGGGCATATAACCTTCAAATTCCATTTAAAAATGCACCTCATGGATAAAATCCCAACATGCTAGAAGGCACTGATGTTGTACAAATGAACGCTCTTATAAATTATTTACTTTACATGTGTCCCCTATCATCATCAGAACTATCACTGTATTCAGCACTTGACCCTTATGTACTCTGTATGTTTCCCATTACCTCTTTAGATTGTAAGCTTTTGGGCAGAGACCTCCCACCCAATGTTTCACCCTACAAAGCACCTGTAACCCTGTATTGTTTAAACCCTTAAATTGTAAAGCACTGCGTATACTTGTGGCTCTATATATAAATAAACATATTCATTCATTCATTCATTCATTCATTGGGAGAGTATTTGGAAACAAGGGAGGATATTTAGGGAGGTGCAATGTTGTATAGGGCTTTGTAGCTTTGGGACAGGACTTTGAATTTTATTCTGGAGGCAATAGGGAGCCAGCGATAAACCCTTGTGGACTGGTGGAGTGTGCAACACATTGCAAAGAAATACACTGCACATCTCTCTGGTTCTCAAGGAGTTAAGGGAACATTGAGCTGGAAATACATAGAATCACTCTGTAGCCCCTCAGTTCAGTCTCATTGGCCCATATTTATAAAAATGAACTGGAGTTATTCTGGAGTAAATCAACTGTACCATGGGGGGAAATAGAAATTCATATTAAATTCAATTGGGCTTTCAGTCCCTTGAATGTTAGAATCCTTTCTAACATTCAAGGGGTTAAAAAGCTTTACTTAAGTGTATGCAAATCTAGGAATTGTTATTTGTCTCAAATGGTGCAGTCGGTTTACTCTAGTTTGCTTTTCTAAATATGGGCCATTGGCAAATCTGTGGCAAAACAGCTGCACTACAGAGGACAAATAAAAATGTCTTCATATTTACAATGATTTAAATAGGACTTTTAACCCATTGAATGCTAGAGAAGACCTCTTCAGCATTCATGGGGTTAAACCCCCCCATTTAAATAAATGGAGATTTTTATCTGTACCCTACAATGCAGTTGGTTTGCCCCAGAATAGTTCAACTTTGTATTAGTATATAAGGCCCATTTTACTATGCGCCCACCTCCAATTCAAATCCCAACACTACGTTTCTATGGAGGCTGTATGCATAACCTACAATGTTTCTGAGCCACATATTTTTAGGTTGCATTTCTAGCCCACTGCAACCCAGGGATAGGGGTCAGTTCTCTGTTCCCTAAAAAGACTGACAGGAGGCATTTTGGGTCTGCAGGGCATTTTATTGTCTACTATTACAGAAGTCTTTGAAATAATTCACCAACTACACCAAACTTTATTCTCATCATGACAAATACAGCTATGAACAATCTGACCAGTTGCCACCATCAAGCTTTCCATACATCTAGTTATTGCAATGTGGGTGATAGGTAGGTGATGCATTCCTGAAACCCATAATGCAGAGAGTCTGATTTACTTGAGAAAAGCACATTCCTAGTACTATTTTAAAGGAAACATTGTTCTTTTTCTTCTCTGATTGATAAAACGTGTGAAACTGGTGGTATAGAGAGTCTAAGGTAACTTAGTGTGTGGGAATAGCTACAGGGGTGGGTTGGGCATAGGATGTGGCAGGTGGATCTTTTTGAAGTGGTTAATTTACATTAATGAGCCTTGTCAACCTCTATGTGACCTTCAATAAATGTAGACAGGGTTTATTGGAAAGTGTGGGCTGAGGAGGAGCGGGTTGCATGATTCCTGCAGTACCAGTTAGTAATATCCATGAAAGCCATTTTTTGGGGAAAAAAGCTGTACCATAGGTATAAAATAACAAATCCCCAAATATCCTTCTCACAAAAATTCCTGTGTAAGAAGTACAGTGTTGGTTTCTGCTGCTCTTATTCCTGCACTGTGACTTCTCGCCCAATCCCTACTGAAGTGTAATAATCATGTGGTAATTGTACTGTTGGCAGGTCTGTTTTCCTGGGAGCAGACCTGATGAGGAAGACACTGCTGAATTGTGAGCAGTGGAGAATTAGTGGGAGAGTTGAACTAGGGGTCTAACAAGTGACCCCAGGTGTTCTCCAACAGATCCCATGATAGCGACTGAACTGTGAGACTTTGAAGTGTAGCAGTTCAGTCATGTTGGACCATGAATGAAGCCCCTAGAGCACAGGTGGGCAATTATTTTGGCCTGAGGGCCACATCACAGTTCAAATGTATTTGTAAGGTTGAATCTGACAGATGGCTTCCTCTTTACTCTGGAGTTGTAATTTGTATTAACCTCTTGGGTGCAAGAGACCTATCTGATGATATGATGTAGCTTCTTTTTCTTAACCTTTTGAGTGCCAGAGGGGTATGTAATGCATTGCTTTGTGTTGTGTACCCATCTGGTATTCAAAGGGTTAACTGTGTAAGTCTGCATAAAATTGTCCTTATATGTCTGACACAGCTAAATAAATCTCCAAAGGCCTGTCCTGCACATAGGTATCAACTAAAAGTAAGGGAAAGTGGGGCTCTGTGGGGAACATTAAAGCCTGTATTATTTTGATGGAGAACAAGTTACAAGTTAGAATAAAATCACACAAATATGCAAGCAAAAGCTAGTGCAAAAAAATAAAAAAACAAAACAAAAAGCTTTTTGTAACACGACACTACTTATTCAGTGCTAAACAAGGTTTCCAGGCGTGAATACAACTGGGTTTTTTTTTCAAGATCAGTTCCCTTTAAAAATTCTGTTTGAGGGTTTCCATATAAATGGCCCTGACACACCCCCTAGACTCAGTGACAGCCAATGGTGGGATTGTAAGCCACATAATTTCCCTTTGATCCACCTGATCCACTCACAGTAACTCTGCAAAGTGTCCCTGTGATTTCCACCTTTTCCATATTGATTCTCCAGCCTATTCTGGCATTTTATTAAAAAAAGAAAAATGCCCCCTCCCTATTATTCTGCTTATGTAAAAGGAGAACTAACACCTCCTAATAATAACACTGATCATCACTTACTATGGCCATAAAAGCCTAAGGGTCCCTCTGAATCTTTCACTTGCTTCTTGGGTCAATAGATAACATCTTCAATTAGAATTGGGTGTCATGTCCATGGAGGCGAGCATGACAGTTGTTAGCAGGACCACAGGACCCCAAATGCTTCTCCCTGCACATGATAATCTTAACCCTTTAAAGACCAAAGGGGTGTTCCACACATTGCTTTGCAAAGCATTGCACACCTCTCTGGTACTTAAAGGGTTAAGTAAGTTCATGCACTGGTCATAATAAGGTAAATGTAGGGGTTATTATTACAAGGTGTTCTTTTTTAACTTGTCTCCAGAGGCTACCTAGTGTTTAATATAAATTGTCACTTGCTCTGTATTTCCATCATCTTTGGAATTATGTCCACAGGCCAAACTGCTCCTGTCAGATATTCTCATGCTAGTCCGCCTTTCTCCTTCATATTGCCACTATCCCATTCTACCAATCAGGGACACTGCTGAGATGAGAGCAGCATAGTTCTTGTCCTCAGCACTAGGGCAGCTGCGTGGGAGGGGTCACAACATATCACTTGACATCAGTGCGCAACCTGCTCTTTCTCTGGCACATCTCAGAGATCTAAACATTAGATAGAGAACTGCCCAGTGTAGGTTTAAAAGAAAATGTACAGCAAATCCAAAGCCTTAGACTGGCATTATACTACAACAAAATTGCACTGAAGACCCTGTTTGATGTCAGGGTCAATGCTCATTTCTCTCTCTCTGTTGTTTAAAGCTCTGTCTGGAAGCCATTTTGTGTAGCCCAACAGAGGCATCGCTTTCTTTCACAGTAAGTAAAGAACAGTTCTCCTTCTAGTGTTTAGATCTCTGTGCTCTGGGATCTTCATTCTGAGACTTTAAATTGTCCCAGAAGGGGACTGCCTGGGATTTTGAATACATATTTAACACCCAGACTGTTCTGAGCAATCCGGGACACATGGTCACTAGTAACTAACCCTGAGGGCCATTCAGAAATATGTGCATATAAAGCTCAGCAGAATGAGCTGAAACACATATGAGCATACCTGGGAACTTCCAGTTGAGGGCTACCCGGAGGGTAGCCCTCTGTTCACCAGGGGGTGACAAAAATGACGCTAATTGCGTCAAAAAGGGGCGGGGCTTGCCACGAGTGAGGGGGGGACTTAACCCTTTGAGTGCCAGAGTGGTACGGAATGCATTGCAAAGCAATGCATTCCTTACCACTCTGGCACTCAGAGGGTTAAAGGTGTCACACAGAAGGCTGGGGACTGACGATCAGCGGGAGAAAAGGCGGATGTGGCAGAGTTTCAATAGAAACTCTCCACATCCGGAGGAATCAGCCTCTGCCCCGGAGACCCGGTAAAATTCTGTCAGAACCGGAGTCTCCGGGGCAAATCCGGAGAGTTCCCAGGTATGCATATGAGAAGAGCCGGTGGGGTCTATTAGAGTATCACAGAGTAATTCCCAAGATATCAAGAATGACTGTGGGAGAACACTAAGAAAATATACACAGCAACCAAATCACTAAGTGCTCTGCAGGGATAATAAACATAATAAAGATTAGAAGGAGAGGGCTCCTTAAAGGGATAGTAATACTTTAGTATTACAAATCCCTATATTAAAGCCCTAGTAAAAAAAAAACGTATTGCGCCAGTCTCATCTCTCAAACCTTTATGGTTTGAGAGATGAACGCTTCTAAAGTTGCCCTCTCCCTCCCCCTTCCCTGTAGTCAGCATTTTAGCTGACTGCAGGGAACAGAGTTGTACGATTTTCAGGCGGCTCTCCAGCACAGCCTGATCGCGTTAACTAAAAAAAAAAATTTCACTGAAATGGTCTTCTACGTGTGCTTGGTTTGCAAGCACACGTAGAAGACCGTTTTAGTGAAAGTTTTTTTTTTAGTTAACGCGATCGCGGCTCTGCTGCAGAGCCGCCTGATGATCTCTGACCGGATTTCCCTGAGTCAGCTAGAATGCTGACTACGGGGAAGGGGGAGGGAGAGGGCAACTTTAGAAGCGTTCATCTCTCAAACCATAAAGGTTTGAGAGATGACACTGGGGGCAATACGTTTTTTTTACTAGGGCTTTAATATAGGGATTTGTAATACTTAAGTATTACTATCCCTTTAAGCACTTACTTTTAGTCTCCTCTGCTGCAGAGAGAGTTGTGCATTGTACTACTTATGTATGTATGTATGTATATGTATTAATATAGCACCATACATGCACACAGAGCTTAACAGAAGTTGAAATAATATAATACCCTGCCCCAAGAAGCTTACAGTCTAATTAACCTGCTTTTACTGTCCCAGACAGTGCCTTCACTGAGTAGAAGGTAGAGAACCAGTGAGGTCACTGCTGAAGACACAAAAGTTAAAAATAAATAAACAAACAAGAAAATAAATAGAAAGTATATAAAACTTTACATATTCTGCACGTTCAGAATATATAAAGTCAGTTGCTTTATAACATAACATGCAAAACAATATATAAATAGTTGAAGATTAAAAAATATGATAGTGAAAGTTATTGAAAACCAGAATTTAGAATTTTGACTTTACACACCCTGCTTGTTACTTTACACACCCGGCATGTGACCTTACATACCCTGCATGTGACCTTACATACCCTGCATGTGACTTTACGTATCCTGCATGTGATTTTACATACCCTGCATGTGATTTTACATATCCTGCATGTGACTACATATCCTGCATATGACCTTACATATTCCACATCCTGCATGTGACTTTATATATTCTGCATGTGACTGCATATTCTATTTCACTTTACATATTCTGCATCTTGCATGTGATAACATATCTTGCATGTGACTTTACGTATTCTGTAGTGATGAGTGAGCATGCTCAGCCGAAGCTCGGTTCGGCTCGAGCATCGCTCTGCTCGGCACATGGCGGTACTCGTACGAGTACCGCATGTGCTCGCCCGCCATGTTCGGGTCTCCTCCCCGCACGTTTCGCGGCTGCTGCGCAGCCAATAAACGTGCGGGGAGGCTCTGACATCAGTGTAATGCCAGCAGCCATGTTGGCTGCTGGCATTACACTGATTGGCTGGCCAGAACCCGTGATCGGGTGCTGTATAGCACCCGACGCGCGAGTTCGGCTCATTCTTAGCCAGGGAGAGATGCGCTTAGGCAGGGAAAGTCAGTGTAGGGAGAATAAAATTGTTGAAACTCTTTCAAGACCCAAAAGTCCTTTTTAGGACTGTTGTGTGTGGGGGCAGCATTTATATTTTGTTTGGGGGGGCACAATTTCCTTTTTTTTGTGGGGGGGATATATGTAAGGTGACATATAATACTAGATGCACAGGAAGTCAGTGTAGGGAGAATAAAATTGTTGAAACTCTTTCAAGACCCAAAAGTCCTTTTTAGGACTGTTGTGTGTGGGGGCAGCATTTAATTTTTTTTGGGGGTGGCAGAATTTCATTTTTTTGTGGGGGGGGACATGTTCTAAGGTGACATTGTACTAGGTGCACAGGGACAAATATTTCACAGTGCAGTGACAAGCTGACATATTCTGTTAGGTGCACAGGGCCAATGATTTTACAACGCAGCGACAAAAAGGGCCATTTTAAACGTGTGCCTAGCCATAGATTATTGTCACATTCTGTTTAGTGTGCAAATTCACAAATTAACGTCACATATTCCGTTCACTGTGCCTAGCCGCAGATTAGCGTCACATTCTGTTTCGTGTGCCTAGCCGCAGATTAACGTCACATTCTGTTTCGTGTGCCTAGCCGCAGATTAGCGTCACATATTGTTTAGTGTGCCTAGCCGCAGATTAGCGTCACATTCTGTTTAGTGTGCAAATTCACAAATTAACGTCACATATTCCGTTCACTGTGCCTAGCCGCAGATTACCGTCACATTCTGTTTCGTGTGCCTAGCCGCAGATTAGCGTCACATTCTGTTTCATGTGCCTAGCCGCAGATTAGCGTCACATATTGTTTAGTGTGCCTAGCCGCAGATTAACGTCACATATTGTTTAGTGTGCCTAGCCGCAGATTAACGTCACATATTGTTTAGTGTGCCTAGCCGCAGATTAGCGTCACATATTGTTTAGTGTGCCTAGCCGCAGATTAGCGTCACATTCTGTTTCGTGTGCCTAGCCACAGATTACTGGCATATATTCCGTTTAATATGAAGAAGGCGGGTAAAAAGGGACGGGGAAGTGGACGTGATCCTGATAGTTCAAGTAAATATACAGCAAATACTGTTTGGTAACAATTTTTCGCCTAAAATCGTTTTTATCTTCCTTTTTGTGTGTTTTACGGTCAGTCTGTAAAAATGGCGTACTACGGGCGAAACATAGTTCCCAGCAGCGACGTTGGAGTCCAAGATGCATCCAGACATCCTCCCTATGCTGTCCCTGAACCATTTCTGTGGTGTTTCCATCATTTTCTGACCTTTTCCTATGAACCAGGCACCCTCCCCTCATCAGAGCAGGGGGTGCCTGGTGTAATGCTCGAGTCCTCCCATTGACTTCAATGGGGCTCGGGTGCTCGGCCGAGCACTCGAGCCTCCGGGGGCGCTCGGCCAGAGCACCCGAACACCCGAACATCGGGGTGTTCGATCATCACTAGTATTCTGCATGTGAATTTACATATTTTGCATGTCACTTTACATATTCTACATGTGACTTTACATATTCTGCATCCTGCATGTGACTACATATGCTACATGTGACTACATATGCTGCATGTGACTACATATCCTGCATGTGACTTTACATATTCTGCATGTGTCTTTACATACTCTGCATCCTGCATGTAACTACATATCCTGCATGTGACTTTACATATTCTGCATGTGACTACATATCCTGCATGTGACTTTACATGTTCTGCATGTGACTACATATCCCGCATGTGACTTTACATATCCTGCATGTGACATATCCTTCATGTGACTTTACATATCCTGCATGTGACTACATATCCTTCATGTGACTTTACATATCTTGCATATGACTACGTATCCTCCATGATTTTACATATTCTGCATATTACTTTACATATTCTACATGCATGTGCAGAATGTGCAGTCAAATATCATATACGTTTTATTGATTTATGCTTAATTTACTGTCTTAACTTGTACAACTTTAGTAAATGAACATCAGCTCATTACTTTTTGTCTTTAACTACTTGCAAACTAGAGATGTCATTGTGCAGCAATGTGTTGGAGATGTCTCTAGCTGTCAAGGGGTTAACTCTTTGAGTGCCAGAGGGGTATCGTATTGGATTAAACCTTGTGTATCACTGAGTAAAAAAGAATATATATAAGTTTTATTTCTAAATTTTCTTGCTTGTAAAAATGTATATAAGGTAATTACATGGTATTAATATGCTTTCCCCCAATCAAGGAAAAACATTGAGTGTTGTGCAACACAGTTTGGAATCCTATGGACTTTGGGCAGAATGCAAGAAACGCACAAATGCTATGAAGACATTTTTCCTGCACAGATAGATATTGCGCATGTTCTAATGCAGGGAGCCATGTACAGGACAATTATTGAATTGTGCATGAAAAATTAGCTTTTGTGACAAAACTACACAGACGTATAAAATTGTTTGTAAAAACACTTCCTGCATTAGGAGCATTTGCTATTCCACTCACACAGATTTATTAATTCTGACCACGTCCACAAAAAAAAATATGCACAGCTGTTCTCTAATCTTGATTTTTCATGTGCAATTCAAAAAAATCATGCTCAAACCTATTTACTAGTGGTTTTCACACTGGAAATAGTGATTTTGCATGTTTCCTGCATTCCGTCCTTTGTTTCCACCAGCAATCTGGTACACACAGTACAGTCTACTAAATGAAGCTGACTAAGACTAACTGGAGCAATTCTGGCACAAACCAACTGCACCATGGGGACAAATAAATTCTCTCACTGAGTTGAAATGGTTCCTAAATAGGAAAAACATTTTTTTTCTTAAAGGGATAGTAATACTTCTTTTTATCGTTATTTTATTTTATAGGCATTAAAAAAACATGAAGAACGATATAAGTCTTATCTCTCAAACCTTTATGGTTTAAGAGATATTCACAAGCAAAGTTTCCCCTCCCGCCCCTTTTACCTAGTGTAAGTCATCTCTTCTCAGATGTCAAATCTGGTTGTAAGACCAGACAGATAACAGCAGGGGACAATCTTCTTCCTATGAGAACAATGAAAGCCCTGCCCCCTTGACAAGTTTTTCAGGTTTTTCCCTTATCTTAATTGAAGATTGCGCCTCTCTGCAATCTACCTGGGCACCTCCCTTCTGATCTGGCTGAACAGTGTTACATCAGTAAAAGGGGTGGGAGGGGGATACTTTGTCATTGAATTACTCTAGAACTACAGCTCTGACAGAATTGAAATAACACTCTCCAAAGTCCAAATACTATGATAATTAATTAGAGCTGCTTTTATTATGAAACATTACTATCCCTTTAATTAATACAGCACTGAGGAACCTTGTCTCTTCATTTGATTTTGATGTTTTCAACATTATCTGAATTTCTCGTAGGCCTCTAAATTGAGCTGTTTTCTCATAGTAACATAGTAACATAGTAATTTAGGTTGAAAAAAGACTTGCTTCCATCCATTTCAACCCTTTTCCTATTCCTGCTTACCATCGTTGATCCAAAAGAAGGCAAAAAAAACCCTCAATACAGCAATTTCAAATTCTGCCTTGAATGGGGGGAAAAAATTCCTTCTTGATTCCAAATGGAAATCAGATTTCTCCTTGGATCAACAAGCACTAACTAAATATTAATCCCAGTACTAATGTACATAACCCTCTATGTTCTTCTCTTTTAAATAAGTATCCAGGCCCTTTTTAAAGGCATCTAATGCATTCGATAGCACCACCTCCTCAGGCAGTGAATTCCATACCTTTATTTTCCTTACCGTAAAGAAACCCTTCCGCTGCTGTAGATGAAATCTCCCTTCCTCAAGTCTAAGCGGGTGGCCCCTTGTCCTTTGTACTGTTCTGTTAATGAACAGGTCTTTAGAGAGCCCTTTGTATGTGCCCTGAACATATTTATATAGTGTTATCATATCCCCTCTAAGATGCAGTTTCTCTAGCGTGTACAAGTTTAACTTTTCTAGCCTTTCTTCATAACTAAAACTTTCCATTCCCCTTACTAGTTTTGTAGCCCTCCTCTGCACTTTCTCTAGTTCCATAATATCTTTTTTCAGGAAGGGTGCCCAGAACTGAACAGAATAATCTAGGTGGGGTCTTACCATGGACCTGTAAAGAGTCATAATAATATCTTCCTCCCTTGAGTCAATATACCTTTTAATACATGCCAATATCTTATGGGCCTTTGCAGCTGCCAGCTGGCACTGCACGCTACTGCTAAGTCTATTGTCTACCATTACTCCCAAATCCCCAGAGAAAAGCCATTTAAACTATATGTTGCATTTTCATTATTATAATCAAAATGCATAACTTTACAGTTGTCTATATTTAATCTCATTTTCCTGCCAGTTACTCAATTTGTCCAAATCCTTTTGTAATGGAGACACATCCAGGTCAGACTTTATTACCTTACTTAATTTTGTGTCATCAGCAAACACTGATACATGGCTCCCTATGCCCTATGGGAGATCATTAATAAACAAATGAAAAAGAAGAGGACCCAGGACAGATCCCTGAGGTACTCCACTTATAAAGTTTATCCAATTGGAGAACGTCCCATTTACTACCACTTTTTGCATTTTATCTTTCAGCCAATTTCCAATACACACACAAACATTTTCCCCTAAGCCTATTTCATTCAATTTGTACAGTAACCTCTTGTGTGGAACCGTATCAAATACCTTGGCAAAGTCTAAATAGATCACATCAACCACCTCTCCCACATCTATATTTTTACTCACTTTTTCATAAAATCCAATCAAGTTAGTTTGACAAGACCTGTCTTTCACAAAGACATGTTGGCTCCTGCTAATGATATTCCTGTTCAAGCTGAATTCTTGAATAAATTTCCTTAGCAACCCTTCAAACAGCTTCCCTACCACAGATGTCAAGCTTACAGGTCTGTAATTTCCTGGCTGGGATTTTGATCCCTTTTTAAATATAGGCACCACATCTGCTTTATGACAATCTGTGGGCACCATACCTGAAATAAAAGAATCCTTGAAAATCAAAAGTAACGGTCTGGCCAGGGCCTGGCTTAGCTCTTTAAGTACCCGTGGGTGTACACCATCTGGTCCTGGGGCTTTGTCTACCTTAACACCATTCAATTGTTTTAACACTTTTTCTTGTGCTAGCCAATCCCATGCTTGCTGTGACTGTTCTGTAAAAGTAGTTTGCAGGTTCTTGTCAATTGGGTCTTCCTTGGTAAAAACAGAAGAAAATAAATTATTTAAAATATCTGCTTTCTCTCTGTCCCCACTGACCATCTCACCCCTTTCAGATAACAAGAACCCAGCATTATCAGACTTTAATTTTTTGCCATTAACGTATTTATATAATTTTTGGGGTTGCTCTTGCACTCCTTAGCAATATTTTTTCATTCTCCAGTCCAGCTAATTTAATAGCCTTTTTACAGGTTTTGTTGGCATTTTTGTATTCTGCAAATGCCTCTGCTGATCCCTCAGCTTTATAATGTTTAAATGCAGCTTTCTTGTTATTTATTTCATTCATTATTTTACTGTTTAGCCTTATTGGTTTTAATTTGCTTCTTTTCCAAAGGGGATAAATTTATATGTATATTTTTATAATGTTATTTTGAAGGCATTCCACTTACCGTCTGTGTTTTTCTCTGAAAATATTCTATCCCAGTCAACCAAGGGATGAATTATACCTGCTAAAGCTGGCCTTTTTAAAATTCAGTGTTTTGGTGGAACCCATAATAAACTGATTTTTTGAAATAATCTCAAACTATACCATGTTATGGTCACTATTCTCCAAGTGCTAACTTACTTGGATATTAGAGATAAGTTCTTCATTGTAATTTATAACCAGATCCAGACACGCATCCCCTGTGGTTGAGGTCTGCACTAGTTGAGACAAAAAATTGTCATTCAACAAGTTCAGAAACTTACTGCTTTTAGCAGAATTAGTTGTTTAATTTTTCCAATCTATTTCTTGATAATTAAAATCCCCCATAATTATAGTTCTCCCTATTTGAGAAGCCTTTTTTATTTGCATTAATAACTGTGATTCTTCAAGGTCACCAATGTTTGGTGGTTTATAACAAATACCCACTAATATTTTCTGGGCAGTTTTACCCCCATTGACTATTTCAGCCCACAGGGATTCCACATGTTCACTACTGTTATCACATATATCTTCCCGCAAATGTCTTTTCTTTCTTAAACCTCCCACTGGTGACCCGAAGCTAACATTACATGAAGGAACAGCAGAGAGAGCTGGGTTGGATTTGAGCAGATGACATAACCAGAATAAGAGAAATTGAAAACAAAGACTATACCCATTCCCAAGATAATTCAAGTATAAGATAACCACTTATCCCCATAAATCAGGGATACATTTGAAAACATAATTCCGTAGGACTGTACGAGAGTCAGTACAACCCTGCAGTTTGAATTTTTTATGTGTCCCTTATTTAAATGGATATGTCAACTGACATCTGATATTCAATATAAAGTCACAGATTGCCTCTTGCTATCTCAGAATGGATTGCACCTCAAGCTCAATATATCTAACTAGTTGAACAGCCCGTTACACGGGCCACTGTCACCCGGTCGCGGGGCAGTCACGCGCGAGACTGCCCGCACCGAGGCTGATACAGAGCTCGACGCTCCTTCGGAGCGCCCAGCTCTGTATCAGCCACGGCACGGGCAGTCTCTACTGCGCATGACTACAGCACGCGCAGCAGTGTCTACTGCGCATGTCGTGCGTTACACACGAATTAGCGAATTATTATATAGGATATGAAGCTAATCCTCATTCCACGTAGACCTGGCCCAGAGGTGCCCTTCCAGGTGACTGTAAATGACACTACCTTAAATCCAATATCAGAAGTACATCTAGGGGTTGTAAATGACACTGCTTTCTCATTCTAACCTCATGTTAACTCCATCGCTAAATCCTGCTGCTTTCTCTTGCGTAACATAGCTAAAACCCATCCCTTCCTCTGTTCCTCCACAGCTAAAATTCTTACACAAGCACTCATCCTTTCCCACATGGACTACTGTAACTTTTTTCTCTCTGGCCTTCCTACCTCCCTACTCAATCCTCTTCAGTCCATGCAGCATGAATTACCCTATTGTCACCTAGGTTTGCCCCTGCCCAACTCATCCTCAAATCTCTCCAATGGCTGCCTATCAAATTCTGGATCTCTATACAAAATTTTGCTTCTTCAAGACCCTTCTCTCCTCTACCCCTTCCTACATTTCCACTCTGATCTCCCGATATACCCCATCCCACCACTTATGATCAGCCATTGACAGTCTTCTCTCAGCTACAACCTACAGTAGCTTAATATAATACTGTGTTTTTACAACCTTTTTCACACAATGCTGAGTTTTCACACCTGGCTTCACACATTGAGGTTAATGTACTAAATAGAACTGAAGTAATTCTGGGACCAACTGCACCATAGTGGAGAAATGTATATTCCTAAAAATGCCATTAATTAAAATAGAATGTTTAACCCTTTGAATGCTATACAGGATACATCATGTGTTGAAGCACTGTATTGAAGACCTGGTAAGCATTAAAGGGATAGTAATACTTCGTTTTAACTTTATTTTATTTTGTAGGCATTAAAAAAACATGAAGAATGATATAAGTCTTATCTCTGAAACCTTTATGGTTTAAGAGATATTCACAAACAAAGTATCCCCCCCCCCTGTTCAACCAGATCAGAAGGGAGATGCCCAGGTAGACTGCAGAGAGGGACAATCTTCAATTAAGATAAAGGAAAAAGCTGAAAAACTTGTCAAGGGGGGAAGGGCTTTCATTGTTTTAATACAAAGAAGATTGTCCCCTGCTGTTATTTGTCTGGTCTTAGTACCAGACTCACATCTGAGAAGAGATGGCTTACACTAGGAAAAAGGGGCGGGAGGGGAAACTTTGCTTGTGAATATCTCATAAACCATAAAGGTTTGAGAGATAAGACTTATATCATTCTTCATGTTTTTTTAATGCCTACAAAATAAAATAAAGTTAAAACGAAGTATTACTATCCCTTTAATGCTTACCAGGTCTTCAATACAGTGCTTCAACACATGATGTATCCTGTATAGCATTCAAAGGGTTAAACATTCTATTTTAATTAATGGCATTTTTAGGAATATACATTTCTCCACTATGGTGCAGTTGGTCCCAGAATTACTTCAGTTCTATTTAGTACATTAACCTCAATGTGTGAAGCCAGGTGTGAAAACTCAGCATTGTGTGAAAAAGGTTGTAAAAACACAGTATTATATTAAGCTACTGTAGGTTTAAGGTCCTTTTCAAATGGGCGATGGTGCGTTGATTTTGTCACCCATTGTGAAAGTAGATCACTAAGTGGTTATTGGCAGGTCACGAGAAGATTTCTGATGAGTGGGGTTTGCCAAATCCTTTCAACATTCAAGATGTTAATATGGTCAGTGTTATCTTTTACATGGATAGTAATGTTTCACAATAAAAGCAGCTACAATTAATCTTCATAGTATTTGGGCCATGTAGAGTGTTATTATTTCAATACTGTTGAAGTTCAAGAGTTCAAGTTCAAGTAGTTCAATAGTAATTGAATGATAAAGTATCCCCCTCCCCTTTTACTGATGTAACACTGCTCTCCTCAGACCAGCAAGACTGTCTGGATGGATTGCAGCAAGGGAAAATCTTCAGTAAGCATAAGGAAAAACCTGAAAAACCTGTCAGGGAGGCCATTGTTTTCCTTATGCTCATCGTAAGAAGATTGTCCCTTGCTGCAACCTGTCTGGTCTCAGGACCAAATTCCACATCTGAGGGGAGGTGGCTTACACTAGGTAAAAGGGGAGTGAGGGGAATACTTTATCATTCAGTTACTCTTGAACTACAACTCTGACAGTATTGAAATAACATTCTCCATGGCCCAAATACTATGAAGATTAATTGGAGCTGCTTTTTTGTGAAACATTACTATCCCTTTAACACTCTTTGAGTGCCATAGAGGTATCCAACATTGCAACGCATTGGTTGGTTGTGCCATAGGGGACAATAAAAATATCCTGTCAATGTAACCGCTTAAGTGCTAGAGGGGAACCCTCTGGCACTCAAAGGGTTAAATGGGCCTTTTAATCTCTTGCTAGGGAGGTCTCCAGGTTATTGATTCCCAGGGCACTGGACTCCTATCTAGTATTCAAGGGGTTAAAAGCCACATTTCATTAATTTGCAAATATGGAAAGTTTTGCTTGTTTTCTGTGAAACAGTTGTTTTCCCCAAAAATTACTAATTTATAACAGACTAGTTGAAAAGCCCGTTTACATGGGCCACAGTGCCACCACCGCAGTCATGCTCAGTAGAGACTGCCCGCGCCACGGCTGATGCAGAGCGGGGCGCTCCAAATTCAGACCTGAGTCCTCTCTTTGTACCTTCCTGGGACCGCTTGGTACCTTCCTGGGACCGCTTGGTACCTTCCTAGGACCGCTTGGTACCTTCCTGGGACCGCTTGGTCCCAGGAAGGTGTGCAGAGAGGACTCCGGTCTGAATTCGGAGTGCCCCGCTCCGTATGAGCCGCGGTATGTGCAGTCTCTACTGTGCATGGCGGCTTCTGACAAACATCCTTAGTGAATTATTATATAGGATTATTCTGCATATTGTATTTTTCCAATTTTATTCCATATAGACAGGTAATATAAACATCTATATATCATGTTTGTTGTTTGAATGTGATAGAGAAAGACTTGTGCAGTAAATACAGGGGTGCAGAGAGCTCCATTGTGACAGGGCATACAAGGAGGCCTACTGTCTCTAGGCACCAATAGGTTGTAGTTATTTTCCTGGGAGAATATTGTCGGATGTCCAAATTCTTTTTTTGCCCTGGGGCCCCTGCAATGACTACTTAATACCAGTGTAGGGGACAGCTGATATGTGCTGGTACCACCTGAGGTATATAGGGACCAGCATAAGTGGTATGCACCAGCATCTCCCTAAGCCCTATCTTTTACTTCAGTGTCCCATTGGTAATAGCCATCCTAATAGGTGGGTCCACTTTGCAACCATGCCCTGCCTAGGCCTACCCTGCAGACAGACCCCCTGGACACAGTAACCTTTAGCAGGTAGGACCCAGCTACCTGTCAGCCGAGCCTTCCTGGAGACTGTATATTTCTGAGGCTAAGTCACACTGATCGCCCTGTAGGACCTGCATTCCGGACCTAAATCTCTAGGAGTTCTTTTGACCTAAGTGTGACCTCTTCTTTAGCTAATGCTATGCTACTGCAGATCTGCCATTGCAGAGGCAGTTCAATGAGGCTGGGAGGCAGGGAAAAGAAAAAGGTAATTACTAAATTTAATTTAATAACACAGGCTTAAATACACTAAATCCTTCCTCTCCCTTCCCACCCCCCTGTCCTTGCCCCCTCCCCAGGTGATTGGCTACCACCCCAACAAAAATGAAAGGGGAGAGGAAGGGGCGAGGGACAGAGGGAAGAAGGTAGGGCTACCAGCTATCTTAATGCCTCTCAGAGGCTATTCGCCCCTGCAGTCATTTTTAAGATGGCCATGCATCCTACCCACTTTTCCCCAAACATTACACCCCACACATAACCTTCATAACAACAAACCTGTAAATAAACAGAAGGTACAATTTAACCCCTTAACGACCCTTGATGGTCATAGTACGTCATGGGTAAATCTGACTGAACGACCCATGACGTACTATGACCGTCATGGAATTCCGGGCTCCCCCCACGGCTGCACTCCGTTCGGGGAGTCCGGAAGCAGCAAAAAAAAAAAAATGCTCCGAGGTCCTTAACTGACCTCGCCGCGCCGATTGGCCTGTCGTTAAGGGGTTAAGGTGGCAGTAACAAGGTCACATGTTAATTAGCATTTGGTTTTAACTATTTACCCATGGAGGACACTCCCCCTTTTAATGAGGCCTCCAGGCCAAATAACCAGATGGAGCCCTGCTCCAGCAGCATATTATTTTGTGGCAGCATCAGCCAAAGCCTGCACACAGATGCCTACCCACCAAGGTATGTAGGGACTTCTAAGGCACCACAGCCTACTCTGGACCTCCACAAAGCACAAATACATCTGCAAAGGCAAGTGATATCGCTATGCACCAATATCTCCTCAATCACAGCCCTTTCACCCATTGGTAATAGCCCACCCTAATAGGTGGAGTCCACCATGCAACCAAGCCCAACCTGGACTTGCCAGGAAGCCAGGCCCCCTGCAAACTGGAAACTTCAGAAGGCGGGACATGGTTCCCAATCATCTGAGCCTTCCTAGAGACTGTGTCCTTCTAAGACAAAACCACACTGAGGGGCCTGGAGGACCCACCATACCAATTCCCACAGAGGGACTCTGAAACCGTCTATGCCCCACCATTTACTGTGACCCCATACTACCCTCTAGGGCTATGCCTAATGCACCATTGAACAACTCTAAACTAAACTTGCTAAGGTGTCCACTATCTCCCCACCAGAAAGGAAGAAATGGAAGATTGCTAGGTTAACTTTTTGTCAAGGTCTTTAGATACCTGAGGGCACATTCAATCCACCCCAACAGAGTCTAGGCACTATTTCTGACCAAAGCAGCCTAACCTCAGGGCAGGTGTGTGGAATCTTACTACGTATATATATGAATCAATATTATATCAGGATGCCCCCACCTTACCAGAGCATCCTGAAACAGATACCACACCTTCTCCTATTTGAGGCTCTTAAAGCATAATAAAATATCCTCACATGTTCCTGTGGGATGCCTAGCTGCCTTTCTCCCTCCTGTCTATCCCCATGCACTGCTGTTCAATGTGCAAAGGAACGCCCCAAGATATACACCTTGGCCATTTGCTTCTGTATAACTGGGAAGACAGACAAAAATAAATTAGTTTGCTGATAGCTGCCAATATTTTTTGTGAAAAAGTATGTATGCACGTCTACAAATGACTGCTGGCAAGTCTCTGGATGCTCCTCTGTTCCTCCCTGACCACAATTTGTAGTTTCAAGAAGGTGTAGGGTTGTGCCAAGTCTCTGCTCTGTAGGTTTGGTAGTTGGGTGCCATCCTCCTCCTCTGTGCTGCGAGGTCACTTGATACGCTGGTCCTGAGTGCAAATGGAAAACAATTCCTCCGTATACTGTAAAATAGCACTTGTAATAGATCAGAGCATCCAGAGACTTGCCAGTAGTCATTTGCAGGTGTGCATAAATTCAAGAAGAGTTCCAGAGAGCACAGAAATGGTGTGTAGACATTAGTATCCTTTTACTCAAGTCCTGGATATCAGACTGCTTTGCTTGAGAGATGGTAAATGCACAATGTGGTCGCACACTCTTTTGCGTGAGACCTTTTAAAAGTGGTCCATTTTTTATATGGTGATGAACTCCATCTGCATAGCCTCATTATACCTCTGAGTGGTAATCCCTGAACTGCCTCCGATGTAGCCATTCCTATCCTAAATGAGTGGTTTCCATAAATTGATGGGTTAAGACCAATGGCCGTGACTGTATAACAGCCCTAACCTGGAAATAAGATAGGAAACTGCCATCCTCATGTTTCAAGAATGTGCAGTACTCCTGGTGACCTCACCCCTCAGAACTCCCTTACCACCCTCATCCAGCATGCTACATCCTCTCTTGGTATCAACAATAACCACTGGCCCTTGGCATCCTGATCTGTTTTGGACCTCACTACCAGCAATTACTACATTTTATTTAACAACACAGGTTTAAATACACAAAATCCCTCCTCTGCCTGCCTGGCTGAAAACAGTCTCTGCCAGTATACACGCAGGATATACACAATAGTGCATGAAATGGAAACCAGTGCTGGTTTTACATGATCTCCCATTGACTTTATGCATAAGGCCTATATAATGCAATTCTTTTGCTTCATAGTTATGAACCTTTTTCCTTGATGCATAAGCATCATTATATATTAAACTAGTGGTGGACCACATGTGGCCCAGGAACAAAATTCATCCCTCAGAGACATTTCTTGCCATTCAGTAACTCAACGCCTTCTTTACGTCTATGTACTATACTATATGGGTGTATGATATTTCCTCTACACATATATGGGGCTGGCATGAGGGGCTCTAATAGTGGAGGAGATTGCCCACCACTATGCACTACATAAATAATAGGCTGTAGTATATATCCTGAAGTACAGCCTTTAGAGGCTAATGCAGTGGAACTGAATTGGCAAATTGGTACCATCACCCCACTGTATTTAACATTATTATCATATCTGGGAACTTTCAAAATTGGTTGACCCTGAGATCTAAAAAATATAAAGACTGAAAGTTCCCTGTAAGATAGATCCTGGGTGATATATTTCCCCACTGATGTAACACAGAGGTGCCCCAGTCAGACCGCAAGGAATATTTGAAGGGTTAGTAATGTTTCACAAAAACAGCAGATCCAATTAAGCTTCATAGTATTTGAGCCATAGAGAGTGTTATTGCAGTACTGTCAGAGTTGTAGTTCAAGAGTAATTGAATGATAATCCCTCTTCCTCCTATTTTACATAGTGTACGCCACCTCCCCTCAGAATTGGAATCTGGCCCTGGGACCAGACAGCTTGCAGAAAGGGACAATCTTCTTACTGTGAGAACAATGAAAACCTTGTCCCCTTGACAGGTTTTTCAGGTTTTTCCTTATGCTCACTGAAGATTGTCCCTCTCTGTGATCCATCTGGAAAGTCTTGCTGCTCTGAGGTGAGCAGTGTTACATCAGTAAAAGGGGCGGGATGGGGATACTTTATCATTCAATTACTCTTGAACTACAAACCCTGACATTATTGAAAGAACACTCTCCATGGCCCAAATACTATGAAGATTAATTTGAGCTTATTTTATTGTGAAACATTACTATCCCTTTAAAATGTCTCAACTTAGATATCCCTGACTGAACATGTATAAAAGCAGGGTATTTCTTTCTACCTCTCTGATATATATGGTCCCAATTTTGAGACTGAAGAAGCAGTTAATTAGTGCAGATCAGATACTGGGTAGCACTGGACTCTCTTCTCCCTAAGATTTTGGCCTTTCACCTAGCAATCCTAGGATAAGGGTCAAATCCCTGAGTCTAGTCTAACCCTGATAATTCCCAGGTATGATTATTACATTGACTAGAAAATTGTAGCAATAAGCACTGAATTGCAAAGGCTCCAACAAAATACATTCTAGTTTACTGTGTTTTGTCAGAGAAACAGCAGACTGTAAATAAAAGAGAAAATAGGAAAAGGGGTCAGATAAGGTAAGTAATCAGCATTGGTGATTTAATAGTTTGTGAAGGCCAAAACATACACACAATTCCAGGTGTCTCTTCCTGTCTGCAGAGAGGAATATTCATTAGGGTCAGTTGACTCTAGGAGGAGAAATTAGTCTGCTAGACAATGGAGTCATAAAGATTGAACTGATACACTTCATTTTTCTTGTTTTGTCCATTTTTATTGCCCCCTCATATAAGTACTCGTAAGAAGCATTCGGCACGGTGTGTTTGCACTTGTAAGACAACATATACCTTGCAAACACGAGCGAGGAGGAAGCTTTCTTGTGTACAGTTACATTATATCATTGATGGGGCAAGACTTCCTAGGACAAAACTGAGGTAATTGCAGTAACATATTAAGTGGATAAAGTAAATAAGATCTGTTATTTTACTTTTGTCCTTCTATCTTTCATTCACATCAAATTTTAAAAACCAGTTTAACCCCTAAACGACTGGCGGTCCTGGGATGTTTCCGTCCCATAAGGACCGCATTGAACCACGCCGAAGCGCCGGTACACGTGACCTGTTGCATGTATCGGCGCGTCACTATGGGGCCTGATAGAGATCGCTCCGATCTTGGAGCGATCAATTTCAGGCCCTATTTTTACTTACAGCGCTCCCGGTAGAGCGATGTAAGTAAAAAGTATGTGACGTACTATGACCATCATCGGTCCTTGAGTATTTCAAGGACCATGGCGGTCATTAGTGTTGAGCGAGCACCACGATGCTCGGGTGCTCGGGTGCTCTGACCGAGCACCCCCTGAGGCTCGAGTGCTCGGCCGAGCACCCGAGCCCCATTGGAATGAATGGGGCGACACCAGGCACCCTCTGCTCTGATGAGGGGAGGGTGCCTGGTCAATGCCCCCTTCATCTCCGCTATGCCCCCTTCATCTCCGAATGCCCCCTTCAGCTCCGCAATGTCCCCCTTCAGCTCCGCTATGCCCCTCTTCCACAATGTGCCCCTTCATCTCCGCTATGCCCCTCTTCCACAATGTGCCCCTTCATCTCCGCTATGCCCCTCTTCCACAATGTCCCCCTTCATCTCCTCTATGCCATAGAGGAGATGAAGGGGGACATTGTGGAAGAGGGGCATAGCGGAGATGAAGGGGCACATTGTGGAAGAGGGGCATAGCGGAGATGAAGGGGCACATTGTGGAAGACGGGCATAGCGGAGATGAAGGGGGACATTGTGGAAGAGGGGCATAGAGTCTATGCCCCTCTTCCACAATGTCCCCCTTCATCTCCGCAATGCCCCCTTCATCTCCGCAATGCCCCCGTACCTCCAGTCCCTGGTGGTCCAGCGGAGCTTCTTCGGATCTGTGCCTCTTCCGGCACAGATCCCCGCCACCCGAACATGGCGGGAGAGCACATGGCGGTACTCGACGAGTACCGCCATGTGCCGAGCAGAGCGATGCTCGAGCCGATCCGAGCATCGGCCGAGCACGCTCGCTCATCACTAGCGGTCATACTACGGCACATGTCGTTAAGGGGTTAACATGCTTCTTGTTGCTGTGGCAATGGGGAATGACTTTACTATTAATGTCTACTCGTTATGTTCTTTAAATTTTCTGTCATTATTTTGATAATCAGTGGAGGTTTTAATGGAAGAAAGGAGCACATGGAAATTCCAATAATGGTGAGAATGACAGAAACAAAATGTACATTGGCTGGCTGGGGATGATGGGAATTGTAGTCCTAAACAGCTGGAGGTCATCAGATTGCTCATCCATGACTTAAAGGGATAGTAATACTTTGTTTTAACTTTATTTTATTTTGTAGGCATTAAAAAAACATGAAGAATGATATAAGTCTTATCTCTCAAACCTTTATGGTTTATGAGATATTCACAAGCAAAGTTCCCCTCCCCGCCCCTTTTTCCTAGTGTAAGCCATCTCTTCTCAAATGTGAATCTGGTTGTATGACAGTACAGATAACAGAAGGGGACAATTTTCTTTGTATGAAAACAATGAAAGCCCTTCCCCCCTTGACAAGTTTTTCAGCTTTTTCCATTATCTTAATTGAAGATTGTCCCTCTCTGCAGTCTACCTGGGCACCTCCCTTCTGATCTGGTTGAACAGGGAAGGGATACTTTGTTTGTGAATATCTCTTAAACCATAAAGGTTTCAGAGATAAGACTTACATCATTCTTCATGTTTTTTTAATGCCTACAAAATAAAATAAAGCTAAAACAAAGTATTACTATCCCTTTAAGTGTTCTATTTACTATCCCACAGAGAAAACAGTATCAGACCGTCTCTATTCTCCAACTTGCTCATTAAAGGAACACTGATACCTCCAAATTATAACCCCACACTTTTATTATCTGGGCAAAAACTCCTAATCCTATTATTTAATTAGCACTGAAAACCTGATTCTCTGGTTCTTCTCCTATTGAAGTGTTCTGAGAAACCATCCAGTGGGAAGTTTGCAGTCCTTGGGTTCAGCAAAAATGAATCATGTCTGCCTCAATGTACATTCAGTACTAATTAACCCCTTGAGTGTCAGAGGGGTAATGCATTGTGTACCCCTCTGGCACTGAAAGGATTAGAGTTTCATTTTGGAGAACAAATACATGCTGAATTGATTCCTAGGGGCCATTAGGATTTTCTCCTTAAATTAAGGAAAGCTGGGGTTTATTGTTAGGAATTGTTAGTGTTCCTTTAATAGAATGATTTACTTAGGTAGGTCATTCATATAGTAATCTGATATATCTGCTTGTTTTGCCTTGAAAACATGTTCTAGTCCAGGGATGTCCAAGTTCAGTCCTCAAGGGCCACCAACAGGCCAGGATGTAAGGATTTCCCTGAATAAGCTTCGCTGGGTCAGTCAAAATGAATGAGACGCTGATTAACTCACCTGTGCTAAATAAGGGAAATCCTTACATCCTGGCCTGTTGGTGGCCCTTGATGACTGAACTTGGACAGTCCTGTTCTAGTCTATAGCTGGAAAGGGAAAATGTACAATCTGAAAATGCTTACACTGCTCTAAAGCAAACCTACCCCCATTATATACACAAATGGTGCCGATATTAAGGATCTCTTCAAATGAACATAGGATAATGTCATTAAAGGGATAAAAATGTTTCACAAAAAAGAGCAGCTCCTATTCTTCATAGTATCTGGCCCATGGAGAATGTTATTTCAGTACTGTCAGAGGTTTAGTTCAAGAGTAACTGAATGATAAAGTATCCCCCTCCCACCCCTTTTAATGATGTAACACTGCTCACCTCAGAGCAACAAGACTGTCCGGATGGATCGCATCAAGGGACAGTATTCAGTGAGCATAAGGAAAAACCTGTCAAGAGGGGCAGGGTTTTCCTTACGCTCACAGTAAGAAGATTGTCCCTTGATGCGAGCTGTCCAGTCAAAAGACCAGATTCCATATCTGAGGGGAGGTGTCTTACACTAGGTAAAAGGGGCGTGAGGGGATACTTTATCATTCAATTACTCTTGAACTACAAATCTGACAGTATAGACACTCTCCGTGACCCAAATACTATGAAGATTAATCGGAGCTGCTTTTTTTGTGAAACATTACTATCTCTTTAAAACAGGCTGATTCTTCACGATGACTGAACCATTGATTGGTCCTTCTGTGTTCATGGAGTAAGAGCCTGAAAACATGCATTGTTGAACACCTATTTGCCAAAGAACATTAGGTTTTTTTTCTTTACTCAGACTATGGAAGCCTATTGCCTTTTGTGAGGAAAAGAAGACTAAAAAAAGCAAACCCTCCAACTGTACCTATGTTTATAAGTAAGAAAGAACTGCTTCCCACGTTATTGGCCAGTCTGTTCTGTGATTGGATGGAACCTGCCATGCCTACCAACCAATGAGATCACACACTACTGATCCATTTAGAAGTCAGCAGCATTAAGCTGCATTGTGAGCCTGAGACTATTAATCTTTAATTGCATCAAGAAGTTAAAAGACACCTTTAAATTAATGGAACATTTTTATTTGCCCCCTATGGTTTGCTCCAGCATTGCACTATGTTTACAGTATCCATTTGAAAGGTCGTGTGTAAAAGATCGTGTGGCTACACACCTCATTAAGCATGTCAGCGGGCTGAAAAGGGAGACATGAGAATCTCGCCCGCCTCAAAAACCGCAAGAGTCTCTTGTAGCGGCCTTAAACAGTGCTTTAACCCACATCCATAATATGATTTAGTGCCAGCATACCTTAAACATTGTTTGGAACTGGCACGGAACAGCAGATGGCAGTCAAAGGAGCCTCTCTGTATTATGACTCATACACTTACTCTTCATACCCTCCCAGTGTTTCTAACCCCTCTCTGGCACTAAAAAGGGTTATTGAGCAGAGGTTGCTGTTTGCTTAAAAAAACCATTCCTGATCAGCACAATCGTTGTGTTCTTAGTATATTATTAGAATGATTAATTGTACATCCAACAGAATTGTTGATGACCAGATAGAAAAATGCAGGCAAGGTGGCAGTCCTTTTTTATGAGTGGGAGTAGTACATTTTTATGCAGCACATAATGTAGAACAAATATTGACACAGAGATGAGACCCTGTCAATCAAATTTATAGTGTAGAACAAGTATTAACTGAGCTGTGAAAGACATTCATAAATAGGCAATTTAGAACCAGTTATAGCTATTGGTGAATACCTTCAAGTTATACCCTTTGAGTGCAGAGCAATGCATTAATCATCCACCTCTGGCACTCGAAGGGTTAAAGGGCAATTATTGTGTTTTTCTAAGTCTGCTCCAATGGGAGCAGACTATGTGAAAGGGCCCAAGGATAATCTGCGCAGGCACAACATGGTTTCTATCAACCACTTGGTCAAAAAACTGTCCCTCTTAGCTGAATTCAACTCAGAAGTCTGTGGCTCTCAGAAACAAAATCCTGGACTGCATACACATTCCCCAGCTGTTTCTGGCTTTCAAGCCCTATACAGTGGATCTGCAGTGGGTCCATGCAGAAGTCCCATAGAAGCACATTGACAGTGGATTTCCTGACAGAGGCATCTATGGACCTTCTATGAAGAGAGAAAAAAACTCCCATGAATGCTGATTAAGGTGCTGATGTCACGGGTGAGAAGCTGGAAAGTTATGAGCTATGGGAACTCTTTTCCCATATCTTTGAAGTCCAGGGGTTTGAAATAACAATTTATAGACACTATGATAGACTTAACACAATCTCCACCTCATTTGGGATTTTCGATCTGATCAATAACCTGGAATTTGAGATTCACTGCTTTTTTTGATGTTTGAGCAAAATGTGTGGTTATTGAGTAGAAAAGATGTTCATACTAACAAGGTAAATAATAATCAGTTCAGAATAAGAGCTCCTTTTTATTTCTGCAAAGTATCTGGTATGAATTAAAGAATGAGACTTGTATGTAAAGTACGGTTAGGGAAAAAATTATTTGATCCCCTGCTGATTTTGTACATTTGCCCACTGACAAAGAAATGTTCAGTCTATAATTTTAATGGTAGGTCTATTTGAACAGTGAGAGACAGAATAACAACAAAAAAATCCTGAAAAACGCATTTCAAAAAAGTTATAAATTGATTTGCATTTTAATGAGTGAAATAAGTATTTGACTCCTTTGCAAAACATGATTTAGTACTTGGTGGCAAAACCTTTGTTGCAATCACAGAGGTCAGACGTTTCTTGTAGTTGGCCACCAGGTTTGCACACATCTCAGGAGGGATTTTGTCCCACTCCTCTTTGCAGATCCTCTCCAAGTCATTAAGGTTTTGAGGCTGACATTTGGCAACTCGATCCTTCAGCTCCCTCTACAGATTTTCCCACATACTTGGGAACTCTCCGGATTTGCCCCGGAGACTCTGGTTTTGGCACTGCTTTACCGGGTCTCCGGGGCAGAGGCTGAGTCCTCCGGATGTTGGGAGTTTCTACTGAAACTCTACCCACTTCCACTTTTTCCCCCGGTGTAGCTCCTTCCCCCCAGCCTTCTTTTAAGCCCTCCCTTGGCACTTGCGTTAAGACCCGCCCCTTTTTGACGCGATACACGTCATTCTTCACACCATCCATGGCAGCAGGGTACTCCCCTCCGGGGAGACAACAATAAAAAGTTCCCAGGTGTGCTTATAGGTGCTGTTCCTGTATTTCCTCTTTGCTGAAGGGAACTTGCTGTTGCCTGCCTTAGCAGGCCATTGACTGGATAATTACAGCGAGCAACACAACAAATCCAATAATCTGTTTGAATGACTGTATAGCTCCATAAACCAGAACAGATAAGCTCTGCTGAAACTTTACTGTGTCCTGTGCTGAAGGCAGGAAAATTTCATCAATTTGCTTTTGGGTTGTGTGACATACCAATATTGCCCATGTTAACAGCCAGGACACTGTTATAATTTGGGGTGATTTGCACAGAATAGTAAACACCAAGTAAAAGACGTGCATGTGACCTTAGCTTTAGTCCCTAGGGATTTGTGGAATTTTCTGCCATGGGAAGAAGCAGGGCTGCCATCCGAAATCTTGGGACTCAGTACAAATAACCCCTCCCACACCAGGCATTTGCAGGAGTAAATTGAAAGTAAAAAGGAGCAAAATGGAAGTATATGTAAAGATGGAGCCCATGGAACTGCTCCACTATGTGTTATGAAATGAAATGGAGGGCATAGTGGCTCTAGGTTTCTGCTACACTACCTAAAGAATATACTTTAAAGGGGATCCATCGGGAGATCCGTTAGAATCTTCATGGGTCTGTTGGTCTGGGGGCCCCTTTTGACACAGCCCCCCTCCCACATATTTCTGGGCCACCCTGCTTAGCCAGGCCCCATGCACGGATACTGCCTGCAACCCCATGATGGCAGCCCTGAACTGAAGATGAAAACAGAACCTTCCACCTCTGACAGGAGTTCACAATGGATGCCCCCTAACACCAACTACTTCCGCATTGTGTGTTACACATTGAGTGCAATGATGTGTGTGTTATTTGTGTATATGTTATGACATCATCATGGAAAGATTGGAACCTCCATGCAGGAATGTCTGAAGTATTATGGGAAACCCGGGCAGGAACTTATGGAAATAAGTTTCTGAGTTGTTTTCTCTGCATAGGAATTTCTGAGAGGATAAAATCATATTTTTCACTACCTGTGCAGCTCTAATTATGTGTGACTAACTCAGTTGGCATGGAGCAATTTTTGTGTGTGCAGTACATTTTAATTGTTTTTACAAAACACAACTGTCTAGGTTAATATCTCATCTTCAACTAACAGCTTCTACTAATAACCTACACTTTCCTCATTACAGTGAGAAAATCTTAATGGCCCCTGTGAGATTTTCCCTTGTGCCTTTGTTCAAGCGATAACATCATTGATCAGTCCTGGATGTCATGTCCATGCAGGTAGACATGACAGTTGCTGACAGTTTCTGCAGACTGAAACAAGCAGAGCAGATGAGTTTTCGTCATCTTTTAAGGTTAAGAATGGGTTTCTAAGCAATGATTTTCAAACATCTCTGGTACTTAAATGCTTAAAGGGATAGTAATGTTTCATAATAAAAGCAGCTCTAATTAATCATCATAGTATTTGGACTTTGGAGAGTGTTATTTCAATTCTCTCAGAGTTGTAGTTCAAGAGTAATTCAATAACAAAGTATCCCCCTCCCGCCCTTTTTACTGATGTCACACTGCTCAGCCAGATCAGAAGGGAGGTGTCCAGGTAGATTGCAGAGAGGGACAATCTTCAATTAAGATAAGGGAAAAACCTGAAAAGCTTGTCAAGGGGGACAGGACTTTCATTGTTTTCACTGTAAGAAGATTGTCCCCTGCTGTTATCTGTCTGGTCTTACAACCAGATTCACATCTGAGAAGAGATGGCTTACACTAGGTAAAAGGGACGGGAGGGGGAAACTTTGCTTGTGAATATCTCTTAAACCATAAAGGTATGAGAGATAAGACTTATATAATTCTTCATGTTTTTTTAATGCCTACAAAATAAAATAAAGTTAAAATGAAGTATTACTATCCCTTTAAGATTAGCATGTGCCTGAAGCAGAGTTCCAGTGATACTGCTAGCACCTATCATGTGCACCTCCATGTCTATAGCTTCCAGGACTGATTGAAGCAGTTATCTCTTGAACCAAGGAGCAAGATATATTTCACAGGCCATTAGGATTTTCTGGCCATAGGATGGTCAGTGAGGTTTATTGCCAAGAGGTGTAAGTTCTCCTTTAACTCCTTGGATACTTGAAAATGTGTAAGAGACGTCTGTAGCACCTAAGTAGACACGTAGTCTATTCTTGCCCTAGAAAGGCATATCCCTATGGGTAAATCTGGGCCTAAATAGCTTAATTCTATGCAAACTCTAACATCTGCATCCTTTTCTTGTTGGGCCATCAAGATATTGTGAATCACAGCATGAGGCAACACAAACAGCATAAGGATTACAAGGTATTATCTCCCCTAATCCTTGAAATGCAGACAATACAAATTCAGAACAGTTTATTCAATTGAAATACACAATGAGGCTGATGTAATAAGAAGAAACTGAGTAACTCTTGAGTAATGCAACTTTAGGATACAAATAATAATTCCCCAAATCCCCACCGATTTAAACGTGCAATGCTTAAAAACAAATATTTGTAATAAATACAGCATTGGGGAGCTTATCACTAACACTGCTAAATGACCACAGGAAAGATAACAAGAAACATATGTTTAGCATTTGATAATTTCACCATACCCTCCAACAGTACATAGATTAAAGGTACACTCACAGTCAGCGCATACATAGACAGATATATACAAACACACATATGCAGATGTCCTATATTGTACATACATCTATAACACATGCATACACACACAAACTTATTGTATAACTGTCTAGACATCACACACAAATATATATATATATATATATATATATATATATATATATATATATATATATATACATATACTAGGAAAAGGAATACATTTGCAGCAGTGAAAGGGTTATGTGTTTGAGAGCCAAAGAGGTATGCATGCAGTGGAATATGTTTGATACCTCTTTGGTACTGAAGGAATCAAGCACATTGCACATTTTCTTTGGTTTCTTTAAATCCCTTCAGTGCAAAAGAGGTATTCAACATATTCCACTACATGGTTACCTCTTTAGCTCTCAAACAACCCTTTCACTGCTGCACATACCCAAATCATTATCAATCAATGCCTTGAATACCACCGAAGCACTCAAAGGACTTAATCTCCACAGGCAACTCTGTGCCCCTTTTTCTAGTATGTAAATATTAGCAATATTGGCACAGCTTTGTATATGTGTGTGTGTTGTGCATGTGTTTTTTGTGCATGTGTGTTGTGCATGTTGTTTGTGCATGTGTGTGTTGTGCATGTGTTTTTTTGTACATGTGTGTATTGCATGGGTGTTTGTGTGTGTTTTTGTGTGTGTGCGTATTGTGGGCATGTGTGTTGTGTGTGTATTGTTTGTGTGTTATGAGTCTTGTGGTGTGTTTTTGTGTTTATTATGTGTGTGTGCGTGTGTATTGTCAATTTGTATTGTGCATGTATATTGCATGTATGTATGTATTGTGCATGCATTTTGTGTGTGTTGTCTGCGTTGTGCATGTGTATTGCGTGTGTTTGTTTTGTCTGTATTGTTTGTGTGTGTGTTTTGCATGTATGTAGTGTATGTGTGTATTGTGTGTGTTGTGGTGCGTTGTGTATTGTGTGTCTGTGTGTACTGCTTGTATTTGTTGTGTGTGTTTTTTCATGCATGTGTATTGCATGTGTTTTTTGTGCTTTTATGTCGTGCATGTATGTGCTGTGCATGTTGTTTGCGTGTGTGTGTTGTGCATTTTTTTTGTACATGTGTGTGTGTGTTGTGCATGTGTTTTTTTATACGTGTGTTTGTATTTTGTGTGTATTGTGGGCATTTGTATTGTGCGTGTATGTGTAGTGTTTGCGTGTTGTGGTGTGTGTTTTTTGTTTGTTGAGTGTGTGGTTGTTTATTGTGTTTGTATATTGTCTGTGTGTATTGCATGCATGTATTGTGAGCGTTATGCATGTGTTTGTGATGTGCATGTGTGGTCCATGTGTGTGTGTGTGTGTTTTGCACGTGTGTGTAGTGGTGTGTGTGCATATTGTGTGTGTGTTGTGGTGTATTGTGTTATTGTGTTTGTGTTGTGCATGTGTGCATTGCATGTGTACATTGCATGTGAGTGTATATTGTGCATGTGTGTATTGTTTGTGTGTTTTGTGCATGTGTGTTGTGGTATATTGTGTGTGTGTTGTGTATTGTGCAGGTGTGTTATGCGTGTGTTTGCATTTTTTCATGCATGTATATATTGAGGGCATGTGTATATTGACTATGTGTGTTGCTCATTTTGTGTTGTGTGTGTATTGTGTGTTGAGTGTTTGGTGTTTATTGTGTATGTGTATTGTCTGTTTGTGCTTTCCATGCATGTATGTATATTGTGTGTGTTGTTTGTGTGTGTTGTGTGTTGTGCATATGTATTGCATTTGTGTTGTGCATGTGTATGTACTGTGGTGTGTGTGTGTATTGCGTGTGTGCATATATTGTGTATGTGTGTATGTATTGTGGTGTGTGTGTGTATATGTGTGTATTGAAGATCCTTGCAATTCATTACAGATAATATTATAGGACTGGCAGGTTGTGGAAAGGGCATGTTTGTTTTTTGAAAGATGAGATAGTGGGGGAGGGATAACTCGTTGCAGAGAAAAAACAACCCCCCCCCGTATGCCCTGGACAGGCAGTATACAGAAGACCTGAATAACTCCTCCTTACTGCCACCCCTGGGTTTGTTTGTCCGCCCAAAGGTGTGTGTGGCTGGAGATGGAAAATCTGGCACCTTGCCAGACTTCTCCTTTTATTTATACAGAGGCCATACTTTGTGACAATAAATTAACTAATTTTTATTAAGTCCTGCGAGTGCTGCTTTGAATCTTTGTTTATATATATATATATATATATATATATATATATATATATATATATACATATATGCACTTCTACACATACTTTATCTAATGTGATTGAATCATATGTAATGTAATATATTTTCTATACATACACATTTGATGTAATGTTGGGGACCAGGAACCAGACAGACACAAAAAAAATAAAATGCAAAACACCTGTATTAAAGTAACAAAAACAAATAAAACAGAATGATCCAGGAGCATAAACCAAAAGACAAGCTGGGGTCAGGAACCAAGGCGGGTACTCAGCCAAGCCGGAGTCAGGAACACAGAAGTCTGCGATGTCAGGAACAAGCCAGGGGTCAGGAGTCAGAAGGGTCATCAGAGGAAGCAAGGTCGTACACAGATAAACAGGAGCATATGAGAATGCATATCAGCCAGCAACAACAACACAAGGGCTAGAAGGAAGTGAGCCAAGCTGCTTTAGATACCTGGAAGGGGTTGGCTGATAACAGTTAGGGTGAGTAATCATAGAGAGGTCAGTTGAATCAGCCTGACCAAAGAAAGGGAAGGCAGCAGCAATCAACAGCAGAGCTCTAGATTAGCTCAGGCAGCAGTAATCAACCAGCAGAGTTAGAGCAACTCAGCCAAACCTTGACAATACCCCCCTCAACAACCCCGGCCCTGCCAGGCAGGACCAGGTCTGAGGGGAAATTGTGCATGGAAAGCATGCTATATACTGTAATGTAGATACAAGGGTTTTTGGTATTTTTTACAGTTTTCGGACCGTATCCGTATATTCTAAATAAATCAACTGCACCAAATGAAGAAATACAAATTCCCATTGATTTAGCCCTTTGAGTGCCAGTGGGGTGCCCAATGCATTGCAATGGCATTTTCTCCTATGGTACAGTTGAATTGCTACAGAATTTCATCTCTGGAACTTCTTAAATATGACTCTATCTGTACTACGTTGCTATGAAATATAAGTCCAGTATGTCACAGTTTGGACAAGTCCAAGATATTCAGGACACCACTTGAGGGCACTGCACTATGAGTAGAGTCACCTTATTTTGGTGCTATACTACTCTGCCAGAGATGACTAAGCTTTAAAACAAGAGAAGTATAATGCTGAGTACAAGTCTACTGTGATGCAAAGGGGTGGGACAACATGGGCTCTTCCTCCTAGTTCAGTCTTTCTTAACTAGTGTCTTCAGGGTCCACTAACAGGCCAGGAGTTAAGGATTTCCCTGATTGAGAACAGTTAAGTTAATCAGAGATTCACTCAGTTAGCTGTACTCAAAGCAGATAACTCATTCAACAAGTCCTGGCCTTATCTTAACACATGGTAACACATCAGGTAATCAATTATTTATTGCAAATTCCATTCAGCCTTTCTACGGTCTGTGAAAAACCTTGATTTCCAAATTTGCACCCCAGATGCTTTCCTTTGGGAAGAGCAAGGCATAGAGAGGATAGGCCATCTCACTGACCAGGTAACCCATACCATGTTACCTTTTCTAACTCTCAGAGACAAATATAACCTGCAGCATAATCATTTCTTTGCCTCTTTACAAGCTAAACACTACCTCAACACAGTACTGCAAATAATTAAGGATTAGTTGAGTTGAATTAGTTAAATGAAACAAAATAACTCCCACTAAAGTTAGCACATCCTTAATTTACAAATTAATTCAACAGCCCACAGACTATTCTACTTATGCCGTCGGTCTGAGTTGCAGCTTATAGACTCACTAAAATGATCATTCCAATCTTTGTTTGCAAGCTTTTGTTAAATATTCAAATGCAGCCCAGCAATATACTTCCATAACGTTCAATATACGTTATTACATACAGCTTATATTTCTACTGCCATAGCATACTACATAGGACTGGGTGAAACTTAGGTAATCCCAGGCAAATCTTATAAACTCCTTGTGCAGACGTCCACTTGAATTCTATTTTTGGTTTAAAGTGGCAAACTTCATATACAATATGTGTGGAGGTCATGCCATTAATCAATTACCTTGCTTTTGTTATTCAACAATTGCCTAAGATGATTCAAAAACAATTTTACATAAACTTCAAACACACAGCATGGATGGATATAAGAGTTCTTTGGGGAGCCTTTGAGGGTGTGAGTCCAAGTCTCTCCATACTATACTAACCTTACTTATTGAGATTCTATTTTCGCTGTTCTTTCATTGTTAATGCACACACTCTTAGCAGCACATTGATTGATGGTGCTGTGCAGGGCAGGTTGGTTAGGTCAGTCTGTATATTTTGTTTGTTTCTATTGTTTTGTATTACCGGTTACGGAAAAAGAGAAAAAAAGTAAATTTTGGCCTATCTTGTACACTTGTCCAGCCTGGGAGCTGTAACTATACATCCTTCTAGAAGCTTGATTGTAGATTTTCATGCTTGCTCCAGACTGTTTTGTCCACATGGCACAGGCAGTGTGTGGCCTGAGGTGGAGCATTAATTAATCTCTTTGCACTTAAAGGGATAGTAATGTTTCATAATAAAATCAGCTCTAATTAATCATCATAGTATTTGGACTTTGGAGAGTGTTATTTCAATTCTGTCAGAGTTGTAGTTCAAGAATAATTCAATAACAAAGTATCCCCCTCCCGCCCCTTTTACTGATGTAACACTGCTCAGCCAGAGCAGAAGGGAGGTGCCCACGTAGACTGCAGAGAGGGACAATCTTCAATTAAGATAAGGGAAAAACCAGAAAAACTTGTCAAGGGGGGCAGGGCTTTCATTGTTTTCACCGTAAGAAGAGTGTCCCCTTCTGTTATCTGTCTGGTCTATGGAATGCATTCCACATCTGAGAAGAGATGGTTTACACTAGGTAAAAGGGGCAGGAGGGGAACTTTGCTTGTGAATATCTCTCCAACCATAAAGGTTGGAGAGATAAGACTTATATCATTCTTCATGTTTTTTAATGCCTACAATATAAAATAAAGTTAAAACGAAGTATTACTATCCCTTTAATGCACTGTCCATTATCTTGTAGTATACTTGTTTCTTTGTATTTATAAACTTCATGGAGGTTTGTGCGCACTGGTGTATGAGCCGACTGTACTCTATACTATTGCATTATCGTGCTATATTATGTCAATAAAGTGTTTAATTAAAAAAATAAATAAGTAAATGAAAATGTGTTGGACCTTTTGGTGCAGTTGGCTTGCTGAGGAATTAATCCAGTTTTCCATTGACTACAGTCTGCTTAAAAGAGGACGAAGAATTCATTACCATGTTAATTGTTGTGATGCTAAAAGCATAAGATGAGGGGTGTGTGGAGCCGGGCAGGTTGCTTCACAATAAGAGTGAAACTTTAAAATGCAATAAAACATGATTTCTTTTCTACACAAATTGCTAGATTAATTTAAATAAGTGTATGTCATATAGGTAAATTCAATGGAAAGGGAAACTACTACCGTATAAACTTGTATTCTGCAATAAATCTGTGTCCCTAAACTAATTTATAGTATATCTACTGTGTATATCTAAATTAATTCTAATATTGTAAAAACAGTTTTAAACTGCCATTGTAAGGCTTCTGGCTCTCAATGAAACAAACTTCCTGCTATTGTATAGTACAGCCTCAAAGAAAATATGCAGTGTTCTGAAAATTGCAAACTATGTTGAGGTAAGTATGTAATGAAAATATATAAGGCTGATTTAAGCTTAGATTCTAGAGCAGTTCATAAGTGTTCTCACAGGTGTCATTTAATTGATGACCAATAAAAACTATGGAGACAAAACATTTGGTAAAGTTATCAGTAGAAAAGGAATACAGGCCTTTAAGAATAAGTAAACCTTTTTATGAAAAGAATAAAATATTGTAGGAATTTCCGGCTGAGTAAAACATGGGTACACCCACTACTGGTAAATGCGTCACTGGAAAGTTACGACCGTTTATTTATTTTTACATTAATAATGCTCGTTGGTGTCCAGGAAGAGTTCACCTGCTTTTATTCCATTGAATTCTATGGGAGATGAGCTACTGGCTAAAGTTCTCCACAGAATGTGAAAGTAACAGCTGCATCACTTCCAGACGGTTTGAATGGTCATAAATTTTGAACAAAACAACTACCAACAGTGGGATTACCCTTGTTTTATTAAAGGGATAGTAATGTTTCATAATAAAAGCAGCTCTAATTGATCATCATAGTATTTGGACTTTGGAGAGTGTTATTTCAATTCTGTCAGAGTTGTAGTTCAAGAGTAATTCAATGATAAAGTATCCCCCTCCCGCCCCTTTTACTGATATAACACTGTTCAGCCAGAGCAGAAGGGAGGTGCCCAGGTAGACTGCAGAGAGAGACAATCTTCAATTAAGATAAGGGAAAAACCTGAAAAGCTTGTCAAGGGGGGCAGGGCTTTCATTGTTCTCATAGGAAGAAGACTGTCCCCTGCTGTTATCTGTCTGGTCTATGAACTGGATTCCACATCTGAGAAGAGATTGCTTACACTAGGTAAAAGAGGCGGGAGGGGAAACTTTGATTGTGAATATCTCATAAACCATAAAGGTTTGAGAGATAAGACTTATATCATTATTCAGGTTTTTTTAAAGGGATAGTAACACTTCGTTTTAACTTTATTTTATTTTGTAGGCACTAAAAAAAAATGAAGAATGATATAAGTCTTATCGCTCAAACCTTTATGGTTTATGAGATATTCACAAGCAAAGTTCCCCTCCCCGCCCCTTTTACCTAGTGTAAACAATCTCTTCTCAGATGTGAGTCTGGTTGTATGACAGTACAGATAACAGAAGAGGACAATTTTCTTTGTATGAAAACAATGAAAGCCCTTCCCCCCTTGATAAGTTTTTCAGCTTTTTCCATTATCTTAATTGAAGATTGTCCCTCTCTGCAGTCTACCTGGGCATCTCCCTTCTGATTTGGTTGAACAGGGGGGGGATACTTTGTTTGTGAATATCTCTTAAACCATAAAGGTTTCAGAGATAAGACTTATATCATTCTTCATGTTTTTTTAATGCCTACAAAATAAAATAAAGTTAAAATGAAGTATTACTATCCCTTTAATGCCTATAAAATAAAATAAAGTTAAAACAAAGTATTACTATCCCTTTAAACAACATATAATTGTTCTTAAAAGTTTATGGCATCTTCAATAAGAAAAACTGTGGAAAACTGACTGTACATTGTGGGGGGGAAATATAAATGACCATTGTTTTAAATAGAGCTTTTAACTTCTCTCATTGCCAAACAATCCAGATCAAAATTCCCATTGAAATCAATGGAGACGTTGAAGCTGATTTTCTCCACAGCTGAGGGTATGAGAACCTGTTTTTTATTTATTTTAGACATCATTTGATCTCTAATTCTGAAATCTGATTGGTTAAAGCAACAAGCAAAACAGGAAGCGAAACACCTGTCTTACAAAATGCATTTTAGGTCAAATGTAAAAGATATTTCATTAATACTTAGTCACATGGTTTAGACAGGGGTTTCCCAGAGGGTTAGACTAGCTAATGCAAAGGACAATGTAGTTAGCCCCAGTCCTTTCACATTTATCTGTAAGCAATAAGCAGTATGTGGAATGTATAACAGTTTTAGTTTGGGGAAACACGTGCATTAATAATATAAACCTGTTTTATATATCGGATCTCTTCCCACAGGAACTCAAAACACTTTAGCGCACAGCCTTGTTAACTTAATTGTGGCTGCAGATAAATAGTTGTTACTGCTGAAATTCTGAAGAAGACCTGTCAACGGCTATACTTTCAATACAACAGTTTGAATATAAACTACAATAAGTGTATTAACTATTTGACCTGTCCCACACAGAGACTTCTCTGGCCTGAGGTTTCTGTGATACTGGATGTGATCACTGTTATTGTGATACTGGATGCAGGAGATATGGAATGGCATCCTGGGCAAAGTTCCAGGGGTCAGGTTTGGTTTACTGTTAGAGTCTACTTTTGTCTGGTCAATAAACTGGATTATGGACAAAAGTGTAAGAGACTTGGAGGAGGTCAAAATTTTAAGTAGGAAAACTAAATTTATAGTCTTTAAAGGGATAGTAATACTTAGTTTTAACTTTATTTTATTTTGTAGGCATTAAAAAACATGAAGAATGATATAAGTCTTATGTCTCAAACCTTTATGGTTTAAGAGATATTCACAAGCAAAGTTTCCCCTCCCGCCCCTTTTTCCTAGTGTAAGCCATCTCTTCTCAGATGGGGATCTGGTTGTAAGACCAGACAGAGAACAGCAGGGGACAATCTTCTTTGTATAAAAACAATGAAAGTCCTTCCCCCCTTGACAAGTTTTCCAGGTTTTTTCCTTATCTTAATTGAAGATTGTCCCTCTCTGCAGTCGACCTGGGCACCTCCCTTCTGATCTAGCTAAACGGGGGGGGGGGGATACTTTGCTTGTGAATATCTCTTAAACCATAAAGGTTTGAGAGATAAGACATATCGTTCTTCATGTTTTTTAATGCCTACAAAATAAAATAAAGTTAAAACTAAGTATTACTATCCCTTTAAGCCTCTGAGCAGAGCAATGCGTTGAGTACCCCTCTGGCACTCAAAGTAACTAAGTGATGTTATTGTTAAAAGTGGTAAAAGAACAAATATCATGGGAAACTATGTTTGCTTCTCTTTCAGGTGAGACATTAAAAAGACTTCTTAGTGTATGTTTAGGAGTTGTTACTAAAATTAGAGACATCGGGCCATATGTAAGGGAGTAAAATTCAAGTTTATAAATATGTCTATCTGAGAATATTCTTAGACAATTCGGAGAAAATTTGCAGAAAAGTTGCTCATGAGAATATTATTTAGCATACATAGCTGTCACTCTATACTTTCATTAAGATTCAATCCCTCAAACTGCCTTTATTTTTGGCAAAATTAGCTAATTACTTCATACATACAATGTAACACAATTCGTATTTGGACAAGACCATTTCTACGTCACTTTTCAAAAACTCAGCTGACTGGAGTCAGCACATAAAAATGTTGATAAAGTTTATACATAACTTTATGTCATTTTTATACCTGGAATCTCTCAGGGTTTTGAGTCAAATCTTAGGGTTTTGGGCCAAATCTCAGTGTCTCAGGGTGAATGTCCCAATTCATAGAGTGAGAGATATCAGTGTTCACTAATATATGATCTGACCAATGAACTGCTTGTTTACTTTCTTAGTGCCATTTGTACCAGGAAGTCCTGTTTGTCTTGTGTGTGTCCAGACAGGAATACATCTATGATATAGTATGTTAAGGCTTCCTTGTTGGCCGACTGAATGCCACTGGGTTAGAACAAACAGGGCAATTTCGCTTAGAATCTGTTTCAACAATCTCAGGGTCAACACATTTTGAAACTTCACAGGTATGGTCACTTTGCATCAATTTTACAGACACTTTGTTTATTACTCAAGTTTTATTCATCAAGATAAGGTGTTTCAATTCTGAGGCAAACCAATTGCACCACAGCAATGAAAGAAATTCAAATTGAATTAATTGGGTTTTTAACCTATTGACTGCTAGAGAAACCTCCAGCAGATCAATTTGCAATGCATTGGAAGGCGATCTAGAATTTGCAAGGTTAAAAGCTCCATTGAACTCAATTTGCATTAACAAAATTTTCATTCCAACCCTATCATGCAGTTGGTTTTCCTCTGGAATTGCATCTCTTTAATTTGATGAATAAAGTCCATTCATAACCTGGTTCTGCAATCCACAGCAATAAATTGGCTTCCGACAGTCATGTGGGGTCACAGAAGTTACCCACATGGCTGACAAGGGGTCTGACCTTTACAAATGATGTTATTGACTTAAGCCATGGATTTTAGTTGCTATGTACTGTTCCTAAGGGCAACAGCTTTCTGGATGCAAGTTCCTTCTGATATTTATGGTGTCTGTACAGGTAATCTCAGGAACCTGACCAACAAGACTTCTAAGTTTCGTGGTCTGGGTCCATCGTGGGATTGGCTTAATGGACTCCCAAATTAGCTGCCCAGTTAATCAACTCAACTGTACAATGCAGCTGTATTTAGATCAGCAGATCTCCCCCTGGAGAAGAGAACAATATAAGTCAAAGATGGGAAAAATAAACTTTTTGTGCCAGATCCATCAAAAGAAATGATCTGGCTGTACACATGCAGAAGAGCTGCTATAGAGAGAAAATATCACTTCTCTCTTACTCTGCCAAGTAAAAAAGGACCCATTTTATCACAAGGTTCTTGTAGGATACTTGTCACTAGAGAGAAAAGCAGAATTGGTATGTTTTCTGTGCAATAGCTGTCAAGGGAAAGCCTAATCAGAAGCAGAAGGAACAGATCTCATTGTCACTCACTTCTCAGTCAGGAAGTGGAATTACTATTTGGGCAGGGGTATTAGCCATGGGTTATGTATATAATACAATGAGTGTTTATAAAAAAATATAGAAAAAAAGCATGCCATTGCCTATGTAAGAAGAGGCAGGGAAAAGGGAGACATATATTTCACTGGCCACTCATAGATTGTGGGACATCCCATTCTTGTTCCACTAGTAGCCACAGACAATGCTATGTTGTTTGTCAGCCCACCCTTGTTGTACTGGTAGGCAAAGAACCCAAACTACACTGTCTGTCAGCTCAGCCTTGTTGTACTGGTAGGCAAAGAACCCAAACTACACTGTCTGTCAGCTCAGCCTTGTTGTACTGGTAGGCAAAGAACCCACACTACACTGTCTCCCAGCCCAGCCTTGTTGAACTGGTAGGCAAAGAACCCACACTACACTGTCTGCCAGCCCAGCCTTGTTGAACTGGTAGGCAAAGAACCCACACTACACTGTCTGCCAGCCCAGCCTTGTTGAACTGGTAGGCAAAGAACCCACACTACACTGTCTGCCAGCCCAGCCTTGTTGTACTGGTAGGCAAAGAACCCACACTACACTGTCTGTCAGCCCAGCCTTGTTGTACTGGTAGGCAAAGAACCCACACTACACTGTCTGCCAGCCCAGCCTTGTTGAACTGGTAGGCAAAGAACCCACACTACACTGTCTGCCAGCCCAGCCTTGTTGTACTGGTAGCTGCAGAATGGCAACCCATATTTGTTCCCCTGTAAGTCACAGGGCCACATTGCACTGTCTAGAAGCTACGTTTTCATTAACCGGTAGCCACAGCCCAACACTACACTGTCTGCCAGCCCAGTCTTGCTCTACTGGCAGCAGTAGAACAAAACTGCATTGTAGGTAGGAAGGGGACATAGTAGAGGGTAAATACGGGCAGAGAAGCCGACATAGAGGAGGGTGATATTGCTGGGCAGGGAAAAAAGATGTATGGGAGGGAGCTGGATACAGAGTGGACGTTTGAAGGGAAGAAGACAGAACATAGAGGGGGATTTGGAGTGGGCAAAACACTGGGAGAAGGGTGTCCTGTATTAATATGGGCAATGTGCTTTTAAGTCTCTGCCCAAATCACCTCCCAAGCCATCTACTTACTGAGATATGGATGGGGCTGGAGGCTGAATCCTGCGGACAGGTCAGGCTAGCCTGATATAGATACACACAGACACACACAGACACACAGTAGAATAGCTAGTTATTGCAGGACCTCAGTGTACATTTTTTGTGCACACTAACACAAAAATTATTTTCACAGAAACGTAAGTAGTACCTACTGGGCCCTGGGATACTGTGGTCTGGCATAACTTCATTCTCTGCATCCCCCTGCACACATACACACATATACACGCATACAAAAGACACACACAACACAAGCACACGATACACAATGACACACAAACCCCCCAATTCTCACACACAGACACACGTATACATTCTCAGACTACAGACTCACACAAAACACATAAACAGAAACGCAGAAACACATACACACATAGGCACACACACATACAAACACACACACACAGGGACACTCACACAGACAGGTGCATACACTCACACACAGGAGCACACACACACAGGAGCACACACAGGAGCACACACACACACACACACACACACAGGCACACACATAAACACACACCATAGTAATTGCCCACACCTGATTTAATTAGTAATTTACATTGAACTTTTAACATTGTAAATATCGAACCTGCTATTAATCCTATAAAATAATTCACTAAAACGTGTGTAATGACACAGTCATGCACAGTAGAGACTGCCCATGTGACGGCTGATACAGTGCCAGCCAGTCACTGTGCAGTCATGCTCAGTAGAGACTGCCCATGTGACGGCTGATACAGTGCCAGCCGGTCGCAGTGCAGTCATGCGCAGTACAGACTGCCAGTGATGAGGCTGATACAGAGAGGGGCGCTCCTTCTCTGTACCAGCCGCAGCACAGGCACTCTCTACTGAGCATGACTGCACCGTGACCGGCTGGCACTGTATCAGCCGTCACATGGGCAGTCTCTACTGAGCATGACTGCCCCATGACCGGCTGGCAGTGGCATTGTTGCCCGTGTAATGGGCTCTTCAACTAGTATATCAATAAAAAGCCAATGTGTCCTTTCCTGGCAAACTCAAATGTGCAAGTTTAGCGATTTTCAGATAAGTTCTTAGGTTCCTAAAAGTCCCAGGGCTTGGCCAACCTAACACATTATTAGTGCACTGTGCAGTCCCACTGCACCATGAATAGTAGCGAGATTAGCACCATTACCCAGGCTGGCAAGTGGCAACAAGATCTAGTGCCTTAAACATCAAACCCAGTGGCATAACAATATGGGTCGCACCTGCGACCAGGCCCGTCAATCTCAGGGGTCCGGCCGCCCCCTGCGACCCGCTCACCATGCGCCCGCAGCAACATGTAAAACAGGGCAGCACTGTGCACAACTGATCTCCCGGAGGCCGGCGCCCTAGTAATGCAGACATAATCTCCCAGCGCTCTGCATTACTAACAACTGCATGGAAGTTCCAGTCAGAGGTCGTCTGTGCCGAATCTGTCATGTCACACACCACTAGACCACCAGGGACTCAAGGTAGGAGGACGGGGGGGGGGGGGTCAGAAGGGACAATGTGGAGATGGGGGCATTGTGGATAATGAGGGGCATTGTGGAAGGGCAATGTGGAGATTGAGGGGCAATGTGGAGAATGAGGGGAATTGTGGAAGGGGCAATGTGGAGATTGAGGATCAATGTGGAAGGGACATTGTGATGGGGGCATTGTGGAGAATGAGGAGCATTGTGGTGGGGGCATTGTGGAAGGGGCATTGTGATGGGGCAATGTGGAAGGGGAATTGTGGCGAACGAGGGGCATTGTGGAAGAGGCAATGTGGAGATTGAGGAGCATTGTGGAAGGGGCATTGTGATGGGAGAATTGTAGAAGGGGCAATGTGGTGGTGGCCAATGTGTTTGAGTGGGGCCATTGTAGTTGGGGGGGGGGGCCATGGCAATTCTTGCACCAGGGCCCGGTGGCTTCTAGTTACGCCTCTGATCAAACCTGGGGCTTTAGTCCCCTCAGCCAGTACCTAGAACGTCCCCTGTAAGGTGGGTTGTTAAATGGAAATCAGATCTGAAGACTTGATGACCCACTTTGATGTTAGATTATGGTTGCCACCTTTTCTCTTGCCAAAACAGAACAGATTTGCTATGATTCATGATAAAAGCAGCAAGATACGCCACATTTTTGATGGTCAGTTTCTAACTTTATAATTATTTCCAATGAGAAGCTTAAAGTATGCCCTGAAGGCCTGATTTTAAATATCACTGTTCACTCCTTTAAAGGAACACAAACACCTAAAAATTAGCTAGGGTTATATAAACTTAATTACCCTTTATTCCATGCAGTCTCAGTAATAGTTTTCTTGTTCTGCATGCTCTGAGGGAGCAGACTTCCCTGCCTTTTCCAGGACTACCATTTATTGTACAGGATTGTCTCTGAATGGGCAGAGATACAATAACATTTCTCAACAGAGGAGTAACTAGAAGCCACCGGGTCCTGGTACGAAAATTGCCATGGGGCTCCCAGACCACATTGCCCCCATTGTCCACCTCCACACTGCCCCCATTATCCATCTCCACATTGGATTCCTTCACATTGCCCTCATTGTCCACCTCCACATTGTCCACCTTTACATTGCCCCATTGTCTACCTCCACGATGCCCCCATTGTCCACCACCACATTGTCCCCATTGTCCACCTCCACATTGCCCCCATTGTCCACCTCCACAATGCCCCCATTGTCCACCTCCACAATGCCCCATTATCCATCTCCCCATTAGCTACCTCCACAATGCCCCCATTGAGCACTTCCACATTGAACCCTATTGACCACCTCAACAATATCCCCCACTATCTACCTCCTACCTCCCTGGTCTTCCAGCAGAATGCGGAGTAGCAGGAGAGGTCTGTGCTGCCTCTACACAGACCTCTATTAGCAGCTTCCACGAGGTCCTCTCTCCAGTAATGCAGAGCACTGGGAATATGTCATATCCCAGCTATCTGCATTACTAGACTGCTGAGGACAGCGAGGGACCTGCAAATAGAGGTCTGTGCCGAAGAAGGCACAGACCACACACAGACCTCAGCTTGCCGGTGGGAAGATCTGTCTGATCTTCCCACCTGCCAAGCTTGCAGTTGGTGACAGTAGTCTAGCAGGGGGTGGATGGGCCCCTGGAGTGACTGCCCAGTCACAGTTGTGACTACTATAGGTACGTCACTGTTTCTCAGTACAAGAGCAGTGGGCACTAATCACAATAAGTTAACTTACTTTACATCTTTCAATACAGCAGAAACAACATTATATCAAACTATCTGATGTTTTGTGTTAATGTTCCTTTAAAGGGATAGTAATGTTTCACAATAAAAGAAGCTTCAGTTACTCCCCCTACTATTTGGGCCATGTGGAGTGTTCTTTCAATGCTATCAGAGTTGTAGTTCAAGAGTAATTGAATGATAAAATATCCCCCTCCTGCCTCTTTTACTGAGGTAACACTGCTCACCGCAAGGCAGCAAGACTGTCCAGATGGATCGCAAAGATGGACAATCTTCAGTGAGTATAAGGAAAAACCTGAAAAACCTGTCAAGGGGGGAGTGTTTTCCTTATGTTCACAGTAAGAAGATTGTCCTTGTGAGCTGTCTGGTCCCAAGGCCAGATTCCACATCTACACTAGGCTTACACTAGGTAAAAAGGGGCGGGAGGGGGAAACTTTATCATTCAATTACTCTTGAACTACAACTCTGACAGTACTGAAATAACACTCTCCATGGCCCAAATACTATGAAGATTAACTGGAGCTGCTGTTTTTGAGAAACATTACTATCCCTTTAAAGGGATAGTAATACTTCATTTTAACTTTATTTTATTTTGTAGTCATTAAAAAAACATGAAGAATGATATAAGTCTTATCTCTCAAACCTTTATGGTTTAAGAGATATTCACAAGCAAAGTTTCCCCTCTCGCCCCTTTTTCCTAGTGTAAGCCATCTCTTCTCAGATGGGGAATCTGGTTGTAAGACAGATAACAGCGGGGGACAATTTTCTTTGTATTAAAACATTGAAAGCCCTGCCCCCCTTGACAAGCTTTTCAGCTTTTTCCCTTATCTTAATTGAAGATTGTCCCTCTCTGCAGTCTGCCTGGGCACCTCCCTTCTGATCTGGCTGAACGGGGGGAGGGATAGTTTGCTTGTGAATATCTCTTAAACCATAAAGGATTGAGAGATAAGACTTATATAGTTCTTCATGTTTTTTTAATGCCTACAACATAAAATAAAGATAAAACGAAGTATTACTATCCCTTTAAGCATACAAAATGGTGGATGAGTTCTAGTACAAATGGGGTGGGCCTTGGCCCAATCAGGCCCATTTATGGCTCCACTTCTGAGCTCATAGCAACAGATGGCTTCATTAATCATGTTAAAGATTCTGGAGTGAACCAACTGCAGGGGAAATTGAACAATCCTGTTGAATTAAGTGGAATTTTAAACCCCTTCGATACTACGGAGGTTTCCAAGACATTGCAAAGGAATGCACTGGCAACCTCTCCAGCATTCAGAGTGAGTTGTGTATTTTTATATATCTCCTATGTAGCAGCTGGTTTGCTCCAAAATTACACATCTTTAAAAACCATTATTCATTATGCTAAAAAGGTGCAATCCTGGATAAAGCCAAATGAAAATGCATACTGATGTAAATACGGCTTTTAACCCCTTGAGTGCCGGGGGGGGGGGGGGTATGCAACGCCTTGCAAAGCAATGTGTTGTGTACCCCTCTGGCGCTCAAGGGTTTACCCTCTTAAATGCTAGAGAGGTTTCCAACACATTGCTTAGCCTCAATGGGAATTTGTTGCATTTTAATACCAACACTGTGGTGTAGTTGGTTCACTCCATACGTGATCCTGTTTTTCTTAAAGGGATAGTAATGTTTCAAAATAAAAGCAGCTCCAATGAATCTTCATGGTATTTGGGCCATGGAGAGTGTTATTTCAGTACTGTCACAACTGTAGTACAAGAATAATTGAATGATAAAGTATCCCCCTCCCGTCCCTTTTACCTAGTGTAACACTGCTCACCTCAGATGTGGTATCTGGTCCACAGATCAGACAGCTCACAGCAAGGGACAATCTTCTTACTGTGAGAACAATGAAAACCCTCCCCCCTAAACAGGTTTTTCCACTTATGCTAATTGAAGATTGTTCTCTCAGCAAGCCATCTGGACACCACCTTTCTGTTCTGAGGTGAGCAGTGTTACATCAGTAAAAGGGGCTGAGGGGGATACTTTATCATTCAGTTACTCTTGATCTGCAACTCTGTCAATATTGAAATAACACTCTCCACGGACCAAATACTATGAACATTAATTGGAGCTGCTTTTATTTTGAAACATTACTATCCCTTTAATGAATGAGTGCCATAAGACTTAAATGTGTATTTCATATAAGAGCCACTTATGTTTAGCCATTGGTGGAAGGTGGTGAAACAGAGGCCATGATATCTCTGGCACCTAAATGGTTAACTTTCTGAGATCTCGAGGCAGGTGTAATGTAGTTATTCTCAATGTGTTATGCACCATTCTATCATCAAGAGGTTAAAGCCAATCATCTGTTTCTCCAGCCAAACCAACAGATTGAATGATTCATCTATTCCCAACAACTGCACTGAAACTTGGATTACTCATCTTCCTACTACAATCCTTATGGGGAGAAGGCCTTTTCATCTTGAACATAGAAGCTTTATTCCAGAATATTAAAGGTATAGTAATACTTAAAATGTAAAAAAAATATGTTGTAGGGTTTATCCCCCTGAGTAAAACAAGGGTACTCCCACAGCTGAAAGGTGTTTCATTCAAAAGTTATTACAGCTCATTTTTTAGGTGCAATATGACAGTGACCTGAAATTGTACAGTGGCGCTGTTGCTACACCATCCTATGGACAGCTCTGGTCCTGGGACCATAAATCTCCATAGAATGGTGTAGCAACAGCACCACTGAAAAATTTCAGGCCACTGTGATATTGCACCTAAAAAATTCAAATTTGAGCTGTAATAACTTTTGAAAAAAACACCTTTCAGCAGTGGGAGTACCCTTGTTTTACTCAGGGGGATAAACCCTACAACATATTTTTTTACATTTTAAGTATTACTATCCATTTAAACCACAGAATCATAGTCCACAGCCAAACATACATTTTATCAACAACTAACATGCTTTGCATTCTTTTCTAGTTGTGAGCCAACACATGTCAACCCTCTGAGTGTAGAGAGGTATTCAACTTATATCCAAAAGCATACCATCAAAGTTCATAGGGGCAATTATTATTTTCTGGCTATAATAGGATAAGCAGGGGTTATTATTATGAACTTTAATCTTCTACTTTCTTTCAAGTTCAGCTTATCTATTTGTTTATGAAATAAACCCCTTTTGAGAACTAAATCAAATCTCATTTTTGTATTTATAATCCAAAACAGTGTGCCAGGGAATACTGGGAAGAATTTCACATGGATAATCTTCTCAAGTGAAAATTGCCCTACAGCTCCATCTAGTGTTCCAAAGTGTGCACTGCATCATCGTTTCTTTGCTTCTCTTGGTGCCTGTAATACACATGACATAAGCGTCATGTTCAAAGTTCTGCTCTTAGAGATAAAGTTAAGTTTGCACAAGATTGCTTCTTACTGCAATAATCTAATGTACACATTACAAAGAGGACATTACCAGTGCTTGTGAGAATGTGTCAAACTAATTTATGAAATTGTATGTCTTTATGGCTGTGGCAGAAAGAACAAATAAAAAATAAAAGCAAAGAGAGAGATAAGAAACAGGATGATAAGGAGTGGGTCATATTTCATTATCTTCTTTTAATATTTATATTTCCTAATAATATTTATAATTTTGTCATTTTTTGAATGGGGATGCTACGAAGATCAAGTTCTAGGATTTAAACTATGAAGATGGCATAAATTGTTTCATACCAGATAGAAGATGCACTAAGATGTGATAAAGGTGTGATAAATAGGAGATTATCTCTCTGTTGTGATAAATTCTTATGTTATTCTGTAGGACAGAGGTGTGTGGAATATGGATCACAGGTAGGATACAGGTCTGATGACCAATTTGATCTGGGTCTTTTAGTTAAAGGGATAGTAATACTTCATTTTATCTTTATTTTATTTTGTAGGCATTAATAAAACATGAAGAACAATATAAGTCTTATCTCTCAAACCTTCATGGTTTGAGAGATATACACAAGCAAAGTTTCCCCCTCCCGCCCCTTTTACCTAGTGTAAGCCATCTCTTCTCAGATGTGGAATGCTGTCCATAGACCAGACAGATAACAGCAGGGGACAATCTTCTTCCTATGAGAACAATGAAAGCCCTGCCCCCCTTGACAAGTTTTTCAGGTTTTTCCCTTATCTTAATTGAAGATTGTCCCTCTCTGCAGTCTACCTGGGCACCTCCCTTCTGATCTGGCTGAGCAGTGTTACATCAGTAAAAGGGGCAGGGGGGGATACTTTGTCATTGAATTACTCTTGAACTACAACTCTGACAGAATTGAAATAACACTCTCCAAGGTACAAATACTATGATGATTAATTAGAGCTGCTTTTATTATGAAACATTACTATGCCTTTAAGAGACAAAGTTGTATGTACCTCAGAATGTAAGATGGAAGAGCCCCTAAATCCCAAACTGGCTTCTGTCTGTACCAGCCAATTCTACGTCATCATGTTGCATAGACCTACCAAGGTCAGAATGGGGTACTGCTCAGTGGCAGATCTAATGAATAAGGGCCCTGGTGAAAAATCATTTTGGGCCCACAATTCACTGTAAACTATTAGAAACTGTGAGAACCCAGTCCATGAAGTCGTGTTCTGCTGTCATTTACCTGGATGCACCCACTCCACTTAATCCAGTCCACATACTACTTGTGATTCTGTCTGTTTTATTAGACTGACCCCAGCAGCCTGTATCAAGCAGCCACACAGCCACTTCAGTGCATAGTGTGTTTCTAACTTGCATTCCAGAGCTTTGATTCCAATTTCAGTGTTTGGTCTTGGCTTGTGAGTCCTCACCACACTTGTTTACCACCTTCCCTGACCTTAGCTATGTTCCAGACCCAGGTTTGCATGCTGATTTGGATTCAGCAACCTTGGTTAATTTGTAAGCTGTTCTGTTTCATACCTGTGTGCCACTCGCTGCTACTGCTTCCATCTATAAGGAAGTGCGTCCATCCTGGTATTGGTCCAGCTTCACTGGTTTTGGCTATTCAGCCTTATGGTTCACAGTGTTACACACTGCCATCAGCTGCACCAGTGTTGCCCCCCTAGCTCAGCTCACAAGCAGCTCCTTAACAGCATACTTAAAAGTTTATTCTGTTTGCCAACAGATGGTCATCCTGTTCCATTCTGGTAAGTGAATAATTTGTTTCCATAAACTGCTCCTATCAGCTCTGAATATATTCCTGGCTGGTGTTTCAGAATCTGTTCTGTTTAGTAGTCCTTCACGCTGACGAAATGCCTCCTGTCATCTTATTCAGTGACACAAACCTAAAAGTTTTCTATTATCAGCATTCACTGTTGCCCAAAAATTGTCTGAGCCTCAGTGGTTTGCACCTTCTGCAGCATTGGTTGTTTAGCCCCTGGAACTGCTGAAAACATAACCCTGTTCAGGATGTGGGGGACATGTAAGTCCTCCCTGTTAAGACAGATATAAAAAATACCCATGTGTGTATGAAAGACAGAATATGTTGGTGTCTGTGTGAGTGTGGGTGTGTCTATGAGTGTTTGTCTATGAGTGTGTTTTAGTGAATGTGTCTACCTGTGATAGTATAGGAAAAAACAAAAAGAAGGCACTTCTGGTGCAATATTGGTTCAATGGGATGTTTTCACCAACTCGTCACCTTTAAGAATTATGCTCACAAAGATCTTATTCAGCTTAACACCTATGTGCTAGCTGAATTCTGCGCTCATGTGATATTATGACCATCCTCAGAGCAGTTTGGATATCATTTGAAGGCTTCTTATTCCACTCAGGCAGCTCGTCAGAACAACCTGACAGAAGTTTGGAACATTTCCCTGTCTCTGAAGAGGTATCCTTTAATTAGAAAACAGGAGATCCCATGACTGCTGCTCTTGTGTCTCCAAAATTATTTATTTAAAAATTCTTGGTATATCAAACAATACAAAAATGAATATAAAAACAAAAGGCTTGCTATATTGAATTAGAATGCCTTTTCATAGTCTGACTACTTCCTCAGAAATAGCATTAGCCAAAAATACTGAAGACAAAGCACCACATGATTGGTCCATTGAACAATCAAACCAAAATGGTCCAGACAACATAATAATAATATCCTAATCTATAGTAATTTGTGCACAGGAAATCAAATATTCAATACAATGTTATTTCAAAATATTATAAATACCAGTATATATATATATATCTGCAAGCTTATATTGCTGTTATACTGCAAGCTTGTATTGTTGTTGTTGTGCCCCTCTTCAACTATTACTTTTATGAGTATATTCCACATCTCACAATTATACATGTTATTGAGTTAACAGGCACCATTGGGCGCCCTCGTTTTAGTTTTTTCATATATCTGTGATAGTGTTTGTGTGTGAATGTGCACGTAAGAATGTGAGTGAGTGTGTCTGTATATAAAATGTAACATTTATCCATTCAACCATACATTTGGAGTTGAATATTTTTTTTATATTTGGCAACTAGGGAGAGGTAGAAATGAGAGGTAGAGATGAGTTTGTATGGATGACCATGAATATGTCGGGAGCCATCGAGCTCCATCACGATGGTCACCATTTAGTGGCTGCGGGAGGGTAGATCATCCACAGTATACCGATAAAGATAACACAGCATATTGACAGCATAAAAATATCTACAATCAGTACTGTGTTAGAATAATGTCTGAAATACTTTAAATCAAAGGTGCCTCTATGAGAGGTTTGGGAAGGGTGCTTATGTGCAGAGCTAGAGAGAACATTTTCATTTACAGGTGTACATTGCGGAGCTAAAAGTCAGATATCTGAGCCCAATTGACCTGGGGCTGATAGTGAGACTAGGATGAGTACCCCTGTGGTCTAGTGAGCAGAGACTCCACTGGTTTGTTGAAGTGATGCAGTATGCTTCTAGGAGAGCGCTGTGGATAGATGAATACAGAATGATGATTCACCCGGTGATTGACTGCTACTTGAGGCAGATGAGTCACACATATTCACTATGAAGGAACCTGTGAAAGCTGTTTTTTGGTGGATGAATTGCCAAGCTGAGACAACTGTAGTAGAAGGCTGTTAGATATATACACCAAGCAGGATCCGCTGAAGGCTAGGTTTTATTGGATGAATCACCAAGCTGGAGCCACTGAGCAGGAGGCTGATAGACGTATATGTCAAGCAGGATCCACTGGTGGCTGGATGTTGACGAATGTATTCACTAAGCTGGAAGCGCTGAAGGTTGGAGGCTGTCAAATGTCTTTTCCAAGCAGGAAGCAGGAAGCAACAGAAGCTTTCAAGCACACCAACTGGATTTGACTTCAGAGGACAATAAGAGAAACAGCAGCGGAATATTGGAACGTCAACCAGTGAGGCCGCTAGAGGACTGAAAAGTAACTGAAGATGAGAAGGATTCCAAAATGAAGTGCCAAATGATGATCCAGAGACATAGACAAAACCAAAAGATTAGGGCAAGTGGATAATTGTCCAGGTGAATAAAGCCGGAGTCAGGAACCAGCATACACTGAATAAATAAGCAAAACTGACCTCTTATCCTAATGTATACTCACCTGTTGTTTCCCCTTATGACTGCCTATATAAGCACTTAATCACTGCACTTATTGTACCCCTGCTATATTAAATGTAATCTGTAAAGTGCCAAGTACACCGATTGGCGCAATATAAATAAAAATATACAATACAATACAATATAATACAATACAACTGCTCACTAGGAAGCTTGAATATGGGCAACAGCATCTGGAGAGAGACTCCTTAAAAGGTCCACACTGTCAATAGAAAAAGGAAGAGAAACAAGACTTACAGGGAAAGCATGACACTACCTCTGTCACCTGAACAGGATCTCTCTAGGCGACTTGGCTTATCTGGATAAGATCAATGGAATTTCTGAATGACAGCATGGGCATGGACATCTTAAGCAGGAATCCAGAAACATTCATCTGTCCCATACCCTTTCCAGTCAATTAGATATTGCAGGGCTCTGGTCACCAGGCAGGGTCGAGTTCTTATGGATCAGATGTTCAGGTTTGTCATTGACTAGAACAGGAGGAAGAGGAGGAGGATTAGTGGTAAAAAGTAAGTTATAAAGCACCAGTATGAGAAATGAAACTCATTTGGGATCCAAATGGTAAATCCAAGGACAAGGTGACTGGAGTGATGTGATCTAATTTCTTATAGGGGATGATGATTCAAGGTCCAAGTTTAGAGGAGCGCAAATGTAGATTAAGGTTTTTGGGGGACAGCCACACTTTGTCTCCAGGTTTGTAATTAGATGTGGCTCAGCATTTGTGATCAACAGCCTTCTTCTGATAAGAACTAGATTTAGGAAGCCAGGACTGAATCTGGTAACAGAGATCAAGAAGATCATCAACCATAGTGTCCTCCGCTGGATCTAGTGCCAAGGAGGTACAGGGAAGAGCATGGATATTATAGACTATACATATAAAGAAAAGAGAACATTGTCTGGACCCATGGAGAAGATTTTTAACCATCAGAGTGCCAGCCACGTGTGGTACACGGGCTTGGCCATTGGTAGCCACATGGCGAAGCCTATGTTTCACACATCTGCACTCTCCCCCTCATTTTTAATTACAATTTTTTCAGACCGCATTGGGAGACATCATGACCCCTCCTGATGCCTCTCAAGCTATTGAACTTCCAGCCGAACACGCTAGGAGATCAATATTGGTGACCCAGGAACATTGCAATGCTTTTGACCCCAAAGCACACAACTGATTATTTTGTTCATTATTTTTACTTAGACCTCCTTGGGGGGACCATCAGTAGTGGTTCTGGTGCTCACCAAAGAGATCTGAATAAATAATAATGTATAAAAAGAAAAAAAAACCCTGTGTGCCACAGGGGGATCAACCCATTTCTTTGCAATGTGGGGGACACCCCTGTGGCAGCCACCCCAGCTGTCTCCAATCCCTCCCACGTACCCTACTCCTCCAAGTCTGACTCCACAGCCCACTGGTAGTCACATTCCACCAGCATGATCATCCCAGCCTAGTTCCACTGCTCACTAGACACAGACTACCAGTGTCCACTGAAATTGTGCTGGGTATCAAACAGTGTATTGGGAGATATATACTGATTTGCAGTCTGATTCCCCTGCACATTGATAGTCACAGATCCCCCATATGCACTATTTTATCTGCCAGCCTTGTTCCACTGCCCACTGGTAGTCAGACATACCCACATACACTGCCAGACCACAGGTCTGCACATATACTGGCTGAAGCCCTAGCCTGTTTCAACTAGTTGCCATTTCTCTGCAGCCAAGATGTTAATGTTTTTTGTTTTTTTTTGGTCCTTGCTTTTTATAGACAAAGGTTATGTCCTGTGTCAGGAAACACTTGATGGAATTGGGGCGTGGTCATGTGAGAATTGGGGTGTGGCCATGGGCAGAGCTATATGCCGGAGATGAGAGTAGCCAGTGAAAGACTGACACTGTATGTTTTTTTAACCCTTTGAGTGCCAGAGAGTTAAAGGGGGATCTATCACCCCTATACATGTTTGTCTAAAACATTAGTGTACATAGCGATTCAATTGAAAACTGTTTTCATTTTTTTTGCCCAAATTAATTGTCTAACAATTACCCTGCAGCTTCCTTCCAGACAGACTGCGGTTACCTGCTCTGTACCACAGTCTGTCACTCTTCCTCTGCTCCCCTCCCTCTATCCAGCCTCCTCCAATGGCAGAGGCTTTCTGCCTGAAAGCTGGAGCGCTCTCTGGCCAATGAGACTCACTCCAGCTTACATGGCCAATGAGACCCTCTCCAGCTTACATGCAGAAAGCCTCCACCATCGGAGGAGGCTGAATCGAGGGAGGGGAGCAGAGGCAGACTGCAGTACAGAGCTGGTAACCGCATCTGCCCAGAAAGAAGCCGCAGGGTAGTCTTTAGATGTTTAATTTCTGCAAAATAACGATTTTTAAAAAAAAATTAAAGCAGTTTTCAATTGAATTGCTATATAAACTAACATTTTAGACAAACATGCATAGGGGGTGATACCGTTAAGAAAAATTTTCATGTTAGTTTCCCTTTAATCCATTGGATACATATTAAAGGGACAGTAATTTCCCATAAAAAAAAAATATTGTTTTATAGCATTTAAAAAAATAAGTTATATGGCACAAATCCTAGCTCTCAAACCTTTATGGTTTGAGAGAGATTATCATGTAAAGTTCACCTTCTCCTGATGTCAGCTGTAAAGCTGACAGAAGGAGATTCATGTAGGCTGACACGAGGAGTCTCTTCAGCAGTCGCAATCAGTGCCGGCCCAAGACATTGTGCTGCCTGGGTCCAAGGTAAAATGCTGCCCCGCCCCCAAACCACGCCCACCAAAACACGCCCACATCCATTATATGATATTTTAGAACTGTCTATTTTTACAATTGCAGTAGTGTTAGATAGCAACCTTTCACACAGGACACAACTTTAACCCTTTCATAACACAGGGATATCTGTGCCTGTACTGAAAGGGTTAGAATGTCACATTCACAATATGCACTGGCCAAATACCTACTCCTTGTGTAAAGTTTTCTGCAGGGATAAAACCAGGTACAATTCAGTAACTGTGCTATGCCAGCCTGCATTCATAGGGCCAGGGTCCCCCACATTGATGGGGACCCAGTTGGCCACATGAAGATGGAGTTTCCTGTTGTTCTCGTTGGATTTTTATGTAAATTATTGCCTCTGGGCCATGTTGCTGCCTCTCTCTCTCTCTCTCTCTCTCTCTCTCTCTGTGAGACTGCTGTTTCTTACTGTTTAGTCTCAATACTACCCTTCTATCCTCCTGAGGGGTCCTCACCATCTCTCTCTGTCTCTCATGCCCATACCTCCCAAGTGTCCCTCTTTAGGAGGGACAGTCCCTCTTTTAGACTCGAATCCCTCTGTCCCTCTTTCCTACCCTTATGTCCCTCTTTTTAGGAGATCAGACTGTATGGTGTGTATATAAGTGTATCACATTGCTCTACAGCAATACAACTCACATAATTATTTGTTTAATTGTCAGTTAAAGTGTTTATAAATTAGTATGTGTAAATAAAATATGTTGGTCTTGTTATAAATAATTTATTAGGTTACACAAAGAGGTGTCAATAGGTCATAAAATAACCTAAAAATTATCGGTAATGCCCGCCCACCAGTCACGCCCCCAGCAACACCACCTAAAACACAAGTGTCCCTCTTTGGCAATTTGAAATGTTGGGAGGTATGCATACCTGTGTTGCTCCCTCCTTTTCCCAATATTAACCTTTTGAGTGCCACAGAGGTATCCAATGCATTGCAATGCATTGGATACTTTTCTGGAATGCAAGGGGTTAAAGAGCCAGATAATTCTCTGTCCCAGTCCCTGTCTTGTCCCTTAATTCTATTTTCTTTTTTTTTGCAGTTGACTTAACACAACTTTATTGAAATTCAAGCAACGATTTACAAGTACAGAGTTTTTTTTTTTTTTTTTTTTGGGGGGGAGAGTTTTATTAGCAGGGAATAAAAACAATTTTATTTCAGTTTTGCTTGAAAAAAGGGGGAACATTTTTTTTTTTTACTTCTCCAAGTGGGTCAAGGCAGCAACAAAAGTAGCAAAGTTTAAAGGAAAAATAAATTAAAAACTTCAAGTTCTCAGGAGAAATTTTGTGGTTAAAAGTAAAGGCAGGTTGGCCTAGCACAGAAAATAAAAACACATTTCCTGCTGGGCTTTAAACTGCTGCTCGGCCAACCCCTTGGATGCTAAACATCTCCAACACACTGGTAAAGACATTGCTAGCATCCAAGGGGTCGACCCTTTAAGGACCAGAGGGGCGTGCAATGCACAGCACACCCCTCTGATCCTTGAAGTGTTAAGAGTGTCATATACAAGGTTATAAAGCAGATTGTATCACTTTACATTCATGTGGATGAGTCACTAATCCCCCCAATTAAAAAAAAAACAGAGCCGGTGACTTAGTGGTCGACGTGATCTAATCATGTTATGAGATACTGTTCCTTCTATTCCTCAGGCCTGTGTCGCCTGCTGTGGAAGAGTTACGAGTACATCACTTGAGCATTACCTCGAGGAGCGCCCCTTGGGCCTCCTTGACCAGCACCTCATTTAAAGTTTTGTTGGTATCCATCCCGTTGGTAGTTGTTAGAATAGTCCCGTGGAGCGCTGAACTGTGCTTGAGAGTAACCACTGTTTGGAGTGTTTGAGAAAGCAAGACGATAGCCATCATATCCCCCTCTACAGCCATTGGATGGCCCTCTGTAGCCATTTATCATGCCCCTGCCTCCACGCTGCCCTCCTCGTGCCACCCCCCCTGCTGCTGTAAAAAGGTTGGCTGTTCCATGGGAATCCAGTGATTTGCTGAGAAGGCTGCTGGTGTCCAGGAGAAGCTTGGTGCGCTGGTCCGAGGTGGCATAGTAGGTGTTTACCACTGTTTGAAGCTGCTCCTGTTGAAGCTCTGTCGCTGTCAGCTCCGCACCGCCTCCACAGGTACTTCCGGGCACACTGAGGTGACCTCAGTGAACCCGGAAATAAAAGCAGAGGCAGTGTGGTGCAATCATTTCCACACTGAAAGGGAAGACAGTGTGGGACCCAGCGTAACTGCTACCTACAGAAAATAGGCCGCTCGGCCGGCTGCTGACAGGGACACAAAATAAACAGGCCTTGGGGCGGCTGTCAAAGTGCAGCCTGGGTCCATGGACCCACCAGGACCCATGTAAGGGCCAGTCCTGGCCACAATAGCGATACTGGAAAAGAATTACTTCATTGGAATGGTCTACAAAGTGTGCTTGCAAACCAGGCACACTTTGTAGACCTTTCCAATTAAGTAATTCTTTTCTGCTGAAGAGCCACAGGCTGGTCCCAGGACCGGGATCTCCTGCTGTCAGCAGGGGGGAGGGGGGAACTTTAGTGGCAAATATCTCTCAAACCATAAAGGTCTGAGAGATGCGATTTGTGCCATATAATTTATTTTTTTAAACGCTACAGAACAAGGACATTTTTTTATGGAATATTAGTGTCCCTTTAAGAATTTAAAGAACAGTAAAGTCTTTTATAAAAAAACTAGTTGAACAGCCCGTGTACATGGGCCACAGTGCCAACAGCAGTGGTGCAGTCATGCACAGTAGAGCCTGCCCACGCCGCGGCTGATAACGGAGTGGGTTCCTCCGAAATCAGACCATAGTCCTCTCTGCGTCTGGATTTGAAGCTCCCTGCTCCGTTTTCAGCCGTGGTGTGGGCAGTCTGTACTGCGCATGACTACAGCGCACGCAGCCGTCTGTACTGCACATGACAGCTTCTGACAAACATACATTAGTGAATTATTATATATAGGATAGGATAATATGCATATTATATATATATTTTTTTTTTTGCTAATTAAAAACAAGGGTTTTTCTACTGCTGGCAGTATCAATCAAAAGTATTTACAGAGCAAATGCTTTTTTTTTAGTTTAATTTTTTACTCAGCCAGGTGGCGCTGTTGCCATTACTGCATCACAAGGTGAATGTCAAGCTTTCCATAGATGGATGTAGCAACAGCGCCACCTTGCTGAAAAATACCAAGGAGCAATGCACTGTGCACCCCTCTGGCACTCTAAGGGTTAAGCGGTTTAGCTAAATTCACAGGCAGGTAAAAAAAAAAAAATTAAAAAATGAACGCATTAAGATCCCCATAAATATAGATGCTAAATAGTGATATTTGTACCTCAGCACAAAATTCAGCAAGGAATGAAGGGACTTTCCATGAATACCTAATTAAAAACACCAAAGGAAATGACAAAGACAAACACCAACTTCATAGTGATTGATTCCAAGTGAAACAGTGTATATCACATACAGCTGCTTATAATCCCCAGATGTAAAATCACTTTCTTTTTCAAAATGAGCTTTTAGATGCATAGTTTTGCCAAAACATGGTCAATCTTTCCTGCCATGTCAGGTCACCCTCTATTTCGGCAAGACCCAATTAATATAATGTCACACTAGGCAGATTATGTGCTGCTCTTTCCTTTGTGATTTCAGTATACAGCCTCTGTAGGAGTTTTCAACTCCTGAACCTCGATCTGTTGGGAACTACAACTCCCATCATCCCCTTTTAGCAAATGGCTGGTTGGAGATAATGGGAGTTGAAGGGCTATATTTCCCAATAGAACTCCACAATTCGAGGGGGTGCTGTCCACACCCACATTCTGAATTGTGGGTGTGGCCAGACTAAACCCAACTATCCCCCAGTTTTATATCCCTTAACAGGCTATTCTTTTAAGCCCTAATGCTTCACAAGGCATTGAAGATCTCTCTAGCAAACAAGGGGTTAAAGTATTTTTTGTCCTTGTGTTTTAAAGGCCAAGAATATGTTCTGTGCAAGGATAGGCCTTCAAGTGAGGAATGGAGGTGTGACTATGGTGGAGCTAATGTTGCCTAGAATGCCCAGCCTAAGGATACCTGGGATGTAAATTCTGCCTTGGGGAGTTGTACACCACAACAGCACTAGAGCCAAAGATTACGTCCCCCTGCACAAAGATAGGAAAAATGTTTACTTAAATTGCCTTTGTCACATGGCTCCATTGGCACATGTGCTCATCGTAGCAGCGATCACATGTGCTGAGCCACCAGGAAGGGCTGGAACTGACTACTCCAATCCCAGAGCAGTCAGTTACAGCCTCCCCACAATGATCACAGAGCACCCTGAGGCATGCTTTGATGATAACCCATAATGTGTTAGGTCCGTCATTCATCCTCAAAGCATGGAATTGTGTGTCATGTCACTCTTCTTTAAAACGTCTCTCTCAAATGCTCTCCCATTACCAATAATTTGCTCCTCTACTCCCTTGTCCTTCATTTTCTTCCAGCAATGATTTGTGAGTGTATAGAGAAGGGCTGAGACTGTGGTGTAACTAAGATTTTTTTGCTAAAAGTCAGAGACATCTGTTAAGTTTAATGTTGTTGTTTTTATTGATACATGGTTCTGGGCAAGGTGCCAAGCAGCAGAAACTCCCTCCCTTCTACTTGGGTTCATTAAGCAGTGATAAAGAGGTGATAAAGTGGAGATAACTTCTCCAGCTCATGTTGTTCTATGGAGCCTATGCACTAAGATTTCTTAGTGCATAGGCTCTATAGAATAACATAGGAACTGTAGAAGTGATAAACTGGAGAATTCATCTCCACCTTATCACCTCTTTATCACCATTTAGTGAATATTCCCCATGGTATGCTCAGGAAGCTATCAGGGAAAAAATCAAATATAATACTGCAGTGGGCAAGTCTATCATATACTGAGGTTACTATACAAGACTACCAGTACAACTACTGCACTTTGGTGTTTGCACTAGAATATATAGTCACTTTAGTGCATACTGGTATACACACACCTTGTCAAACAAGTCCCACACTTCCCTAATAGCATGTGCACAGAATGGTGTAAGTTACACCGTTTTCCTTTGTGTCTTGTTAGTACATACAGTTAAAGAAGACAGAGAGGAAAAAAACACTCCAAAATGCCTATCTATCAAAATGTCCTAACTTTGATTGGAAGACGCATTAAGGCAATAGTTTTCAGTGAAGTAGCTTAGTACAGGCATAGGACTAGAAAATCGATTCCAGTGACCAGTTTTGTGTGGAATCTCATTAGTATATTCCTGCTATCATGTCTAAGACTGGTTATATTTTTTATGCTCAATACTAAGAGAGTTACAATACTTTTATACTGAATTTCATTCTTCAGCAGAAACTACTTGTGAGTCACAAGACGTCTACGGGAACTTCAACATCTGTGGTGGAACATGGGACTCAACAACATCTGGTAGGCATCAACTTCAAAGGACAATGACCGCATACACATGTGATGCTGAATACCTATAATATGAATAACTTGTAATAACTTTTATATCTAACCTCATGTAAAACACAAATAAGAAAGCCAACATACAGCAGCTTCATATTGCTGGTTAGGGATGAAACATTGTCAGCAACTTGTGTTAAAGTAATCAAGGCGATTAGTGATGAGCGAGCACCCCAATGCTCGGGTGTTCGGGTGCTCTGACCGAGCACCCCCTGAGGCTCGAGTGCTCGGCCGAGCACCCGAGCCCCATTGAAGTCAATGGGAGGACTCGAGCATTACACCAGGCACCCCCTGCTCTGATGAGGGGAGGGTGCCTGGTCCATAGGAAAAGGGAAGAAAAGGATGGAAACACCACAGAAATGGTTCAGGGACAGCATAGGGAGGATGTCTGGATGCATCTTGGACTCCAACATCGCTGCTGGGAACGATCTTTCGCCCGTAGTACGCTATTTTTACAGACTGACCATAAAACACACAAAAAGGAAAATAAAAACGACTTTAGGCGAAAAATTGTTACCAAACAATATTTGCTGTATATTTACTTGTATATCATCTGCAAATTATCCCAAAAATTTCCTTGATTTTCAGAACTGAGGCCATGATTAAGAGGGAAACGTGCGCAGAGGCAAATTCTCCCAAAAATTTCCTTGATTTTCAGAACTGAGGCCATGATTAAGAGGGAAACGTGCGCAGAGGCAAATTCTCCCAAAAATTTCCTTGATTTTATTGAACTGAGGCCATGATTAAGAGGGAAACGTGCGCTGAGCTGACCATCTAAAACATTATGGGTAAGGGTCTGCTGCAGAGCTGACCATCCTAAACATTATATGCGAAGGCCCGCTAGTGAGCTGACGCTATAAAACATTATATGAGAGGGCCCGCTAGAGAGCTGACCCAATAAAACATTATATGAGAAGGCCCGCTGGTGAGCTGACCTATATAAAAATTGTCAAACAGGGCCCGCTGGTGAGCTGGCCCTATATAAAAATTATATCACAGGGCCCTCTGGTGAGCTGGCCCTATATAAAAATTATAGCACAGGGCATATGGAAGAGGAGGAGGAGGATGAGAAGATTAAGAGTCAACCATATACCCGTTTTTTGGGTGGAAGGGGTGAATGGGAATACAGAGTATTCACATCATTGTAAATAACATATATAAAGTGAGTTTATGTTCCTCCGCGGCTTTCCTCCAGTGGAGTGGAGAAGTCAGGGGAAATCCAGGCCTTGTTCATTTTTATAAGTGTCAACCTATCAGCATTGTCGGTGGAAAGGCGGATACGCTTATCTGTTATGATGCCACCAGCAGCACTAAATACCCGCTCAGACAGAACGCTGGCGGCAGGGCAGGCCAGCACCTCCAAGGCGTAGAGTGCCAGTTCATACCACGTGTCCAGCTTGGACACCCAGTAGTTGTAAGGCACAGAGGGATCATTGAGGACGCTGACACGGTCTGCTACGTACTCCTTCACCATCTTCCAAAACTTTTCCCTCCTTGTGACACTAGGCTGCGCATCAGGGTGAGGGTGCTGGCGGGGTGTCATGAAGGTGTCCCACGCCTTGGAGAGTGTTGCCCTGCCTTTCTCGGAACTGCTGTGTGCTCCCCTTTTCTCCCCTTCTCGGTTGGCCAAGGTAGCACGTACTCTGCCGCCAGCGTTGTCAGATGGAAAATTTTGGAGCAATTTTTCAACAAGAACCTTCTGGTATTGCACCATTTTGCTTGTCCTCTCCACCGGAGGAATGAGAGATGAGAAATTCTCTTTGTAGCGGGGGTCCAGAAGGGTGAACACCCAGTAATCCGTGTTGTTTAAAATGCGTATAACGCGTGGGTCACGGGAAAGGCAGCCTAACATAAAGTCAGCCATGTGTGCCAGAGTACGAACAGTCAAGATTTCGCTGTCCTCACCAGGAGGATGACTCTCAATATCCTCATCCTCTTCCTCCTCTTCTGCCCACCCACGCTGAAGAGATGGAACTAAAGTTCCATGGCTACCCTCTGTAGCGGAGGCAACCGTGTCTTCCTCCTCCTCCTCCTCCTCCTCCTCCGCCTCCTCCAATTGTCGCTGAGAAGACGAAGTGAGGGTGCTCTGGCTATCACCTTGTGTAAGCTCTTCCTCCCCCATTTCCACCTCTTCCACATGCAAAGCGTCGGTTTTAATTGTGAGCAGCGAGCGTTTCAGTAGACACAGAAGTGGGATGGTTACACTGATAATAGCGTTATCGCCGCTCACCATCTGTGTCGATTCCTCAAAATTGCGTAAAACCTCGCAGAGGTCTGACATCCATTCCCACTCCTCACTTCTGATTACAGGAAGTTGAACGGAGAGGCGACGACCGTGTAACAGCTGGTACTCCACTACTGCCCTCTGCTGCTCACAAAGCCGGGCCAACATGTGGAAGGTGGAGTTCCAGCGCGTGCTCACGTCACACAGCAGCCGGTGAGCTGGCAATTGTAAGCGCTGCTGCAGCTTCAACAGGCCGGCCGAAGCTGTAGATGACTTACGGAAATGTGCACACACGCGGCGCACCTTGGTCAAGAGATCATGCACATTGGGGTAGGTTTTTAGAAATCGCTGAACCACTAAATTAAATACATGCGCTAGGCATGGTACGTGTGTGAGCTTGCCGAGTTCCAAAGCCGCCACCAAGTTACGCCCATTATCACACACAACCATGCCTGGTTGCAGGTTGAGTGGCGAGAGCCACTGCTCGGTCTGGTGACTAATCCCCTGCAACAGCTCTGAGGCCGTGTGCTGTTTGTCCCCAAGGCAGATCAGCTTCAGCACGGCCTGTTGACGCTTCCCCACTGCAGTGCTACACTGCTTCCAGCTACTGGCTGATGGGGGAGTGGCGCTGCGTGTAGAGAATTCGGAGGTGGAAACGGAGGAGGAGGAGCCAATAACGTAGGTGCTGGCGGAAACCCTGATGGAGGTAGGGCCCGCAATCCTCGGCGTGGGTAGCACCCGTGCCATCCCAGGGTCCGAGTCGCTCCCAGCCTCCACGACATTCACCCAGTGTGCCGTCAGGGAAATGTAGCGTCCCTGGCCACAAGCACTTGTCCATGTGTCAGTCGTTAAGTGGACCTTCCCAGTAACTGCGTTGGTCAGGGCACGGGTGATGTTACGGGACACATGGTGGTGTAATGCGGGGATGGCACACCGGGAAAAGTAGTGGCGGCTGGGGACCGCGTACCGAGGGACAGCTGCTGCCATCAGGCTGCGGAAGGACTCAGTGTCCACAAGCCTAAATGGCAGCATTTCGATGGCCAGTAATTTTGAAAGGTGTGAGGTTAGTGCTATGGCCTGTGGGTGGGTGGCTGGGTACTTTCTCTTGCGCTCAAATGCCTGGGGTAACGACATTTGGACGCTGTGCTGGGACAGGGAAGTGGATGTGGTCGCTGATGGTGCTTCAGATGCTACAGGTGCAGGGCGGGAGGTATGCGGGCCTGCGCCTTCGACAGGCGATTGGCCGGCACCGAAAACAGGGGAAGAGGAGGCAGTGGTGTGGCCTGCAGACGGGCGATCCAGGCGTTCCTCCCACTTACTACGGTGCTTGGATGCCATGTGTCGGATCATGCTGGTGGTGGTGAGGTTTCTAGTGTTCATGCCTCGGCTCATTCTGGTGTGGCACAGGTTGCAAACTACAATTCTTTTGTCGTCCGCACTTTCCTTAAAAAAACGCCATACCGCGGAACACCTACCCTTTGGCAAGGTAGATTTACGCAAGGGGGTGCTCCGTGGAACATTTGCGGCCCGGTTTGGTGCGGTCCGCCTTCTTTCTGTAGCCACACCACTGCCTCTTCCAGCCTGTTGCGGTGCTGCAGATGGCTCACCCTCAGGACTGCTGTCATCGCTCGGCTCTACACCTTCCCAGGTGGGGTCAGTCACCTCATCGTCCACCAAGTCCTCCTCCACTTCCTCACTCTGATCATCCTCCTCAAGTCTTGATCCCACCACATACTCAGTCATTGACAACTGTATAACATTCTCCTCAACAAGGTCTTGAGACGGAAATAGTGGTTGATTTAATGGCAACTGTGTCTCATCATCATCATCATCATCCACTACTTCCTTTGACCTTAAATGCCGTTCACATCTGTCATCTTCTTGTGATTGGGTAGCCTCTAGAGGTTGTGAATCAGGGCACAAGATGTCATGTTCCTCTGCAAGCGTGCTTGGAGAGAGGGTCAAATGAAGGATTGGTGATGAGACGAGCTCCTCACTATATCCCAGTGTGGGATCACTTCTTTGACCAGACCGTGTATGGTGGGAGGAAGGATGATCAGAGTGAGGATTATGTTGACCAGACTCTTGGCTACTGAGAGTGGACTTGGTGGAAGACAGGGTGGTGCTTAACCGACTGGAAGCAGTATCAGCTGTCATCCAACCGACCACCTGTTCGCAGTGGTCGGACCTCGAGAGTGATGTCCTGCGACGCCCTGTAAAATTACACATGAAGCTAGGTATGGTGGATGTCTTTCTTTCTTGTGCTCTGGCACCAGGCACAGTTTCTCCGCGTCCTGACCCGCGCCCTGAACTATCAGGATCACGTCCACTTCCCCGTCCCTTTTTACCCGCCTTCTTCATCTTACACGGAATATGTGACTTTAATATTTGAGTTTGAAAACTTAACAGTATTTCTTACTATTCTGCAACTGTGCAGAGTACACAGAATAGGCTGCTAAACGGCGGTGACACACACTGAATGGAATAAGTGACTTTAATATTTGAGTTTGAAAAATTAACAGTATTTCTTACTATTCTGCAACTCTGCAGAGTACACAGAATAGGCTGCTAAACTGCGGTGACACACACTGAATGGAATAAGTGACTTTAATATTTGAGTTTGAAAACTTAACAGTATTTCTTACTATTCTGCAACTGTGCAGAGTACACAGAATAGGCTGCTAAACGGCGGTGACACACACTGAATGGAATATGTGACTTTAATATTTGAGTTTGAAAACTTAACAGTATTTCTTACTATTCTGCAACTGTGCAGAGTACACAGAATAGGCTGCTAAACGGCGGTGACACACACTGAATGGAATATGTGACTTTAATATTTGAGTTTGAAAACTTAACAGTATTTCTTACTATTCTGCAACTGTGCAGAGTACACAGAATAGGCTGCTAAACTGCGGTGACACACACTGAATGGAATATGTGACTTTAATATTTGAGTTTGAAAACTTAACAGTATTTCTTACTATTCTGCAACTGTGCAGAGTACACAGAATAGGCTGCTAAACGGCGGTGACACACACTGAATGGAATATGTGACTTTAATATTTGAGTTTGAAAACTTAACAGTATTTCTTACTATTCTGCAACTGTGCAGAGTACACAGAATAGGCTGCTAAACTGCGGTGACACACACTGAATGGAATATGTGACTTTAATATTTGAGTTTGAAAACTTAACAGTATTTCTTACTATTCTGCAACTCTGCAGAGTACACAGAATAGGCTGCTAAACGGCGGTGACACACACTGAATGGAATATGTGACTTTAATATTTGAGTTTGAAAACTTAACAGTATTTCTTACTATTCTGCAACTGTGCAGAGTACACAGAATAGGCTGCTAAACGGCGGTGACACACACTGAATGGAATATGTGACTTTAATATTTGAGTTTGAAAACTTAACAGTATTTCTTACTATTCTGCAACTCTGCAGAGTACACAGAATAGGCTGCTAAACGGCGGTGACACACACTGAATGGAATATGTGACTTTAATATTTGAGTTTGAAAACTTAACAGTATTTCTTACTATTCTGCAACTGTGCAGAGTACACAGAATAGGCTGCTAAACGGCGGTGACACACACTGAATGGAATATGTGACTTTAATATTTGAGTTTGAAAACTTAACAGTATTTCTTACTATTCTGCAACTCTGCAGAGTACACAGAATAGGCTGCTAAACGGCGGTGACACACACTGAATGGAATATGTGACTTTAATATTTGAGTTTGAAAACTTAACAGTATTTCTTACTATACTGCAACTCTGCAGAGTACACAGAATAGGCTGCTAAACGGCGGTGACACACACTGAATGGAATATGCGACTTTAATATTTGAGTTTGAAAACTTAACAGTATTTCTTACTATTCTGCAACTGTGCAGAGTACACAGAATAGGCTGCTAAACGGCAGTGACACACACTGAATGGAATATGCGACTTTAATATTTGAGTTTGAAAACTTAACAGTATTTCTTACTATTCTGCAACTGTGCAGAGTACACAGAATAGGCTGCTAAACGGCGGTGACACACACTGAATGGAATATGTGACTTTAATATTTGAGTTTGAAAACTTAACAGTATTTCTTACTATTCTGCAACTGTGCAGAGTACACAGAATAGGCTGCTAAACGGCGGTGACACACACTGAATGGAATAAGTGACTTTAATATTTGAGTTTGAAAAATTAACAGTATTTCTTACTATTCTGCAACTCTGCAGAGTACACAAAATAGGCTGCTAAACTGCGGTGACACACACTGAATGGAATAAGTGACTTTAATATTTGAGTTTGAAAACTTAACAGTATTTCTTACTATTCTGCAACTGTGCAGAGTACACAGAATAGGCTGCTAAACGGCGGTGACACACACTGAATGGAATATGTGACTTTAATATTTGAGTTTGAAAACTTAACAGTATTTCTTACTATTCTGCAACTGTGCAGAGTACACAGAATAGGCTGCTAAACGGCGGTGACACACACTGAATGGAATATGTGACTTTAATATTTGAGTTTGAAAACGTAACAGTATTTCTTACTATTCTGCAACTGTGCAGAGTACACAGAATAGGCTGCTAAACTGCGGTGACACACACTGAATGGAATATGTGACTTTAATATTTGAGTTTGAAAACTTAACAGTATTTCTTACTATTCTGCAACTGTGCAGAGTACACAGAATAGGCTGCTAAACGGCGGTGACACACACTGAATGGAATATGTGACTTTAATATTTGAGTTTGAAAACTTAACAGTATTTCTTACTATTCTGCAACTGTGCAGAGTACACAGAATAGGCTGCTAAACTGCGGTGACACACACTGAATGGAATATGTGACTTTAATATTTGAGTTTGAAAACTTAACAGTATTTCTTACTATTCTGCAACTGTGCAGAGTACACAGAATAGGCTGCTAAACGGCGGTGACACACACTGAATGGAATATGTGACTTTAATATTTGAGTTTGAAAACTTAACAGTATTTCTTACTATTCTGCAACTCTGCACACTACACAGAATGTGCTGCTAAACTGCGGCGAAGCACACTGAATGGAATATGTGACTTTGATATTTTAGTTTGAAGACTTAACAGTATTTCTTCCTATTCTGCAACTCTGCACAGTACACAGAATGTGCTGCTAAACTGCGGCGAAGCACACTGAATGGAATATGTGACTTTGATATTTTAGTTTGAAGACTTAACAGTATTTCTTCCTATTCTGCAACTCTGCACATTACACAGAATGTGCTGCTAAACTGCGGCGAAGCACACTGAATGGAATATGTGACTTTGATATTTTAGTTTGAAGACTTAACAGTATTTCTTCCTATTCTGCAACTCTGCACAGTACACAGAATGTGCTGCTAAACTGCGGCGAAGCACACTGAATGGAATATGTGACTTTGATATTTTAGTTTGAAGACTTAACAGTATTTCTTCCTATTCTGCAACTCTGCACAGTACACAGAATGTGCTGCTAAACTGCGGCGAAGCACACTGAATGGAATATGTGACTTTGATATTTTAGTTTGAAGACTTAACAGTATTTCTTCCTATTCTGCAACTCTGCACAGTACACAGAATGTGCTGCTAAACTGCGGCGACGCACACTGAATGGAATATGTGACTTTGATATTTTAATTTGAAGACTTAACAGAATGTGCTCTAATCTGCAACTTTGCACACTAAACAGAATGTGCTCTAATCTGCAACTTTGCACACTAAACAGAATGTGCTCTAATCTGCAACTTTGCACACTAAACAGAATGTGCTCTAATCTGCAACTGTGCACACTAAACAGAATGTGCTCTAATCTGCAACTTTTCACACTAAACAGAATATTTTTTTTTTTTTTTTTTTTTTTTTTTCCCCCCACACAAAATAACCTGCTGCCCCCACACACAGTAGTCCTAAAAAGGACTTTTGGTTCTTTTTTTTAACAATTTTGGTTTTTTTCCTCCCTACACTGCCTTTCCCTTCCTATCCTCAGCTCTCCCTGGCTAAGACTGAGCCGAACTCGATGGTCAGGTGCTATACAGCACCTGACCACGGGTTCTGGCCAGCCAATCAGTGTAATGCCAGCAGCCAACATGGCTGCTGGCATTACACCGATGTCAGAGCCTCCCTGCACGTTTATTGGCTGCGCAGCAGCCGCAAAACGTGCGGGGAGGAGACCCGAACATGGCGGGCGAGCACATGCGGTACTCGTACGAGTACCGCCATGTGCCGAGCAGAGCGATGCTCGAGCCGATCCGAGCATCGGCCGAGCATGCTCGCTCAACACTAAAGGCGATGTATCAATGTTGTCTTACTGGAGGTGTTAAATTATCCGTATATGTGTTTGCCTTTATATGTTTATACATTGCCCTAAATATTATATTGTGAATATAGCAATCAAACTATATCTAGAGAACTTGATAGCTAAGCAAAATGTGCTGTAAATTCAGACTTACTTAATACCTTGAATCTAATGGGGTCCTGAGTCTCCCCAACATATTGCTTCAAAACACTGGAGACTTTTCTAGCATCCTAGTGTTAATATATCTAGTGTAACTGTGTAATACACTATACTATAAAAATATTTGAATTCTTTGTCATACCATCTATGTCCCCGAAGAAGTAACAAGCAGGACAAAACACTTAGGGCGTTGTTTTATGTATCTCCAAATAAGTAATTTCTTTTTTAATAAATTTATATGTGAGTTTGTTATAATCCTGGTTCATGACCCTTATTACAAACTGAAATTAACTCAGATTGAATGAACAAAGGAAAAGAGTTTTTGGCCCAGTTGATACAGGAGGGTGCATCAAGCTCAACGGTGGAGAAACAGAGGTCCGAAGGAACCAGAGAGAGAGAGAGACCAGGACTGAGGGTCAGACTCGGTTGATGTGCTTAAACTGAGAAGCGGGTTGCAGCCTCAGATATATGAGAGGGAAGGCTGTATACGGGAATATCTGTATGTGACCTGAAGTAACCTACAATGCTTAGAGAGGATGGCGCTGTTTCTCTTTTGTTCTGTTCTCAAATCTAATACACATCATGACTCAATGGTATAACTAGAACCTAAAGCGCACTGGTTCAAAATATGTGGTTCCCCCCCTCCACCACCACCACATGTGATCTGGAGTAAGGTTGAATAACTCATTATTTGAAGTCCAGGAGCAAGTTTGAATTGAGTGTCAACAAGGTCTTAAGGCTCAATACATCCACTGGAGAATCTTAGATGGTATTCTTGTGACAGGGAAAGACAGAGAGAAAAAGCAATTTGTTTGCATGTCCCAATGCTTTAAGTGCCAGTATTGTAATGCAACGGATATCTGGTGCATAAATGGTTCTTGAAGAAAAGGTTCAGGACTCGCCAACGCTATTCTTGTCTTACTGGCTGGCAGCCTTAACATATAATGATGTCAACAGCTGCCAGCCAAGACAGGAAACTGGTATGATTATACGGGGTTACAGGGCAGTGCTGAGCTGATGGGACCACTTGAATGCCAGGAACTTGTCACAGCTGCCCCCTTTGCACCGCATGTATCTATGCCCTTGTTATGCTATAGTAGTGTCACACATGACATGTCATTGGTGGAGATGACAAAAATGTGTTTCTATTTGACATAAATCACTAACCCTTTAAGGACCAGAGAGGTGCACAACCCTTTGAAAATTGTTTTCCATATACCCTGTACTTCCTGGCTGACTTTTCAGCAATATTCTGCTTTACTGCTCCCTGGAGATAGGCTGAGCCAAGTGTCAGGTTAGAACTGGAGCTGTGTATATGCAGCCTTAGGCACACCGCCAGCCAAACAGGAGTGAATATAGTTCCTGCTTGGCTGGAGATGGCAAGTATACTACTTGTACATATTCACATCCATATACTCAAACACTCATTTGCACACGTGTTCACGTGGTGAGCGTGATTGGGGAGAAGTTTCCTCAGAAATGCTCGGCTCTTTTCTGCTGCAAGGACACCATATGGACTGCCTGTCCAACATATGGGGGCCTGTCCTGGTGGCACTATGCCAAGCAGTTTCATCAGTGCATGGTGTTGCATCCATCAATGGAGTGTGACCAGGTGGACATTGGTCTCTGGTTAGCCCTCATTACGTGTCCGGCTTCTTTCCAGGGTGGCCTGGCGTTGTTTCAGGCCAGCTCCAGGGGGTTGGGGCTCCCCACTGTGTCAGCATCCGGGCGCAAGCCTGGTCTGTGCTGGCAGTTCAACGAGGGTTCCTGCAAGTTTGGGCAGTCCTGTCATTATCGGCACAAGTGCTCATACTGTGGGGGGCCTCATGTGTTGCACAAGTGTTTCAAGCGACAGTTGGACCGTGTCAGGGAACTGGGAGAGAAGGGGGGTGACCCCGGTGTGCATCGACATAATATGCCCTTGGCTCGCTCTGTATTCCATCCGTAAGGCTGTTGCCTTGCTGGAGAAGGTGTTTTCGGAGGGATTCCGAATTCCCTTTCAGGATAGGGAAGTTGGTTTGACTACATGGAATCTTAAGTCTGCATCAGAGTTTCCGGGGGTAGTTCAGGAGAAGTTGGATAAGGAGGTCTCACTGGGCCGCATGGCTGGTACATTTGAGGTGCCTCCATTGGCAAATTTGCGGGTTTCTCCTTTGCGGGTGGTTCCTAAGAAGGAGCCTGGTAAATTCCGAATGATTCATCATCTGTCATTCCCTATTGGGGGTTCGGTGAATGATGATATTGACCGTGAAGCCAGTAGGGTATCTTATACGTCTTTCGACAGGGCGGTGCGCAAGGTTGCACGCGCCGGTCGCAGTGCTCTGATGGCGAAGGCCGACGTCGAGTCGGCGTTTCATCTGTTACAGGTATACCCAGATTTTCATCACCTTCTGGGTTGCGTTTTTCGTGAGCAGTACTACGTGGACTTGTTGCTGCCAATAGGCTGTTCCATTTTGTGCTCGCATTTTGAGTCCTTTAGCACATTCTTAGAGTGGGTGGTGAGGACCGAGTCTGGATTTGGCTCCATCACTCACTACCTGGATGATTTCTTGTGTGTGTGCCCTGGGGGTTCGGCGGTATGTGCCTGGCTCTTGCTCTCCTTTCAGTGGGTTTCTGATGTTTTTGGGGTCCCGCTGGCACAGGATAAGACGGAGGGGCCCACCACATGTTTGTGCTTCTTGGGCATTGAAATCAATTCACAGGCCATGGAATGTCACAACTTGGTTGGGGCCTTTTTGGAGGTGCGTAAAGTTACTCTGAGGCAGGTCCAGACTTTGTTGGGTAAACTGACCTTTGCCTGCAGGATCATCCCGATGGGGGCTGTCTTTTATAGGCAGCTGGCACAGGCGACATGTGGGGTGTCTCGGCCTCACCACTTGTGCGGCTCTCGGAGGATGTGAGGGCTGACCTAGCGGTGTGGGATGCCTTTTTGGCAGACTAATGGGCGGTCATTGTGGCAGGCGCCGGTGGCATCAAATGGTGATGTGGGGCTGCATACTGATGCGGTGGGTTCAGTAGGGTTTGGTGCCATTTTGGATGCAGATTGGTGTATGGGGTGTTGGCCGTCCTGGTGGGTGGCTGATGGTTTGACCCGTAACTTAGTCTTCCTTGAACTTTTTCCCATCCTTGTGGCGGTTGTCTTGAGGGGAGACTCTTTACGTGATCGGTGTGTGGTTTTTCACTGTGATAACATGGGGGTGGTTGAGGTGGTGAACAACCTGTCGGCCTCCTCCCCTCCGGTGTTGCAGTTGTTGTGGCGCCTGGTCCTGGAGTGTTTGTGACTTAATATGTCTTTTCATGCTGCGCATGTGCCCGGGGTGTTGAATGTGGCCGCTGATGCTCTGTCTCGCCTGCAGATGGAAGCCTTCTGGGTGGCGTGGCTGATGGCGAAGGAGGTGGGCTCGGTGTGTCCAGAGTTCCTGTGGGACCTTGGCAGGGCTGGATAGCTACGCAGATTCGGCATTCAGTGGTTCCGGCCACTTGGGCGTGGTATTCCAAGGTGTGGACAGAATGGCTGATGTTCTCCGAAGTGGCTGGGGGTTTCCCGGATGATTTCAGTCGTCTTCAGGGTGCGTTGTGGCTGACATTGTCCTGGGCGGACCATGGTTTATTGCCAGCAGCCATCACGGGGCGGCTGGCTGTTTGGTGTTTGGGTTCAAGCTGAGGAGTTGAAAGGATGTTACAAAAGAGTTTGTGGTTCGCATGGCTTTGAGGGGCATGCGTAGGGGTGTACGGGTTCCGGATCAGCGGCGTCCAATTTCCCTGTCCATATTGCGGCACTTGTTGCTGGTCTTGCCAGATATTTGCCTGTCTGGGTTTGAAGCAGCCCTTTTTCTCCTGGCCTTCAGCTGGGCATTTTTTGGCACAATGCGGATTTGGGGAGCTGGTGAGCCATAGTAAATCCTCCCCCGGGGGGATGGCTGTGAGAGATGTTAGGTTTGGATCCGGGGAAATTAGTTTTAAGATTGGGCGTTCCAAGACGGATGTTCTTGGGAGGGGTGTATGGGTTAATTTATTTGCTATTCTTGCCTCTCCTTTGTGCCCGGTGCAGCTGTTGCAGGATTTCCTGGTGCTACGGCCACCGGTTGGGGGTCTCCTGCTGGTTCATGCTTCTGCTCTCCCCTTGACGCATTTTCAGTTTATTAAGGTATTTCGACTTGGTTTGGAGTGGATTGGTGCACCGGTGGCTGAATTTGGAGGGCATTCCTTCTGCATTGGGGCAGCGACTGAGGTGTCTCGGCTGGGTCTTCCAGATGAGATGGTCAGGTTCATTGGGAGGTGGGAATCTGCCAGGTTCCGGCTGTATGTGCGGCCGGAGAGGGCTTTGCATATGTAGCTGGCTGGGTTGTTCTTGTAATAAAAAAAAAAAAAAAAAAAATATATATATATATATATATATATATATATATATATATATATATGTATATTATATATGTGCAAGACATGAATAACTTAAAAAAAAGAAAAAAAAAGAAGAAGAAAAGAACAATAACAAAATGTATCTGCGGTTTTATGAGGGTTGTTTTTCTCTTGGTTTCTGGGGTTTGTAGGTATTGATGGTGTGGGTCTTCATGCTGTTCCTTTTTTGCAGGTGTTTCTCCCTTATGGCCTACAGCTCGGATTCCATGTGGCTGACGTGGAGGTATCCTGTTTTGTAAGTAGGGGTATGAGATTGGTGCAATTGTTACAGGAGGTAGTGCAATTGGCTTGGGGCTTGGGTACAGGGCCTCAGATTTTGGTCATTCACCTGGGGGGGAATGACTTGGGTACCTTCCCGGTATGGGGTTTAGGGGAACGTATAAAAAGGGACATGCATCACTTGCTTGCTTTCTTTCCAAACCTAGTTTTTGTATGGTGTCTAGGCGGGTTGGAAGCAAGCAAGGGATCCAAAGGCTTTGGATCAGTGTAGGATTAAGTTGAACACGAGGATTACTTGTTATGTTTTGAGGTTAGGGGGTGTAGTGGTTAGGCATAGGGTTTTCGAGGACAGTGATCACCAGTTGTTTCGGAGGGATGGGGTTCACCCTAATGAGTTGGGTCTAGATTTTTTCAATTTGGAGTTAATGGGGGATATTGAACAGGCAGTGGCTTTGGTGAGGGGGGGGCATCTGTCTAAGGGGGTTAACCAGTCGTCCTATGGCGGTGTGATACTTGGCTGTTGTTTGGAGAGTTAAATTAAAATGGGAAATAAGTGATGATGTTTCCTTAGGGAGTTAACCCTAAGGAAGTATGCCCCAGACTGTTGTCGCGGGAGTTAACCTTACCCGTTTTGGAGGCTAGTTTTAGGTATGGCCTAAATGGGGTAAATCTTTGGAAAAGATGGTTTAAAAAACTGCCTGTTCATACCCATTTACAGTTGTTGGCGTGAGTCATTTCTATACCCTGTTTTTTCTTCAAATAAACTCCCCGGATAATAGAGGAGGCGAGGCATGAAGAAGGAGAGGGGGGGAAATGAGGTAGTTGGGGGTGGGATTAAGTTTAGGCAAAGGAAGGGAAAGCAGGAAGTTGCCCCCCCCTTTTGGAAGAGAGCCTGGAGAAGCGCCCGCCCGCCTGCCCTGTTGGTGGTGGATTAAGGCGGTGTGATACTTGGCTGTTGTTTGGAGAGTTACATTTAAATGGGAAATAAGTTATGATGTTTCCTTAGGGAGTTAAACCTAAGGAAGTATGCCCCGGACTGTTGTCGCGGGAGTTAGCGTTACCTGTTTTGGAGGCTAGTTTTTGGTATGGCCTAAACGGGGTAACTGTTTTAAATCTTTGGAAAAGATGGTTGGTGGTATGTGTTTGAAGCATGGGCCTGGGCGATTTGGCCATGCAATGGGAGTGTTTAACAATTGGATTAGCTGTATGTATTCAGCATAAAGTATACTTGGGTTACGTGTTGGAGTACTCTTTAGTCAATCATCATCATCTGCAACACAGGGGACATATAAGATTTCACAAACCTCCAATTTTATAAATGGTGATATTGGGCTCCTGGACCCCAAATTCCACATACTACAGTACTGACATGTTATTTGGATCATGTACTCTGTCTACTTCTGTTTTCTGGAAAAAATTCTGAATGTCCTGTGTGCAGTTTCAGAAGTCAGGACTCCTTCCAGCAATATGCATGCTCACTGAAATGGAGATGACATCCAGGACTGATTGAAGATGTTATTTCCTGAACCAAGGTGCAAAAGTTCCCAGGGGCTTTAGCGTTTATGGCCATATCAAGGTAAGGGGGGTATTAAGAGGAGACTTTAGTGTTCCTTTAGAGTGGGCAGTCAGAGGCTCTCCCGCTGCTGAGATCTTGAGGACTACAATTCTCAATGACTGGAAGTTGTAATCAAGTACGTGAGGGTCTTGCTGGTTAATTCCTTTAAAATTAATTTCAGATCCTCTGATCAAGAAGTCATCAGTGACAAATAGATACCTCTTCTGACAGGATAGTTTTTTCTTTTGATTCAGTTTAATTAAAATGTTTAGCTACAAACGCTTCAGCTGGAAGTAAATGTAACATCAAAACCTTTGTTTTGAACCTGGAATGGATAAAGAAGAGGAAGTGTTAAGAGGTGTGTGCTCCTGATATGAAGGTAATAAAGTAGTGGGTCAGAGGACAGTGACAATGTTCCCCCTAATACTTTACTCCTGTGAGAAGGACCACTAGACCAAGTGTTGATTATACACTCTATTTCTTTACAAATACAATGGCTGCTACATTCTAAATCTGCTTCACATGATAAAAATTGAATAAGGAACATTAGAAGCCGTAGACTGGTGTTAATTTCCTTTTAATTTAATTGTTCCTAAAATTATCTCAAAAGGAATAATCTCTTATTTTAAGAGAATAAAGACGTGTGGAAGACTGATTATCTCCTCTCAGGAATTAATGCTGAAAAGGGGATTTATTCCACGCAAACTAATAACTGCAGAACTTATCTCCAGAAGGTATTCTCATGCAGACCACTCCAGCCCTGAGTTCCAGTGTTGCCATATGAGATCCAACACTCCTAAATGACAGTTCTCCCTCGATGACATTATGAAGCACACATGATGAACACATGCACAACATCATGCACACGTGCACACTCACATGTCCATTTAATCCAGCTCACAGCATGGAAGAAGTTGGCAGAAGGGACCTTCTTGTTGGAACTTCCGTTGGAAGTGGAATGTCTTGTTCTTTCCATGGCAGCAAATTCTGCACATCCCTATTCCCTAGGTAGGTTTCTATCGTACAGCTATCAGGTATATCTATACACATTTTTACATTGAAACGGTTGTAGTTTAAAGCTGGCCTCTCTCTGATCCTAATCTGATAAAGTCAAGAAGTCTGCAGAACCCAGGAGGGGGGTTACATCTATAGGGCTTCTTATTCAGACTGATGGAGCCTATTTTGGACTATGAGGAGATATTAACCAAAAGCAGACATCAGGGGCTGGATTTGATTGCAGGAGATAAATGTTACCTCCCATTTTATCAAACATTTTCCTATTGAAGTCTATGGGAAAAACTGGAGATAAAAGCAGTGATAAACTTAGCACCTGTAATAGAATCCAGCTCCAGATGAATTCTGTGAGTAGTGGTAACTGCAGATACAAGTCAAAACAACTTATAAATCGATATTGCACACCTGACCATATGAAGGTCACCTAATAAAATAAATCCTTCAGTTAAACTAGTGTTTCCCAATCTGTCCTCCAGGACCACCCCAACACATCAGTTTCTAATAAACTCATTTCATTATCACAGGTCTTCCAATGCAAATGACAGAACCGCCTGTTCTTCACTGATATCCTACTATTTTTTTTTTATTTTTTTTGGGGGGGGGGGAGTTCAGATTCTTTTAAGCACACTAATCTTATTGGTAATATCCAAATCAACACCAGCACATCACGCTTCACTTCCAAAACCAGACTTCACATATTTCAGTATAACAAACCAAGAACAAGATTATGATGAGCAAAAAGTGCCGAAAACTCCTTCATCATACAGAATGCAGTACATACATAATACACTTTTGTGCACATCTACAAGTGTGAAACACATCAAAAACATGTCTCCAGCAAGAAACCTTATTTTATAATACTTCACTGCATTCCCAGAATTCCATTCAGAAAACCTGCAAATGAATGCAGATGTTGATTGGTTTAGGCATTTCCAACCAGTGCTGTGAACAACATGAGTAAGCTAAGGGACCCATAGTTATGTGGGTTTGGAATTTAAAAATTGACTGCGCTCTGTACTTTCATTTGAATGTTGCTGCATGGAATCCTGAGAATGAAATTGAAACATTATAATCATAATGCTGATATTCTTTATCTTTTTCAGGCATAAATGTATGCACAAATCTCAGTAAGAACTATGCAATGTTTGTGTTTTCTGTACAAGCATCAGGGCAAGACACTGCTGGGGAAGGCAGAGGTCACAAAAGACCAGAGGATTCAGCTCAGCTGGAGTCATTTAAATACATCCATAAGGCTAGAGTTTACTAATTTAAAAGTTACTGCTCCATATTTAGACTAAATCTATTAAAGTCAATACGAGATTCCCTCAAAAAACAATCTATATATATCCTTCAGAATCTGTTTTTCTTTATTTAATTCAAGTGCAGAGCATGCTTTGCAGCCTGTTATAATTAGTGAGGGGATGTACTTATATCAGTCTCAGAAAAATCAAGATAGATCCTGGTAACTACTAGAATCACCAAGTCCAGATTTCCTAACAGGCAGAATATGCAACTGCCTAGACCTCCAGATTTTGAGGGGTGCCTCAGCTGTGATGGCCACACCCACATTATGGGTGTGGCCATAGCTATCTCAATGCCCTGCACCAGTTTTATAATTCTTTATAGGCTATCATTTAATCCCTTGGATGCTAGAGAGATCTCCACCGCATTGCAGAGCAATGCGTTGGAGATCACTCTAGCAATCAAGGGGTTAAAGCCTTTTTTCCCCATGATTGTTTAGGCTATGAGTATCTTCTGTGCCATGAAGCAGTGGATATGACTCGGGGTGGGGGTCATGTGAATGGTGGGGGTGTGACCATTGGCAGAGCTAAGGTTGCTGAGAATGCCTTACCTAGGAGAGCCTGGGATGTAAATCCGTCCCAGAGCAACACAAATTAAGGACATTTCTACAAACAAAAATGGAAATCAATGTAATTAGTAGAGTCAAAGCAATTCGATGGACACCTGTCTGGTATGTAAAGCGTTAAGAAGAAGTTTTTAGTGCTCATTATTGCATCAGAGGCAATTATAAAGTGTAATCATGTTCCATGAAATGCCTGGTGTTTGGGTTCATTTGCTCTGTTAATCCCAGTTTATGCTGATTTGATGCAGAAACAAGTGCTACATTATAACCTGCTGTCATAGTGCTTGGATGATACATATTAACTGCTAAGAGTAAGCAACCTATGCACAAAAGAACAGAGCAGAAATTCTGGGTGCATACCAATGGCACCATAGAGGAGAAAAAAATCCCAATATTCCCACTGATATAAATTGATCTTTAAACCCCATTGATTCTAGTGAGGTCTCCAATGCATTTTTTCACAATGCATGGAGACCTCAATGTCAACCAAAGGTTAGAATCCCCATTTGCATCAATGATCATTTTTAGCGTTTTCCCCTATAGTACTTGTTTTGCTCCAGAATTGCTCCAGGTTCCCTTATACATGAGCCTCACTGTTTCAGATGACTGATGAAGTGTGTGTAGGTCCTGGACAATCACTGCTTCTGCTAATAGGGTGACCACATGTCCTGCATTGTCCAGGGCAAACTGGATTTAAAATGTATGTCCTAGGTCCCTTCTGGGACAATACAAAGTCCTGGAATGAAGACTCTGGAGCACAGAGGTCTAAACATACTACCTACTGTGAAAGAAAGTGATGCTTTGCTGCGCCACAAGAATATGGCTTCCAGGCAGCGTTCTAAACACAAGAGAACTGAGCCTTTATCCTGACATCAAACAGAAGCTGCAGTGCCATTTTGTTGTTGTATAATGCTATTCCAAGGCTTTGGGTGTGATTCACATTATCTTGTAGCCCAACACAGGCATCGGGACCCCTGTAGCTATGAAAAGGGAATTTGGGGGGAGTATGTGGTTGGGGATTGGATGGCTTGACATTGCTCATGTCATGCTTTCTGTCACAGCAGTCAATGGGCAGTTCTTGCTCTAGTGTTTAGAACTCTGGGGTGCGCAGGAGAAACAGCAAGTTGAGTACTGATGTCCAGTGATGTACAGTGACTCCTCCCACATATCTGCACCAGACCTGAGGACAAGTAGTCCACTGTTCTCATCTCTGCAGTGTCCCTGAATGGCAGAATGGAAATGTGGTCACCCTATCTGCTAATCCCACTTTATGCAGATTTTATGTTGAATTGAATGCTATGTTTTAACCCTTTAAATGCCTGAGGGGCTTGCAATGCATTGCTTCACAATGCGTTGCGTACCACACTGGAATTCAAAGATTTAAAGGGATAGTAATGTTTCATATTAAAAGCAACTCTAATTAATCATCGTGGTATTTGGGCCTTGGAGAGTGTTATTTCAATTCTGTCAGAGTTGTAGTTCAAGAGTAATTGCATGATAAAGTATCCCCCTCCCGCCCCTTTTACTGATGTAACACTGCTCACCTCAGAGCAGCTGGGAGATGGCCAGGTAGACTGCAGAGAGGGACAATCTTCAATTAGCATAAGGGAAAAACCTGAAAAACCTGTCAAGGGGGGCAGGGTTTTCCTTACGATCACAGTAAGAAGATTGTCCCTTGCTGTGAGCTGTCTGGTCAAGTGACCAGATTCCACATCTGAGGTGAGGTGTCTTAGACTAGGTAAAAGAGGCGGGAGGGGGATACTTTATCATTCAATTACTCTTGAACTACAATTCTGATAGAATTGAAATAACACTCTCTGTGGCTCAAATACTATGAAGATTAATTGGAGCTGCAGTTTTTGTGAAACATTACTATCCCTTTAAAAAACTTCCATGGTACTTTAATCTTCCATGTCGTAATCTGCTTGGGGCTCTTACCATTTCTTCCTCTTTCTTGATACAGGTATTGTAGATGGTTTACATTTATTTATTTGTTTGTTTAGAAAATGTTTTAGCAGGAAGAATACACTGAGATTTGTCCTATCCTAAAGATATTATATGTTGTTTGTTCATATGTTTTTAAAATAGGCTCAACGTGTTATATACAAGAATTCTTCAAGAGAAATGCTCATATTATAATGTGTGTCGAAATGTTTTTAATTAGGTTCTAGGCTCAACGCGTACACAAGAAATCATCAGGAGAATTTTATATATAAAAAATAAATAATATAAAAAATAAATTAAAAAATAATGGATAGCTACTCGCCTGATTTTGGGGTACCTTGACATAGTGGGTGAGCTTAGACATACTTTGGCCAAATTATGCAATGAAGCCTCAAATTTACTAACACAGTAATATGATATATGCTGTATACAGGGTGCATATTTAGATTATTTGTATGGAGGAGCTCAGGTTTATTTTGTTTAACCCTTTGAGTGCCAGAGGGGTACGCAACGCATTGGGTTAACCTTTTTTGTTTAGAAAATGTTTTACCAGGAAGAATACATTGAGATTTGTCCTGGAGAGCTTTCATAGAAAAAAGTTACATATTTACACAAATAGATAAACAATATATAGACAGACGCGCACACACATATACACATAAACATATATACAAAGCATTTATATACTACATATTGTTTTTAGCAGGGCCAGATTTGTAAATAGGCAGACAAGGCACTTGCCTAGGGCACCGATTTTTCAAAGGTGTCTGGCAATGGCCTTGTCACGCCCACTGATCCGCCCACTTGAAGCCCCCTGCTACCCTAGAAAATGAATTAAATGTGCTGTGACTTATGCTGTCTGTCTGTTTAACCCCTTAGGGACCCTTGACGTACCAGGACCGTCAAGGGTAAACTTTCTTGAAAGACCCTTGACGGTCCTGGTACGTCACGTACATTTTACTTACAGCGCTCTACCGGGAGCGCTGTAAGTAAAAATGGGGCATGAAATAGACCGCTCCAAGATCGGAGCGATCTATTTCAAGCCCCATAGTGACGCGCCGATACACGTGACAGGTCACGTGTACCGGCCCGTCAACGTGCCCCTACGCGGACGTTATGGGATGGAAATGTCCCATAATGTCCGGTCCTTAAGTGGTTAAATGTTGTATGTAGCCTATCCCTATCTATAACATTTTTATCTACCGCTGGAAGATTGCCACATTACTGTGAAGAGTAAATCTAAAAATAGATTTGGCCACGAAAGATGGTATGGCTCAGTGAATGGGTGTGGTTAAGGGAGGGGGTGTGGTTAGAGGTGAGGTGAAGTCGGGGCTAGGGGCTTTGAAGGTTGTTGTGCCTAGGGGAGCTTGAAATGTAAATCCAGCCCTGGTTTTTAGATACGTAGAAGCAGTTATTTTTAGGGATTTTACACTGGGAGAAGATTGGATTTTTTCGGGTAGGTTATTCCAGGCTTTACATTTATGCCTCTGTTATGCAGCATGGGTACCCATCCCATGGGAGTGATATATATATATATATATATATATATATATATATATATATAAAATCTTCTGTTCACCCCAACTGAATACATGCACCCAATCTAATAAATAATATATTTAATCCATTTGCATATTTGCATAACCTGGAATGTGATCCCCTTCATTTGTTATTTCCTGAGACCCATGGGTATTAACCGTTTGAGTGCCAGAGGGGTACGGAATGCATTGCAAAGCAATGCATTCCGTACCCCTCTGGCACTCAAAGGGTTAACAAGGAACATGTTATTGTTTACAAACCAGTTTCAGCTCTTGCTTACTACCACAGACACAAAATTGGTGTTGCGTACCTCTCTGGCACTCAAAGGGTTAAAGTTTTTTAACCAGTGAGCATCACGTTCTTTTGAACTCCTCACTTCCTGGTTATGAGGCTGTGTTCCACTGTGAAAGGCAACAGGACATGAGGAAAGCATGGAACATAATACTTCCCAAGTGTTCCTCTTTAGTAGGGACAGACCCTCTTTAAGACACAAATCCTTCTGTCCCCCTTTCCTCCCCTACTGTCCTTCTTTTTAGGAGATCAGACTGTGTGGTATGTATATAAGTGTATCACATTGCTCCACAGCCAAAAAAACTCACATTAATGTTTGTATAAATGTCATTATATATGTTTATAAATTAGTTTGTGTAAATAAAATACTTAGGTGTTGCTCTAGATCATTTATTAAGTTGCACAAAGAGGTGTCAGTAGGTCATGAAATCATCTATAAATTCTTGGTAATGTCCTGCCCTCCAGCCACGCCCCCAGTAACACCCCCTAAGACAAAAGAGTCCCTTTTTGGACATTTGAAATGTTGGGAGGCATGGAACATTGGGGAAATGTATAAAAAAATGTACAATTCTAACAACTGTCCTTAACCCTTTGAGTGCCAGAAGGGTGCACAACCCATTGCCCTGCAATGCGTTGCATAGCCCTCTGGCAATCAAAGGGTTGAGTCATGGCAACTGATGATAATTAGTGTTGAGCGAGCGTGCTCGGCCGATGCTCGGATCGGCTCGAGCATCGCTCTGCTCTGCACATGGCGGTACTCGTACGAGTACCGCCATGTGCTCGCCCGACATGCTCGGGTGAAGAGGATCTGTGCCGGAAGAGGCACAGATCCGAAGACGCTCCGCTGGACCACCAGGGAATGGAGGTACGGGGGCATTGCGGAGATGAAGGGGGCATTGCGGAGATGAAGGGGGACATTATGGAAGAGGGGCATAGACTCTATGCCCCTCTTCCACAATGTCCCCCTTCATCTCCGCTATGCCCGTCTTCCACAATGTGCCCCTTCATCTCCGCTATGCCCCTCTTCCACAATGTCCCCCTTCATCTCCTATGCCATAGAGGAGATGAAGGGGGACATTGTGGAAGAGGGGCATAGCGGAGATGAAGGGGGACATTGTGGAATAGGGGCATAGAGTCTATGCCCCTCTTCCACAATGTCCCCCTTCATCTCCGCTATGCCCCTCTTCCACAATGTCCCCCTTCATCTCCGCTATGGCATAGGAGATGAAGGGGGACATTGTGGAAGAGGGGCATAGCGGAGATGAAGGGGGACATTGACCAGGCACCCTCCGCTCATCAGAGCAGGGGGTGCCTGGTTTAATGCTCGAGTGCTCCCATTCATTTGAATGGGGCTCGGGTGCTCGGCCGAGCACTCGAGCATCAGGGGGTGCTCGGTCAGAGCACCCGAGCACCCGAGCATCGGGGTGCTCGCTCATCTTTAATGATAATGTCAGGTCTTCTGATTTATAATTGAGTAAGGGCATCATTATACATATGGTGTTAGTAAAGTGGTGATGTTAACACCTGGAATGTTTAAGGACAAATTGTACCTGGAATTAAGGATTCTGCCAAAGATTCTGTCACAAAATTGTTGCCTTTAGCGACATTTCTTTATAAATTTGCAGCACCATAATTTTCACTTTTCCAAAAAACAAAACTACATGGCATTATGGCACCAAAACTGGTGTAATCTCAATTGGCCCTCAATTATAAAAGCAAACTGGAGTAATTTTGGAATAAACCAATAGCACCACAGGGGACAAATAAAAATTCCAAAATGCCCATGCACTTGAATAAAGCTTTTTTTTTTAACCCTTTTAAATGCTAGAGAGTTCTCCAATGCATTGCACATCAATGCAGTAGAAACTTCTCTAGCATTCAAGGGATAAAAAGCACATTTTAACAGGAATTTTTATTTTGCTCCCTCTGGTATTGGTTTACAGAATAATCCCATTTGCTTTTATAAATATGAGCTATTGTTTCCGCCTTCCTACTGAAAAACAATACAATAAGCATACCAGGGAACTTTCAAAATGGGCTGACCCTGGCATCTTTGAAATTTTAACACTTTATGCTCACCACAATATAGATTCTGGTTATTTTGTCCCTACTTGCTCTAGCCCAGAAGAGAAACCATCCACAAGAAACCTTTAAAGGAATAGTAATGTTTCACAAAAACAGCAGCTCCAATTAATCTTCATAGTATTTGGACCATGGAGAGTGTTAATTCAATACTGTCAGAGTTGTAGTTCAAGAGTAATTGAATGATAAAGTATCCCCCTCCCGACCCTTTTACTTAGTGTAAGCTGCCTCCCCTCAGATGTGGAATCTGGTCTCTTGACCAGACAGCTCACAGCAAGGGACAATCTTCTTACTGTGAGAACAATGATAACCCTGACCCCCTTGACAGTTTTTTCAGGTTTTTCCTTATGCTAATTGAAGATTGTCCCTCTCTCCGATCCATCTGGACAGTCTTGTTGCTCTGAGGTGAGCAGTGTTACATCAGTAAAAGGGGCGGGAGGGGGATACTTTATCATTCAATTACTCTTGAACAACAACTGTGACAGTATTGAAATAACACTCTCCATGGCCTAAATACTATGAAGATTAATCGGAGTGGCTTTTATTGTGAAACATTACTATCCCTTTAAAATCTAACAACTTTGATATATCACTGCTTGAACACACATAGACTTCTCCCTCTGCCTTTCTGGAAGAAATGGCACCAATTTAGATACTAAAGAAGCAGTTCTTTGGTGTAGATTGTGTAATTGAAAACAATGGACTCTCTTATCCTGAGAATTTGGTCCTTAAAACTTTGTGATTTGGGTCAAACCCTGAGAATTCCTGGGTATGACAATAAATATCATATCTCTTCAATCTCTCCTTGGGAGAGATTCACTAAGTGGTGATAAAGAGGTGATAAAGTGGAGATGACTTCTCCAGTTTATCACTTTTCCAATTCCTATGTTATTCTATGGAGCCTATGCACTAAGATTTCTTCAACTTTGGATATCTTAGTGCATAGGCTCCATAGAATAACATAGGAATTGGAGAAGTGATAAACTGGAGAAGTCATCTCCACTTTATCATCTCGTTAACACCACTTAGTGAATCTCCCCCATTGTGTTCCTCATTCACTAATCAACTTCAATAGAATAGCTGAGCGCTAGACATGAATAGAATTCTTATAATACCTTGTACATACAATTGAGTCTTACACTCAGTATAAAGACTTCAGGTAGAGGGAGCTCATGTCGTTGAAAGTGGAAGCAAAGATAAAACTAAAATAGCTGATAAAAGTGTGAAAACATAACTACTGTATTTATCAGTACATACTTCTAAAATAAGGAAATCTGACATAGACAATTAGTATCCTATCAAGACACAGAAACATTTTATATATGTCTGTGGCTGTTGAGACATTCTCTTCCATATAAGAGCAAGTTGCTTTTAGCGTTGTGATCATGCACGCTTTCCTGATACTAGATAGTCAAGAGGTAATTACAGAAATCTTACAGCAGAGCTATTTTTCAGTTCACAAGTGGAACTGACCTGTCTCAAAAGATATTAACCCTTTGTGTGCCAGAGGGGTATGCAGCGTATTGCTTCGCAATGTGTTGCATACTCCTCTGACACTCAAAGGTTAACCTAAAACAGGATTTGAGGTTACTTTTAACCCTTTGAGTGTCAGTGTGTATGTGTGAGTGAGAGTGTGTATGTATGCGTGCATGCTTGTGTGTATGTATGTGCATACCTGGGAACTTTTGAGGCAGGGTTGCCCGGAGGGTAAACCTGTCTGTGCCCAACAGAGAGGAAAATGACGTGATTTGCGTCATAAAAGGGGCGGGGCCTAATCGCAGTGGGGGGTGGGACCAAAAAAAAAACAAACCCTAAAAAATGGAGGTAAGAGGGCGGGGAGTGGGAGGAACCAGGCGGGACAGAGCACAAGTGGCCAGAGTTTCTACTTAAACTCTGCCCACCCGGTGATCCACACATTGCCCCGGAGACCCGGTAATTCAGTTTGAAATCCGGAGTCTCCGGGGCAAAACCGGAGAGTTCCCAGGTATGTGTATGTGTGAATCTGCTTGCGTGTGAGACAGTGTATTTATATGTATGTGAGTGAGCGTGTGTGTATATATATATTATTATTATTATTTATTTATATAGCACCAACTAATTCTGCAGTGCTGTGCAATTGGGATATATTTATATATATATATATATATATATACACACACATATACAGGGCTCAAAATTTCCACTCGCCACTAGCCAATGGTGAGTGAAAATTTAGCCCTGATGAGTAGAAATTCAGCCCTGGTGGGTATGCTATGGCTTGCAGTGGCGAGTAACTTTTCAGGTCTGGCTAGTAGCAAAGGACTTAAAATTATAAGCCCTGTTATATATATATATATATATATATATATATATATATATATACACACATGCTTGTGAGTATGTGTGCGTGCATGTGTATGTGCGTGTGTGTAGATGTGTGAGTGTATGTACATATGCATGTGACAGTGTGTATGTGTGGGTCTGCGTGTTTGTGTGTGACATAGAGAGAATGTGCGTGTGTGAGTGAGATAGATATCCTCTTTCTTGATGTCTCCCATGCACAAATCCATCCCAGGTTCTTTATGTGTCTTCCCTGTTCCATATCACAGCATTCTTGTGGTCTTTACAGTTTCAGAGTCATATCTGGGATTTCTCTCCCTAATCTCTTTTTCTTCTTTCTTTTTTTTATAATTCTTTTTTAGTCTTTCTGCATTCCAAATCCTACCTTATCTCTCCCTGACACTTCTTGTCTCCTAAAAGGAAGAAAATGTTTAGCTGAATAGGATTCTGCTGGCACTCAGCTGGCAGGGGTTAACTTCCCATTAAATAGATCCAGATGTGCTGCAAGGGCTGGTGAGACCGGAAGAAACTGTTGTTTTTATCCAGTGTGAAGTTTGCTGTGGAATAAAAAAAAGAAATAATGATTTGGTTCTCATACGTTTGTGGGTCTTTTTCTCACGACCGGGTCAAAAGCAAGATTCAGTCTTATATAGTAAATATAGTGGGAAATTTCCCTGGTGTTGAGGAAATGCAGTCCTCTGAGGCTCATTGGAAAACATATGCACATTAGTAACAGACTTCCTTAATAAAACCTTTGCATACTCCCCTGACACTCAAAGGTTTAATATTGGGAAATGTTGTCTATTTTCGTCTTCTTTTATTTCTTTACTTAAATCACATTATTTTGATTATAATATGTTCACACAAGAGATTCAAATAGGGTGGCATTGCTGCCTTGTTCAAATTGTCCTTGTCCCCTACTTGTGCTAGTACGGTTCACCTCCAGTGAGCTTTTTGCCAGGAAGGTATGTGCTGTCGAAAAGAGGGCCAGGCCACATAGATGACAACCATAGAGGACTGGCCGTTGCCCTCATGAGCCAGCCAGTGTTTGGACCATTTTGATGAGCATTTTAATTAGTCAATTATTCACCACATTGGCCACTGTGCAGATCTTCCTTAATTCAACTTCTTGGCTACAATTGCTGCTCACAAAAAAATTGCAACAGGATGAATCGAGCAGCGTAATGCACCCTTTTCTTAAATGATATCACCGTGGTATAGTCACTCAAGTGAAAAAAGCCTTAGACAGCCATAAAAGATTAGGGACTGGGATAAGGACGACTATATCTGTATGCTGTGGCATGCACTGGACGGAAAAATTGGTTACTTTAATCCAATCAACAGTGTCACCTCAGGTCAGTAGGAGGGACTGCTGAAGGAGGCAAGTTGCATTCAGAGTGGGTTGGGCTATAATTTGCATTTGCATTTTTATTGGTTTAAGCACCCCTCTCACCCCCAGGTGCAATGCTCATTGTCTCTAGGACACTATATAATGCCTGTCAGAGAGTCTCTCTCCATTAATGAGTAAAGCTGACCAAGGCTCAGCTCTCAGGATAAAGTAAATTAAGGTTAGTAAATGCCTAAAGTAGGAGAGATTCAGCTCATAAGACAAAGCATATTAAGGTTAGGTACTTGCCAAAGTGAGGTACCTTGGCGTTGGTGGCAAGCTTAGCATTCTATGGCCATATAATGTAACTAAATCCTCATCTTTAATATAGTAGTGATATGCAGGCACAATGCCGCAGCGTAAAGGGTTAATGGTGATGAAAATGTGGATGTGCACCAATACTTTGTATATTTGCTTTTAGCTATTTTGGTCAAAATTGGTTGCACTCCAGCAATTTTAAATGTGTTTTTTTTCTTTGGGTGTGCTTACCAAAACCTGGACTGGAATTATAATTTGATTGTGACAATGAATTTGCTCTTGTGAATAACTCCACAGTGGCAGCATAGGCAGCCATGCAGATTCTCCATGCTGCAACTCCCTAACAACCAAGACCTTGCTAAATCCAAGTCAGTGAATGACTGCTGCAAACACACCTGTGTAAACATCCTCATATTGGTCATGGCAAACTAAGAATCCATTGCAAGAGATAACTGTACCATTTGTTTTACCTAACTGACAGTCACCCAGTGAACCTAGACCAGTGGTTCTTAGTATTTTTTTGTTCAAGGCACCTTAACATGTAGTCTGGAATTCTGAGGTCACACCTCAATTTGATTCGTCAATGGCATAATGAAGGGTAGAAATACAAAATATGTACCATAGGTAAAGGGCACCCTGGCTGAGAACCACTAACCTAGACTAAAGTGAACCTGTCACCTTGAATATAAATTGCATATCTGAAAATGTATTTCAAAACTATGTGTCATGTTGTCTAAAAGACCAGCAAATTAATAGTATGAGATATTGATTGATGATATATATCTGAAAAAGTTAAAGGGATACTAATGTTTCATAATAAAAGCAGCTCCAATTAATCATCATAGTATTTGGACTTTGGAGAGTGTTATTTCAATTCTGTCAGAGTTGTAGTTCAAGAGTAATTAAATGACAAAGTGTCCCCCTCCCACCCCCTTTACTGATGTAACACTGCTCAGCCAGAGCAGAAGGGAGGTGCACAGGTTGATTGCATAGAGGGACAATCTTCAATTAAGATAAGGCAAAAACCTGAAAAACTTGTGTAACCCTGGTATCCAGATACCTCCAGTTACCATAGAGCTACACTGTAGACCATAGAGTTCTCTGTGGATGACTCATTGCCCCAGCATTCCCCTCAGCCAATGAGAATCCTGCTGAGTATCCAGGAAGGGGAAGGATGATCTAGGGGAGCTGGAGGAGTTTCAGTTTTGGTTTGAGCAGGGGAAGTGAGCAGAACTCACTGCTGCTCAGCATAAGAGACATTTTAAACCACATGTCTGCTAGGAGTTGTATATTAAAGTGAGAAATCCCAGAAGTCTCCTAGTGTGGAAGCTTGTGAATGTCTAGCAGTATATCTTGTTTGGTACACTACTCCACATGTTACTTATGAAGAAGGAACTGACACTCCAGTAACCATCCAGACGCCTGTCAGAGGAACTCCTGTAGGTGACCTGCCTGCCAATCAAGGTGTTGCTGCTCAGAGGGTTCAAGTGCAAAGCTGTCCAAAGGTGCAAGGCCTGCAACCAGCATAGAAGGGAGGAAAGCACAGTTCCCAGGTCAAGCAAAGACGGAGATTTGCATACAAGCTGCAAAAAAGTACTCTGTTTCACACCTCACACTACAGGGGTAGCGCTACCTCCAACAAGGGCCCCACCACGTGCACCACCGTTTCCCCAGGGGACTGAGTCTGTATCAGCTGAGGGGGAGGAAATAATAGGGACTGTACTGTTGAGAGGGTGTCACTGATGGGTGCTGAACTTTCACACTGTGCAGTATAGGATTATGTTATAATTATCTGTGTTATTCTGTTGCACTGTTTTTATTCTTTGAATGCTACAATATATATTGTGGGTACCATTCCCCTTTAAAATACATACTGTGTGCAGTTATTATTAGAATTCCTTTGTTGTTTTCTTAGCAGGGATAAACATCTATCATTAGATACCTAGCTAAGTGGAGGCACTGCCAAAATCTCATTATTCCCCAATCTCCCAAATTCTGCGGAGACTCAGCATCATCCTGTTAGCGCCAAAGTCAGAGGTAATCATGGATAAGGTCGGAAGTTGGTCACCGGCCAATCCGGAAGGGGTTACACTTGTCAAGGGGGGCATGGCTTTCATTGTTCTCATAGGAAGAAGACTGTCCCCTGCTGTTATCTGTCTGGTCTATGGACTGGATTCCACATCTGAGAAGAGATGGCTTACACTAGATAAAAGGAGCGGGAGGGGAAACTTTGCTTGTGAATATCTCTCAAAACATAAAGGTTTGAGATATAAGACTTATATCGTTCTTCATGTTTTTTTAATGCCTACAAAATAAAATAAAGATAAAACAAAGTAGTACTATCCCTTTAAGGTATCTAACAGTGTGGTTTCATATGATAATTAAGCTGTGTGCTACAATTAGAGATTCATTAGCATAAATGTGTATACGTTGTTGCATCTCAGGAAGCTCACAATGCAAAAATAAAAGTATTATTATCTATAAACTATGTATCTGCTGGTGTTTTAGCTAACGTGCTACATGAGTTGATTTTATAATTAATTTTTGAAATATGCGAATTTGAATTCAGGGCAACTGGTTCACTCTAAAGCTAAAGTATAATTTGTTCTTATATAAATGAAGGTTAACCCTTTGAGTGCCAGGGGGTATGCAGTGCATTGCTTTGAAATGTTAAGGAGTCTGTATTTAACTGTGAAAGGCACAACAGGAAATGATGTGTGGAAAGCAAGATTGCATCCAATAGGTTGCTTAAAGGGATAGTAATACTTCGTTTTAACTTTATTTTATTTTGTAGGCATTAAAGAAACATGAAGAATGATATAAGTCTTATCTCTCAAACCTTTATGGTTTGAGAGATATTCACAAGCAAAGTTTCCCCCTCCCGCCCCTTTTATCTAGTGAAAGCCATCTCTTCTCAGATGTGGACTGCAGTCCATAGACCAGACAGATAACAGAAGGGGACACTCTTATTCCTATGAAAACAATGAAATCCCTGCCCCCCTTGACAAGCTTTTCAGGTTTTCCCTTATTTTAATTGAAGATTGTCCCTCTCTGCAGTCTACCTGGGCATCTCCCTTCTGACCTGGCTGAACAGTGTTACATCAGTAAAAGGGGCGGGAGGGGAACACTTTGTCATTGAATTACTCTGGAACTACAACTCTGACAGAATTGAAATAACACTCTCCAAAGTCCAAATACTATGATGATTAATTAGAGCTGCTTTTATTATGAAACATTACTATCCCAAGGCTGCCAAGGTTGATTTATTAAGGAAAAAAGAAAGAGCAAACAGCTCTTGCACATATAAAATTACACTTCTTCGATATCCTATAAGTTAAAAGATTTCCAATTGCATTAAAGTCTGTGGTAGCACATATGCACAGATATAATGAATTGAAATATGTTCATGCACTTGAGGTAATAGTCTTGATACACAATATATATAAAAAAGGGTATCCAATATATACTTATGTATGGCCCCTTGTCACACTTCATGGGCATATGGAGTCAGTCCTGATGAGATCCCTCTGAGAAAATGTGGGTCCAGTTGCTCAATCAGATCTCCAGTCCTCTCGGTCTCTGAGGTGAATCTGTCCATGGTTGCCAGTCCGTGGGTGTCTTCTTCAGGCATAATATGAATTAAGGCTGAATACACAATAAATGACAGGTTAACACTTGTGCAAATTATTTTAACGTTTAAATTCCACTGGCAGTGAATATTGTCTATAATTCACTCCTTGGGCTCCAGTAGAGTCTCTTTGTAGTTAGCTAAGTAATACAAGCAACATTTATTACTTTTTTGATGTTCCAATTAATTTTAGCCTTTAGCCAGAGATGACTAAGTCTGTAGAATGAATGGATTAACCCTTTGAGTTCCAGCTTGCAATGGAGACCTTTTTATCATGCAAGGAGTTAAATTCCCCATTTAAACAATGGGTCATGTTATTTGTTCGCTCCAAAATTACTCCAGGTCTTCTTCAGAACATCAAATGACTATATTTTAAGATGCCTCAATATATGGGAACCTTTATATTTATACATATTAAAATAAATACAAATATTACAATGTTGTGTCTTATACCCTATCTTCAGGTGTGCTCCCTTGGGAGCAGGGTCAGGGGCAGGGCCATGGGTCTGTTGGGGAGGTCCAAAGTCCTTAGGGGACAAATGGAAAAACAAAACTGGGAGCTCCTTGACAGATCACATGAGAAGGGAAACTGAGCTCTAAGACAGATAATCTTTCAGTTCAGACTCTTTCCCTGCGTGATACAGTCCTTATAGACTCTATGCTTCTGGCTTAAAGGGATAGTAATAATTTATTTTAACAAACTTTAATATTGTTCTAATGAAATAAATAAAGCAAATTATCTTAGTCTTATTTCCATAACTTGTATAGTTTGCGTTTAATAGCTTTTGTAAAGTTCCTCCCCCCTTCCCCTTTTACCCACATCAGGGCTCTAGCTGACAGACTTAGATTCTGGTCCCAGGTCCGGACGGCTCGACTGCAGAGTCAAAATAACATTGCATACAATGAGAATCTTCATGCAAACGGTCTACAAAGTGTGCCTGGTTTGAGGCAGGCACGATTTATAGACCGTTCTCATGAAGATTCTCATTGTATGCAATGTTATTTCAGCTCTGCAGACGAGCCATACGGTCCTGGGACCAGGATCTAAGTTACAAAGCTATTAAACACAAACTATACAAGTTATTTCATTAGAACTATATTAATGTTTGTTAAAATAAAGTAAGATTCTAACACAGAGGGTCAGGAGGCAGTAACTATGGAGACAGTAACTGCAACTCTCAAAGTTTGTATCTGAGAGCTTCATACTTTCAGATTTTCAAAAAACACAAAAAACAGGGAATGTACAATGGTGTAATAACATCAAATAACATTAGCAGCAGAAAAAAGGTGGATACTCACAATCTCATTAGTCAGCATCCAATCAGCTGACATTCAGGCCTACGGCCTCTTCTTTGAGAAAGCAGTGGTTATCACCATGAAATGTGTTAGAACTATTAATGGGCCACTTTATCTTGTATTTTAACTGTTTTTACTGCTTACGGTTCTGTAATTGTTTTTTTATAATAAATCTTGGATTGACTACTTCTGAGCCATCATCGTTTTAGTCCCTCATGGAGTGGACATCTCATGCCACCCAAATGGAGACAGGGCGATTTCTCCATGGGCCTGAATTTCAGCTGATTCTATGCTGACTAAAGAGATTGTGAGTATCCAGCTTTCTTTCTGCTACTAATGTTATTTGATGTTGTTACACTAATGGGCGCTCTCTGTTTTTGTGTTTCTTTGCAAATGTTTGATCCCTTGGGGAGCGAGTTACAGATGAGCAGCCATTTTTGATAATGGATTACATCCTTTTGAGAATTGCTGGTCTTGGGGCAGCTTGGTATCCCCAGAAGGTGTTATAGCTGTTTCCTGCATAAGTGGGTGAACTGCCACTTATTTTGTGAATATTCATCACTGAATTGGTAGAGGCACATGTTTAGTGGATTTCACAAGGGGCACCCCCTGGTTTTTCCGTTTATCTTTTTCGTACCTCCAGGTTTGCATTCAAGCTGACTTTCCCTGTAAACACCTGATAGGTGCTGTTTTGAAGCGCCACAATGCAGCCCTGGACTTTTTACTAAACACAATATTTTTCTTTTACCCACATTATATCCTGTAAATATCAGATTGCGAACAGAGATACCTGGGAAATCTCCAGATCTATCGCTAAGACTAAGGCTTTCAGATTGACTTACCAGGTTTCTGGAGACAGAAGCTGATTCTCTGGCGTTGGTGAGTTTATATATAACCGCACCCACTTTCCAGTCCAATCAGGTAACTTACACTCCTTGCCACTCATTTTCCTACCCATTTCATGGCAAACTCCTCCATTCAACAACCCACCCTTGCCCACCTAATTAAACTCCACCCACCATGTGATGCAAATGCATTATTTGGACACTACTATCCCTAGCCCTAAAGTGTTCCCTGGGGACTTAAGATAAGAAGGTTCCCAGGTATGTGCTGATCTCATAGGCCTAGATGTATTGAGCAGCACCAACATTATCCAGTCAGGAAAAATAGCCACTTTCTAATCGAATTGTGTAATACGTGTTTCTCTGCTTTATAACCAAACTTCAAAGAATAACATTAGACTTTTTTATTATTATTATTATTATTATTTACTGAATTTGGCTGGCGTACAAAGAAACTGGAGTAATTCTGGTACAAGCCAACTGCGTGGTAGGGGACAATTAATATGTCCCATTGATTAAATGAGAGTGTTATTTCAATACTGTCGGAGTTGTAGTTCAAGAGTAATTGAGTGATAAAGTACTCCCCTCCTGCCCCTTTTACTGATGTAACACTGCTCACCTCAGAACAGAAAGGTGGTGTCCAGAAGGCTTGCAGAGAGGGACAATCTTCTATTAACATAAGGGAAAAACCTGTCACGGGGGGCAGGGTTTTCATTGTTCTCACAGTAAGAAGCTTGTCCCTTGGTGTGAGTTATCTGGTCTTAAGACCAGATTCCACATCTGAGGGGAGGTGGCTTACACTAGGTAAAAGGGGAGGGAGGGGGATACTTTATCATTCAATTACTCTTGAACTACAACTCTGACAATACTGAAACAACACTCCATGGCCCAAATAATATGAAGATTAATTGGAGCTGCTGTTTTTGTGAAACATTACTATCCCTTTCAGTTGCTTTTTTGATAGAAGTCTAATATATATATTTGTTTGCTATGGTGTAGCTGGTATTCTCTAGAATTACTACAGTTCATACCTTGGAATCAGGACCGGATTTACATCCTAGGGTCCCCAAGGCAAGGCACTCTAGGAGCACTTAGCTCTGACACCAACCCCAGTCCCATCCACTGTTTCCTGACACAGAAAATACCCATAGCTTATTACAAGCAAGGGCAAAAATTTCACTAGCATCCAAGAGGTTAAGTAATAGACTGCAAAGAGGTATAAAACTGCAGCTGGGCATTGAGACAGCTATGGTCCCACCCACAATCCAGAATGTAGGCATGGCCAGTGCAGCTGAGGTGCCCCTCAAAATGTGTAGTTCTAGGCAGTTGCCTACTCTGCCTATTGGTAAATCCGGCCCTGCTGGGTATTCTCTGGATCTGTCCTAGAGACTCTGATTTTCAAAATTAATTACTGTGTCTTCTGAGACAGAGACTGATTCTCTGACTTCCCTGGTAACCCAGCCTACTTCTTAGGTGGTTATGCCCACTCCCTACCTGGTTCTTCCCACACCTGCCCTGTTCCGCCCACCCCTGACCTGTTCTCCCCACTTCTCTGCTCACAGTCTCCCAAACCTGCCCACCCTGTGTAAGTCCTGCCCACATTATGATGCTAATTGCATCATGTGGACAGTCCCATCCATTCACAATTTTACAGGAGGCTCTGACTTGAAAATTCCCAGGTATACTAAGATGTTATTACATCAGCCTCAATAGGCCTTATGTATCAAAGCAATCTGGATCAACTCTGCTGCAAACCAACTGCACCACAGGAGACAAATACAAATTCCTAAAATTACCATTGATTTAAATGGGACTTTTAACCCCTTAAATGATAGAGAGGTCTTTAACATATTCATACCTCCCAACATTTCAAGTGACCAAAGAGGGACACTTGTTTTGGGTGGTGTTTCTGGGGGCTTGGCTGGTGGGCGGGGCGTTACAAATAATTTTTATATTATTTAATGACCTTTTGACACCTCTTTGTGTAACGGAATAAAGGATTTAGAGCAAGACCAAAGTATTTTATTTTTTTTAATGCAGATTAATGTTTAAACACATATATTGAAGATTAACAAAACATTATGTGAGTTGTATTGCTGTGGAGCAATGTAATACACGCTAATCATTCTTACCTCCTAAAAGTTGGAACAAAAGGGTTAAAAAAGAGGGACAGAAGGATTTAGGTCTCAAAGAGGTGCTGTCCTTCCTAAAGAGGGACACTTGGGAGGTATGAACATATTGTTTTGTAATGCATTGAACACCACTCTAGAACTCAAGGGGTTAAAGGTCACATTTAAATCCATGGAATAATTTATTTCTCCTGTATAGTTCTTGCAGCTTGTATTGATAAATAAGGACCATGGTGTTTCCCACAACCTGATAACTCTGAGAACTGACAAACAGAAACAGTCAAAAATCAAAACCATTCCTAGTCAATTTAAATACTGTACATTGTTTAAAATATGTAATTGTCACAATCTGGGAAACTAAAATCTGTGGGAATGCATTTTCCTAAAATGTGACATAGTAAGAGGTCAAAACTGAAGTAATCATATTGTTTCTAATGAATTAGTTTTATTGTGTAATGAGATGAATTTCAAGGAATCAGATTAGGAGCTTTAGAAAAGATATCCATATGAATAAGTAAATCTGACAAAGGGAATGTAATGCTTTATATTGGATAGATGTAATTATTAGTGTTGAGCGAGCGTGCTCGGCCGATGCTCGGATCGGCTCGAGCATCGCTCTGCTCGGCACATGGCGGTACTCGTCGAGTACCGCCATGTGCTCGCCCGCCGTGTTCGGGTGGCGGGGATCTGTGCCGGAGGAGGCACAGATCTGAAGACGCTCCGCTGGACCACCAGGGACTGGAGGTAGGGGGCATTGAGGAGATGAAGGGGGCATTGCGGAGATGAAGGGGGACAGTGTGGAGATGAAGGGGGACATTGTGGAAGAGGGGCATAGCGGAGATGAAGGGGGACATTGTGGAAGAGGGGCATAGAGTCTATGCCCCTCTTCCACAATGTCCCCCTTCATCTCCGCTATGCCCCTCTTCCACAATGCCCCCCTTCATCTCCTCTATGCCCCTCTTCCACAATGTCCCCCTTCATCTCCGCTATGCCCCTCTTCCACAATGCCCCCCTTCATCTCCTCTATGCCCCTCTTCCACAATGTCCCCCTTCATCTCCGCTATGCCCCTCTTCCACAATGTCCCCCTTCATCTCCTATATGCCATAGAGGAGATGAAGGGGGACATTGTGGAAGAGGGGCATAGCGGAGATGAAGGGGGACATTGTGGAAGAGGGGCATAGAGGAGATGAAGGGGGACATTGCGGAGATGAAGGGGGACATTGCGGAGATGAAGGGGGGCATTGACCAGGCACCCTCCCCTCATCAGAGCAGGGGGTGCCTGGTGTAATGCTCGTGTCGCCCCATTCAATTGAATGGGGCTCGGGTGCTCGGCCGAGCACTCGAGCCTCCGGCGGTGCTCGGTCAGAGCACCCGAGCACCCGAGCATCGGGGTGCTCGCTCATCTCTAGTAATTATGGAATAAATCCCTTTTCGTTTATCAAGGTATGAGAACTGTCTCTCCCTCCTCTAGCCTGAGTGTATGTATACAGGGCTTAAAATTGGAAGTCCTTGGCTACTAGACAGACCTGAAAAGTTACTCGCCACTGCAAGCCATAACATACCAACCAGGGATGAATTTCTACTCGCCAGGGCTAAATTTTCACTCGCCATTGGCTAGTGGCAAATAGAAATTTTGAGCCCTGATGTGTATATATATATATATATATATATATATATATATATTTATATACACACACACACATGTTTTTTATGTGGGATGTGCACAATTTAGTTTAATTACTGTGGGTTTCCAGTTTAGTGTGTGCCACTTTTTATTCCTGCTGCATAAACCACAAAAACTCCCAATGCTGAGATACTGAAGCTCAGTTTGTTTGGGTGCAGTACTTCCATGTCCTGAAATGTTATGGTGGTGCTGTTGCTATAAAAGTCTACAGACAACTTTCTCCAAAGTCACCAAAAACAAAAAAAAAGAGGCGCCCAATAGTGTAACACTGTTACAAAACACGAATGCAATGTAAATAGATTCAATATTACTCACAAATAAATTGGTTAGGCTGCTGCTGTCAGTCAGTCTAACATATGTGCATACTGAGAATATATGCCCATCTCCGTTCGGGTCTACCTTCAACGTTTGGCGTGTTTCCAGATGAGCAGATGCGAAATTCGCAGGCAGAGGGTCGTTCAAGTAGAAATATCCTTAAAGGGCAGTAGTTTCCAATATTCAAGAACAGCACCGTAATACTGCCCTATTCTGCCCCTCTCAGCTAGCTTTAGACAGCATTCCACATTCTATTACTAGGTTACTCCTATATCTTTTTCATCAAATTCAATTTAATTCACATTTAAGTATATCGTCTATTATTTATTGATACATCAGAGGGTAGTTGGCACATGTCCAACGCGTTTCGCCGCTAACTGCAGCTTCTTCAGGGACTTATAGTGATGGCGGTCACCATGTGGGCTGTTTATATACCCCCCTTCCGTTTGAATTAATGGGAGTGTTTAATGAAGTCAGTTTTCTCCGTCAAAATGACTCGGTTGATTGACAGGAACAAAGATTCTCAGTTTTATTTGTTAAAGGGCCAGAACTTCATTACTATGAATCATATCGGTTTATGGATATTACAGTATATATCCTGTAAATGCCAAACCAATGATGTTAATACACTTTTTCTTATATTTCAAAAAAGAAAAATACATTCTTTAACATAACACTTTTTTTATAAAAATTAGTAGATCAATTGAGATGATACTATAGGGATTCTCATCCCACTTTTCAAGTGGCCAATATTAGACATGCATTATTTAATATACCCTCTTCTCCAAATATGTTACGTAACCAATTTTGATAATGAACAAATAGAATTAATCCTTTATAAAAGGGTTAAAATTGAAACTTTCATTTAACCCCATTGGATTTTTTGTCCCTAAACGGTAGATCCATTTGGATTCTGAGCTCAACAGTTTGAGATCTAAATCCCCTCTTCTAATAGTTGCGTCTATTCATTCAATTGCTTTAAAGGGATAGTAATACTTCGATTTAACTTTATTTTATTTTGTAGGCATTAAAAAAAACATGAAGAATGATATAAGTCTTATCTCTCAAACCTTTATGGTTTATGAGATATTCACAAGCAAAGTTTCCCCCTCCCGCCCCTTTTACCTAGTGTAAGCCATCTCTTCTCAGATGTAGAATGCAGTCCATAGACTGGACAGATAACAGAAGAGGACACTCTTATTCCTTTGAAAACAATGAAATCCCTGCCCCCCTTGACAAGCTTTTCAGGTTTTTCTGTTATCTTAATTGAAGATTGTCCCTCTCTGCAGTCTACCTGGGCACCTCCCTTCTGCCCTGGCTGAAAAGTGTTACATCAGTAAAAGGGGCGGGAGGGGGACACTTTGCTTGTGAATATCTCTTAAACCATAAAGGTTTGGGAGATAAGACTTATATCATTATTCATGTTTTTTTAATGCCTACAAAATAAAATAAAGTTAAAACGAAGTATTACTATCCCTTTAAATTTAATTACAGTAAGATCTCCTCCATGTTTATCAACTACGTATCTTGCAATTGGTTTATCTCTTTTGTTCTTAATATCACCTATATGTTCCAAAATTCTCATCTTCAACTTTCGCTTGGTCTTGCCTACATACTTAAGGCCACATTGGCATTCCAATAGATATATAATACCAATGGAATTACAGTTACTAAATTGTCTGATTTCAAAATTTCTGATGCCTTGTTGGTTACTGAAATTCTTATCTTTATTAATATAGTCACAAGCCTGGCATTGTCCACATGGATATGTGCCCTTAATATCACTGGTCAACCAAGTAGATTTTTTCTCTTTTTGATAGTGGCTGTGAACCAGCATATCATTTAAATTAGTGGCCTTCCTGTATGTAACTGTTGGTTTAGCTGTAATTACATCTGCTAAGTCTACATCATTGAGGTCCTATGATATCAAGCTACTTATCCTGGCATTGTTTGAGCGATCTCTCTACACCCTTGCGAGGATCCCTACCTGACTTGGCAATATATTTTGCCATCTGAGGGTCCATCATAGGGGTTTCACATGTCTTACTGATGGACGGTCTGGGGCACTCAGACTGCAGTTTGTTCCTCGCCTTTGGGTCTAAGGCTTTCCTAATCCATAAATTAATATATTTTGCAACGTGGTCCTTTGGGACCCACTCAGAAGACCTCAGGTGATTGATGGCCTCTGGATCAAATAAAGGTTTTCCCTGTTCATCTAATACGATGTTATCTTGAACATCGTCATCTTTATCAATATTAACCTCTTCAGAGGTAAATTCCTGATTGGAGGAATGATAGGACAGTTCCTCTGATTCCAAATCAGAATCATCCGAAGAGGAAATCAGGCAAAATGAGTCAGGTTTAGATCTGACTTTATTTCTTTTACTCAGATTGATAGCCTCCTGAGTAGAGGTTCTGTGCCGTGGTATTGAGCCACGTTTCAAATGACCAAATTTAACAGGTATTTCAGGGTAAGAGCTTGCAGCTTATCTTTCAGGGTCACAATGTTTGACTTTTCTTTTCCTCTTTTGACCAATTTGTGCCTGATTGTCTCCTTCAGGAGAATAATTTGAAGTATGTTTAGCGCCAACAGACTGAGATTTTCTATCTACAGGGTTACCAACATTTTGTTGTAATACATCAGCTAATGCCTTAGCCAGTGTTTCCGTAACTTGAGTCATCCAGGATGAAATGGCATTTGAAACCGTTTTATTCACGGTTTTATCCATTATAGCTTGAAAATACTCAACATTATGTTTAGAATGCAGTGCCATCTCTTCTTGAGAGTTAGACTGAATGGAAACATTGTCTTCTAAGAAATTAGATGATGTTTTATGCCCCTTTAAGGGTGTAGAGGGAGAAACAAGTTGCTTGTAAGATATGCTATAGTTATGTATTATAACTGAGAAACAGTTTTATGTGGAAAAAATTTTGTGAGGAGAAAATTTAATAGAACAGTACTTGTGTATAAAATGAAATAAACACAATTTTTTAATTATATAGTAATTGTACATGAATTCTGACTAGAATAAATCCAATACTAATGCCTTTTTTCCACAAATTCGTAAATTATGTGCAAGAGGGACAGCAGGTGGAGTCTGGTGTCCAAGAAGGTAGATGCAAAGTGCACACGTATGAGAAAACCAAACCGCGCATCAAACAAGATGGCCGCCGGTTACAGAGCTGAAGCTCGCAACCAAGCAGCCAATAGAGAAGAACATGCCAACAAGTACAGTAAGAGAAGGGTAAAGAGAAGCCAGAGGCAACTAGTGAGTTAAGGGAAAAGTATAAAAATTAAAATTCGGGTAAAATGTTATAACTCCTAGTGGAACTCTGAGCTAACTAGGAAATCATAGCAGGCAGCTAAAACGCTGTAAAAAGGACAAAGTGGAAAGTTAGTAGGACAATGAAGGGACTAGAGTTTTAAGTCCAAAAGTGGAGACAGGGACATCTGAAAATATGAGCAAAAAATAATAAAAGTGAATTACAATGAATAAGGGGAACACTAAATATAAAATATATATATAATATAAATGTATTTGTAGCATATATTATTAATTTAATAACTTAATACACAAGCCAACTATAATGAAGTACTTATCTGCTTGAGCAGCAAAGAAAGAGGAAATGGTGTTACCTGTTCTTACTGTTATACACCTGAGGGAGCCCTGATTGGATGCATATGTTTAAAGGGTGGGGTTGACTACTATCATGTTGCTTTGTTTCTTTAAACCATTCAAACTTTGCTGCTGAGTTAGTAAAGATGGAGTTATTGCATAATAGGAGCCTCCATGTATTGCCTTAAAATTCAAGATTATGGCTACAAGCCTGGGAGTTTCTAGAGATACAAATGTGGTTTGCTTAGTGGAACAGTGTATATAAGGGGGTTGTATAATGTTTGCTAATGTGTTACAATTTGCATCTGCATTTTGCTGAGCTGCAAACCACTGTGTTTCCCTGCTGTGATCAACACAGTGGAATTGAATGAATGAGGTTGTCAATGAAATACAATGCAAAAAATGCACAGGAATTGAATGGATTAAGGTGTTACTGAATGTTAGTGCATTACAGCATTTTACATTTATTTCAGTAATGACACACAGTCTATAACCTTACTCTTATGAGCTGCCAGAACCTTTTATAACACTTTCCACAAAGAGAAGGTCACTGGTATAATAAATGTGGACCACGTGTGCCCTGGCTCTCATTCTCTTTAGATTGTCCCCAATCCTACATCCCAATGCAAATGTTGTACAAAGTGGCAGGGTGACTGTTATAATAAAGATGAATATCCAATACCCTGGTCTTCAATGTTTCTTATACCTGATGAAGAGTCCTAAGTTGTCTTGAAAACTTGCATTATGGGGCTACTTAGTTAGCCAGTAAAGGTATCATTTTTACTCTACCAGCCTCCTGCTCTATGTTTCTGGGTTTTTTTTTGCATGGTTCTGTACTTGTTATTGGTCCCTATTTTCCCAATGCTGCTTGTGAGTATGTATCAGCAACAAGGATGGCATTAGTGACATCCTGTGGGTTCAAGAATTATAGCGCTGACCATGGCCTGACTGCAAATAATTCAGGCAGTGGCCATTCTGCACATTTTAAGAAATAAGGGTATTTCGGAGCATGTGCGGATTCCCCACAGGGCCCATCTATAGACTGTCTACCAGACTGGGCAGGGTCAAGGCGGGAAGCATTGTTCAGTCTCAACTTAGGATGAAGATTGCCAGCGGTACTCATATTGGTTGTTTAAACAGATAAAAAAATTATATCTCATGGGTAAATATGCTGGTTCCAGATTGGTTACTCAACTCCCCAGAGCTCAGTGGAGAGAACTGTGGGGCTTTGGCTGGACCTGAGCTCTGGTGATGGCTATAAATGTCAGGGTCTTTGCTGATGGGAGTTGTTCATATTTTCTGTCATGTAAGGGATGGACACTGATCTTGGTCATGTGCTAATGCTTCTTGCAGTTGGTAACAAATTATATGATTTGGGCAGGACTTCAGCCTGATTCTTGGTCATTTACTATCCTTATCCCATTTTGTGTGGCACAAGGATCTACCACAAGCGCAGTAACAGAGTGAGCAATGTTTTGTAGCAGATCAAAAGCTAGCCTATATAATGCATTGCATTTCAGAAATAAATTATGATTCCTTGCTTATGCTTGTGCACAACATGGAGCCATAGGGGCTTATAGATCAGCATTAACTGTTATATGCTGCAACAGTTTGGCAAACTTTACAATGACAGGGCAAGACTCACTGTGGTACAATCTTATCACAGATACACCCCCTTCACCAGAGTCAAAGGCAGCTGACTTGCTTGTCTCTTATTCATCCTGACTCTGGTCATAGGGATGATCTTTTGTCTATAATAACTACCTGCCACCATAAGTTGATCCCCTGGCTTTGTACCAGCTGTCTGGTCTTATAAACAGACAATGTCAGATGCATGATTCCGAATTATCTGTGGATCAGGAAGAGTAAGCGTACTACATATGTTGTGCAATGACAGGCTGGGAGTAGGATAGACAGGAGCCATTAGTAGGTAATGGGTATGCACAGACAAACTAGAGATGGGGTCAGACAAAAGGCTAAGGTCAGGGAAGGCTGATAAGAAGCGTAGTCTAAATAAAATGCAGAGTTCAAAGCTTGGAAATTCATCAGTAAGAAAGAACATAAGGCAAGACAGACAAATAGGAATGGGACAGGATTGAGAAAAAAACAGGACACAGAGCTGGTACAAAGTATTGGACAAAAGATGGAACTGACAAAAATAACACTGAGACATGGATGGTGACAAGAGTATTTGCTTAGTGGTAGACATAAGAGGCCAACAGAAGACAAATGATTGAGTGATTTTTTTATTATTCAAAAAATTTTTATCTGGATAATACATTGAGCTGTCTATTTATATAGGCTAATGTAGTAAGAAGGACTGGAGCAATCCAAATGTACCATAGAGAGCAAATACTAATTTTCCAAATTGCCAGAGAGGTCTCCTAAACAGTGACATTCACTGCATAAACAGTAGAAATATTAATATTGGACATATTGCTGACACCAAAGCTGTGCATGTAATCAACAGGCAAACTGCACCACAGAGCTTGCACTGTATAGAACTGACCTGTGAATGACAGCGGCACAACTGTGTCTGCCCAGCCACCTCTAGTGCCAGCCCTATAATCTATCATTTTGATTGGCCAACAGAGGCAATAAAATAAACTACTAAGGCAGCTAAACAGTTATTAACATAGCCAATTATTGACATACTCCACATATTTAACCTAATAACATTTTCTGATGGCAACAGTAATTTCTACTAGTTGGTAATTCCCCTGAGAACAGGGACATCTGTGCTAGAGAGATCTCAAAGGCATTGCAAAACAATTCATCATACAAATATTTGGCATACAAAGAGTTTAACAAGATGAGATGTATATTCCAGTAAGTATATGATCCATTTAATAGTCATTCATGAAATACTGAACACCAGTTTTATTTCCACTGACTCCTCCCTTTTGTCTGATGTCACGGAGTGCTTGACAAATACTTGTCCCCACTGAACATTCCTGTTATCTTTATGGACTGTAGTAGCAAAAGGTGTTGGTGGTGGTGGTGGTGGCGGGGGGTATAGATTAAAGTAAAGAAACCTTTACAATTAGCATGACAAGATAGGGTAAGGAAATCTAAGATTTTACAATGCTATACATTTAGCTAGGTATGAGATACAGCATTACATTCTATTTCCTTTTGGAAATATTTGTTGAATCACTATTTTCAAATTCAGTAGATATTTCCAGTTGGTCAGTTCTGGAATCACATTCTCACAGAAGGTTGGAATTGGATTGTCAAATTCTATTTTTTCCCACAAACTCCCCAATCTTTTTGGATAGCTGAAATATGCTCCAAAACAACATAAACTGAGATGGGTAAGCTTCAGTCCATATGGCAAAGGAGGGAGTAATGCAAACCTCTATTGCCAGCCCTGGGGTGTGTAAGGCATGGAACCACAAACTGTCATGTGACATTCATAGATAGATAGATAGATGATGATCTAATTAAAAATGTAGTAGACTGAGCTAGAGTCAACTAGGCTTCCTTGTCTTGATGAGTCTTGATGTAACTCTAGCCATACCACTATTTTAAACCTATATTTTTTATGCAACTCTATTAGTTCCTTGTACTGTAGCTCATGTTGGTTCACAGAAACATTGCTAGGAACCTATTCACAAACCAACTGGAAAAAGTATAGGACAAATCAACTGTCCCATAGGGCAAAGCAATGCATGATACCTCACTAGCATTCAATAGGGTAAAAGTCCCATCTAAATTAAAAGGAAATTTTATTTGTCCCCTATGGTGCAGTTGGCATTCCCCAGAATTACTCAGTGTTTCTTTGTGCCTAGGGTCCTTAGTCACTGTTATGGTGTGTGCCTAGGGTCCTTAGTCACTGTTGTGGTGTGTGCCTAGGGTCCTTAGTCACTGTTGTGGTGTGTGCCTAGGGCCCTGTTTGATGCTTGTATGATGTTTTGACAGTAATTTGATCTACCAAGATTTAGTCATACAGTTAAGTAGATATTTATGGAAAATGTTCCATTGTTAACTTTTAAAATACATTTTCATTCTCACTTGACTCTTTCTCACTAACTAAGACTGTATCACACTATTGATACTTGGAACACGGCATTGCTTTACCTCTCTAGGACAAATTGGACTCTGTGTAACCCAACAGCTCAGAACAATGCAGCTCTGAATCAGCATTCCAATTGTTCATTGCTTGTGACTGCACTGTACACTTCTCTCTGTGCAACACAATGTGCTTCTGTTCTTTACTATTGACAGTGAGTGCAGAGTAATTTCTGACTTAAATGGGAGGGGGGATTTTAAAGAAACAAAAACTCAAGTTTTATTTTCTTTAATTAAAGTCACAGTAAATAGTTTCAATAAGCCCTTGTTTAAGAATACATTAGAGAAATCTCTAGTGCATTGTTTCACTTTTTTATAGGTCTCTTGAATTCAAAGGTTTAAATCTTTTCAGTGCATTATGTATAGAGTTGTCACCTTTTCTTCAAAAAAATACCGTCCATGGCAATCCCTCCATAAACTTAACATTGGACAGGAGCCAATTTTTCACCGGCCTTCCGGTAAAATACCAGCTGGGTGGCAACCCTAATTATGTACCATTCTGGTATTCAGAGGGTTGAATCCATGGATATCTTGGCATTTGTCCCCTAGGTTCAGTCCATACCTGGGAGTTTCTTCCTGTGGAGCCGCCATAGAGGGCTCAAAGGCTATGACCAGGTATATGTCAATGATGCGATTTGCATCATTAAGGGTGCGAGAATTAATTTTTTGGTGGGCCTTACCATTATTATGCGGGGAAGTGGGTGGAACAGGGTGGGAAGGAGGAGAAGTGGGCAGGAAGTGGGTGGAACAGGGTGGGAAGGAGGAGAAGTGGGCAGGAAGTGGGTGGAACAGGGTGGGAAGGAGGAGAAGTGGGCAGGAAGTGGGAGGAACAGGGTGGGATGGAGAAGAAGTGGGCAGAAAACTCACCACCACTGTGGAATCCGCCTCTGTTCCCTGAGACCCTGTAATTACAAAAAAATGGAGTATCTGGGTGCAGATCAGTAGAGTTCCCAGTTATTTCTCAGTTGCTCCAGAATTTCTTCAGTTCCTCTTAGTATAATGATCCTTTCTGCCTTTGTTTGACCACAGCTCAAAGCAGTCCATTCCTATTAATTAAAGTGGACCAAAATGTCAGGCAAAATCCATCAATTCACATCTTGGCAGGCCTGAAATTCTTTTATTAAAAGGATAGTAATATTTAAGATGTAAAAAAATATATGTTGTAGGGTTTATGTCCCCCAATAAAACAAGGGTATTCCCACTGCTGAGAGATATTTTATTAAAAAATTATAACAGCTCAAACTTTTTAGCTGCAATATCACAGTGGCCTGAAAATTTACAGTGGTGCTGTTGCTACACCATCCTATGGAGATTTATGGTCTATGGACCAGAGCTGTCCACTGTAAATTTTCAGGCCACTGTGATACTGCACCTGAAAAATTAAAATTTGAGCTGTTATAATTTTTTTAATAAAATATCTCTCATCATTGGGATTACCCCTGTTTTACTCAGGGGGATAAACCCTACAACATATGTTTTATAACATTTTAAGTATTACTATCCCTTTAAATTGAGGTAACTAGGAGTGGAAGGAACACTGTTGTCATTTCTCCTTCTATGACCTCACATCAATATAGTCAAAGTGCTAATGTGCTCTCGAATGTGTTGGAGATATCTGTTATACCCAAGAGGTTACAAATAATTTGATTCTGTTATTATGTAATTTTCCAGTCTGTGGTGACTATAACAGGACAAAATTAACCTCTCTGATGCAGAGACATCCCTAGGCAAGGCACCCTTAGCCATGACCCTGGTGTCACCCCCTGTTCCTCCCATAACCACACCTCCAGCCCTATCCATTGCTGCTTGTCACAGAAAACACCCATAGACAATAAGATACAAGCACAAAATTACCTTTTAATTTAACCACCTTGATACCAGTGAGATCCCCACCAGCTTGCTGCACAATGTGTTTGAGACCTCTCTAGCATCCAAGAGGTTAAACTGTCTTGCAAAAGGATATGTAAACTGGTAGATAAATTAGTATATATCCTGGTAAATCAACCGCCATAAACTGGAGTGAGTGTCTGCCACAGGGGAATCTGGATTCAGCTGGCCACACCCATATCAAAGAATGTGGGTGTGTCCAGTAAAACTGAATTGCTCCTAAAAAGTCCCACTCTATGCATTTGCCTACTGTGTCTAATGTGAACTCCACCCCTGCTTGGGGGCCAGAGACATCCCCAACGCATTGTTTCACACTCATACCTGGGAACTGTCCACATCTACCTGGAGATTTTCAGAATTATTTACTGGCTCTCTGGTTAAATCTCCGGCTTGGCGAGTTCCTGTGTAACCCCACCCACTGTCCACCCATCCCACCCACTTCCCCACCTTATTCTATCCAGTACTCCAGCCAAAGATACCCTCCTGCCAACTCTACCCACCCACCCAATTGAGCCCTATCCACTTCATGTGGAAAACTACATGATACGGACAGTTCCATTCCTTCTTGGTACATTGGAGATGGGGTCAAGAAGGTTCTCAGACATGTTTTCAATATGCTGATGACATCTCTACCAGCCAAGGGATTAATACCCTTTGAGTGCCAGAGGGGTGTGGAATGCATTGCTTTGCAATGCGTTGCGTTCCATACCTCTCTGGCACTCAAAGGGTTAAAAATGCTGTTGATAAGAAGAGAGGGCTCATGTCAATTTGTGGCATTGGTATAACACACGCCTGTCTTAAAACCATGAGTCAGCAGCTGGCATCAGTTGTGAATTTTCTAAACATCCCCTCATATCCTGAGAAAAAAGAAAAAAAAAAGGAGACAAAAAAAATAGACAGGGAAAAGTCAGGCAAAATTGAAAACAGACTCTCAGTCACACTCAGAGAGAGGGGAGAGCAGAGGGAGGGGGAGGAACACAGCAAAAAGAAAGAAAGGATTGGAGCAGAGAGGAGATCAGGACAGGATGGCTAAGGAGAGACAACTTCTCATCCTCTACACCAGTTTTTTATGAGTTTTGCAGGCTGTTGCGCAACTCGTGCCTGAATTTGTTTGGCTCATCAGACAATACTTTTTTGTTTTATAGGGACAACTTCAAAAAAAGTATAAATTTACAGAAAAAAGTTAACTGATGTTTGAAACTTTTTCAGAAACCTAATAGCGGAATCTTGCTTTGTACTTCGAGACATTTTGTTTTTCTTGCTGTAAAAAGTGAGACAAAAGACTTTAACAGAATTAAGTGGACTTGAGGATGCTGATGTGGTCAGTTGCTCAATAACTTGCAATGCTTCAAGACGTTTTGCCTGACAAAATCCCTCCCCTCTAACTCTATTTCTCTTCCTGACTCCCTATTAAATCCAATGGAAAACTTTGTTAAACATTCCAACGTCTGAAGAAATCTCTCTGGGAAGAAATTCTGACAAGACAGAGAAAAAGTGAAATAAGAGGAAGGACTTAGCACAGATCTGGATGCTTGGAAGAGAAGCACGTGAATCAGTACAGTCAGTGACCCAGGTAAATCATGGTGTAGGGGGATGATATGGAACGTAAAGTGAAACCTTTTTTTGTGTGTGCAGATTTTGTTACCTTGGTTACCTGCAAGCTCTGATACAGTGGAAATGAAAGATATTTTCAAATAGAGGGGAGACTGGAAAGTGATTTCTCATCTTGTTGTTGTACTCAATGGGGCATGTGTTTAACCCTTTGAGTGCCAAAGAGATATCGAAAGCATTGCGTTGCAGTGCATTAGATACCTCTCTTGCACTCAAAGGTTAAAGAAATGTAAATTAATTCTGGGGCAAAACAACTGCACAATTGAAGTAAAAAAAAAATTCAGTTTATTTAGAGATATATATATATATATATATATATATATATATATATATATATATATATATATATATATATGCAACCTGTGGCTCTCCAGCTGTGCTACTATAACAAGCTCTCGCTTCTCTCACTAGCAACAGGTGGCTCTACAGCTGTTCTACTATAACTATTTCCCCTGAAAACAACATGTGGCTCTCCAGTCACAGTACTATAACTATCTCCCCTCTTCGTAAATGTTCTGAGTAACATGTGGCTCACCAGTTATTGTACTATAACATTATCTATCCTCTCTCTAGGAACATGTGGCTCTTCAGGTGTGTTACTATAACATTATCTCTCCTCTCTCTATCTCTCATGAGCAATATGTGGCTCTCCAGCTATTCTACTATAACATTATCTCTCCTTTCTCTCTCACAAGCAATGTGTGGCTCTCCTGCTGTACTGCTATAACATTATCTCTCCTCTCTCCCCTCTACCTCTCTGTGAGATACCTGTGGATCACCATTGGTTGTAAGATCACATTATTCCTCATCTCTCTTTCTCTCTCGTGTGGCTCTCCAGCAGTTGTACTGTAAAACTGGGACAAATGTAAGAATTCCCCAGTGCAGGTCCACTGACCTTAGCTTTTAACACCAGTGGCTGCACTAAGCAGTAACACTATGGATTATGTATACTGTAGCGCAGGGCTCAAAATTTCCACTCGTCACTAGCCAATGGCGAGTGAAAATCTAGCCCTGGCGAGTAGAAATTCAGCCCTGGTGGGTATGCTATGGCTTGCAGTGGCGAGTAACTTTTCAGGTCTGGCTAGTAGCAAAGGACTTCAAATTTTAAACCCTGCTGTAGAGTATACCAATGGAAATCTCTGCCATCACGCCGTCATTAGGACTTTAACCCTTTAACCCTTTGAGTCTCCAGTGCATTGCAAAGGGTTAATACCAGCATGCCCAGCAAGCCCATGCGCAGGGAAATGGAGTAACATCACAGCAGAGGCTTAGAGGGAAGGAATATCCTAAAATGCCCATAGACTGTCCCACTGTCATTGCTTTGGTTCATGCATTGTTGAGGAGGATTGTTGGTGTAGGCAGGCACAGAGACTAAAAATCGATTAAAGCTCCCATTTTAATATGAAATTGCTTTATTACACTCATCCTATTAGCCTTCTCTTCCTCTTATCCCTCTCTCAATTTCTTTCTCTCAAGCAAACTACGGCTCTCCAGCTGTTGCTAGACTACATCATTATCCATTACTTCTGCTCTCTCTCTCTCTGTCTCTCTCTCTCTCTCTTCCCCCCTTTTCTCTATCCAACAACAACTTTCTGTATTTCTGGAGAGTAAAACGAGTTGTTGTGAAGTTGTTTTCTTGGAAAACAATACTATTCCTCCCTCTCTGTTTCAGTGGTTTACAGCTTAAGCCTTTGAGTGCCAGAGTTCAACGCAACACATTGCAGAGCAATGGCACTCAAAGGGTTAAAACTCTCCAGCCATGACTTTCCACCAGTTGCTGGACTACAACTTTATCCCTTCTCCTCCCTTCTCTCATATTCAGGGTGGACAACCTGAGGCTCTCCAGCTATTTTGTAGACAACATTTTATCTTGCTTTCTTTATTTCTGAAGTGAGCAACCAGTGGCTCTCTATTGTTAGACTTCAGCTGCCATCATCTTTCATGGCTGCTGACAGGCTGAGGATGACAGGAGTTGTAGTCCAAGAACAGCTGGCGATCAACAGTTTGACCTCTGATTTTGGCATATTAAAACTTCTACACACAATATGCTACAGTCTGGGTCAGTCGGCCTGCGGAATAGTTGGGAGGGAACAGTTAAATGCATATTCACGAGAACAATACATTCCAAATGAACACAGGCAGAGAGATGGCTTGTCTCCAAATGAATGTCGCAGTTTGTGTACAACAAGTGCTTTGCTCTTAAAGACACACTATTAAATTACATATTATTTTTTTGCCAGCTCCTACAGTGTTTTTAGAAGAATAATTGGACATATGGAAACCGACATATTATCCCAAAAGTGGACAGGGCATGTTGCAATATGTTTTATAGAAAATAGACAATTGAAGCTATGTTATATACAGAAAGAATCTGATTTGAGGAGATGTCTGATGAATGCAAATTCCCAAGATTTCTATTGATCTAAATGGGTCTGTTCACACCTTGAATGTTAGAGAGAGATCTCCAAAGGATTGCTTTGCAATGCATTGGAGACCTCTCTAGTACTCAAGGGTTTAACCATCTGAGTGCCAGGGGACAATGCAACACATTGTGGTGCAATGCTTTGCATAGCCCTCTAGCACTCAAAAGTCAAAAAGCCCACTTTAAATTAACAGAAAATTTTATTTATCCCATCTGGTACAGACATTTTTCCCCAATATTACTTCAGGGGTTTAACTACGTGGGGTGCAGTGGAAGCAGTTGTGCCTGGGGTCCAGAATCCAAGGGGGCCCGATCTGCCCTACTGGCTGTTAGACCCTAGTTATTTCTCTGTGTAAGTATTTGGAGGCCCAAACAATGTTTGCGCTGGGGCTCTCCAATGACTAGTTACACCACTAGATACCTGGAATCTTTTGCTTCTTGAGTCCCTTGAGAGGGCTTGATTCACATCACAAAAGGGGTGGGGCTTAATCACTGGTGGGGGCATGACTTAATAACATAAAATGGACAGGAAGTGGGAGGAATGGGGTGGCAATGAGGAGACGTGGGTGGGAAGTGGGAGTTAAAGGGTAGGGACTAGGAGAAGTAGGCAGAGTTTCATAAGAAACTCACCACTACTGGAGAATCAGTCTCTGTCACCGGCGACCTGAAAATGAACTGTAAAAACTGGAGATCCAGAGAGTCCCCAGATATAACCACTGGTCTCTAGCATTCAAGGGATTAAAGTGATAGTAATGTCTCACAAAAACAGCAGCTCCAATTAATCTTCATAGTATTTCAGCCACAGAGAGTATTATTTCAATATTGTCAGAGTTGTAGTTCAAGAGTAATTGAATGACAAAGTATCCTCCTCCTCCTGCCCCTATTACCTAGTGTCAGCCACCTGCCCTCAGATGTGGAATCTGGTCCACAGACCAGACAGCTCACAGCAAGGGACAATCTTCTTACTCTGAAGACAATGAAAGTCCTCCCCCCTCTTTTTTTCCCCTTATGTTAATTGAAGATTGTCCCTCTCTGCAATCCACTTGGACACCACCCTGCTTCTCTGAGCTGAGAAGGGCAGGATAGGATACTTTATCATTCAATTACTCTTGAACTACAACTCAGACAGTATTGAAATAACACTCACCATGGCCCAAATATTATGAAGATTAATTGGAGCTGCTTTTATTATGAAACATTACTATCCCTTTAAAGGACAATTGTCATCAGATAGTTGTCCTGTTGGCACATCTGTTCCCCTGGGACAGATCTAGCAATTAGCCAGGGCTGCACTGTAAACCCAGGTGCACAAACAGAGGACCAGCACAGGTGTTACTATGCTGCATCACTCAGGACTGTTTCCCATCTTGCATCAGGTACAGCAGGTCCTTGGGGACTGAGCACACACATCCCAGGAGGCTGTGGCTGAGAGCACCAGACTTCTGGGTTGAGTTCCAGCCAAGGGGTAAGTTTTCTGACCCCACCTCCAAACGGCTGATAGGAGCCAATGTTGCTACATTGAAGGAGACTTGGTAGCACATGACAAGTGCTCTTTAAAGGGATAGTAATACTTCGTTTTTAACTTTATTTTATTTTGTAGGCATTAAAAAAAACATGAAGAATGAAATAAGTCTTATCTCTCAAACCTTTATGGTTTATGAGATATTCACAAGCAAAGTTTCCCCTCCCGCCCCTTTTAACTAGTGTAAGCCATCTCTTCTCAGATGTGGAATGCAGTCCATAGACCAGACAGGTAACAGAAGGGGACAATCTTCTTCCTATGAGAACAATGAAAGCCCTGCCCCCTTTGACAAGTTTTTCAGGTTTTTCCCTTATCTTAATTGAAGATTGTCCCTCTCTGCAGTCTACCTGGGCACCTCCCTTCTGATCTGACTGAACAGGGGGGAAACTTTGCTTGTGAATATCTCTGAAACCATAAAGGTTTGAAAGATAAGACTTATATCGTTCTTCATGTTTTTTTATGCCTACAAAATAAAATAAAGATAACACAAAGTATTACTATCCCTTTAAGGGCTGGCATCAGCAGCACAACTATCAATGGAAAATCTCTCTACAACACAGTGGCTCCCAGTCCTCTCCTCTGGGATCCCTGTATTTAGGAGTTTCCTTTCTTGCGCACAGGGGAGTTAACTAAATGACTGAGTGTCTGATTAACTCAGCTCTGCACAGGCATGGAAATCATAAAGACCAGGCCTGTTAGGAGCCCCAGAGGACAGGGTTGGGAAACACTTCTATGATGGGATTATCATCCACAGGGATTTCAGCAAATAAGGCACCACACCCACATTGCAAAATTGTGAAAAACATACAGTAATGTGGGTTACGTTTGTATCTTATGTCATTTATTTTTTGCATAGCTAATGGAAAACACTCCCAAATACACATAGAGCATACACATGGCATTGCACTTTGCTACAGTTAGATGTTAATAGCACTGTTTGGACAAATAGCAGTTTGATGTACACCCTTACTCACCACCAAATTTGTCCTTCCCTCTTCAATGGTCACTTCTCTACTCCTCACATGACTGTGCCTTCAGACCAATACACTCTTATCAAGCAAAGAACAAGTCATCATCAAACGCTCTTAACCCCTTGGATAACAGAGAGATTTCAAAGTATTGAAAATCAAGGGGTTAACTTATTGGCTGGTTGTAGATGTTGGTGGTTGTATCTCTCAACAGCTGGAAGTCTGGAAATTAACTAGTCCTACCTTAGTGTATGTGATGGACAACATGTGGCTCTCCAGGTGTTTTTATTCAACTCATCATGTTCAGGCCAGTTGTCTGCCTAACCCAGAGGTAGACAGCCTTTAGCTATCCAGCTACTGAGGTCTAAAACCCCTTTCATTCCCAACCGGCTTATGGATTTCTAATCTTGGTCACGCTGATCAGCAGGTCTGTTCACTTAATCAAAACTGCCAAAGAGGAGTTATTGATTATATTTCCCCTTTAAGAAAGGTCCAAGGCTGTGACATCACAGAAAGCCACCCCTCTTTACGTGGCTAAGTTAATTCGTATTACACACATGTATTTTGCAACTTTGGAGTTCTCCTGTGTTTTGGTTCCTTCTACTTTTATCTGATTATCATTTTCTGAGCCAACATACTTCAGTAAAAATATACAAACCCTGAGAACACTAGGAATGCTTTTATCTTGATAGTTTCAAAAACCTTATTGAAAGGGTTAAAGGGAAACCATCACAATGGAGATAAGAAGCTCACAATGTCTTCAGCAGAAATACATGTCTAGGTACGTGTCCTTCACAATGGAGTCAGTTGTACCTAGATAGGTTTTTATGTTGCAGTCTATAAATGGTCATTGGTTAAATGTAAACTGTAACCTGGTATTGACTGGCTCTTAATTTGTTTAACCATGCCTCCCAAGTGTTACTGTTTAGGAGGGACAGAACCTCTTTGAGACCCAAATCCCTTTGTCCCTCTTTCCCACCATGGAGTCCCTCTTTTAGGGGATTAGACTGCGTGGTGTGTATATAAGTGAATCATATTGCTCCACAGCAATAAAAGCACATTAATGTTTGGTTAAACTTCATTGTATCTGTTTATTAATTAGCATGTATATATATAATACATTGATCTTGTACTAAATAATTTATTCACTAATACAAAGAGGTGTCAGTAGGTCATGAAATAATGTAAAAAATCTCAGTAATACCCCACCCACCAAATATACTGTGGTTTAAATAAACATTAATGTGAGCTTTATTGCTGTGGACCAATGAGATACACTTATATACACACCACACAGTGTGATCTCCTAAAAAGGAGGGACACCAGGGTGGGAAAGAGAGACAGAGGGATTTGGGTCTCAAAGATGGAGTGTCCCTCCTAAAGATGGACACTTGGGAGGTATGGATGTGTGAAATAAACAGACATAGACAGACAGACAGATGATTTTTCTGAACTAACTTTTGTTTAAAGGGATAGTAATACTTCATTTTAACTTTACTTTATTTTGTAGGCATTAAAAAAACATGAAAAATGATATAAGTCTTATCTCTGAAACCTTTATGGTTTAAGAGATATTCACAAACAAAGTATCCCCCCCCTCTTCAACCAGATCAGAAGGGAGATGCCCAGGTAGACTGCAGAGAGGGACAATCTTCAATTAAGATAATGGAAAAAGCTGAAAAACTTGTCAAGGGGGGAAGGGCTTTCATTGTTTTCATACAAAGAAAATTGTCCCCTTCTGTTATCTGTACTGTCATACAACCAGACTCACATCTGAGAAGAGATGGCTTACACTAGGAAAAAGGGGCGGGGAGGGGAACTTTGCTTGTGAATATCTCATAAACCATAAAGGTTTGAGAGATAAGACTTATATCATTCTTCATGTTTTTTTAATGCCTACAAAATAAAACAAAGTTAAAACGAAGTATTACTATCCCTTTAATTAATTAGCTCATCTGTGTTGAATTGCTATATAATTTTCTAAAATTTGTGCCAACAAAGAAAGACAATTATCAACTATTAGTCTCACTAACTGAAAAAAAAAAGATTTTAAAAAAGTGATTGATCCAAAAACTGAGGATGACACAATGTAAGATGAAAATGCTGGCTGCATACATAGACAACAGTTATTTTCGAGCAGGATATAACAGATGTTGTTGCATAAATAGAATAGACAGCCAAACTATCCTCACCCAGTTGTCTGAGGCTTTGATGCCTGCTTGGTTGCAATTCCGTAGGAGAACCATGTTTTAATTCCATATGAATTCTACCCTTGCTAAATTCATGGCGTGTGGCAGGCACAAGCTCAGGATGAATGACAGCCCTGTTGGAGAGGGTGTGGGATTTGAAATTTTGCCAAGTCCCAAGCAACAGGGAGAATGAGGAAGCCACAGCTCCAGGCTTATCCAAAAAAAGGTCACGTTTGATTTTGCCTTCTTAAAATGTTGCATCTTTGTCTGTCCTGTCTGACAGTATCAGCACTCTAGTCACAGATTTCTACATTTGTTGGAAAGTGATTAAGAATGTTCCCATTGACTGAAGCACATAATCACAATGTCCCAAAGAGCATGCAGTCACTTATGTAAGAAACATGCTCAATAGCTATTTCCTGTGTGAAAACCACTAGGGAATAGGTTTGCGCATGATTGTGTTGAATTGCGCATGAAAAAAATCAAGATTAGTGAAGAGCTGAACATATTTTTTTGTGGACATGGACAGGGTTAACAAATCTGTGTGAGTGGAATAGCGAATGCGCCTAATGCAGGAAGTGCTATTGCAAATGAATTTATACGTCTGTGTAGTGTTGTCGTAAAAAGGATTTTTTTTTATGCGCAATTCAAGAAGAGTTTGGTATTCAGCTTCTTTGATTAGAACATGCGCAAAATCTATCGGCGCGCAAAAATGCCTTTAGCAGATGCAAACATTTCTTGCATAGTGCCATTAGTTACTGCACATTGTCCTAATGGCATTCCAAATGGCTTCATTCCTACACATCACCCTAAGGAGCTTGAGACAAGTAGACTAAAAGCGATATCTTTATTGGCTAACTGAGCAGCATTAGAATGAAAGCTTTTAACCCTCTGAGTGCCAGAGGGGTTTACAACACTTTACTTTGCAATGCATTGCGTATCACTCCTGTGCTTAACCCTCTGAGTGCCAGAGGGGTACTTTCTGTCACTCCAAAGGGTAACACGCGAACATTAGATTTCCTGCTCAGTGGTAAATGTCCTGACTACAGAGTCTGTTCAAACCTCAAGGTTGCAGGTTCGAATCCCAGCAAGGTCAACTCAGCCCTTCATCCTTCCAAGGTCGATTAATGAGTACCATTGATTGGGTAATAATAACATCTATTATTCAGCTGCCGATTCAGTTAATTCCAAGAGCGTTCTCTGAAAGTGCTTTGAGTCCCACTGGGAGAAAGGAGCTATATAAATGCTGGTTATTATTGTCATAACTCTTATATCTACTCATTATATTCACCAATCATTTCTTATTCAATTGTCAATAATGTACACAATTAAAAAAAGGACACCAAAAAGTTGTAGTAATGGTATATTAAGAAAACTATTTATTGTAGGGTTTATTCTGGTAAGTAAGAAATGGGGACTCCCATTCCTAGGAGATAATTAATTCAAAAGTTGGAACAGCTCAAACATGTTGGATTTTTAATTAAAAAAAATCTGTATAAGTACCACTAGGTGATGCTGTTTCATTAGCCCCTTATGGAACACTGAAACAGAAATGCATTTTCATTAACTGTTATAACTTTTGAATAAAGCATATTTCAGCAGCAGTAATATCTTTTTTTCTCAGATGGAAAAAAATGTTATTCCTTTAAAACAAAGGGCCTGTAATTTGTGCTTGATTGGTCCTTTTTTACCATATTTTGGAATCTCAGAATAAAGGTTAACTTTTCAAAATGATATATTTTAAACAGACCAAGCCCATATGTTATTATGAGATGACGTTTAGTATGGAACGTGTTTGCAGTCTGTGTTCCATGGAACCCCATGCTTCCCTGAAAAAGGACAAAGGAAGCCACATAACAAACTTAAAGGAGAACTAACCTAATAATAACCTCTCAGTTACCTTACTATGGCCAGAACATCCTACCCACCCCTATGATTTTTGCCCTTTTGTTTTTCTTTAAGAAATAATATGTTCAAACAGTTCTACATGTCATGTCATGGGGGTGGACATGACATTTTTTTAAACTGAAGCAGGCATGGTACTTATCTCTTTAAGAACCAATGGGATGCTCCAAACATTGAGAATCAATGCACTGCACACCCCTGTGGTCCTTAAAGGGTTAGTATTATCATGTGCAGTGGGGAGAGTGTATGTCTGATGGTCCTGCTAACAGTTATCATGTCGGCCTACATGAACATGACATTCAGGACAGGACTGACTGAAGATGTTATTTCTTGAACAAAGGAAGAAGTACCAGATTCATAGGGGCCTCTGGGCTTTTTCTGGCTATAGTAAATTAACGCAGGGCTTATTATTAGCTGTTGTTATTTCTCCTTTAAAGGGATAGTAATGTTTCATAATAAAAGCAGCTCTAATTAATCATCATAGTATTTGGACTTTGAAGAGTGTAATTTCAATTCTGTCAGAGTTGTAGTTCAGGAGTAATTCAATGACAAAGTATCCCCCTCCCGCCCCTTTTACTGATGTCACACTGTTCAGCCAGATCAGAAGGGAGGTGCTCAGGTAGACTGCAGAGAGGGACAATCTTCAATTAATATAAGGGAAAAACCTGAAAAACTTGTCAAGGGGGGCAGGGTTTTCATTGTTATCATAGGAAGAAGGTTGTCCCCTGCTGTTATCTGTCTGGTCTATGGACTGCATTTCACATCTGAGAAGGCTACACTAGGTAAAAGGGGGGGTAGGGGAAACTTTGCTTGTGAATATCTCTCAAACCATAAAGGTTTGAGAGATAAGGCTTATATCAATTGTACAGCGCTGCAGAATTAGTTGGCGCTATATAAATACAGAATAATAATAATAATTCTTCATGTTTTTTAATGCCTACAAAATAAAATAAAGATAAAACAAAGTATTACTATCCTTTTAATTAATGTGGACAAAGAAACAATAGTGGAGTGATGGTAAATGTGTGATTCTGTGGAAGACATACAATTTCATAGGGAGCAACACTGGGCAGGAGATAGTTCTAGCATCAAAGTAAATTCACGTAATCACTGTTACTGACGCTTCTGCTTCCTCCACCCATGGTAATTCCCCTGACTCCAGTCTAATTTTGAAATCTACAACATCAAGTAGAAGATGAACTCTGAAAATCATCTTAAGTTGATTCATCTTACACTGAACTGAGCATTCTGTTTAAATAACCTTTGCTCCAAGCACACAGATTGCCTTTGGGACTGGGAGTGAACTTTATTACACAGTTTGTTACCAAAGAATTGATGTTAGGCAGTTCAGCAGGAACAATGTTCTGGTACTGACTGTTACACATGTGTAACTAACGAAAAACTGAATTTCAAAACATTATCAGTCATGAGCTTCTAATGAATAAGTCAGTGAGCATGAAGGGTTGGAAGTAAATTATGTTATTATGCATCACTTAACTGAATCACTATGGCAGAAAAGGAGAGAAAGAGTGCGGTGGAGAGATGATTACGTACCATTGGTTTAAGAAAGGGTTGTTGGGAAAGGTAAATGTGCAGTAGGGATAAGTGTCAAGAGTCATCTATTGCAGTGTGCAGGCAGGCAAGAGTAGAAGTGAAAATATAAAAAAAATGCAATAATATATTGATTGTATATGTGCAAGTGTGACATATTAACCCCTTAGTGACGGCGGCCGGCACTTAACGTCCTACAAACATTTTTTTAACATTTTTTAAAAAAGAATCCGGAGTCCCCAAACGGCATGCAACCGCGAGGGGACCCGGATTTCCGGGACGTACATGTCCACAAGGGACATCCGTTCGGGACGTATGTGTACGTCCTCAGGCGGTAAGGGGTTAAAGGGCCAGTAATGTCCCATAAAAAAATCTTATTTTGTAGCTGAAAAAAAATATAAATTATTTGCAGCAAATCCAAATTCTTAAAGGAGCAGTAAACTTTTTTTTATGAAAATGCATATTTTATAGAGCTTTTCCTGCTGAATAAAACAAGGTCACTCCCATCACTGTCAGATGTTTTATTCAAAATTTATTGCAGTTTAAATAATCAGGAAGTGAATTTACTGTGTTTACTTCCTGATAGTTCTAACTGACAGGAAGTGACAGGCAGTTTCTATCACATTCTATGGAGAACTGTATGTCTCTGACTTTTCTGACTGTCCTCTCCATTACAATCTAACAGGAAATCTAATTAGAATTTGACCACTAGAGGGCACTGCTAATGTAAAAAAACATGGGTTTAAATTGTAATAACTCTGGAAATATAAATCTCTCGGCAGTGGGAGTACCCTTATTTTACTCAATAGGAAAATCCCTACAATATATATTTTTTCATGAAGAAAAGTTTGCTGCTTCTTTAAACTGCTATGGTTTGAGAGATATTCGCACTGGAAATTCCCCCCTTCCTCCCCTTCTCCTGATGTCAGCTGTAAAGCTGACAGCAGGAGATTCGAGTCAGATGAATTAAGGAGGCTCTTCAGCAGAGCCGAAATCACGTCATTTAAAAATAATTACTTCACTGGAACGGTCTACAAAGTGTGTTTGCAAACCAGCCACACTTTGTAGCCCTTTCCAGTGAAGTAATTCTTTTCCTATAACGCAACTTTGGCTCTGCTGCAGAGCCACTGGCTGGTCCCCGGACCAGGATCTCCTGCTGTCAGCACAGCGCTGACATCATGAGAAGGGGAGGGGGGGGACTTTCAGTGCGAATATCTCTCAAACCATAGCGGTTTAAGAGATGGGATTTGCTGTAAATAATTTTTTTTTTCAGCTACAAAACAAGAAGATTTTTTATGGGACGTTAGTGTCCCTTTAAGTTTGGCAGAGTTTAATCACATCCTGTCTATTCAGAATCAATGATAAATCATTGTAGTTGAACGTTTGTTGAAAATGCTCACACTAAAAGCAAAATATATACAATTCTGGAGTATACGAACTGCAACACATGGTGCAAATAAAAATTCTCCAGATTTTCTTTGCTTTAAAAAAAAGGTCTCTTGACCCTTTGAGTGCCAGAGGTGTATGCAACACATTGCAAAGCATACCCCTCTGGCACTAAGGGTTAACTACTTGAGTGTTAGAGAGGTTTCAAAAACATTGTGAAGCAATTCACTGGATACATCTCTAATATCTAAGGAGTTAAAAGCTCCATTTAAATCAATGGAAAATATTTTTTGTCCTCTCTGGTGCAATTGATTGGCTGCAGAATTGCTCATCTTTTGGTTTCTGCACACGGACAGAAAACGTTTGGTTGAACAGCTGCATGATCGGGGTAATGTCAATGCAGTTCCACAACCAAGGCCACATTCCATGGTATCTTGTTTACATATTAACATACCTCCCAACATTTCAAATTGCCAAAGAGGGACACTTGTGTTGTATGGGGTGTTGCTGGGGACGTGACTGGTGGGTGGGGTGTTACAGATAATTTTTAGGCTATTTCATGACCTATTGATGCCTCCTTGTGTAACCTAAAAAATTACTTATAACAAGACCAAAGTATTTTATTTACACAGACTAATTTATAAACACATATACTGACGTTTATACAAACATTAATGTGAGTTTTATTACTGTAGAGCAATGTGATACACTTATATACACCCCACACAGTCTGATCTCCTGAAAAGAGGGACATCAGGGTGTCAAAGAGGGACTGTCCCTCCTAAAGAGGGACACTTGGGAGGTATGTATTAAGTTAAACGAAGGAAAAAATACACAGACACCTTCTTTATTCAGATGGCTTGAAAGATGGTCCACAGCATTTCTTAAAAGAGTGTGAATATTATTAAAGGGATAGTAATGATTAGATATTAAGGTAAGATCGATTCTTCAACATACTTTTTAAAACAAAGTTTAGCTTTGTAACAGTCCATAACTTTGTCGTTTTCATTTTATTTTATATTAGTGTTCCCCAGGGGAGGGCTGGCCTGGGGGGCAGGGGGGCAATTGCCCCCCGGGCCGGTCATATGTCTGGGCTGGTGGACCACTGCTCCTCACTAAATCTCCCAATTGCTGCTGTAATTAGAGCTACACTAGTGATAACATAGAGCTTACAATTGAAATGGAGCTAAACAAATGATACCACAGAGGAACAATCCAAATGGAGCTACACTAGTAGTATAACCCATTCCCTCATAAGCTCTATAGTATAACTAGTATAGCATTACTTAAATTGTAAGCTTTGTAGGAGCACACTAGTGTAGCCTCATTTCAGCTGTAAGCTATGTGGTATCAGTTGCCTTACTTCACAACATTAATGCCAATTTTAAAATTAACAAAAGGGGGTGGGCTGGGACAGTGGGCTTGAGCGATATGGAAATGAGCCACTTGACTGAATTTGCCCCCTGGGCCACAAGTTGCCAGCCCTCCCCTGGTGTTCCTATCCCGCCCCTTTTCCATACATCACTATGCATCCCGTCATATTTGGAATCGGGTCAAAGGAAAACCCTGACCCCTTTGACAAAGGAGGACAAGTTGTTCCTTAGATTGTCCATCGTAGTGATCCATCCAGACCGGCTTGCTGCTCTTAGGGAATGCACCATCACATACACTACCGAGATATGATCACTAATGATACAGGAAATACGGGAAGGTGGGCAGGAAGATGCTCTCACTTTATCCTTTTTACAAAATGGCTGCAGGGAAAACCAGAATCCCCTTTAGCATCACACTTCATATCCTCCCCTTCATATCCGACCCGCTGCATGACTGGGGGAGGGGAGGAAGCAGGGAGCCAAGCAACACAATCACTTCTATTACTCCTTTCTCCTAACCCCATCAAGCCCCCTTACTCTGCAGCTCCATAGCTCCAGGGGCTTCATTTGCCACAAGAGAATTTAACTTGCAGTGCAATTGATTTTCCTATTAGAGAGCAATGGTTAGAGAAGGTGAGGAATAAGCTAAACACAGTGACATTTTCTAAGATAGGCAAAGTGTCAAAAAATAAGTAAGGCTGACGCTGTGTAATTAACATATATAAAAATGACATTTGATATTTATATGCTATGCTGAAGGCTGCTCAAAACTTTATATAGTAGATTAAAAAGCACAATTTCCTCTTTTCCCTGCAACTTTAAATGCTGGACCTTTTGTAATAGTTTTTATAATTAGTCAATACACTGCTCCTTAAAGGGATAGTAATGTTTCACAAAAACAGCAGCATCAATTAATCTTCATAGTATCTGAGCCATAGAGAGTGTTATTTCATTACTGTGAGCATTGTAGTTCAAGATTAATTGAATGATAAAGTATCCCCCTCCCGTACCTTTTACCTGGTGTAAGCCATCTCTTCTCATATGTGGAATCTGGTTGCTAGACCAAGCAGATAACAGCAGGGGACAATCTTCTTACTGTGAGAACAATGAAAACCCTGCCCCCTTTCATAAGTTTTTCAGCTTTTTCCCTTATCTTAATTGAAGATTGTCCCTCTCTGCAATCTACCTGGACACACCCTGCTGTTCTGAGGGATAGTAATGTTTCATAATAAAAGCAGCTCTAATTAATCATCATGGTATTTGGACTTTGGAGAGTGCTATTTCATTTCTGTCAGAGTTGTAGTTCAAGAGAAATTCAATGACAAAGTATCCCCCTCCCGCCCCTTTTACTGATGTAACACTGTTCAGCCAGATCAGAAGGGAGGTGCTCAGATAGACTGCAGAGAGGGACAATCTTCAATTAAGATATGGGAATAACCTGAAAAACTTGTCAAGGGGGGCAGGGCCTTCATTGTTCTCAAAGGAAGAAGATTGCCCCCTGCTGTTATCTGTCTGGTCTATGGACTGGATTCCACATCTGAGAAGAGATGGCTTACACTAGGTAAAAGGGACGGGAGGGGAAACGTTGCTTGTGAATATCTCTCAAACCATAAAGGTTTGAGAGATAAGACTTATATCGTTCTTCATGTTTTTTTAATGCCTACAAAATAAACTAAAGATAAAACGAAGTATTACTATCCCTTTAAGGGGTTTTGACTGTAGATCAGGACTAGGCAAAGTGAAGCCCTCCAACTGTTCAGCACTACAATTTCCGTAATCCCCAGCTATTGGCTGGCTGGAGAAGATGGTAGTTGTAGTCCTCAACAGCTGGAACATCACACATTGCCCTTTCCTGCTGTAGATCACTTGCTTTATGATGGTGGAGGAGGAAATCTGAGATTTACACCAACATCCTGCAACTTTTAGGCTGTTTTTCGATGAACTTCTATGATCTTCTTATATGCTGCAGTAAATTACATTAATAAATTACATTAGTTATAGGAGCATTAGCCTAGTGTTCAAATGTTTAAATCCCCCCCCCCATAAATCATTTTTAAGAATAGGTAACCTATTTGGATAGCTGTTTTTTTTTAGTTCAGATAAGTGGTATTTTACTAGAAACAGGGCTTGATGATTTTGAAAGAGCGTTCAAATATGTTGTATTAGCCTTTTGTTCAGGAAACTAGTTTTAGAGATGTAATATTTTAATTTAGAGAATATGTCAAGTAAGGCATACCACACTGTCTTACTATTCATTAGCTTGTCCAATCACAGACACTTCACCCTTTCATGCTAGGGGCGGTGGGGAATTGAATGCCTTAATTAGCATAATCTATATCTAAATAACTCAAAAGCTAGTTTGCTAATCAAAATAAGAAAAACATAAAATTCATGTGATTTTGATAGCTCTTTTAAAATCAGTACAGTTGTTTTTAGGTGATAATGTCCCTTTAATCTAAATATAAACGAAAAAAGCACATCACAGTCAAGTAATACAGCAGGAACAATACAATTACTGGGGGACATGACTTTGAATTCAAATGCATTAGACGTGTGCGAAAAAGGACAAAATAGTGATTATCTTTGTTGTTAAGTAGCTGTGTCTGCCGGCTGAAATCCACTAAGAAGAATCAGGCAGGTTACAAGTATTTCATCAAATTGTGACCTGAAAGCAGAGAGTATGTGATTGAGGGATTCAAGATGGAACAAGGGAATGGAGGCATTAAGACTAAAGTAATAATATGTACCATTCAATGACTGGGAACAGAAAACGATGAGGCTGATATATTAGGAAAACTGGAGCAATCCTGTGACAAACTAACTGTGCCATAGAGGACAAATAAACAATCCTACTGATTTAAAAGGAGCTTTTAACCTTTGCATTTCTGCTCGTATAAAGGATCTTAGGAGTCAGTTCTCCTATTTGACCCTTAGGAATTCTTCTTCCCAGGAAATGCTTTTAATCACACTAGAATAGATGAGAGATAGATTGATGAGACTACAGGGAATGGGATTTATCCAAGCTTTAGAATAACAAGATAGAAATATATCTGACCATACATGGAGAAGGAAGGAGACTTGTGAAAGGCATCAGCTGATAGTAATATAGCTTAAGAGCTCACGTCAACTCAGTACAGATGTAGTGTCTGGGATAGACTGGGGGCAATTCTGGGGGAAATTCAGATTAGCAATTCTAGGGGGAAACTCACTTTTCCATAAGGGATAAATAACACTTCACATCAATCTAAATGGCACTTTTAACCCTTGAATGCTAGAGAGGTCTACAAAAAAACTCAAGGGGTTAGAAAGCCCATTTAAATCTGTTTGAATTTGGTGAATTTTTTTTCTCCCCTTTAGTTCAGTTGGTTGCTGAGGGGTGTGCAACACATTGAACACTCCTATGGTCCTCAAGGGGTTAAGGGGACAGTAATGTCCCATAAAATGTTTTAGAGCTTTGTAGAGATTAAAAATATAAGCTAAATGCCACTAATCCTATCTCTCAAACCACTAGGGTTTGAGAGATATCCTCCGCTGACGTTCCTCTTCTCCTGATGTCAGTTGTAAAGCTGACAGAAGGAGATCCGTGTTGGCCGGCATGAGGAGGCTCTTCATCAGAGCCGAAATACCGATATCTAAAAAGAATTACTTCTTTGGAACGGTCTATAAAGTGTGCTTGCAAACCAGGCACACTTTGTAGACAATTCCAAAGAAGTATTTCTTGCTATTTCGGGTCTGCTGAAGAGCCTCCTTGTGTCGGCTGACATGGATCTCCTTGTGTTATCTTTACAGCTGACATCAGGAGAAAAGGAACTTTAGCGGAGGATATCTATCAGACCCTAGCGGTTTGAGAGATATGATTTGTGGCATTTTGCTTATTTTTTTAATCTCTACAAAACGCTAAAAAAAAATTTATGGGATAATATTGTCCCTTTAAGGCAGCGGTTCTCAACCTTTCTAGTGCCGCGACCCTTTGATAAAATTTCCCAAGATGTGGCGACCCCTAACAGTAAAATTATTTTCGTTGCTCCTTCATCGCTGTAATTTTGCTACTGTTATGAATCGAAATATAAATATCTGATAGTTGTAGGCGACCCCTGGTAAATAGTCATTTGACCCCCAAAGGGGTCCCGACCCACAGGTTGAGAACAACTGCTTTAAGGGACATCTAACAAAACAAAAAAGAAAAAAAGAACAAACAAGAAAACTGTATGTTGAACTGAATTTTTAAATAATTTATTGTCAATTCTCGATCTCCACCTGATTATAAACTTACACATTGATTTGTCCCAAGCTTCCTGTCTTACCTCCTGCAAGAGACGAAGCTGCCAGTGGCAGCCTCATTACTATTAGCTGTGCAGCTGAGTATGACAACCCAGTAACCAATAGGAAACATCAGCTGCCTCTCTCTGGAGCTCATAGTACCAGTTCTGGGGAGGAGAATACCAGTGTGTTGTGGGACAATCATCTGTACATCGAGGGCTGCATAATTATAACTCTGTTCATAAGAAAGGCTGTAATTACAGTGATCAACCCTGTAAGGACCAAATATGTTGCACAAATCTTTGTGTTGCACTCTCTTCTGGTCTTTCAAGGGTTAACTAGTAAGAGACTGACCTTTTTCATTTTTGTCAGTTGTTGTCCTTTAACACAGTTAAATGATCCATTTAACATTATGTGACATTTTATCATTTTGACACTCTATGACTTCTGACATTAACTGAAACACATACACTTTCAGACTGTAGACACCCTGTTTGTAACATCAAACACCACTGCATACAAATGCCTGCTCACATATGTGGTTAGAAGCAAATAATAAACATGCTGTAGATGAATCCCAGCCAATACACACAAACAATGTACAAATAAGACACACTGTTACTTTCAAGCACAAGCAAAAATTAGACAGTAAAATGCAGTATGATGCCCAGGAATCCTCACCGTGCCAAACCGTGCTTGTTTTGTTTACATTATATCACAGAGTGGTTTTGCTTCAAAAGCCAGTGAGGTGAGTATACAAATCTGCGAACAACTCCTACCCCTTATGCAATAGTGTTTATGATCATTTCATACATCCCAAGTGTCCCTCTTTAGGAGTGACAGTCCCTCTCTTTTTATTTATTTATTTATTTATTTTTTAAGTTTTATTAGTGAAAGAATTACAGTATATGCAAGTAAATCATAACAGAGAAAAGCACATGGAGCACTTACATGTTTGTGTATAAAGAGCTCAGACAAACCATCGAGTACATTTTACAACATGCAGGAGAAGAAATAAACAATAAAAAGAAAACTCTTCGACTTGCTCCAGGAAATAGAGAGGAAGAAAACAAATGCATATCAGAGAAAAAGAAAATCCTAGTAAAGTACTAACGGCAAGAAAAGGCAGTGAAGATTAAATGCGGAGAGAAGCAAAGGAGAATTTGGATCAGATAGAATACCTGGAAGAAACTAGGAAGGGCGCTGGAGAGGAGTATTAGAAGAGATAAGGGTAGGAAATAGAAGAGGAGGAGGTGTAGGAGGGAAAGAAAAAAAAGGGGGGGGGAAGGAGAGAAGGGAAGAGGGGAATAAGAGAAGGGGAATGGGAAAAGGGGGGTGAAGGGAGATGTCGGAGATCCGGCAGCAGACCAACCCATCTAAAGAAGACCAGTCCTGAGCTAAAATTAGCCCAGGGAGAGATGCAGTGAAGTCAAGCAAACGAAAGCGAGGGAGAGTCGCCCAACGGAGAGCCACACAGATCGGCAAAGAGAAAAAAAAAGAGCGGATCAATTGAGATGGGTGGGTAAAGGATGAGCAGCAAACCACGTTTTCCATTTGAAGAGAAAATCGTCCAAAGTGCCATGGGAGATAGCATGACATCTCTCAAGCAGCAGGTGGGAGTTAAGACTATGGAGCCACCGGCTTAAGGATGGGGTCCTGTTTACCCCAAAATAGTGGAATAAGAGATTTAGCTGTGTTGAGTAGGGTAGATAAACAGGGAAAGTCCCTCTTTTTGACCCAAATCTTTCTGTCCCTCTTTCTGACCCTGGGACCCCTCTTTTTAGGAGATTAGACTGTGTGGTGTGTATATAAGTGTATCACATTGCTCCACAGCCATGCATATCTCCCAACATTTCAAATGGCCAAAAAGGGACACTTGTGTTTTAGGTGATATTGCTGGGAGAGTGACAGGTGGGCGGGTCATTATTGAGAATTTTTAGGTTGTTTTAGGACCCATTGATACCTCTTTGTATAACTGAATAAATGATTTAGAGCAAGACCAAATTATTTGATTTACACAGACTAATGTATAAACACATACAATATATTGAGGTATAAACAAACATTAATGTGAGTTTTATTGTTGTGGAACAATGTGATGCACTTATATACACACCACACAGTCTGATCTCCTAACAAGAGGGACACCAAGGTGGGAAAAATGGACAGAGGGATTAGGGTCTTAAAGAGGGAGTGTCCCTCCTAAAAGGACCACACCCCCAGAAACAATAACTAAAACAAAAGTGTCCCTCTTTGGCTATTTGAAAAAGTTGGGAGGGATGCCATTTTAGTAAATACTAGTGAAAACACACTACACTTTTTTTCGGAGATTTTAATTTCAGCAAATCCTGAAGGCCTCCTCTCTATCAAGCATAGGAAAATAGAAAAAAAATTGTACTGGGGTCCTTCAATGACTCCATTCTCCTCCCCTTGGTACAAGCAGTATTAGGCAGGCATGGGACTAAGAACTCGATTCCAGTGCATGTTATAGGGCAGAATCATACTAGCACACACACATTTGCTTTTCAACACTTCAAGTCTAATGCAGAAACCAAACAAGTGAGCACTTTTGAAGAAACCAATTTCACTATGAGGTGGAGGTAGGAAGAATTACATTTCTGTTGATTTACGCAAAGGGTTAAACCAGGACTTAAAATTTGAAGTCCTTTGCTACTAGCCAGACCTGAAAAGTTACTCGCCACCGCAAGCCAAAACATACCCACCAGAGCTGAATTTCTACTTGCCAGGGCTAAATTTTCACTCGCCATTGGCTAGTGGCGAGTGGAAATTTTGAGCCCTGGGTTAAACGCTTGGTTCCTCTTATGACACCAGGAGACTGGTACCACAACTTTTTACCTATAAAACTAAGATAGTATAGTAGTAATGTAAGCAGAAAAAAAAAATCAGATATGTGTTTTTATTTTTGTCCCCACATCTTTTTGGACCCCCCCCCCAAAAAAACAAAAAAAAACAAAAACAAAAAAAAAACAGTTTAACAAGTTTCTTGTGTTAATGGATAGATTTGTTGCTCTTATTTTCTCTTAGTCAGATGATGTCTGCTAATCATATATCTCAGGTCATGCTGGGCCTTCAATTTTGGGTTGGATGTCGAGCATCAGGGAGGGTTTAAAGCAGATAAAGAGCATATATAATAGAACCTGGCTGGATTTAGTGGCCTTGAAGAAAGTAAGGAAATGGTAAAATATAAAATCAAACTCATACCTCACAATATTTCAAATGGCCAAAGAGGGACTCTGTTGCTAGGTGGTGTTGCTAGGTCGTGGTTTGTGGGAGGGGAATTACTGAGAATTCTTAGGTTATTTCATGAGCACTTGACAACCTCTTTGTGTAATGGAATAAATTATTTAGAGCAAGACCAAAGCATTTTATTCTCATATACTAATTTATAAACACATATATTGAAGTTTAAACAAACATTAATGTGAGCTTTATTGCTGTGGAACATTGTGATACACAGATATACACACCACACAGTCTGATCCCCTAAACAGAGGGAGACCAAGGTGGAAAAGAGGGACAGAGGTATTTGGGTGTCAAAGAGGGACACTTGGGAGTTTGTAAGTCTGCTTAGGGGTTTCAGCGATAAGCTTCCCATTGCTGTATTTATGAATCTCTTAACGACCAGCTGAAGTGGCGTATGGACTGACGTTAAGGTCCAAAGGGCTTTTTTTTAAAGCTTAATGGATTCTGGGGTAGCCGAGTGGCGTGCAGCCACACGGGGACCCAGAGGCGTAACTAGAAGCCACCGGGCCCTGGTGCAGAAACTGCCATGGGCCCCCCCAACCACATTGTCCCTCCCATTACCCCCAGTCTCCACATTTCCCCCCATTGCCCCCAATCTCCACATTGCCATCACATTGACATATTGGCCCTCAATCTCCACACTGCCTTCACGTTGCCCCCAATCTCCACCTTGCCCCTCCTGACCCCCCCCCCCACACCAGTGTCCACCTCCTACCTCCCTGGTGGTCTAGCAGTGCGGCATGAGAGGTCTGTGCATCCTTCGGCACAGACCTCTATAGAGCTGGAGCTCCAGCGGGGTTCTCAGTAATGCAGAGCGCTGGGAGATGGCTCTGCATTACTAGAGAGCATGAGAGGGAGATCAGACCCAGACCTACTTGCTGTGGGCACCGGGCAAGGGGGTAGCAGGGGGCGTCTGGGCCCCTGGAGTGACAGGCCTGTGACCACTTTTGTTACGCCAGTGTGGGAACCCCAGATTCCAAGACGTGCCAGGACCGGCGCGACGGTCCTGGCACATCCAGGGTCGTTAAGGGGTTAAGAAACATAATTGTAACTTTTCTTTTGAATGGTAGAGAGGTCTGTAATGCATTGCAAAGCAATGCGATGGAGACCTCTCTAGCATTGAAAGGTTTAATAATGCCATTTAACTTTTGATGTGTCCCCTATGATACAGACTGCAAGAACTGCACATCTTTTGCTTTCTGAATAAGGCCCTCTTACTTGCTGGTGGTTTATGTGAGCTGTGTCTGGTGCGGCTCAGTAATTGGCACTGTTAAATCACAGCATTCATGTAGGATTTGCTTTAACTGGCGAGACACACTGTCTTATTTGTACCAAAAAAATATGTTTGCTTGTGGGTTTTCAAGAAACGAGGCCAGGAAAAAAGAGAAAAACCATCATTTCCCTTCTCACTAGTAACTTTGTGTAGAAATGCTGATTTTGCAAGACCTAAGAATGGTTGCCCTCAAATTCAGAGGCTGGCCAAAACTTTATAGTCATATAGACCTGAGCTGAAACCATTAGAGTCTTAAATATTGAAGAAATAAATCCATGTGCTAACATATAAGGTTTTTCAGACAACGCTTTTACTTATCATAGAAAGAGGTGAGATTTGCAGGAGTCGCTCATAAAATTCTGCTCTTCAGTAATTTATGGTGACAGGCCACCATTTGCCCTGGACACTCCGGTTTTTGTAGAGCATTACCGGGGCTCTGGGGTGAGAGGCTGATCCTCCAGTGGTGAGGAGCTTCCTCTGAAACTCTGCCCACTTCTGCCCTTTACCGGCCTGTTCCTTCCACTTCCCTCCTACTTCTGTTAAGCCCTGCCCCCACTCATGAATAAGCTCCACCCCTTTGTTACACAAATAGCATAATTTATATCTTCCCACCGGCATCACCTGAGTCCATAAGTTCCAAGGTATGCAGAGGGGCATCCAATGAATTGCAAAGCATTCAAAGGATTAATGAATGCAAAGTGGGAAGCTGCCTAGGACAGGTTGGCTGAAGGACCCCCCTTGGAGGAACCCTGACTGTCAAACAATATCACATTGGCATACCTTCCAACATTTTAAATGGACAGCAAGGGCCATTTTTGTTTTAGGTGGTGCTGATGGGGGCATGACTGGTGGGCTGGACATTACCACAACTGTTTAGGTTATTTCATGACCTATTTACAGCTCTTTATCAAGCTTAAAAAATTATTTAGAACAAGACTGGAGTATTTCATTTACACTAATTTATAAACACATATACTTAAGGTAAACCAAAGAATATGGGTTTTATTGCAGGGGAATAATGTATAGCTCCCAACTATCCTGATTTACGTGGGACAGCCACAGTTTTGGAGCAAAATCCTACTGTCCCACCACACAGTAAATGTCCCACTTCCGCTAAGCTTGTCATAAAGTGGCATTGTCTGTATCTCAGGCACCCCACCAATGACAAATGCAATGCTGAATAACACTCCTGTTTATTGCCTAAACCGATGTGCATATATATGGTGAACCAGCAATTAGAGAGACTTATGTTCAGGACAATCACTTGTTGCACAGTTAGAGTTTACGGCTTGCCTCATTCCCTTACTAAATACAGTCAATGAACTACTATAGTTCTGTTTAATGTTATTTCAAACATATTTCAAAACAGAAGTATTTATAAGTGAAAAAGTGTAATCGAGTTACACAGGAATCATTAATCCTTTGAGAGCCAGAGAGATGTAGAAACAGGAACAGGAGAATTTGGGTCTCAAAATATGACTATCCATATTAAAAATTGATACTTAGGAGCTATGGTTTGGGACATAGCTGGACGAGCTCCTAATGAAAGTGATTATATGGAAGAAAGTAGTTGTGTCATCATTGACTCTATCAACTCCTCACTCAGCTCACGTTTATATTCTTCCATTAACTTCTTCAGATACATTCCTACCATTACTGGGACTAGACTGCCCCTACCCTTTGTCTGCTGTAATATTGCACTGCATATTTAACTCTTACAGTGCCAGAAGAGTATGAGCACATCTCTCTGGCACGCAAAGGATTAAAGACTCCTGTGTAATTTTATTACAATAAGCCTCTCAAATTTGTGGTTGGCTATATTTGTGCACATTGCTTTAGGTAATAAATGGACATGTTATTCGGCAGTGCATTTGTACATATGTCATTGGCAGGGGGTACTCATACCTGAAATAAAGACAATGACATTTTGAAACAAGCTTGGTGAAATGGGATATTTACTGAGAAAGGTGATTGTGCTCCATAATCTGCATAAATCGGGAGAGATGGGGGCTATGCATTGCTCCACAGCAATACAACTCGCAATGTTTAGTTAAAATTCAGTGTATGTGTTTATAAATACAAAATAAATGTTGGGAGGTATGCTTTGGTCAGCTAATCCTACTGCCCCTATGAATTTTACCATTTTGCATTTGGTGAAGAGGTAAAGTCTTCAATCAGTAAAGGAAGCTTTTGTCCATAGAGGCAGAGACAACAGTTGCTGGGTGTTTTTTCACAGTGAAGCAGTTAGACCTCATGAGCTTACTTAAAGGGATAGTAATACTTCGTTTTAACTTTATTTTATTTTGTAGGCATTAAAAAAACATGAAGAATGATATAAGTCTTATCTCTGAAACCTTTATGGTTTAAGAGATATTCACAAACAAAGTATCCCCCCCCCCTGTTCAACCAGATCAGAAGGAAGGTGCCCAGGTAGACGGCAGAGAGGGACAATCTTCAATTAAGATAATGGAAAAAGCTGAAAAACTTGTCAAGGGGGGAAGGGCTTTCATTGTTTTCATACAAAGAAAATTGTCCCCTTCTGTTATCTGTCTGGTCTTACAACCAGATTCACATCTGAGAAGAGATGGCTTACACTAGGAAAAAGGGGCGGGGAGGGGAACTTTGCTTGTGAATATCTCCTAAACCATAAAGGATTGAGAGATAAGACTTATATCATTCTTAATGTTTTTTTAATGCCTACAAAATAAAATAAAGTTAAAACGAAGTATTACTATCCCTTTAAGGACCAAAGGGGATGCAATGCACTATAACACAATCAGGGCTGGATTTCTCAAAAGGCAGAGTAGCCAGCTGCCTAGAGCTCCAGATTTTAATGGGCGCCTTAGCTGTGCTGGCCACACCCACATTCTGAATTATGGGTTTGGCCAGAGCAATGTCAGTGCCCCTGCATCAGTTTTATACTCATTCCTGACTTTTATTTAACCCCTTGGATGCTACAGAGATCTCTAATGCATTGATTGCAATGCACTGGAGATCCCTCTAGTAGGTAAGGGGCTACCAGAGAACTCTCCAGATTTGTCCACAGTTGCTTCTAAGAGGCCAAACCTCCTGGGTGTTACCTGGAGTGGGGTTTGGCCTAACAGTTTACAATATACACATGTTCTCCCTAGTTCACATTATTTGGCTGTTCCTGGATGACCTCCATCAGAGTAACTCTTCCAATCCATTTTATGGCAGTCCTATGTCCTGCTCTGGTGATGTTATCTTCTCATCCCATTTGGCTAACACTTAAAAAGGTACAATAAAATACACAAAATAATTAAATTATACATACCAGGGGCCTGCAAAGGCCAAATTATGCCTTGGCATGATAGAAGGATTCGAGGGGTATGCAAAGCAATACTTCAAGATTAAAAGTTAAAGGGATACTAATACTTAAAGGGTAAAAAAAATATATATTTTGTAGGGTTTATCCTTCTGAGTAAAACAAGGATCCTCCCACGGCTGAGAAATGTTTTATTCAAACTTTATTACAGATCAAACTTGAATTTTGTAGGTGCAGTATTTCAGTGGCCTGAAATTGAACAGTGGGGCTGTTGCTACATCATCCTATGGAGATTAATGGTCAACGGACCAAAGCTGTCCATAGGATGGTGTAGCAACAGCGCCACTGTATAATTTCAGGCCACTGAGATATTATACCTAATATCTCAGCAGTGGAAGTTCCTTTGTTTTACTCAGAAGGAAAAAACATAGAATATATATTTTTACATGTAAAGTATTACTACCCCTTTAAGTAAACTATTTCTTAGATACTTTTGCTACCACACACAACTTTCTCTAATGTTTGAATGCACCTTTGGTGTTTGCAGTTTCCATCTTTGTTGCCGAGCACCCTGGGAGATGCACCATAAAACAGTCAATGTAATAGTATAATTAAGGCTTCGGCAAATAGTCTCTGCCTTTCACTTAATTGCAAATGCATCCACGTCCTATCTCAGTACATCTAAAGATGCATATATCCCCCTCCATTCCATAGAGTCCACAATGAAATGTGGTTGTTATGATGAGAGCATTTCATTCCACGATGTTTTAGGAACAGCAGGATTTTATAGTGACATGAATCAAGGTTGTGTTAGGTGACTTCAAGGCCAATTTTTCAATGTGACACTGTTTAGTTTTTCAGTCTTAAAATAAATGGGTGAAACTGCATCACAGAATTTTTTTCTCATACTTTAAATTTATAGTAGGGACACTGATGCTAAAATACTAGCTGTCTTTCTGTGAAAGAACATGTTGTGATTTTCACAGATATATCTGGAAAAGTTCCCAATATTGATGGAATTTAACCCCTTAAATGGTTAGAAATGTCAGGATACAAATTTAAGCAATATTGTAGATTTAACAAAAATAAATTATGTGTAACAAGTCCCATCTCTCAAACCTTTGTGGTTTGAGAGATATAAGGTTTTAAAATTTCCCCCTTCTTCCCCTTGCCTTGATGTCAGCTGTAAAGCTGGCAGAAGGAGATCTGTGTCGGCCAACTCTAGGCGGCTCTTCAGAAGAGCTGAAATGCCGATATCTAGAAATAAATACTTAATTGGAACGGTCTACAAAGTGTGCCTGGTTTGCATGCACACTTTGTAGAGCATTCCAGTGAAGTATTTCTTTTTAGATATTGGTATGTCAGCTCTGCTGAAGGGCCACCGGCTGGTCCTGGGACCAGGATCTTCTTCTGTGTGACGACAGAGCAAGGGGAAGGAGACCTGATAGAAGGACTGTGTGGTTGTATTCTATTGCGTGTTGCTGTAATTAAGTCCCAGTAAGATTGGTGGTTTTGTGAATCTCATCTGCTATTGGTTGACTGTGTTCACAGACATATATATATAAACCCTGTGTGTGTCCAATTAAAGGAGTTCCTGTTTTTACCCCAAGCATCATGCGTCATCTGATGTTCTTGGGGTAAAGGTGTTAGCGGACCGAATCTTCGAGATCGGTCTGACATCGGTGGTTTGGCCGCTGGGAAGAAGTTGTTTGGACGGGTGCAACCAGGCGTGGCACAGGGGACCCGTCACAAGCTTTTTAACCCCTTGAATGCTAAAGAGGTCTCCAATTCATTGTGAAGAAATGCATTGGAGAGCTCTCTACCATTCAATGGGGTGAAAGCCCAATATTTATAATTTAACAGAAATGTATATTTGTCCCCTGTGGTGCAGTTGGTTTACTCTAATATAACCACAGTTTATATAAATATGGGCCAATAATCTGTGTTCAGGAAGCTAAAGAGGGGCAGTTCTGGAGCAAACCATTTACACCATAGAAAAATGAACATTTCTTATGTGATTTCTATCTAGTGCACTGCAGCTCAATGCATTGGATGCCTTTCCGGCATTCAAATTGTTAAATACAAGTACTTAACAGTACATTTTTGAGGCTAGCAGGGTCACTTAAGAATGTGAAGGATAAGCTCTCAGTTGCTATATTTATTAAGTAAACTATTTTTCTTTTCCTAAATAGGAACCCTTTGAGTGCCAGTTGAGATATGCATTCATTACACAACCCTCTGGCTTTCAAATGGTTAAACGTATATGGATATTTTTCACTTTTATTGCTAGTGTTAATTTAAAGGGATAGTATTGTTTCACAAAAACAGCGGCTCCAATTAATCTTCATAGTTTTTGGACTTTGGAGAGTGTTATTTCAGTACTGTCAGAGTTGTAGTACAAGAGTAATTGAAAGATAAAGTATCCCCCTCCCCTTTTACCTAGTATAAGCAACCTTCCCTCAGATGTGGACAATCTTCTTACTGTGAGAACAATGAAAACCCAGGTTATTCAGATTTTTCCCTTATACTAATTGAAGATTCTCCATCTCTGCTATTCACCTGGACACCACCTTGCTGCTCTGTTTTGAGCAGTGTTACATCAGTAAAAGGGGTGGGAGAAGGATACTTTATCATTCAATTACTCTTGAACTACAATTCTGACCAGTGGCGTAACAATAGGGGTTGCGGGGGTTGCACCTGCGACTGAGCCTGCCACTCCAGGGGCCAGGACACCCACTGCTACCCCCCCCCCAACTGGCGCCCACAGCAAGCAGCTGAGGTCTATGCTTTCTTCCGCACAAAACTCTAGCAAATGAGTGTTCCCTCTTCGGCACAATAGTAGCAATGCATCATCTCCCAGCACTCTGCATTACGGAAGTAAGGACTGCATGGGAGCTCCAGCTAAAGAGGTCTCTGCAGAAGGATGCACAGACCTCTCCTGCCACACCGCTGGACCCCCAGGGAAGTAGGAGACTGGCACTGGGGGGAGGGCGTGTCAAGAGGGGCAATGTGGAGGTATTGTGGCGATTGAGGGCAATGTGGAGACAATTGTGGAGATTGGGGGCAATGTGGAAACAATTGTGGTGATTGGGGACAATTGTGGAGATTGGGGGCAATGTGAAGGCAATTGTGGCGATTGGGGTCAATGGGGGGGGGGCAATTTTTGCACCAGGTCCCGGTGGCTTCCAGTTACGACTCTGACTGACAGTATTGAAATAACACTCTCCATGGACCAAATACTATGAAGATTAATTGGAGCTGCTGTTTTTGTGAAACATTACTGTCCCTTTAATATCATATTACCAGATCAAAATGACTCTCCTGTGAAATGATCTACAGTGGGTGCATTCTGAGAGAGATGTGTGGGTTAATATTCTAGATGTTCCTTCTGTGATGTGTTTGCTTTGATGATGGACAGATCCTGCAGCCTACACAAATCTCTAGGAGTATTCCCACTTGGCTGGTGATGTGTCCTGTAGTCTCATCTGAAACTCAGTTAATCATTCTGCTGAAACTGCCTAGCTAGAAATTCTATACAAATACATGGAGGAGGATTGGAGAAGATCCCTCCCACTCAACAAGATGTTTTATTAATTGCTGCAGTAAAGATTCCTTTAATTGCTAATATGTATCCCTCCCTGCACTTTGTCATTCTCAAATATAATGTGGCACAGATTGACAAACATACAAATCACAGAATGTTTGATAGCACATTTTGATGTCCTTAACCCCTTCACGTCCGGTGACGTGCCCAGACCTTCACGCTGGTCCGGCACTTAAGGACCAGTGACGGTCCTGGTACATCACGTACTATTACTCATCGCGCTCCTGCAGGAGCGCGGTGAGTAATACCAGGGACTGAATTTGATCGCTCCAAGACTGGAGCGATCTCTTTCAGTCCCTCCATTTGGCGTGCCGCCCCACGTGATCAGTCACGTGGGGCGGCACGCCGAAATTCCATATCTGGTCCTTAAAGGACCACACACTCCGGGACCGCTGGTCGTTAAGGGGTTAAAGCAGGCCTGTCACCCTAAGACAAGTTTGGTTTATCTTACAGAGAACTAAATTCTGCCTTTAGGTTGCATTAGCCATCTTTCTGAAACATAAACAGATTTTTGTGAAATTAGCCTTTAACACCTGATGGCACAGTGTGGCATTGAATGCTAATTCCCTACATAGTATGTTAATTCGTTTTTTTTTTTACCAGCTACTTCTGAAAAACTATTTATATTATAAACAAATGTAAGCTTTAATTATTTTCTATACTAATTTATATACTTAAACTTACTTAAAGTAACAGTCTGTTTTATATATTTGTTCCACATTTTTAGATGGTATATGTATCTTTAAAATGAAAATTAACATGCAACACTCCCAAGAGGAAAAACCATAACCATACCATAATATCCTTAAGTCTAAACTAGCATCTGTAAAATGTCTCTTGTTGGTAGAGGGTCCATAAAATATGATCTTAAATGTTATTTTTATACTTACCCACATGTGTCTCTATATCTATTATTTGCTTAAAGTTGAGGTATATAGAATATGTGGCTCTTAATTTGGTATAAAAGGTATAACAGAAAAATATATCAATATACTTTTTTGCATTGTAAGTTCAACTAACTATAGGCTGAGGATGATGAGAGCTGGAGTCTACAACACCTGGTGCTCCAAACATTGACTGCTCCTAATAATACCCACCCATCCACACATACTTATCTATCAGCTGAAAATCCTATTGACTCTGTGGATTTCCCCTTTTGTCTTTGTTCAAGAGATAACATCCTCGATGTCACGTTCAAGGAGGAGGAAATGACAGGCGCTTGAAAGACCACAGGACCTCAAGGTCTTCTCACTGCACAGAGTACTCTTAAATAGTACTCTTAAAGGGATAGTAATGTTTCATAATAAAAAACGCTCTAATTAATCATCATAGTATTTGGACCTTGGACAGTGTTATTTCAATTCTGTCAGAGTTGTGGTACAAGAGTAATTCAATGACAAAGTATCCCCCTCCCACCCCTTTTACTGATGTAGCACTGCTCAACCAGAGCAGAAGGGAGGTGCTCAGGTAGACTGCAGAGAGGGACAATCTTCAATTAAGATAAGGAAAAAACCTGAAAAACTTGTGAAGGGGGGCAGGGCTTTCATTGTTCTCATAGGAATAAGAGTGTCCCCTTCTGTTATCTGTCTGGTCTTACAACCAGATTCCACATCTGAGAAGAGATGGCTTACACTAGGTAAAAGGGGCGGGAGGGGAAACTTTGCATGTGAATATCTCTCAAACCATAAATGTTTGAGAGATAAGACTTATATCGTTCTTCATGTTTTTGTAATGCCTACAAAATAAAATAAAGATAAAATTAAGTATTACTATCCCTTTAAATAGGGTCATTACTCTGTCAGCTTCCCTTTGAAAACCCTTCCAGCAGCTATCATGTCTGTTTCCATGGACAAGACATCCAGGATTGATTGATGATGTTATCTCATTAACAAAGGCACAAGGGCAAAATGTATTCACAAACACACACACCTATAACAGTCTGATGATGATGATGACAATAATAATGATAGTAGTTTTAATCCCACTGGACTGGACCTCCAGCTGGAGGGCCACAGATTCCCCAACTCTGAGTTGTGCTATGGACACAGCAGGAATGGAAGAGTATAACAAGAATCATTGTCCTATTTGTTATGTACCAAGGAGTCTTGAAACAACAATCGATATACCACTGCAAGCTAAGCGTTGCATTTTGTTGCCACACCAGGGTATGTAATGGTGTAATACTGCTTTGGTCTTCCTAAGGGTAAATGTATTGCACGGTGCATTAATAATGCATTAGATGGGCCTAAGACCAAGGTATTTAGTAAACCTCCTGAACATTATCTTTCTCCAGAAGAATGACACATATGTAAGAGGGTTTGGACTCTCAGTTTCCAGTAATCTTATACCAGGAAAATATCTATCTATCTATCTATCTATCTATCTATCTATCTATCTATCTATCTATCTATCTATCTATCTACCTATCTTCACGGCCTGGTTAGTCCTGTCAAAATCACTGCATCCAGTTGCAGCAACCACCCTTACCTCCTACCCCCTCCATCTGTACAGACTGACTTGCTGATATTATGGGAAGATTTGTAACATATGTAAAAGGGGAGGGGTACGCTTTATTGTAGACAGATTGTGACAAGGGACAAAAACCTGCCATCCTTCATCAAGGGAGTAGGGCTTTCCTTATAGTGATAGAAGGAAGATTGTCCCTTGCTGTGATCTGCCCGGTCCACTGACCGGATTCCAGATCTGAGGGGATGATTTGTGATGGATGTAAAAGGGGCAGGAAGTGGACAGTTTGCTATAGAATAAAATGAAAATGGCAAAGTTATGGATGGTTATAAAGCTACTAGTGATGAGCGAGCACCCCAATGCTCGGGTGTTCGGGTGCTCTGACCGAGCACCCCCTGAGGCTCGAGTGCTCGGCCGAGCACCCGAGCCCCATTGAAGTCAATGGGAGGACTCGAGCATTACACCAGGCACCCCCTGCTCTGATGAGGGGAGGGTGCCTGGTCCATAGGAAAAGGGCAGAAAAAGATGGAAACACTACAGAAATGGTTCAGGGACAGCATAGGGAGGATGTCTGGATGCATCTTGGACTCCAACATCGCTGCTGGGAACGATCTTTCGCCCGTAGTACGCCATTTTTACAGACTGACCATAAAACACACAAAAAGGAAAATAAAAACGACTTTAGGCGAAAAATTGTTACCAAACAATATTTGCTGTATATTTACTTGTATATCATCTGCAAATTATCCCAAAAATTTCCTTGGTTTTCGGAAGTGAGGCCATGATTAAGAGGGAAACGTGCGCAGAGGCAAATTCTCCCAAAAATTTCCTTGATTTTCAGAACTGAGGCCATGATTAAGAGGGAAACGTGCGCAGAGGCAAATTCTCCCAAAAATTTCCTTGATTTTCAGAACTGAGGCCATGATTAAGAGGGAAACGTGCGCTGAGCTGACCATCTAAAACATTATGGGTGAGGGTCTGCTGCAGAGCTGACCATCCTAAACATTATATGCGAAGGCCCGCTAGTGAGCTGACGCTATAAAACATTATATGAGAGGGCCCACTAGAGAGCTGACCCAATAAAACATTATATGAGAAGGCCCGCTGGTGAGCTGACCTATATAAAAATTGGCAAACAGGGCCCGCTGGTGAGCTGACCCTATATAAAAATTATATCACAGGGCCCGCTGGTGAGCTGGCCCTATATAAAAATTATAGCACAGGGCATATGGAAGAGGAGGAGGAGGATGAGAAGATTAAGAGTCAACCATATACCCGTTTTTTGGGTGGAAGGGGTGAATGGGAATACAGAGTATTCCCATCATTGTAAATAACATATATAAAGTGAGTTTATGTTCCCCCGGGGCTTTCCTCCAGTGGAGTGGAGAAGTCAGGGGAAATCCAGGCCTTGTTCATTTTTATAAGTGTCAACCTATCAGCATTGTCGGTGGAAAGGCGGATACGCTTATCTGTTATGATGCCACCAGCAGCACTAAATACCCGCTCTGACAGAACGCTGGCGGCAGGGCAGGCCAGCACCTCCAAGGCGTAGAGTGCCAGTTCATACCACGTGTCCAGCTTGGACACCCAGTAGTTGTAAGGCACAGAGGGATCATTGAGGACGCTGACACGGTCTGCTACGTACTCCTTCACCATCTTCCAAAACTTTTCCCTCCTTGTGACACTAGGCTGCGCATCAGGGTGAGGGTGCTGGCGGGGTGTCATGAAGGTGTCCCACGCCTTGGAGAGTGTTGCCCTGCCTTTCTCGGAACTGCTGTGTGCTCCCCTTTTCTCCCCTTCTCGGTTGGCCAAGGTAGCACGTACTCTGCCGCCAGCGTTGTCAGATGGAAAATTTTGGAGCAATTTTTCAACAAGAACCTTCTGGTATTGCACCATTTTGCTTGTCCTCTCCACCGGAGGAATGAGAGATGAGAAATTCTCTTTGTAGCGGGGGTCCAGAAGGGTGAACACCCAGTAATCCGTGTTGTTTAAAATGCGTATAACGCGTGGGTCACGGGAAAGGCAGCCTAACATAAAGTCAGCCATGTGTGCCAGAGTACCAACAGTCAAGATTTCGCTGTCCTCACCAGGAGGATGACTCTCAATATCCTCATCCTCTTCCTCCTCTTCTGCCCACCCACGCTGAAGAGATGGAACTAAAGTTCCATGGCTACCCTCTGTAGCGGAGGCAACCGTGTCTTCCTCCTCCTCCTCCTCCTCCTCCTCCTCCAATTGTCGCTGAGAAGACGAAGTGAGGGTGCTCTGGCTATCACCTTGTGTAAGCTCTTCCTCCCCCATTTCCACCTCTTCCACATGCAAAGCGTCGGTTTTAATTGTGAGCAGCGAGCGTTTCAGTAGACACAGAAGTGGGATGGTTACACTGATAATAGCGTTATCGCCGCTCACCATCTGTGTCGATTCCTCAAAATTGCGTAAAACCTCACAGAGGTCTGACATCCATTCCCACTCCTCACTTCTGATTACAGGAAGTTGAACGGAGAGGCGACGACCGTGTAACAGCTGGTACTCCACTACTGCCCTCTGCTGCTCACAAAGCCGGGCCAACATGTGGAAGGTGGAGTTCCAGCGCGTGCTCACGTCACACAGCAGCCGGTGAGCTGGCAATTGTAAGCGCTGCTGCAGCTTCAACAGGCCGGCTGAAGCTGTTGATGACTTACGGAAATGTGCACACACGCGGCGCACCTTGGTCAAGAGATCATGCACATTGGGGTAGGTTTTTAGAAATCGCTGCACCACTAAATTAAATACATGCGCTAGGCATGGTACGTGTGTGAGCTTGCCGAGCTCCAAAGCCGCCACCAAGTTACGCCCATTATCACACACAACCATGCCTGGTTGCAGGTTGAGTGGCGAGAGCCACTGCTCGGTCTGGTGACTAATCCCCTGCAACAGCTCTGAGGCCGTGTGCTGTTTGTCCCCAAGGCAGATCAGCTTCAGCACGGCCTGTTGACGCTTCCCCACTGCAGTGCTACACTGCTTCCAGCTACTGGCTGATGGGGGAGTGGCGCTGCGTGTAGAGAATTCGGAGGTGGAAACGGAGGAGGAGGAGCCAATAACGTAGGTGCTGGTGGAAACCCTGATGGAGGTAGGGCCCGCAATCCTCGGCGTGGGTAGCACCCGTGCCATCCCAGGGTCCGAGTCGCTCCCAGCCTCCACGACATTCACCCAGTGTGCCGTCAGGGAAATGTAGCGTCCCTGGCCACAAGCACTTGTCCATGTGTCAGTCGTTAAGTGGACCTTCCCAGTAACTGCGTTGGTCAGGGCACGGGTGATGTTACGGGACACATGGTGGTGTAATGCGGGGATGGCACACCGGGAAAAGTAGTGGCGGCTGGGGACCGCGTACCGAGGGACAGCTGCTGCCATCAGGCTGCGGAAGGACTCAGTGTCCACAAGCCTAAATGGCAGCATTTCGATGGCCAGTAATTTTGAAAGGTGTGAGGTTAGTGCTATGGCCTGTGGGTGGGTGGCTGGGTACTTTCTCTTGCGCTCAAATGCCTGGGGTAACGACATTTGGACGCTGTGCTGGGACAGGGAAGTGGATGTGGTCGCTGATGGTGCTTCAGATGGTACAGGTGCAGGGCGGGAGGTATGCGGGCCTGCGCCTTCGACAGGCGATTGGCCGGCACCGAAAACAGGGGAAGAGGAGGCAGTGGTGTGGCCTGCAGACACAGATGGGCAATCCAGGCGTTCCTCCCACTTACTACGGTGCTTGGATGCCATGTGTCGGATCATGCTGGTGGTGGTGAGGTTTCTAGTGTTCATGCCTCGGCTCATTCTGGTGTGGCACAGGTTGCAAACTACAATTCTTTTGTCGTCCGCACTTTCCTTAAAAAAACGCCATACCGCGGAACACCTACCCTTTGGCAAGGTAGATTTACGCAAGGGGGTGCTCCGTGGAACATTTGCGGGCCGGTTTGGTGCGGTCCGCCTTCTTTCTGTAGCCACACCACTGCCTCTTCCAGCCTGTTGCGGTGCTGCAGATGGCTCACCCTCAGGACTGCTGACATCGCTCGGCTCTACACCTTCCCAGGTGGGGTCAGTCACCTCATCGTCCACCAAGTCCTCCTCCACTTCCTCACTCTGATCATCCTCCTCAAGTCTTGATCCCACCACATACTCAGTCATTGACAACTGTATAACATTCTCCTCAACAAGGTCTTGAGACGGAAATAGTGGTTGATTTAATGGCAACTGTGTCTCATCATCATCATCATCATCCACTACTTCCTTTGACCTTAAATGCCGTTCACATCTGTCATCTTCTTGTGATTGGGTAGCCTCTAGAGGTTGTGAATCAGGGCACAAGATGTCATGTTCCTCTGCAAGCGTGCTTGGAGAGAGGGTCAAATGAAGGATTGGTGATGAGACGAGCTCCTCACTATATCCCAGTATGGGATCACTTCTTTGACCAGACCGTGTATGGTGGGAGGAAGGATGATCAGAGTGAGGATTATTTTGACCAGACTCTTGGCTACTGAGAGTGGACTTGGTGGAAGACAGGGTGGTGCTTAACCGACTGGAAGCAGTATCAGCTGTCATCCAACCGACCACCTGTTCGCAGTGGTCGGACCTCGAGAGTGATGTCCTGCGACGCCCTGTAAAATTACACATGAAGCTAGGTATGGTGGATGTCTTTCTTTCTTGTGCTCTGGCACCAGGCACAGTTTCTCCGCGTCCTGACCCGCGCCCTGAACTTTCAGGATCACGTCCACTTCCCCGTCCCTTTTTACCCGCCTTCTTCATCTTACACAGAATATGTGACTTTAATATTTGAGTTTGAAAACTTAACACTATTTCTTACTATTCTGCAACTCTGCAGAGTACACAGAATAGGCTGCTAAACGGCGGTGAAACACACTGAATGGAATATGTGACTTTGATATTTGAGTTTGAAAACTTAACACTATTTCTTACTATTCTGCAACTCTGCAGAGTACACAGAATAGGCTGCTAAACGGCGGTGAAACACACTGAATGGAATATGTGACTTTAATATTTGAGTTTGAAAACTTAACAGTATTTCTTACTATTCTGCAACTGTGCAGAGTACACAGAATAGGCTGCTAAACTGCGGTGACACACACTGAATGGAATAAGTGACTTTAATATTTGAGTTTGAAAACTTAACAGTATTTCTTCCTATTCTGCAACTGTGCAGAGTACACAGAATAGGCTGCTAAACGGCGGTGATACACACTGAATGGAATATGTGACTTTAATATTTGAGTTTGAAAACTTAACACTATTTCTTACTATTCTGCAACTCTGCAGAGTACACAGAATAGGCTGCTAAACGGCGGTGATACACACTGAATGGAATATGTGACTTTGATATTTGAGTTTGAAAACTTAACACTATTTCTTACTATTCTGCAACTCTGCAGAGTACACAGAATAGGCTGCTAAACGGCGGTGATACACACTGAATGGAATATGTGACTTTGATATTTGAGTTTGAAAACTTAACACTATTTCTTACTATTCTGCAACTGTGCAGAGTACACAGAATAGGCTGCTAAACGGCGGTGAAACACACTGAATGGAATATGTGACTTTAATATTTGAGTTTGAAAACTTAACAGTATTTCTTACTATTCTGCAACTCTGCAGAGTACACAGAATAGGCTGCTAAACGGCGGTGAAACACACTGAATGGAATATGTGACTTTAATATTTGAGTTTGAAAACTTAACAGTATTTCTTACTATTCTGCAACTGTGCAGAGTACACAGAATAGGCTGCTAAACTGCGGTGACACACACTGAATGGAATAAGTGACTTTAATATTTGACTTTGAAAACTTAACAGTATTTCTTCCTATTCTGCAACTGTGCAGAGTACACAGAATAGGCTGCTAAACGGCGGTGATACACACTGAATGGAATATGTGACTTTAATATTTGAGTTTGAAAACTTAACACTATTTCTTACTATTCTGCAACTCTGCAGAGTACACAGAATAGGCTGCTAAACGGCGGTGATACACACTGAATGGAATATGTGACTTTGATATTTGAGTTTGAAAACTTAACACTATTTCTTACTATTCTGCAACTCTGCAGAGTACACAGAATAGGCTGCTAAACGGCGGTGATACACACTGAATGGAATATGTGACTTTGATATTTGAGTTTGAAAACTTAACACTATTTCTTACTATTCTGCAACTGTGCAGAGTACACAGAATAGGCTGCTAAACGGCGGTGAAACACACTGAATGGAATATGTGACTTTAATATTTGAGTTTGAAAACTTAACAGTATTTCTTACTATTCTGCAACTCTGCAGAGTACACAGAATAGGCTGCTAAACGGCGGTGAAACACACTGAATGGAATATGTGACTTTAATATTTGAGTTTGAAAACTTAACAGTATTTCTTACTATTCTGCAACTGTGCAGAGTGCACAGAATAGGCTGCTAAACTGCGGTGACACACACTGAATGGAATAAGTGACTTTAATATTTGAGTTTGAAAACTTAACAGTATTTCTTCCTATTCTGCAACTGTGCAGAGTACACAGAATAGGCTGCTAAACGGCGGTGATACACACTGAATGGAATATGTGACTTTAATATTTGAGTTTGAAAACTTAACACTATTTCTTACTATTCTGCAACTCTGCAGAGTACACAGAATAGGCTGCTAAACGGCGGTGATACACACTGAATGGAATATGTGACTTTGATATTTGAGTTTGAAAACTTAACACTATTTCTTACTATTCTGCAACTGTGCAGAGTACACAGAATAGGCTGCTAAACGGCGGTGAAACACACTGAATGGAATATGTGACTTTAATATTTGAGTTTGAAAACTTAACAGTATTTCTTACTATTCTGCAACTCTGCAGAGTACACAGAATAGGCTGCTAAACGGCGGTGAAACACACTGAATGGAATATGTGACTTTAATATTTGAGTTTGAAAACTTAACACTATTTCTTACTATTCTGCAACTGTGCAGAGTACACAGAATAGGCTGCTAAACTGCGGTGACACACACTGAATGGAATAAGTGACTTTAATATTTGAGTTTGAAAACTTAACAGTATTTCTTACTATTCTGCAACTCTGCAGAGTACACAGAATAGGCTGCTAAACGGCGGTGAAACACACTGAATGGAATATGTGACTTTAATATTTGAGTTTGAAAACTTAACACTATTTCTTACTATTCTGCAACTCTGCACAGTACACAGAATGTGCTGCTAAACTGCGGCGAAGCACACTGAATGGAATATGTGACTTTGATATTTTAGTTTGAAGACTTAACAGTATTTCTTCCTATTCTGCAACTCTGCACAGTACACAGAATGTGCTGCTAAACTGCGGCGACGCACACTGAATGGAATATGTGACTTTGATATTTTAGTTTGAAGACTTAACAGAATGTGCTCTAATCTGCAACTTTGCACACTAAACAGAATGTGCTCTAATCTGCAACTTTGCACACTAAACAGAATGTGCTCTAATCTGCAACTTTGCACACTAAACAGAATGTGCTCTAATCTGCAACTGTGCACCCTAAACAGAATGTGCTCTAATCTGCAACTTTTCACACTAAACAGAATATTTTTTTTTTTTTTTTTTTTCCCCCCACACAAAATAACCTGCTGCCCCCACACACAGTAGTCCTAAAAAGGACTTTTGGTTCTTTTTTTTCACAATTTTTGTTTTTTTCCTCCCTACACTGCCTTTCCCTTCCTATCCTCAGCTCTCCCTGGCTCAGACTGAGCCGAACTCGATGGTCAGGTGCTATACAGCACCCGACCACGGGTTCTGGCCAGCCAATCAGTGTAATGCCAGCAGCCAACATGGCTGCTGGCATTACACCGATGTCAGAGCCTCCCTGCATGTTTATTGGCTGCGCAGCAGCCGCAAAACGTGCGGGGAGGAGACCCGAACATGGCGGGCGAGCACATGCGGTACTCGTACGAGTACCGCCATGTGCCGAGCAGAGCGATGCTCGAGCCGATCCGAGCATCGGCCGAGCATGCTCGCTCAACACTAAAAGCTACACATCTTTATACAAATGTACATACCTGGGAACTTCTATTTGAGATCTACCCAGCGGGGAGTCCTCTGGTGCAGCAGGGGCTGACAATAATGAAGCGAATTGCATCATAAAGGGGCGGGGCTTGTCTCGAGTTGAGGGGGCAGGGCTTAAAGGTGTTACACAGAAGGCTGGTGAAGGAGGAACACAGGGAGAAATAGCGGGTGTGGGCAGAGTTTCTACTGAAACTCCCCACATCCGGAGGAATCAGCCTCTCCCCCGGAGAACCGGTCAAGCACTGTCAAAACCGGAGTCTCCGGGGCAAATCCGGAGAGTTCCCAGGTATGCAAATGTATATAGAATAATTGATCTTACTGTAAAACCTAAACATTACTATCCCTTTAAATTCAGCTACAGAATGTTGGTGGGTTTTTTTTCTATTTAAAGTTTCTGCCCCAAGACGCAGAAGAGTAACCTTTTCCCACAGATGGTTTAAAGATTCCAGAAAAGCTCAGCAGACTTTTCATTGCAATTCTTTATTTTTAAATGCTAAGTTTAAGTGTAGGCTTGACAGTCAGGAATATTACTGGCATTCTTTAAAAAAAAATTATTTTGTAAAGTTGGAGTGTAGCCAGGAAGATGTTATATTTTACAGCTACAATAAGAGGTCTTTGCCTTGGGGGCTTTGAGTAGGGCAGTGAACAGGATGACCCACTCCCTGGGGACTTATGTACTCAGCATATTGGGTTTTGCATTTCCGCTGTGCTTCATTACAACTAGTTATAGAATGATAAATGTTGTGCCTTTACACTCATCCATAGATATTATTCCACATCCTCATTCCATAAAAGACCTCAAACTTCCTGTTACCACGTGGATACCAGAGCAATTCTCCAGAGCATTGATTTATAAACAATTACTTGAGTATCTACAACATCGTTCCATTCTCATTACACATCTTTCTTGATCAGCCATCGAGATATGGAGTGTATCAAGGAAAATATTTGGTTAACCCCTTGAATTCTAGAGACATGTCTCTAGTATCCAAGGTGTTAAGGTCACTCTATCACCTAAAACACGTTTTAAATGAGGTTTTAAAATCACCTTGTGTTGTATTAACCCCTTAAAGACCGGCATGCACACGCTCGGCTGGCAATTAAGGACCACAGAGCATTTTTTTTTGTGATTCCGATTCAGAGCTCCCCAAGGACCGTGCAGCCGCGCAGGGAGCCCTGAATTCCATGATGTGCCAGGACTGTCATTGGTCCTTAAAGGGTTAGTAATGCCCGTATTTAAGTTTATGCAATATTATAGATGTTAAAAAATAAAGTATTTGGAGAAAGTCCCATCTCTCAGATCTTTACGGTTTGAGAGATAGTCACAGCTAATGTTCCCTGCTCCCTCCCCTTTCCTTGATGTCAACGCTCTACTGACAGCAGGAGATCCCTGTCCTGCGACCAGCCGACGGCTCTTCAGCAGAGCCGAAATAGCAATATTTAAACACAACTACTTCATTGGAATGGTCTACAAAGTGTGCTTGCAAACCAGGCACACTTTGTAGACCGTTCAAATGAAGTAGTTCTTTTTAAATATCTCTATTTCGTCTCTGCTGAAGAGGCGACTCGAGTCGGCAGACACCAATCTCCTTCTGTCAGCTTTACAACTGACATGAGGGATGGGGAACTTTAGCTGCGAAAATCTTTCAAACCATAAAGGATTGAGAGATGGAACTTTCTCCAGATACTTAATTTTTTTAACACCTACAATACTGCATCAACTTAAATATGGGCATTACTAACCCTCTACATGCCGGACAGCCACAATGGTCCTGTCACAGCATTGGACATTCTCTATTTGTGTAAATATGTAACCCTTTAGTGTAAACTCACCAGGACATACTTGAAAATGAGAGAAATCTCAATGTATTCTTCCTGGTAAAACATTTTCAAATGAATAAATATAAAAACTAAATAAATTATATATTGCAATCCATCTGGTGCTCTCAGGCATGTACAAAGACCAAAGTCTTAAAGGAATAGTAATGTTTCACAATAATAGCAGGTCCAATTAATCTTGATAGTATTTGGGCCATAGAGAATGTTATTTCAATACTGTCAGAGTTGTAGTTCAAGAGTAATTGAATGATAAAGTATCCCCCTCCCTTTTACCTAGTGTAAACCAACTCCCCTCAGATGTAGAATTTGGTCACTTGAACAGACAGATCACAGTAAGGGACAATCTTCTTGCTGTGAGCATAAGGAAAACATTGCAGCCCTTGATAGGTTTTTCCTTATGCTTACTGAAGATTGTCCCTCTCGGCGATCCATCCGGACAGTCTTGCTGCTCTGAGGTGAGCAGTGTTACATCAGTTAAAGGGGTGGGAGGGGGATACTTTATCAATCAATTACTCTTGAACTACAACTCTGATAGTATTGAAATAGCACTCTCCATGGCCCAAATATTATGAACATTACTTAGAACAGCTTTTATTGTGAAACATAACTATTTCTTTAAATGACTAGGTAAATAACGTGTAAGTTTTCTGCCTAACAGAATGTAACTGTAAATAATACTTAAAGGGATAGTAATACTTTATTATTACTATCCCCCATATTGTAGATATTTGCAAAATAATTTAATAGCTCCAAGGTTCATCTCTCAAAGTTCCCCCTCCCTCCCCCTTCCCTGAAGTCAGCATTATACTGACTGCAGGGATATCCGGTCTGACTTTCATGAGGCGGCTCTGCAGCAGAGCCGCAATCGCATTAGTGAAAAAGAATTATTTCACTGAAACAGTCTTCTATGTGTGCTTGCAAACCAAGCACATGTAGAAGACCATTTCAGCAAAATAATTATTTTTCACTAACGGGATCTCAGCTCTGCTGCAGAGCCGCAAGCCTGTCGTACGACAGACTTCCCCTGCAGGCAGTAGAACGCTGACTTCAGGGAAGGGGAGGGAGGGGGGAACTTTGCCTTCGGTTATCTCTCAAACCAATAAGTTTTGAGAGATGAACCTGGGGGCTATTAAATTATTTTATAAATATCTACAATATGGGGGAAAGTAATAATAAAGTATTACTATCCCTTTAACATAGCAGCTTAAAACAGTCATGCTAGCCTTCAAGTGCTTGGTGCTTTCTTGAATACTGGGAAAATATGACTCTGCTGTCTCCATGTCCCATTTTCTGTAAACAGCCCAACATGCAATTCATATGTATGATGCATGCTTAACAGGGACAGTGTTGATGCGTGAATCAATCCATTAGACAGTTTGATAAACAGTAAATCAGGAACACTGTTCTAAAGTCTCATGACGCCCATGATGATGAAGACCTGAATCTCCCATTACTCCAACAGCTTTGTTTATATGGCAGCTGCTCAAAGGACACCCTTCTTAGTCAACAGAAAGCTTCATCTCTGTGATCCTTGAATTGATATAAACAATGGGCAATATAAACAAAAAATGGATTAGTATATTATTTCCATAAATCAAACATGGTATCATAAGATTATATTTATCAATATTAACCCCTTAACGACAGATGACTTACCAGGTACGTCCCGCAGAAACTGTCACTTAGTGACAGAGGACGTACCTGGAAAGTCACGGAAGTCCGCGTCTCCGTGCGGCTGCACGCCGCTCGGAGACTCCGGACTTCTTTGAAAAAAAAAAAAATGTTCAGCGGGCGTTAAGGTGACAGCCGCGTACGAACGTGGCTGTGACTAAGGGGTTAAACATAAACTTTTCTTATATATATTATAACATACTATATATTTTCAGGCAAAGTGTTTAGTAAGCATAACATTTCACACTTCGGTTATCATATACTTACTAATTACTGACATGCAAAAGAAGAAAATTATTTTCATGTTGCTATTTCAATAATTATCTTCCTATTATACAAGGAATAAGTGTAAAAATGCCCATAAACACTACACTGTTTATCCTAAATGACCAGTAAAATTTAAAACCTAATTTAGACCAAACCAAATTTAAAATCCACCATCTTCCCTTGAATAATAGCAGCTAGGTGAGATTTTCACTTTGAATGCCTAGCTTTATCCCTTTGATCAAAAGAACATACCTCCCAAGTGACCCACTTTATCAGGGACAGTCCCTCTTTGAGACCCACAATCCCCTGTCCCTCCTTCCCACCCTGGTTTCACTCTTTTAAAGAGATGAGACTGTATGTATATAAGTGTATCAAATTGCTCCACAGCAATAAACTCACATTATTGTTTGTTTATATTTCAGTATATGTGTTTATACATTAATTTGTGTAAATCAAATACTTTGGTCTTGCCCTAAATAATTTATTCAGTAATAGAAAGAGGTGTCAATAGGTCATGAAATAACATAAAACTTCTGGGTAATGCTCCGCCCACCAGACACCCCCACAGCCACGCCCCCAAAAACACAAGTGTCCCTCTTTGGCCGTTTGAAAAGTTGGGAGGCAAGAATGAATTGTGGAATTCTTAGAAATGTTTTGCCACTGAAGTTATTTTATTATTCAGAGTGCTTGCTATATTTGTTATGTTTCCGCAATGTTCCGAAATTCTCTTTTTCATTATTATGGTTGTCATGCCAGTGTATTTAAGAACATGTGATGCAATAAATTACCCATTACTGTTACAAGAGCAAAAGCCTCTTATTGCATATATTTTGTCACCTTTTTACTGAAAATATTTTATTTTTTCCATAAGTGGATATACCTTACAATTTTCACATGGACAAGACCTCATGACTCATGTAATCTGCTACATTTGTATTCTGATCAAAATGGCTGCATGTCAGCATATCACCTGAATTTTTATTTTTGCTGTCATAATTACTTGTTCCTTTGAAAACTCTTTTCAGATCTTTAGCATTTTGTATAATGTGCCAATGCTTTTGAAGATCTTGAGGTCATACCATTCTTCATTACAGAGTGTAACAAATCTAGCTTTATTATCATTGGAATGTTGCTTTGGGACACATTTTTTGGCCTATATTCCAGCCTCATTTAACCGTATGGTAGCTATACCACTCTCTGCAAATGATTTTGTAGCTGTATGTTTCTGATGCAAAAACACCTTCCATCTCATCCATGCCACTGACCAACCATTTTAACTCCTGCTCGGGAGAAAGAACTGATGTCAGTGTAAGAGGTGAGATGAAAAGAAACAATTTTAAAACAATTTTAATACATTATAAACAGCAACGTTTTAGAAAGAGTGACCACTCATTATCTGTAACCTTGCTCTAATATTTAAAATAATTTTTGAAAACATGACAGTCTTCAATTAATCATTAATATATTTTTTCTTAAATATCACTCATTATCTGTAACCTCGCTCTAATGTTTAAAATAACTTTTGAAAACATGACAGTCTTTACTCTAATTAATCATTAATATATTTTTTCTTAAATAAAGAATTCCTAAAATCTGTCATATAATCTATCATATGACCAGACTCAATTGTTGTGTTGGTTTAAAAAAAAAAACAATTACCCCCCAAAACTCAAACAAACAAAAAACATTTAATTTCTCTGAGCTTAGTTAGAACCAACTAGTGCACAGTTTCTTAAATGTGACCTTCTTGTACCCTTATCAGTGCAGTTTTTAAAGGGATAGTAATGTTTCATAATAAAAGCAGCTCCAATTAATCTTCATAGTATTTGGGCCTTGGAGAGTGTTATTCCAATTCCCTCAGAGTTGTAGTTTAAGAGTAATTGAATGATAAAGTATTCCCCTCCTGCCCCTTTTACTGATGTAACACTGCTCAGCTTAGAGCAGCAGGGAGTTTCCAGGTGGATTACAGAGAGGGACAATCTTCAATTAAGATAAGGGGAAAAAGCTGAAAAACCTGTCAAGGGGGCAGTGTTTTCATTGTTCTCACAGTAAGAATATTGACCCTTGATGCAAGCTGTCTGGTCTATGAACTGGATTCCACATCGGAGGAGTGGGCGGCTTACACTAGGTAAAAGGGGCGGGAGGGGGAAACTTTATCATTCAATTACTCTTGAACTACAACGCTCACAGTAATGAAATAACACTCTCTATGGCTCAAATACTATGAAGATTAATTGGAGCTGCTGCTTTTGTGAAACATTACTATCACTTTAAGGCTTTCCCTGCCTTGGCACAGGTGGACTAATCAGAATGAAATATCCACAAACTGGACACGTGTGTTAAGGCAGATAAATCCATAAAAACTTCACTGGTTGAGTATATGAAGATCTCAGTTGAGAAACTAACTTCTAATTTATTCTTTGTGCAAATTAAAATGTTACACACGCAGGGAATGAACAGAACATTCTGCATCTGTAAAATAACAGAAATGCCTTGGTTCACTTGTTACATTTCCAACAAAACACCACTCACATCTGAATCAATAAGTTCTTCTCTTAACTCATTCAGTGCTAGCTGTGTCTGGCATACATTGCTTTCTGAAAAATGAACTTATCAAAGGGGCCAGCTTATCCTATATAATAATTCGCTAGAATATTTGTCAGAAGCCGTCATGTGCAGTAGAGAATGCCCGAACACATAGAATGCTGGGAGCATTGAATGCTGGGAGCACGGAATGCTGGGAGCATGGAATGCTGGGAGGTCTGTGCTGGGAGCAGTCTATGATTTCAGGCAGTCTCTACAGTGCATGACTGCATCGGTGGCAGGACGCAGAGCAAGACCGGCCTCTTAACCCTTTGAGTGCCAAAGGGCACTCTGGCACTCAAAGGGTTAACATCACCTGGACCTTGGCCAGCGTACACGGGCTTTTACACTAGTCTAATAATAATTTGGCAACACTGTTCAGCAGCATGAGACCATATTCAAAGCTCCCATAATCCTTATCATTTCCCTCTTGCAAAATAAACAAGAGTTAAGATTATGACCATTGTAATTCTCATTTTTATTATATTAATCTGAATCTTTGTAAATTAAAATGTCCTACAGGCTTTCCTTAGACCTTTCAGTGCCAATCTTTGTATTTTCATGTTGTGGTGAATATTAAAAGAAAGCTCTATGTCTTATTTGGTAAGGTTGCCCTGACATGTATCTGTTTTAATGCAGATCTGTGTTGGTGTGTATCTGTGTTGGTTGTTATACCTGGGGATGGCAGTTAGTGATGGGGTATACCTTGTCTGAATTTCATTTATGCTTATTGTTATATCTGGTGATGTAGGATGTTGAGGAAAAACTTTTGATCATGGTTCTTCAATAATGTCAATTTAATTTTCCAGTCATTGATGAACCTGGTGATGGCTTTGATCATGACTGTCTCAAAGGGTGTCTCTCTTAAAGCAATTTCACTCTATAGCCAAGATTACATTGCAATTGATAAGTGTTATCACTTTTTATCTATGTATGTATGTAGGTATATCTTTATTTAAATGGAAGGAACATAGTAAAAGCAGCACAAGTTAGCTACACAATAAATAATTCACTGGAGTAAAAAGATGAACTCATCTATTAGAACCCTTGTGTAAATATGGTGCCGGCTCTTTAAGACTTGCCAAAAAGATACCTCTCAAACAATGATGAGAAATAAGCAAAAACACATCTTTTATTGAGAGCTATACATATACACAGAGCACAATCAGCGTAGGCGTTTCTTACTAGGAGTGCTTACTCATAGACCTACTATGAGTAAGAGCACATAGTACAAAACGAGTAAGATGATTGTGCTCTGTATCTGAATAGTGCTCAATAAAATATGTGGTTTTACTTCCTTGAATCCCGTGGACTCTGAGTGCGGGGTATTTCCCTTTTACCTTTATTTAAATAGACCCACATGTATTCAGCGCCTTAACAGATTCTTACTGATGTATACGGAGACATATTGAGATAAAATCCTTGTTAAAGTTATCAACTACGACATAATCCAGGACTATGTCAGTTGGTGGTTACTGATGGAGAGTTCAGGATCATGGGCAGTCAGTGTGACAGTCTGAAGCATCTCTTCCTAATGGCAGCACCCACAGATAGTTGAACACTGTCTTTGCTTTTCAGCAGAAAGTAGATCGTTCAGGGGCGGACTGACCATTCAGTCACGGACCGAGGGCCCGTGACCGAAGGGGGCCCGCCGCCGCCACTTCCAGAGCTGCTCAGCAGCTCTCCTACAACAGCCGCCGGCGCGCCGTTCTAGTAATACAGAGCGCTGGGAGATGACATCATCTCCCAGCCTCTGCATTACTAGAGACATTGCAATGCTAAGCCACGTCGCTAGACCACCAGGGACTGCAGGTAAGGGCATGGTGAAGATGAAGGGGGTATTGTGGAGATGAAGGAGCAATGTGGAGACGGGTGCATTGTGGAAAGGACATTGTGGAGATGGGGGCATTGAGGAAGGGGCAATGTGGAGATGAAGGGGGTATTGTGGAAGGGGGCATTTTGGAGATGAAGGGGGTATTGTGGAAGGGGGCATTTTGGAGATGAAGGGGGTATTGTGGAAGGGGGCATTGTGGAGATGAAGGGGGATTGTGGAAGGGGCATTGTGAAGATAGGGGGCATTGTGGAGAGAAGGGGGCATTGTGGCAATGAGATCAAGGGGGCATTGTGGAGAGAAGGGGGCATTGTGGCGATGAGATCAAGGGGGCATTGTGGAGAGAAGGGGGCATTGTGGCGATGAGATCAAGGGGGCATTGTGGAGAGAAGGGGGCATTGTGGAGATGGGGGCATTGTGGAGATGAGATGAAGGGGGCATTGTGGAGAGAAGGGGGCATTGTGGAGATGAGATGAAGGGGGCATTGTGGAGATGGGGGCATTGTGGAGGTGGAAGGGGCATTGTGGAGATGGGGGCATTGTGTAGGTGGAAGGGGCATTGTGGAGATTTCTGCAGGGGGCCCAGACCTCTTTTTGGACCAGGGGCCCTGGGTCCTGTCAGTCCGCCCCTGAGATCGTTAGACCACTGTGGGTATGGATACACACGTATGGCACTCTCGCCAACATTAGTTATTTTTATAATGTTTAGTAATGGCTAGTTACCAGAGTGTGAAGTAATTCAATTTTATGATTTTATGGGATTTTATGGAGGTTATTGTGCAGGTTAACACAGAACAAGACTGTTGACATGTTTTAAAGGTAAATTAGTCTTGACTATTTTGTGAGAGGATAATTTCCCTTTAAAAAGTTGATTATCTCAACTTGTTCCAGTAACTTTTATTTTGCCATCCACTGGCCAAATTCCAAAAGATTTTCCTTTCACGGAACTCATTAAAATATGTTCTTGCCATCAGATCTTTTATCAGTCTGTTCAGTTCCATCTCGATAATTACTCTGTAGAGCATACCCCTGTTGATTCTCATTTGGTGGATTGAGCTGCTGCCAAATTCCTGGATACTTGTCAAAGCAGAAATGCATTGGACAGCTCTGTAACATTCAGTAGGTTATATAGAACAACTTGGTACATATATTCAGTTTTCAATTATGTTTTTTTTCAAGATTATTTTATATGAAAATGCAAGATTAATTCTGCTGCAAATCTATTATATTATATGGTTAACACATAGGACAGTGGTTCTCAAACTGGGTTCTTTGGAACCTTAGAGTTCCATGAAAAGATTTAAAGCATTCCACAGAGCACATTTAAAGGAACACTGACATGCAAAAACGAACTGTTGTTAAAGGGATAGTAATACTTAATTTGTAAAAAAAAAAAAAATGTAGGGTTTATTCCCTTGAGTAAAACAAGTGAAGTTCCACTGCTAAGAGGTATTTTAATCAAAAGTTATTACAAATGTAAATATTTTAGGTGCAGTGGCCTGAATTGTACAGTGGAGCTGTTGCTACACCATCCTATGGAGATTTATGGTCAACTGACCACAGCTGTCCATAGGATGGAGTAGCAACAGCTCCACTGTACAATTTCAGGCCACTGAGATACTAATTAGCCAACCCTTAAAGGGATAGTAATGTTTCAAAATAAATGCAGCTCCATTGAATCTTCATAGTATTTGGGCCATGGAGAGTGTTATTTCAGTACTGTCAGTGTTGTATTTCAAGAGTAATTGAATGATAAAGTATCCCCCACCCACCCTTTTTACTGATGTAACACTGCTCACCTCAGAACAGAAAGGTGGTATCCAGGTTGATTGCAGAGAGGGACAATCTTCAATTAGCATAAGGGAAAAAAACTGAAAAACTTGTCAATGGGGGCAGGGCTTTCATTGTTCTCAAACTAAGAAGTTTGTCCCTTGCTTTTTGCTGTTTGGTCTGTGGGCCAGATTCCACATCTGAGAGGCTGCTTACACTAGGTAAAAGGGGCAGGCGAGGGAAACTTTATCATTCAATTACTCTTGAACTACAACTCTGACCGTATTGAAATAACACTCGCTATGGCTCAAATACTATGAAGATTAATTGGAGCTGTTGTTTTTGTAAAACATTACTATCCCTTTAAAGGGTTAAACTAATTGGTTCCATAGCAGCAAAGTTTGAAAAGCACTGACATAGAAAAATGGAAAAAGTTTGGTCCATGATTTTTATGTATGGAGAATAATGAAGGGACATGTTTATCAAGCAGTGCTTCTCTAGACTGTAGACTTCCACAGACAGAGCTCTCAACATCAACTGATTTGTTTAGACTTCTCTGTCACCAATTACTGGGTATGTAAACCTTTTGAACAGCTCAGCGGAATACACTGACACTTTGTAAATAAATGACAATCATTATGATAATTGCGAGTACATGGAAGCAGACTACAGTGTATGAATTAATGACAGGATATTTGGGAATTAAATGGCTCATGATATAATTGAGTTACCAGGAGTGAAATCATACACTATGCATTATCATTTATTGCATGCCACAGAAAAAATTAAAATGGCTTGTTTTAAATTTCATAATTGTGCAGTATTTTAATGTTGAATGTAATGAGAAATCATGCTTTGGCACCGGAATGCATGATTTAATTCCTTGGATATTGCCTGAGGTTGCCTTTTAAAAAGTGGAAGTGTCACATTGTAATAAAGAGGTGGTTGTGAAAGAGCTTCCAGAATTACTTATATTTATGTTAGCCTTTTTTTTTTAATTTAAAGGAGAATTAACATATCCTAATAATAACCCCCAGTCAACTTACTATTGCCATAAATATTAATGGCCCTTATGAATTTTACACTTGTGCATTATTCAATAGATAACATCTTTAATCAATCCTGAATTTCATGTCCATGGAGGTAGACTTGACAGTTGTGGGCAGTTTTCTTTTTTCTAACTGGACCAGCCTGTGCAATGAGCAGAGTTTTAGGTCCTGTTGTCCTCCACGTCGCTCACTCCTCAATGTAAAATCTCAAGAGATATGTAGGTCAAGTTTCTGTACTCAATATTATCACAAATATACACTTGTAAGGTTTATGCACAGCAAGAAAGACACAGTCCTCGTGTAATGGAGGAATAAGAACTATCTCACCACTTATCAAGATTACTTGTCCACGGTTTACTTTTGAAATTTTGTGCGCATAAGAGCGTGCAACATTTAGGCACTATAGGTTGCCAGCTTCAAGATCCAGCAGTGCGAGCGAGTGATGGAGGCATTAATTAATATGAAGGAACAGTGCAGGCGGGCAGTGGCGACATGTTACAAGGCGCCATAAGAATCTCGCCATTTTGATTCAATTGGTTTTCGATTTGATTGGTGCTCTTGAAGCTGGAGATCTAGTTATAGTGGCTAAATGTCGCACGCTTTTATGCGTGTGACATTTCCAAAAGATACCCTTGTCCACTAGGTAGCTCTTAATCTTTCCAACAATGTGGAATGGAACACATCAGGTTAGTTGGTTTGCCCCAGTAAGATGTGACAAAGGCATGATAAGATGAGATAATGTCCACACTGTGATAAACTCTCCAATTCCTGTTATATGGAGTGTATACACTAAGATCATAGCTGGGAACTTTTATCCCATTAACGACCACCCGATCCGGAAGTGGGGGGCCATCGAGAACCGTGGCACTTTTTTTTTTTTTGCAAAATGAATTGTTCTATGACAGAATGGGGTGTAACCACGCTGCCATCCCACAATTCCATGCTGTGCCAGGACCGTCAATGGTACTTAATGCACGTCCACCGATGACGGTCCTGGCACTTTATTGGTCATTAAGAGGTTAAAATGAGCTGACCCTGAGATTTTTGCAACATTAACCTTAAATCTCCCAAGAACTTACGTTCTAGTTGATATCTCCCTGCTTGTCTTACTAAGACATGTGCTATTCAGTCTGCAAGGACCCTCCAACATGTTGCAATTTAGAGATCTCACTGCCTGAACACACACAAGACAAGCAGGACTTCTCAGTTTGCTTTTTCTGGTAGGTATTTCACCAAATTAGGAACTAAAGAAGCAGTTATTAGGTGCAGATCATGTAATGGGTAACACTGAGCTCTCTCACCCTTAGAATTTAGACCATCACCCGAGACGCTGAGATTCGGGTCAAAATCATAAGAGTTCCAGGTAAGACTAAGATATCTCAAGCTGGAGAGGTGTTAATGCAGAGGCTTCATGGAATAACATAGGAACTGGAGAGTTTATCGCATGGGTGAAGTTATTTCCTATTTTGCAGCTAGTACAAACTGAGATTTTTACCAACAGGGAAAGCCATTCAATGTATGAGTTTTTATAATAAAACTCTATTGAGCCTTTAAAACAAACATGGGGGTAAGATGCTCAAAATATGGGTAAGATGCTCAAAAAGCTGTCATAATGAAAAAATTGTCGGATCATAAGTTGGTTTTAAAAGAAGGACAATTTTTTCAGAAGTAAATCTGTCACGTTTGAAAATGTGTCTAAAGAATTAAAAATGGTGGTAAGAAGATCTTGATGAATATTGCCTTTAAGAATGTCTTTAATTTTGTCTTTGGAATGAAAATTTTCACTGAAACAAAGACATTTTTTTGTCTTTGAAATGACAAATTGCTTCTCATTCCTGCTAACAATACTTTAATAAATCTTCTTCAAGTTTAGACCATCTTTTTTTTTGTCGGGAAAAAAATTTACGTTAATCAGACAAAAAAGTGACATTGAACCAAATTCTTTTTTTCTGAAAATACCTTACAATATGACGGTAGATTAAACCACACCCACTTTTAAGACAGCTTTTTCCCTTTGATGGAGATGGTGAAATTGGATGCAAAAAATGATGGAAACATGTCTGAGAAATTGTTGGACCATGGAGTAAGAACTTTGTTATTCTGATTACAGACAATTTCAGTTATCACCATTTCTGAACATTTCTTCCTATATGTGTTTTTTTCTGTGTAATCTGTAATACACTTCAGTATGAATATGACAACAGACCAAATAATGTTCCATTTACCCTACTTCTAATTATTGCAGACATCACAAGTGTGGCGACTGCTGACATTTATAATTGCAATTCACAGTAGGTTAGAGAGCAACATTGGGAGCCACTTTGCTCAAACAACATAAATGTTACTCTAAGAGGCAGCCCTTCACATCTAATTCTTCATTAGTATGTCTCTAGATTCTGTGGCTTTCTTGGGACTGAATTCCCTCCTGGTTTCATGTTTCAAGCCTCTGTTTTTTGTCATCTAGTGTACTGTCTCCAAGGATTTAAAGGTCCACGGGAAAAAATAGTTCTGATGATAATCAACCCTGTGAATCAATCCCATGTCATGAGAGTCTGGAGACCCCAGGGACGGGATGTTGCAATTACTGGAAGATTCAGCCAAAAAAACTGTTTGTATTTAAGTAGATAAAAGTGCTTGAAAACATATGGTGCTGTGGTGTGGGGCAATGGCTCAGTGGGGAGAGAGCAATTTGAACTTGCTGGGAAAACTTTAACGACAGATAGAGGGAGGCCTACTAAATAAGTTACACAGAAGAGAATGAATTGTAGACTAAATAGTGATAACGTTATGACTTTGGCACACAATCTTAATTTCCGTGTATGACTATTTTCTTTTTTAGGTCAGTGTGTACAGTTTATTTTTAACATTACAGAAGCGATTATAGTGTTCATCTTTTTTGTCGGATGCTTGAAATATGTAGCACATTTCTGTTTTAACCCTTTGAATGCTAGAGGGGTACACAACGCATTGTGTTTCAATGTCTTGCATACCCCACTGGCACTCAAAGGGTTAATTTAGTGGAAAAGCATATTTCATCCATTAGAGTCATTAAAAAAAAAAATACTTCTTCACAGCGTGCAGCATTTTTTAACCCCCACGTGCAATGCGCTGAAGAGTGGAGGCATCTTGTCACTCAAGTGATAAATCAATTGAATGCCAAGGAGGTATCCAAATACATTAAAAAATATATCAAATATAATTTGGGCTTTAACACCTATAATATACACGAGAACTCCCTGTACTTTCTGCTAACATCTTTATAGTGATAGTAATGTCTCACAAAAACAGCAGCTCCAATTAATCTTCATAGTATTTGGGTCATGGAGAGTGTTATTTCAATACTGTCAGAGTTGTAATTCAAAAGTAATTGAATGATAAAGTATCCCCATCCCGTCCCTTTTACTGATGTAACACTGGTCACCTCAGATGTGGAATCTGGTCTCTTGACCGAACAGGTCACAGCAAGGGACAATCTTCTTACTGTGAGCATAAGGAAAACTCTGCCCCCTTGACAGGATTTTCAGGTTTTCCTTATGCTCACTGAAGATTGTCCCTCACTGTAATCCATCTTAACAGTCTTGCTGTTCTGAGGTGAACAGTGTTACATCAGTAAAAGGAGCGGGAGGGGGATACTTTATCATTCAATTACTCTTGAACTACAACAGTATTGAAATGACATTCTCCATGGCCCAATACTATGATGATTAATTGGAGCTGCTTTTATTGTGAAACTTTACTATCCCTTTAAAATGTGTCTCTTTATTTCCTGAGGCCTACAATCTAGTCTTCCCTAGGATATGTAATAACTTCCATTCATGCCTTATGTAGGTCTCTCTGAAGCCGTTGCCACAATAATCTTGAAGCCTCTGAAGACATAGTGCAGATACTCTGTAAATGGCCTGAGATAAATTAACAGTCTTTCTGAATAAAAGAACAGTGGGTATTAACCCTTTGGATGCAAGGGAAGTACACAACACATGGCTTTCCAATGTGTTGTGTACCCCTCTGGCACTCAAAGGTTTAACTGTCTTTGCTCATGACTCATTACAAAGAGCACAAGCAATATTAACCCTTTGAGGACCAACAGGGTGCTCAATGAATTGCTTCCCAATGGCTTTAACACCCCCTTTGATCCTCAAAGGTTTAGCCAAATGGTGTCTGCGTAAAAAGCAAGTTTATGGTTATATTTTAGGGTTGTAACTAATGTAATATTGCTCATTTTTACAGATGCCAGCTGTACATGATATTTAAACCAATTTAATTTTAGGTTGATCCTTTTTGGGGTACAGTTACTAGCAAATTCCCCTTTGTCAGGTTTGGCCTTATGGGCTGAATGGTGCAGACTCTGTGTGCTGAGAAGTAGATTGAAAATTACTACTTTGGCTGTTTTTCTGCTTCCATTGTACCAGTGATGCCAGACAAATGGAAGATTCGGGTTTCAGCATAGACTAACAAAATACCAATGGCCACTTTGAATCAATTATGGGTAGATTAGTTCCTTAAAATTCATATTTCATTAGCACTGGTTATCATATTTGCAGGGGTAAAAATTACACTTTGTTGTTGGCCCCAAAGAGGACAGAAGACAGAATGGCAGAGGTGTGCTCCAGTATTCTGCTATGCTACCTACAGAATATACTTAATGGGATAGTAATGTTTCATAATAAAAGCAGCTCCAATTCATCTTCATAGCATTTGGGCCATGGAGAGAGTTATTTCAATACTGTCAGAGTTGTAGTTCAGAAGTAATTGAATGATAAATTATCACCCTCCCACCCTTTTACTGATGTAACACTGCTCACCTTAGAGCATCAAGGTGGTGTCTAGATGGCTTGCAGAGAGTGACAATCTTCAATGGGGGCAGGGTTCTCATTGTTCTCACAGTAAGAATATTGACCCTTGATGTGAGCTGTCTGGTCTGTGGACCAGATTCCACATCTGAGGGGAGGAGGCTTACACTAGGTAAAAGGTGCGGGAGAGGGAAACTTTATCATTCAATTACTCTTGAACTACAGCTCTAACAGTAATGAAATAGCACTCTCTATAGCTCAAATACTATGAAAATTAATTGGAGCTGCTGTTTTTGTGAAACATTACTATCACTTTAAAAAGGGGGCCCCCAGGAGATCTTTCAGAATCCCAGAGGGACAATCTGGTCATCTGGGGGTCCCCTTTTACACAGCACCCACCCACATTGCAGTGGTTGTGGGAGATTTGTGTCTGAACGGGGAGTCATGCCCTCCTCCTTGGCTGGGCCCCTTACACAGGTGCTGCTTGTAAACCCCTGATGACAGTCCTGACCTCAAATATCCTCCCAGTTAAGTCTTAGGAAAGAAAGAGCTTGGAGTCCTAAGGTGAGATAACTCTCCAATGTATGTGCTATTTTGAGGCATACCTCCCAATATTTCAAATGGCCAAAGAGGGACACTTTTGCTTTAGGGGGTGTTGCTGGGGGTGTAGCTAGTAGGTGGGGCATTTCCAATAATATTTAAGTTATTTCATGACCTACTGACCCTTCCTTGTGTAACTGAATAAATGATTTAGAATAAGACCAAGGTGTTTTATTTACATAAACTCATTTATAAACACATATACTGAAGTGCAAATAAACAATGTGTTTTATTGCTGTGGAGCAATGTAAAACACATATATGCATACCACACAGTCTGATCTCCTAAAAGAGGGACACCAGGGTGGGAAAGAAGGACAAAGGGATTTGACTGTCAAATAGGGACTGTCCCTGTGAAAGAGAGACACAGTTCTAAGGAGTTAAAGCACTGAAATCTCTCCATCTTGGAAAAGAGAGAATCCATAGGAATTGGTTCATTGCTCTCACTGGGGAGTTTATCTCACCTTCATTTTACCTTAATGCATCTCCCCCCGGAGTCCTGAAAAAAAAAATCAAGTCTACCTCTCAGGACATGACATCCAGAACTAAATAAAGATTAATTTGGGGAACTAACCTACACATGTTGTGTGCATGACATATTCATCAATAAAAACACACAAACTTTATACTGGATGAAATCAGGGCACAGCTTTATTAAATCATTAACAAATCACAACATCCCCACTTTAAAGCCCTTGCCAACTCACAAGGCGTACCACGTATGCCCCACCCCACAGAGCCAAAAGCTCAACCCACATATTCCACTCCACCCCACCACGCCCCATTAGCTGGTCTATGGAGCTCAATGGAGAGCAGTGACAAAGGTCCGGGTGCAATATGTACCATCACCGTTAACCTGGCTTCTACCTGTTAAGTATAAAACCCACACAATTAGTTCACCATTTACACCATTGGCAAGGGCCCAAAGCACCAAAGCTGTGACAAAACGAACCTCCCCAGGTGCTTTTACGACCTGACCAAATCACAAAAACATCACAACAAACAACAGGGAAGGAGGGGCAATTTGCTTGAAGATACCAAGAGGTATTATCTGAACCTACCCCTTCCTCTTATCCCTAGCCCTCCTAACCAATCCAGCAGCACTTCTAGTGATCACCCCCCAGTCCAGACATGATTCCCCTTCTCTTAGTATGTGTGGAATTCTGAAAAGATACATAACGGCTGAATTTACAAATATGATTTAGTTCTAAAACAGACATTGAAATTTAATTTCTTGCCCATTGTGTGTCTGATACCAATTTACTAAGCTGCGTACCCTGAAAATGATCCCATTAATGTTGCTCATGCCAAGGAAAAGGCAATGGGCAGCATATGGGTATTTTGGGTGCTTTATTCATCTGCACCTTGTTTAATGAAATATATTGCCCCTTTGAGTGGCAGAGAGGTATCCAATGCAAAGCAAAGCGTTGGGCACCTCTCTAGCAATCAAAGGGTTAAACAAACAAAAAGCTGAGTAAATGGTGTAAATTTGCGTAATTTACTTATGCATGCTATGGGACAGGAATGGTGAGTTTTAGTATATACCAAGAATTGCAGCCACTAGCACTGGAGACTGACTCCAATGGAGCTGCACTGATTGGTTCATACGTGGGAGATTAGTATTAGGAGGTGTTAGTGTTTCTTTAATTTGCTTCTTTTTGCAGCATTTGTCTGCTTTGTACCTCTCCATAGAAAACTCATGAAACGTTTGAATGTTATTTCCATTTTCCATTAAATGAACATGCCAAATAACCTTTCAGCCTAGAAGCCAAATTCTTTTGTTAAAATAATAAACAACTTTAGCTTAAAACTCCCCTGATAGGCAGATAATTTGCTTCGAACACTTACTGCTGCTTTGATCTGAAATGTTCATGAAATAAAGTAGTCAGTTTTTGAACACTCCCCTGCACTCTCCCTGTCTTCCTCCATATGCCTATAATTATCTATTCCTTAATAGTATTGACAGACGTTCACTCGGAGTAGGATACAGCTCAACTGGAAACTGGGGTTAGCTGCTTCCCTTGTTCAGAGAGGAATTGTCTGGCATTTCATGGCTGGACTGTCATTTTGGCAGGACCTGTATGATATGTTTCAGAATATTTATTCTCTGTGTATGGTATTTGTGAGCTAAAAAAGATTGCACCCTGGGCCGTGAGGACACGGTCCTAGTGACCTTTTGCATACTCTTGCAAGCTCATGAGCCTAGATGAGCATCTCTGACTTCTTCTATCTATATGCAAATAGCTCTTGGGTTTAGTCACCCTAAGGGTAATAGAGGAATCCAGACATGGACCCCTTGCTCACAAGTGCCTAAAGGGATCAGCTGCACCTCCCCAACAAGGCTGAAAGTATATCTGGGGTTATCTGTTTCCCTTGTTCAGAGAGGAATTATGCAGGCATTTCATGCCTGGACTGTCATTTTGGCATGAGCCTAGATGAGCATCTCTGATATCTATCTATCTATCTATCTATCTATCTATCTATCTATCTATCTATCTATCTATCTATATGTAGTAGCCAATATTTCGGATGCAATTCAAGCAGCCTGCTTCAGGATAGTGACAAAGGCTGCCTGAATTGCATCCGAAACGTTGATTGAATAAACACTATCTTTGCATAAACACTTCTTAGAAGTTCTGTGTGTGCTTGCATCAATTCTTGGAGTTGTGTATATATATATATATATCCTATAATATAAAGTGGTAGAATGCGTTGCTCACTGTGAGCCGTAACCGCACATGTGCAGTACAGAGTCTCTACACACAGGGAGCTTCGCTGTGAGCCGTCTGGAGCTCCCTGCTAAGGATCAGCGTGTTCAGCGTGTCTTTACTGCGCATGACTGCAGTCATGTGCAGTAGAGACTCGCCGAATGCGCTGTCCCACTCTGGACGGCTTACACCATGTCTCTGCTACCAGCTCCGGGGCAGCAGCCGGGGCAGCTGGGTGCACTTTAGCCGTGTATATCATCAAATATAAAATAAAATGCTATAAAAATGTCCTTTTTACGCATTTCACACTTTATGCATTGCTTTATCAAGTTGACTTGTTTCTTGATAAAACACCTTCAAGGAACCCTAAGGTTTCACAGACCCGGTTTGAGAACAACTGCTATACCTGGATGACATATATGATTGCAAGCAACCATAAATAAAGATAATTGTATCATCTTGATAAGGCCAACACGATACGTCCACCTATATGTGCCTCTGTGGTACCTGGAAGAAATGAAGGGGCATATGTATCAGTGTGTCACTAAAAGTATGCTAATTTGTTCCTTAATGGTTTCTTAATAGCAAATATGACAAGATTATGCTAATTTGTTCCTTAAAGATTTCTTATTAGCATATATGATAAGGCTAAATATATCAACATTGACAACTAATTGCTACTCAGCAAAATATGAACTGGAGTTGCTGGAGCTTTACATATACAAACGCCTTGTGTATAACTACTGAGGTTGCAGCTATAATGGGATCCACCATTCAAGGAGGGAAGGGGAGGATGGCAGAGTCCAATAGATTCTAGTTATGTCTCTGTAAAAATAATTTTGTTAATAGGCCCCAAAAATGTTTTGCATTAGGGCCCTTGAGGTATGATGCAGGCTAGAAAGTAATGTTAGCATTTCACTAAGAACCATCTTTCTGATTGGCTGTTCTGTAGCTACAACTGTAATGACAATACCTTGGAACTTGCCCCACAAACTTCGGTTTTTGCTGTGAATTACCAAGTCTCAGAGGACAGAGGCTGATTCTCTGGTTGTGGGGTGTTTCCTATGAAACTCTGCCCACTTCTGCTCCTTCCTAGCCTGTTCCTCCCACATCCAGCCCACTTCTCCTCCTTCCCACCCTGTTCTGCCCACTTACCACCCACTTCCTGCCCACTTTATTACACAACACATTAAACCCTACCCCACTTATGATTAAGCCCCACCCCTTTATGATGCAAACCACGTGATTTATATACTTCCTACCAACAATGCTTTGGATACCCCTCCTGAACTTAAAGGGTTAAACCACAGTGTTAGCCTTTAAAAAAAAAAATAAATAATAAACTTTTGCTAAATAAAGGAAAAAATCCCAAAGAGTTGCTAATCAAGTTTATGAAAAATGTGTTCTCAAACTGCTTACAAAACTGATATTTTCAGTCAGTGCTATTACCTTTAACAACTAGGTGCAAATTTTAACTGTAATACAGAATTGCGTTATATTAATATACTAGTTTTAAAGCCCGTGTACATAGGCCACAGTGTCACCCAGCAACCTCGGCTGGTGCTCGGGGCCTTTGTTCTCACTGGCCGCGCTGCAGTCATGCGCAGTACTGACTGCCCGAATGCACCTCAGCTGATACTGAGCAGGTTGCTCCGAATTCAGACTGTAGTCTTCTCTGTGCACCTTCAGAGTGCCCCGCTCCGTATCAGCCGTGGAGCATTCGGGCAGTCAGTACTGCACATGACTGCAGAGCGGGCAGTCTCTACTGCTCATGACAGCTTCTGACAAACATCCTAGCGAATTATAATATAGGATAGGCCCCTAAATGACCACCACATTTTTGGTCTCGCCTGCAAGTGAAGTATTATTTATATTTATCTTTTTCACTGAGAGAAGAAAGAGGGTCAGGAAAGATGTTTGCGGAGACCGTGCTTCCAACTGTGTTGGGAAAACAAATGAATTGTCCTACATTTTTTCCCAGTTGTAATCCTCTTGTGTTCTATTGGCATTTACTGCGTTCGTACACAAAAGAGCCATGGTCCTTTCTGTTTTTATTCCCTTTCTCTAGCCTCTTGTTTAGGCCTCTTATGACTTCTTGCATTCCAGTCTCTCAAATATTTGTATATTCAACTAAAGGATTATTATGGAGAGAGAGCAAGAGAGCGAGTTCACATGAAAGCACTCTGTGGAGAAATAGTTGCCTAGTCTATTGTAGTGGGTCAAACTTTTTTGCTATGGTGGAATTTTTAGGCTACATATGAAATCCCATTGGCACCGTAACAATAACATTTTTAACCCCTTAAAGGTTACAGAGTACTCAACCACCTGTCTTTACAATTAACTGGAGACTGCTCTAGCATCCAAGGGCTTAAAGGGATGGTAACAAAATATATATTGTAAGGATTATTCTCCTTAGTAAAACAAGGGTACATGATATTGCAGCTCAAATTTGGATTTTTTTTAGGCACCTAAAATTGTACAGTGGCGCTGTTGCTACACCATCCTATGGACAGCTCTGGTCAGTTGACCACAAAGCACCACCGACACACTGCACCTGAAAATTTCAAGTTTTCCCTCAATCTCTCAGTGCTTTCTGATAATTACCTGGGCACACATCTACTGTAGTGACAGAACCACACATGCATAGTCCATACCTCCCAAGTGTCCCTTTTTAGGAGGGACAGTCCCTCTTTGACACCCAAATCCCCCTGTCCCTCTTTCCCACCCTGGAGTCCCTCTTTTTAGGACGTCAGTCCCTGTGGTGTGTGTATATAGGTGTATCACGCTGCTCCACAGCAATAAAACTCACATTAATGTTTGTTTAAACTTCATTATATAAGTTTATAAATTAGTCTGTGTAAATCAAATACTTTGGACTTGTTCTAAATTATTTATTCAGTTGCACAAAGTGGTGTCAATAGGTTTTGAAATAAAGTAAAAATTCTCATTTATGCCATACCCCAGGCAACACACCCGACAACAAAAATGTCCCACTTTGGCCATTTGAAACGTAGGTAGACATGATAGTCTGCAACCCCAGCCTTGTTCCACTACCTGCCATTACTTACATTTGTTCTATGGAACCACGTACTTCATCACGGAATCCTAGGGTTCAGTGGAACACTGTTTGAGAACCACTGGTCTATTGTCTTGCATAAAGCAAGTCAGAAGGTGAACAAGCTCTAAGGGATGTCATTCTATAGAAAGAGGAAGCCTGTGATTTTGAAAAAAAATGAAGTTGTAAAACCTAATGTATAAATATGGACAGTAAAAAGTCTACAAAGGGGAACAGAAGTTTATAAATTAACAGAGATGAGCTGAGAGAAAGACTGAGTGGAAACATGTCTATAAATTTCACTACCGAGTGTGTTTTGGGAATAAATTAAGTCTTACAAATAGTTAATTTAAAACAGGCTAAGTTCTTGTTCTCTCTTCTATATGGCCTTTGCCACTTAAATGATAACCCTTTAAGGACCAGAGGATGCTAGAGAGGTATTCTATGCATTGTGAAGCAATTTTCATTTCAACTCTATGTTGCATTTCATTTGCTCCAGAAATGTTCATCTTTCGCTTATTCCTGCCGCCTAATCACAAAGAAGAATTTGTATACATTTACTGGGTCTTGATCTAACAAAGGGTTAATCGTAATGTGGCTCTTTGACACAGGCAGGGCTGGATTTACATGCTAGGTGACCCTAGGCAAGGAACCCTAGGTGTTCTTGGCTCCACCTATGGCCACACCTCTTCTTCTCACATTACCACGCCCCAGTCTCATTCACTGTTTCTTTACACAGGATATTCCCTTGGCCTATAACAAGCAAGGACAAAAAAAAAGTTAATCCTATTGGAGGTCTCTCTAGCACCCATGCAGTTAAATAATAGCCTGAAAAGAAATATAAAACTAGTGCCCTGACAATGAGATTGCTCTGACCCCACTCACAATTCAGCATGCGGGTGGGACCAGCACAGCTGAGGCTCTCTTCAAAAGTTGGAGAGCTAGGCAGTTGCCTACTCTGCCTATTGTGAAATCCAGCCCTGGACTTGTAGTAGCAACATTTTTGTGGCTCAAATTTGTAACAATTTTAATGTAATTCCATTGAAATCAATACTATAAATTTGCAGCTGTTATATGTACAGTTTGAGGAAGGTTTCAGCATGTGGTAGGTCATGTTGCCTGTATGAAATTCCACTTGACACAATGATTCACAACTCATGTGTTTTTCATGATTTTCTGTTGCCGTGACGATGTCAGTCATGTGAAATGTCTAAAACTGGTTGCCTCCCACTGGACTACATGATTCTTAGTGTGTTTTCTTTCTCAACAGGTTTCACTCTGTGTCTCAGCAGGACAAGTTAGAAGATGTATCTCCTGCTGATAACAGGTAATATATTAGTTAGTTGTTAAGTTAGGGTTAGGTAAGGGAACCTTTATACATTTTGACATTTTAAATGAGTCCTTTTCACAATGGCTTCATATTTGTCACCTTTTTGACGTGTGCTATTACAAGCAGGCCATTTCATTAGTAATTGTGACCTGGTGCCATTGAGGGAGTGCAAATACTACTGCTAAAACAGACACTGGGATTCATTTCGAAGTCCTATACCTGCCTTACACTAATTTACTAAGCTGCTTATGCTAGAAATTTTCGACTTAACACCTCTTGCACCAAGAGGAGGGCAATGGGCCAGTCTGTGGGCAGGGCTGGATTTACATCTCAGGAGCCCCATGGCAAGACACTCTACATACCCCGAGCTTCACCCATTGCCACACCCCTAACCTATGACCCTACCCCCTGTCCCATCCATTATTTCTTGGCACAGGAAACACCCGTGGCTTATAATAAGCAAGTACAAAAAAAAAAAAAGCTTTAATCCCTTGGTTGCTATATAGTTCTCTAACACATTGCTTTCCAATGCATTGGTGAACTCTATAGAACCCAAGGGGTTAAATAATATCATGTAAAGGTTTATGTGTAGGGACATGGAGATTTCTCTGGCCACAGCCACATGTGGGAGTGGCCAGAACAGTTGGTGCACCACTCAAAATTTGACCCTCTAGGCAGTTGTCTACTCTGTCTAATGGAAATACGTCCCTCTCTGTGGGTGTTTTTGGACATTCCTTTCCTCTACAGTTGATGTGATACATCTAACATGGAGCAGAGGAAACCGGCATAATGTTACTCCATCTTCCTGTGTTATAAGGCAAGTATAAGGGGCATGTGGGCATTAAAGGTGTAACAGTGGCAGAGTATGTTCAAAGCAGTACAGTGATCAAATACTTTAGAGCAGTGGTTTCAACCAGGATGACGTGGCATTTTGTTGTGCCATGAACATCCACTTAGGGTGCCCCTTTTGTTGACAAAGAAATTAAATTTTGAGTTTCAATTCTATATTTATAGAAATTGTTATGTACAATGTTTATTTTTATTATTCTGATTCTGAGACCGAAGAATAAATATATTTTTATGGATTTGTGTCTTTCATTGGAAATTACGTAAAATACAAGGGGGTGCCCCAAAAATTCCAGATTGCAAGTTGAGGATGCCTTGGGCAAAGATAGTATCCGAACCACTGATATAGTGTATTCCTTTAAAGAGATAGTAATGTTTCACAAAAACTGCAACTCCAATTAATCTTCATAGTATTTGAGCCACAGAGAGTGTTATTTCAACACTGTCAGAGTTATAGTTCAAGAGTAATTGAATGATAAAGTATCCCCCTCCCATCCTTTTTACCTAGTGTAACACTGCTCTCCTCAGATGTGAATCTGGTTGTAAGACCAGACAGATAACAGCAGGGGACAATCTTCTTACTGAATGAAAACCCTGCCCCCATTGACAGGTTTTTCATCCTTTTCCCTTATCTTAATTGAAGATTGTCCCTTTCTGCAATCTACCTGGACACACCCTGCTGCTCTGAGGTGAGCAGTGTTACATCAGTAAAAGGGGCGGGAGGGGGACACTTAATCATTTAACCCCTTACCGCCTGAGGACGTATATGTACGTCCCAAGCAGATGTCCCAGGTGAACAGAGGACGTACATGTACATCCCAGAAGTCATTTAAACAAATGACAAAAAATGTTTGGCGGCCGTTAAGTGACGGCCGCGTGCGTCTGGTCACTATGGGGTTAATTACTCTTGAACTACAACTTTCACAGAATTGAAATAACACTCTCCAAGGCCCAAATACTATGATGATTAATTAGAGCTGCTTTTATTTTGAAACATTACTATCCCTTTAAGTGTAGCAATTGGCTAATGTATTACTTGAAGTGCAGCCATTGGCTAACATCAGTGGAGCTGCCTTGATGGATTAATAAATTCACTCCATTAGGTTTAAACCTTTAAATAATTTCTGCCATTAAGTCACCAAGGGAAAACTGGAATATTATTTTAAAGTTCTGCTCCTGGAGCAATTCCATCTCTTTCCAAACTAAAAGGAATTTATCCCCAGAATTTAGTTGTGCTTATTTTGAAGCACAGAGAACATTTTTCTGTGTCTGTCTTATAAAAAGTTTGATGAACAAATTCTCTAAAAATATCTAAAATAAAAAGGATTGGGAGTTCTCACTGCTGTACTAAGAGATGTTTCACGTGATTCACCTAGTGCAGGGGTACAGAACCTTTGGCTTTCCAGTGTTGTGGACTACAGTTTCTATGATCCCAAACTAGCAAATGGCTGGGTGTGAATGATAAGAATTGCAGTCCCAAGCAGCAGGAGAGCCAAAGGTTTTCTAACCCTGGCCTAGTGAAAGCATAGATTTAGCACTGTACACATGAAGAAGAGAGGAACAATTTCAGAGCACATCAGCTTAACCACAAGGGACATATGAAAGCTCCCATTGACTTAAATGGCCATTTAAACTTTAGCAATCAAGCAGTTCAAAGCCCAATTTAAATCAATAGTAATTTTTATCCCCCCATGCAGTTTGTTTGTTTGTTCCTGAATGCACCTCTTTGGCTTACTGAATCCAGCACCATACCTCCCAACATTTCAAATTGCCAAAGAGGGACACTTGTCATTTAGGGGGTGTTGCTGAGGGTGTGGCTGGTGGGCGGGGAATTACCGATGATTTTCAGGCTATTTCATAACCTATTGACACCTCCTTGTGTAATGTAATAAATGTCTTATAACAAGACCAAAGTATTTTATTTACACAGACTAGTTTATAAACACATATACTGACATTTAAACAAAAAATAATGTGAGTTTTATTGCTGTAGATTAATATGCTTCACTTATATACACACCACAAAGTCTGATCTCCTAAAAAAAGGGACATCAGGGTGCGAAAGAGGGACAGAGGGATTTGGGTCTAAAAGAGGGACTGTCCCTCCTAAAGAGGGACACTTGGGAGGTATGCAGCACCATTATGATAAAATTAAAGATGAGTAGTTCTGAAGGAGGGAAATACAAAATTCCCATTCCAGTGCAATGTAACAAATATCTGAAGGCAGTGAGATGGCTCAGTTGGTTAATGCACCAGCTGAATGTATGAATGAATGAATATGTTTATTTATATACAGCCACAAGTGTACGCAGCACTTTACAATTTAAGGCTTTAGACAATACAGGGTTTCAAGTGCTTTGTAGAGTGAAACATTAGGTGGGAGGTCCCTGCCCGAAAGCTTACAATCTAAAGTGGTAATGGGAGGCATACAGAGTACATAAGGGTCAAGTGCTGAATACAGTGCTAGTTCTGATGATGATAGAGGACATCAGTAATGTAAATAGTTTAAAAGAACGTTGATTGTACAACATCAGTGCCTTCTAGCATGTTGAGATTTTATCCATGAGGTGTGTTTTTAAGTGAGAATTGAAGGTTATCAGTGAGGTGCAGTGGCACAGGTTGGATGGTAGAGCTGCAGAATCTCTTCAACCAGCAAGGATGCAGGTTCTGCTCCTGGTAAGGTCAGCTCAGCCCTTCCCCCTTCTGAGGTAGATAAAATCAGTCTAGGATGTATTTGAAAACAAGATACAATCTCAATGTGTTATTCCTGGTAAAATGCTTTCAATTTAAAAAAAAAAAGGATTAAATCCCATGTTATCAGCTTACACAGAGGCTTTACAGACCTACACTGATGCAACTATACATCACTAGTTTAAGGGGAGTTGCAGGGAGCTGCATATGTGATATCCATCTCTGCTGTTATGTTAACAGTTATAGGATGCAGAGCACAGTATTCATAGTGTTGCAGTGTCACAATCACTGTGAGTAAGACCTTTAGCTCACACCTCCTCACAGTACATCATAGAAATAAATGGAAGAGCACGTGTCATGACAAAATAAGAATCACAAACAAACAGCAGGTGGAGTTTGCAATTTAGATTACAAACTTCACCTACTGTCTGTTTGAGCTTGTTGTTTTTGCATTATATACACCCTTCCCTCCCAAGTGACCCTCTTTAGGAGGGACAGTCCCTCTTTGAGACCCAAATCCCTCTGTCCCTCTTTTCTACCCTTTTGTCCCTCTTTTTAGGACATCAGAATGAGTGGTGTGTATCACATTGCTCCACAGAGATAAAACTCACATAAATGTGTTGTTAATCTTCAACATATGTGTTTATAAATGAATATGTGTAATAAAAATACTTTGGTCTTGATCTAAATCATTAATCAGTTGCACAAAGAGGTGCAGATAGGTCAAGAAGTAACCTAAAAATTTGTGGAAATGCCCCGCCTACCAGCCCCGCCCCCAGAAACGCCACCTTAATCAGAAGTGTCCCTCATTGGCCATTTGAAATGTTGTGAGGTATGCCTTCTACTTCTCTTCCATATACAAAAAAACCCGAGTAGACTGACAGGAAGACACAGCCCTGTGTTATTCACCACCAGGAAAGATGTGTGGAAGCAAATGCATCCTCTATGGAGCAGAACTATCACAAAACACATGTTTTTGTGACTGACACAAAAAAGCAGACTACGTATCTATTCATATGAGAAACATCAGTGAAGAGTTAATCTTGTTTGTTTGTTTTTCACAACAGGAGTTGGCCTGAGAAATAATTTATAGCTAGGCCCAGACCCTGGTTATTTAGAACACTGTAAGACTTTTCATACACTATAGATTGCAACAGAGTTCAGTACATAAAAAGAGGAACTGTCCAAAGGGTCCTCTGTGCACTTCATAGTAACAAATAATTTACAATTATGGAAGAAATATTTAACAAAAGCAGTCATGACACAGGAAGTTATCCAGGAAGATAAGATTGTAAATGATTTCCTAAAATGTTTTGTTTTCTAAATATACATTATGACTTCCTTATGGAAAAAAATTGTTGAGTATGATTATACAAAACTGATGCAGTATTGTGTGTCCTTAGATCTGGCCTGTCCCGTTCCTCCTCTCGTGTTTGTAGTTCTAAACAGCTGGAGTGTTTAATAAAAAGCATACTGATGAATTCTCAGAGTTTGACCTCAAGACTCAGGGTTTTGACCCAAATAGCAGGATCTCAGGGTGAGAGAGAGTCCAGTGTTACCTACCACATGATCTGCACCAATTAACTGCTTCTATAGTCTGCAATTTGATAATATTTCTACAAAAAAGACAGAGGGAGAAGTCCTCCTTTACCCATGTGTATTAAAGGGTTAGTAATGTTTCTGTACTCAGGCAGCTGAGACTGTACTGATGTTCGGTGCTGGCACTGTTCAAAACTGTCTAGTTACGCTGTAATTATATGATGAAGTTTACCCCTCCCACCTCTTTTCCAGATTGTAAGCCACTTCCCCCAGATCTAAAATCTGGTCATTGGATTGGATAGATGACAACAAGGGGCAATCTTCCCTCTGCCAGTATAAGGAAAACCCTGCCCTCCTTCACAAAGGAGGATAGGTGTTTTCAAATACTTACTGAAGATTGTCCCTCATTGTGATCTGCTGTCAGATCTGAGCCAATGATCACTGATGTGGGGAAAAGGGGTGTAAACTTCATCAAATAATTACAGCATAACTAGACAGTCCTGAACAGTGCCAGCATCAGATATCAGTACTATTAAGTATAACAAACAATCTTAGCTGCTTGAGTATGGAAACATTACTAACCCTTTAAAGCAGTGAGATTTCTATGTTGTATAAAGGACTTATTTGCACAGATCTGGATTAGAGCAACTCAGGACATATCATATGAACTTAAGTTCTGGGGAACTTTAACAATTAATATTTCAAAGATCTCAGGGTCAGCTCATTTTGAAAGTTCCCAGGTATGGTAATAAGTGGGAGCAGAAAGCAATCCCTTTCACTTAAAGGGATACTAATGTTTCACAATAAAAGCAGCTCCAATTAATCTTCATAGTATTTGGTCCATGGAGAGTGTTGTTTCAATACTGTCAGAGATGAAATTCAAGGGTAATTCACACTGAAACTATGGTAGGTCCTGACAGGGCAACCCAGATACTCAGAAGAGTTCCAGGAGCGGAAGAAGCAGGCGGCAAATGCAAGAATGCCGCAGGCTGCCCCTATTTCACTGCTGCCTCCAGAGGGGGGATCCTGGTTACTAAGGTGGGCTTTAACATTTTTTGAGTAATGCAGCATAGAGGAAGCAGGCAGTGACCACAGGAATGCCACCCGCTGCCTCCAGATGGGGGGTCCTGGACATCAGGGGGGTCTAATTGCAGAAAGGGGTACAGGCAATACTAATATTGAGGTGGGGGAGACTTTGAAGGGGAAGGGCTGTTGGGAGGGTATTTAATTTTTTTTTTGTCACTTGTGTATAATATGCACCCCCACTTCACATATAGAGAATATTTAAGACTATATTTTAGGCTTCAGGAAAAAAATAGTTGTTTTTATTATTATTATTATTTTATTTATGCTATCTTGGAGTACAGGATATTTAAGTGTATTATATAACCCATTTCCTTTTTTAGATGCTTTAAATGTAGGTCTTTATTTTGTGGAGATTTTAAACATTTTATTTTTTTACCACAGTGTCACAAGCGAAGGCTATAGGCCCTGTTGAGACAGTGGGGAGAGTGTGGGAGTGAAAGGGTTAACAATACCAGACCCCTGGTTCCCTGTTACTATTCCTAGCAACCACCAGGTTAACCCCTGAAATCCCTCCTGCATTATCACCCCAGTACTACAATTTGCTGTCACCACCAAGACTTTATATCTGGGCGTCTTAGGTTACCCCAAACACAGCAGAATACAGTATAAAATCACCTTAATAATCAGACATATAGACTTAACCCTTTAGTAGCATGTTCTAACTGAGCTTCCTTCAGAGTAGTGAGTTCATATCAGAGAACAGAGACAAGAGCTGATTAATTGAACATTTAATCTGAAAAAAGACTTCACAGTGCTGGTTACAAAAATAGAGAAATAAAGGACATACACAAATAAAGATTACACATTGGCAAAACAGTCCGTCAAATAAAATGGGAGAAACACAAGAAATCCTTAAATACAATTACCAGTATATTTTAAGAGTCCTTGTGGGAACTTAAGATGGTATTTCCCCCTTCAGGTGTTACAAAGAAATTCCCCTTTTTTAGCCACCAACCCATATTAAATAGGAGTCCACAGTTGCTTCTAAGAGGCCAAACCCCCTGGGTGTTAAATGGGGGAAGGTTTGGTTTAACAGTTTACATTATTTACATGTTCTCTGGATAACCCCCATCAAAGCAGGGGGCCCAAGACCTTTTTTATGACCCCTATGACCTGCTCTGGCGATGTAGTCATTCTGTTTATGGTGTTGTTATCTACTCAGCTAATTTTATGGCCTAGGACTGGTGCGCTTTGCATAACACACAAATACAAAATAAGCAAATGAATTATGCCAACCAACTCATGCCTTGGCATGACACACAAAATTACTTAAAGAAAGTTGTGCCTACATTATTGAATCCGCAGGTGAAGCTCATTTCCTGCACTGTTATGGAAAACCATGCTTCTGTAACTGTGTTTATGTACAAATGCCTTTAGTGCATACTGGTGCATACAACTCCACCAACTCAATCTTCTAACATAAGAAAACCTGAACAGCACCCCTATAGCTTGGGGGGTGGAAAGGAATATGCCGACTATTTCTTCTGTTCATTATTTGTAAAACCAGGGCTAGCTTAATAGAAAACCCAGAAACATCCATGCTCTCTCTCTCTCTCTCACTTCCTGTCCCTTGGTGCAAGCAGTACAAAGCAACAATTTTTATGTAAGAATTTTTTTGCAACCCACAAAAATAGGTGCATCTACATAAGCACAGAAACACATTTGTACATTCTCTGAACATTGGGTTACTAAATCAATGTTAAATACTTAACTCTTTGAAAACCAGAAAGGTATCTGGCACTCAAACAACACTATTAGCTAACTAATTTTGTGAACAAATGATAGGATTTTCGAGTGGGTTTCACACTGTATTGAATAAAAGACTAACATGAGTACTATTTTTATTGTCTTTTGATGTATAAATCCTAATTAGAATTCCCGTTCTTTTCTTAAGGTTTGTTATTGATTGCAAAAAGAAGTTTCAGCCTGACTATCAGTCCACCGGAAAACTCTGAGATAGTCCTTAAGCTCTACAGTAGCTTCTCATTAAATTGTTCTGCGAAGGAAGAGATTGTGTGGGAGCATGATGGAAACTACATCAATTCCATACTAGAAGTCAAAGATGGCATCTACACCCGTAAACTCAACATTTATGATGTGACAGGCTTGAACACAGGACAGTACTCCTGTCTATACAACTATTCCGTTCATGAGATGGACCCAGAGAAGAAATCAGTCTACATCTTTGTACCAGGTTAGACTATGCTTATATCTTGACCATTCTGTATGCAGCAACTTGAACAATAACCTACTATACAGCATGTTATGTACTGAATACACTAGGGGCCCTATACAGGAAGCAAATTATCAGCAAGTCTAGTCTAAACCTACTGCACCATAGAGAGTTTGAGTGCAACACAAGGGGGGAGATTCACTAAGCGGTGATAAAGAGGTGATAAAGTGGAGATGACCTCCAGTTTATCACTTCTCCAATTCCTATGTTATTCTATGAAGCTTATGCATTAAGATTTCTTACATTTTGGAGATCTTAGTGCATAGGCTCTAAAGAATAACATAAGAATTGGAAAAGTGAAATCACTGGAGAAGTCATCTCCACTTTATTGCCTCTTTATCACTGCTAAGTGAATCTCCCCCAAGGTGTTGGATACTCAAAGGATTAAGAGGTAGTTATCGTATAATAGTTGCCCAATTAGCAGATCTGTTCCACTGGGAAGCCAGGACTACATTGTGATCTACAGATGACCAATGGAGGGAGCACAAAGAGGGCCTGAAAAATGACACCAAATACTCCCCAGTGCATCAATGCTGCATCTGATAGGACAGTGTCCTTTCCTGTATGATGTGGGATCCCATAATGTATCAGGCTTGGAAGCTGAATACTAGAGGGCTTTAGGGGTCATGTGATCAAACCAGGATTACTGGCAGAGAGACACAGACTTATGGATTACTTTCATTTTCTAACCCCCAAATCAATTACAGGAGCCCTTTTTTGATTGTGCAGTGCAACCTTAAACTTTTTACTTAGTCTGTTCCCACTAAAGCACACTTTTTAAAACATGATATTTTTAAAACATGGCTTTTCAATGTATCAGAAACCTGTCTAGTACTAAAAGAGAACTAACCCCTCCAGAAAATCCTAATGGCCCGTACTAATTCTGCCCTTGTGCCTTTCTGCACGAGATAACACCTTCCATCTTCTCTAAATGTCAAGTCCATGGAGGTGGACTTAACAGTTGCTAATTGGACCACATAATACAAACTTTGCCCAATTCACATGGTAACCGTAACCCTTCTGCTCCTTAAAGGTTTTATTAGGCTCATGTATTGTAGTTGCTTCTGTATTAAACCTGCCAGATACTGTCATGTTTGCTTCCATGAACATGAAATCCTGGACTGACTGAAGATATTATGCCTTGAATAAAAGCACAAGAGTGAAATTCATAGGGGCCATTAGAATTTTCTGGTCATATTAAGGTTAATGGGAGTTTATTATTTGGAGATCATTTTCTTTATGTCTTTAGACCACTAGGTATTCTCATAAACCTGTGAAGTAAAAACAAAATTGGGAAGACATACATGTCACAAAGAAGAGAAGAGGGTAAGAGGTAGAAATGATAGCTAGGAGTAATCTGGTCATTTGGTCTTCCTGGGACCTCTGATAATGACGCAGTCACAATCTGGTTGTGTTGGTTCTTAACAAATCCCAGTCCACTCACCTGAATTCACAGTCTCTCTGTTCCCACTCTATATTCTGGAGATCACCTGGCAATAAGCATAACTACACCCAGTTGATAACACAATGTTGAAACTCTAGCACACGGTAGTCTTCTATGACTCTCCATCTATTACTGGACCTCAGCTCCCATCAATCTTATCCATTCAATGTCCCACCTCTGCTCTAATCATTTCCACATAATATAGATTGTACCATCATGGGAGAGAAGTAAAGTAAAGTATTACTTTACGTAAAGGGTGATCGATTCATGGAACAGTCTCCCAACGGAAGTGGTAGGGGTTATCACAGTACAGGACTTCAAAAATAGACACAAACCTATTCTGAGAACTATGTAAGTGTATTTTATCTGAATAGGAACATGAGCAGGCTAGATGCCCAATTGGTTCTTATCTTCTGTCAAATCTATGTTTTTATCACAATGAAGAATGTTGGATTTAGTTATTTGATTGATGATGAGTGTGTTGATGTCCACAAAGGCTCCAAATTAAACCCAGGTAATTGTCTAAGTATTCTGGTCCACCTTCAGTCCAAACAGTCAAATTTCTCAGACAGCTTCCATGTTCAGATAGCCTATGTCTCTATTCTCTCACTGCATAAATCTATCCATGAGAGCCAATCACAAGGGGAAGGAATGCACAGAAGAGACACATGTGAGTGTTGTAAAGATTTTACTGTCATAGTTCTAGAGAACATGCTGGAGCTTTATATGTATCACATGATAGCATCCCATTTTAATTCAAGAGATTGTGATTTCTCATGTCTGTCCTTTCTGCTGTTTTTTTTTTTATCTCAAGATCCTTCTGTGTGGTTTCTGCCAAACAAACAAAATGAAGAGTTTATATTCATGACTTCAAATACTGAACATGTCATTCCATGCCGTGTGACCAACCCAAACGCTACTGTGACTCTCCATGAGATGAAAGGGGATATTGAAATCCCCTTTACCTATGACAACAAGAAAGGTTTCATAGGTATTTTTAATGATGTAAACTACTACTGTAAAGCTTCCATGGATGGAAATGAAGTTTATTCTGGTCCATATCATGTCTACAGTGTACAAGGTAAATGAAAGTCAAACCTATTTACAGCTTCTTACTATTTATCTAACTCCAGTATATAAGAGATGTCTCCAATACATTGAGTCACAATGCGTTTCAGATGTCTTTAGCACCCCCAAAGTGGGAAGGAAATGTATAATTTGAATGACCATTTCCTAGAGGTGGGAGTACCCTTGTGCTGTTCAACAAGGCAAGTCCTAACATCTCTCTCTCTCTCTCTCTCTCTCTCTCTCTGTCTATCTTTTTATATCTTTCTTTCTAGCTCCTTTTCTCTCTTGAGAGACATGGAGAGAGAGAAAGGGAGAGGGGAAGTAGGTAGTGACAGACATGACTATGGTAGTTTTGTACCCAACATAAACTGTCTGGCAGATGCAGAACCACAAATACACTATAGGACACCCCAGCTATAGCATGGTTGGTACAAGAGCACAATACTGTATTTTATATGTTTTTTAATCAAAACCCAAAAAACATTCCATTACTATTATCAGGGGATCATTTCCCATTACAAGTAGAAGACAGCTACCCCAGGCAAGGGTGTAAAATTGTGAAGGGCCCCTCAGCTCTGCTGGCCGTTCCCAGCATTCCTTTATGTGGGTGTGGCCAGCACAATCCTAGTATTCCTGCACTAGACACCCAGTCCTGGCCTATTAAGGCCACTTTATGGATCAGTTTATATACTGTTGTAATGTTGAATTTATATTTATTTGGTCATTTTATATAATTGTATACTGGCCGGTTCAAGTCCTGTGTAAATCAATAAGAATAATTGGTTCCCCATGGTATAGTTTGCCCCAGAATTGATCCACTTATCTTTCTGCATATGGTCCTAAATCTATTTTATGAGAGAGAATACAACAGTAAAGACCTTCATTCTGGGGCAAACTAACTGCACTATGGGGGCAAATACAATTTCCCAGAATCCACATTGATTAAAAGGGCACCTTTAGACCCTTTGAAGCAATGGTGGTGTTTAACGCATAGTGAAGCAGTGGGCTGGAGACTTCTCTAGCATCCAAATGGGTTAAGAGCTTTTTCTTTGTGCTATAATATTACAGTCTGAAGCATATGTAGTTAGTTGACTTATTGGGCATGATGGGAGTTGTAGTCCCCAACAGCTGGAGTACTGACAATTGACTACCTCTGGTCTAAGAATATTGTTATGTTAGGGATCAGTAGATGTGTCTGTGGGTGTGGCCATGTGACAACTAGCTGTCTGGTCATGGGTGGAGTTAAAGGCCCCTAGAATGCCTTGCCTAGAGAAGCCGGAGACATTTATCTTCCTAATCTACATTAAATTGCATTTTCTTCCATTACTTTTCCTTCCAGTTTCCTCAATTAACATGACAATTGAAGCAGAGCACAGTTTGGTAAAGAAAGGGGAAAACATCACTATCACATGCTTAGTTGTCGGTAATGAAATTCTGAATTTCACCTGGGACTATCCTGGAAAAAAGGTGAGTGCAACATACACTTTGCAATTTGCAATTGATGAAACCCACTGAGCCACGTGCACAAAGAAAGTGAAGGGGGGATAAATAACTATTCCCATTCATTTAAAGGGCAGCTACCACCAGTACAGTGTCCATTCAGCAGATATGCTTCCCTGGAAGCAGACCTGAAAAGGAAGCCATAGATACATTGCATGTGTGTGTGTGTATGTGTTAGGGTGACCACATTTCCCTTCTGCCATTCCGGGACGTGGTCACCCTATTGCCTTACCTTGAGTCCCTGGTGGTCTAGCGGAGTGCGGAGTGCAAAGTGCTCTGTGCCTCCTCCGGCACAGAGCTGAAGCTCCCACGCGCTGTGCTCAGTAATGCAGAGCGCTGGGAGATGATGTCATCTCCCAGCGCTCTGTATTACTAGAGCGCTTGCTTCCAGATCAGGTAAGTTGCATTGCGCCCTGGATGTCAGCCTGCAAGCGGCGTCCATGATGTGACACACCGCTTGCAGGCTGACATTCAGGGCGGCTTGGCTTCATTCCGGGACACTTCATTGTCCCGGTTGAAGGGGACCCGGGACGCGGGACATGTCCCTGAAATAAGGGACAGTCCCGGACGTTCCGGGACCCGTGGTCACCCTAGTGTGTGTGTGTTTGTGCATTAATATACAAAATACACATGCATCTATACACACGTAGCCCCTAACACCCCTTCCCCATTAGCATCCCACTTCCTAAATGACATGTGAGTGAAAATAATGGAGGGTGTAATCTGGCTATTTTTGTGCTTCAGATCACACAGCTGCACTGACAATGTATCAGTTCTATCTTTCTCTGAACTGTTAGAGTGATACATTGTATAAAATGTGATTTGTGGTAAAATGTATCATGATTCTAATATCTACAGTGAAGGGCAGAACTGATATTTACTCATTGCAGCAGAACTGCTGTTCAGGTACAGCCAGACAGACCCAAGGGCCACAATGCATTTGAGACTAGCATTTTAAAGGTTAAAAACACCTTCAATGGGAATTTGAGGAATTTAAAATTCCTATAATGCAGTTGACAGATCGATAGACAGACAGACAAGCAGACAGACAGATAGATAGATAGATAGATAGATAGATAGATAGACAGACAGACAGACAGACAGACAGACAGACAGATAGATAGATAGATAGATAGATAGATAGATAGATAGATAGATAGATAGATAGATAGATAGATAGATAGATAGAAAGCCTCTGTTAATCAACTATGTGCGGACTGGCTGTCTAAAATAAGTCAGTAATTAGTACTGGATAGCATATTCTTGTTGGCAGACAGTCATCTTAGTTTCAGCACTCCATAATCCATCAAATAAAGGTTTCTTAAAGGAGCAGTAAACTTTTTTTATTATAAAAAAATATATATATATGGTTTTTGCGGTATTAGAATTTACTGGATAGTTTTGGCGGTTGTTGCTTACTAAAATGCATCTGCTGTTATCCCTCTTCCATGGCCAGCTAGAGCACTGCTTCCTCCTGGTGATTTAGTGGTCCTGGATACTCAGGCAGGAGACAGGAACAACTGGATGCTTCTCACGGTAGACCAGTATTGCTAGTGAATTTAGCTGCCGAACCTCAGGAGGGGTTTCCTGAAACCACACGCCAGTAGATCAGTGAGGCAAGTGAATTTGCACTTGCAGTGGTTGGGGTGAGAATCCCCAGCCCAGGTCCCCTCTAGAAATACAGCCGAGACTTGTATTAAGGAGGGTAGAACAGAACAGACTTTACTGGTGAAACTCACGGCTTATATACCCTTCCAGACACTCTTATCAAGAGTCAAAGCAAAAAAAGAAAGAAAGAAACATAAAATGCCAACTAGAGCTTGGAACAGTGTTGTTACACTTGGCATTTTAAGGAAAGGCCTAGAGTTCCAGACACACATATCTAGATAAGAATCCAAATTAGGGCTTGGAACAGTGTTGTCATAGTTGAACAGTCAGGGGAAATTATTTACTGTCCACTCAGAGTCCCTCTTTTCAATCCATGTTGATGAAGGAAGCACAGCAAGAGTCAATCAACATTCCCACCATTCCTTTGTTGGTTCAGCAAAGCTGTTAGCTGAGAATACCAGGAAATACAGAAAATAAACCAAACTTTAGCACAAGGGACATAGAACTGCAATTTTCCATTGTGGTCACCAGGTGGTGCTGTTCCTATCATATGCTCTGAGAAGCAGTAGTCTGTAAGCTCTCCCATACAACTCACTATAGAACATTTTATTTTTTATACATTAGTTGGTACTGTTGTTAATCACTTGTGTTAGAGAAATTAAGTTAAGGTATTAGGATTTCTTACCCAAATTAAGTAAATTAGGAGTTTATTATAAGAAGGTGTTAGTTATTTGCAATGCCTTGGATACCTCTCTGTCAAGCAAACTGTTAAATTGAAACTAACACTTTATAAGGACTTTGGTAATTTTGAAAGAATGTTCTACATCATCTATATTTATGTTATGGCAATTATTTATTGAAAACTATAGTTTATGAGATGGTTAGCTTTATTTTTTGTAAGCTTATGCAAATTAGGCAGTACTGGTATGCCAGATACTAACATTTCACTCTTCCTCTCAACTGCCACTTCCTACCAGGAAGTACTGGCTAATTGTCTTAATAAATCTAACAAATAAATAAAGCTAAATATCTTGTAAACTATAGTTCTAAATAAACAATTGTTAACATTAATATAGATGCTATCGAAAGGGCTTTCAAAACCATCTAACGAGTTAGTTCCACTTGAAACCTCAGACTGCCTAAGAAAATCCAGTCATCTATTTGTTTATTTCTCTCTGAGTATCTTCTAAAAATGTAGATGACTACAATTCATGCTTATGCTGTAAAATATTCAAATTAATAATGAGATTCTAAGCACAGGTTGCTTAGTCTGCCATCTAAAATAAAAATAAAATATTAAACACACTGCCTCATTAGCATTTGGTAGATGCAGAGGTGTGAGCAGCCATTGGGAGATAGACAGGTAAAGATATATGTCACATACTAATTTTGTTCATCTTTGCACCATCTTCATCAAAAAATAGTAAAGGTCTGAGTGGCCAGCCTGCAGTACTCTACCTGTTGTTGGCCTTTAATATCCACCATTCAACAAAGGACTAAGGATGCTGGGAGCCATAGTTAATCTTTATCAGATTCTAAACTAAAACTATTAGTAGTGGATCAAAGCAACTAAACATAGTATATAGATATAGCTAACTTGTTTTATGGACATCAACCTTGAATTTGTATTTTAAACAAATGAAAAGCCACCTATTACTAGAGTGTGATTTCCCTTTAATTCTTTAGTTGAAACTTGCAGACACCAGACTTTACAGTTTTTTTCCCACTGTGTGGGTAATTCACTAGCGTTTCATAGCTCATGATGCCACTGGTCCGGAAATCCCTGTTACTGAAGCCAAGGAGAGTCACATCTGGAATGGCAATATAAAAAGTAGGCCTGTCCAACCACTGCTACTGTGCTGTTAATACTGACCTTCTTCCACCACTCTTTCTTTCTTTTACAGAGAGGCAAGCTAAGTAACCCTGATGTGTTATTTTTACCTAATAACGTAGTCGGCTCAACTCTGACAATCTACAATGCTGACCTTGAAGACTCAGGAATATATACGTGCAGTGCTATGGAACTGGTCTATGATCAAACCGAAATGGAATATATTGTAATTACTGTCACTGGTATGAATTTCATCCCATTGTTCTGAAATGTAAAAAAGACAATATCATTGCCAAATAATAAACTTTCACTTACCTTAACACTTTAACCCTTTGAGTGCCAGAGGGGTACGCAATGCATTGCAAAGCAATGCATTGCATACCCCTCTGGCACTCAAAGGGTTAAGGATAAGAGGTGTGTGTAACACGTGTTAAATAAGCAGTAACATTTTTACTAAAATAGAACTTTCACCTTAAAGGGATGGTAATAGTTAATTTTATGTTTACTTAATATTTTAGACATTAAAAAATATGAACAACGATGTAAGTTTTATCTCTCAAACCTTTATGGTTTGAGAGATATACCTTGCTAAAGTTACCTCGTGAGGGAAGTCAGCGCTCTAGCTGACAACTGCAGAATCCGGTCATTTGACCGGATGGAAGAGCCGAAAACGCCCAATCTAAACATAAGTCTTCACTGGAACAGTCTACAAAGTGTGCTGGCAAACCAGGCACACTTTGTAGACTGTTCCAGTGAAGTATTAATGTAGAGCTCGCACGATTTCGGCTCTGCTGAAAAGCCTCCATCTGGTCAAATGACCATATTCTGCAGCTGTCATATGGAGCGCTGACTTCTCTCACGAAGTAACCTTATTGAGGTATATCTCTCAAACCATAAAGGTTTGAGAGATAAGACTTACATAATTGTTCATATTTTTTAATGTCTAAAATATTAAGTAAACATAAAATTAACAATTACTATCAATTTAATTCAAGTTTTCATATTTGAAAACTGCATTAAAAACTGCCTGTGTGTCATGTAAACCAAAAGTGCAGCAGAATTATAGGTTAGGTCGGAGATACTCACACTTATATTTCTGAGAAAGTGAAAGTGAATCATTCCTGGTATAGCACAGAGCTTTATTCGCAAATGAAGTGTCACTGGAATCTTTGCTATCATATAACAAATCACTGAAAAGGCTTCATTAGTAAATGGAAAACACAAAAAAGAAGGGAGAGACTTATCGTGCAGACATCCAAATATTTTCACAGAAACATACAACAATGCCAATTGTACTCACATTTGGATATTGTCATGGGCAGATTACCAATGACAAAGCCATCTTGTGGAGTATATTAAACCGCCTCCACACAGATATCCCAGTCCTCTATGTGCTCTATTCTTCAAATGATCATACCTCCCGGCAGAACTTGGAAAAACACAAAGACAAAAAGAAGGAGAGCTAAACTGTCATCTCGAAGAAGTATGCAAACAGAAACATTGAGGTGGTCCAATACTCACTTCAAATAATCACCTGGCTACAATGGCACATAACCGGTTGTAGAGCCAGTGGGGATTTATGATGCTGATTCTCCCCGCAACAGAACCAAACACACTCGTGTCAGATCTCCATGTCAGAGTAAAACAATCTTAAATTATTAAAAAAATGTTTTGTATAGCAGACCAGATACTTCAAAAATATAAAATTATTTTACTTTTGTTATATTGTATTCCTCCTGATGAAGTGACAAGCCAGACACGAAAATGTTGAGGATATGAGGATTTTTTAATATTTTAATATTTTTTAATAAATTTTATATTTTTGAAATATCTGGTCTTCTATACAAAACAATTTTTTCATATTTTAAGATTGTTTTACACTGATATGGAGGTTTGATGCGAGCGTGTTTGGTTCTGTTGCGGGGAGAATCAGCATCATAAATCCCCGCTGGCTACGTACCATTGTAGCGGGGTGACTATTTGAAGTGAGTACTGGACCACCTCAATGTTTCTGTTTGCATACTGCTTTGAGATGACAGTTTAGCTCTCCTTTTGTTTTGTCTTTGTGTCATTAGCAAATGAAATGTCACTGACAAGCTTAATTAGAATATGAAACATCATTGGAAATGTAGGGTACCACATTTACAATACATTAGTATATGGTAATAAGTATGAATATTTCCTTGATTGTACATTTGCTGGACATTTGGCTAACATGACACATAGGCAGTTTTTAATGCAGTTTTCAAATATGCAAACTTGAAATAAGGTGAAAGTCCCACTTTTAGTAAAAAAAAAAAACAAATATGTCACTTTAGATGGTGAGTAGAACAAAGGTACTTTGACTGCAAAGAGACATTGATCCAACATTATTATAGGTCAAATGGTTATTCTTGTTGTTATTTTTTATATTAAATGGTTATTGACAGCACCACCTGCTGTCCAGACAGTTATTCTATTACTTTCCATGGGAAACTTAAAGGGATAGTAATACTTTTTTTATCTTTATTTTATTTTGTAGGCATTAAAAAAAAAGAAGAACAATATAAGTTGTATCTCTCAAACATTTATGGTTTGAGAGATATTCATAAGCAAAGTTTCCCCCTCCCGCCCCTTTTACCTAGTGTAAGCCATCTCTTCTGAGATGTGGAATGCAGTCCATAGACCAGACAGATAACAGAAGGGTACAATCCACTTCCTATGAGAACAATGAAAGCCCTGCCCCCCTTGATAAGTTTTTCAGGTTTTTCCCTTATCTTAATTGAAGATTGTCCCTCTCTGCAGTCTACCTGGGCACCTCCCTTCTGCTCTGACATAATTGAAATAACACTCTCCAAAGTCCAAATACTATGATGATTAATTAGAGCTGCTTATGAAACATTACTATCCTTTTAAGCCATAGATTACCGTTAGTTATAGAATGCAAGGTAACAGCTATTAAAATGAGCCAAACATTCTAATGATCACTCTGAATTTGTTCTATGTAGATGCCCCCCCCAAAGTTTCTCTTTAATTGGTGCTGGATATCATATCCACTAAGGGACACTCCAGGACCCCAAGCTCCAAAAGGTTCAGGTGTGCTGCAAGAGAGAATCATAGCCACCTCCATGGACATGATTTCCAGTACTAATTAACCCCTTGAGAACCATAAGAGTGAGAAATGCATTGCTTAATGTAAACATTTCAACCTGACAACTTTGTTGCAGTAATGTGTTTCATAGAATAGAAATCATTGTTTTCTAGAGAGAGCGATTCAAATGGGTGACTTCTTCACCTATGGTTATTTTCAGTTACCACTTTGTCTTATTGTGACACTTTACAACAAAGTTGCAACAATAAAGTCGCCAATGTGAACAATTTTCATGTGATCTTTTGCAAAAAAAAAAAGTTGCTACAAGAAAGTCACTGTGAGAAAGAGTCCTAAAATGCACACTGCAGGGCTTCCCAGAATCCACTGCAGACTTGCAGTAGCCATTGCAGCCCTACAGCATACATTTTTCATATGTGTCCAATTTTAAAGGGACAGTAAAGGATCTGGGATAGAGTTCTTAAATCTTAACCCTTTAAGGACCAGAGGGGTATGCAACCGGGGGCATTAGTTCTCATTTAAAGCCAACAGTGTAGAGCCAAAAGAGTATTGCAAACACTACAAGCATGCTGGATAATTGCATAATTACAGTGTATTTGGATGCTAGAGCAATCTCCAATGAGAAACAATGTGTTGGGGACTTTTCTGGTATCCAAGGGGTTCAACCACCACAAATAAAATTAATCTGCTAAATATGACAATAATGCACACATGGCAGCTTATTTAAGAATATTACGTACACTGGTACTTGGTATGTGCCCTCCCGATAAACTTCTGAGTCCATTTTCTAAAAATATCTCTCTAAACTTGTTATTCTTTTTCTAATCTGGAGCTGACATTCCTTCACTGGATTGAATTCCACAGCAGGTGATTAATGTTCTCACTGGTTATATATCTCCGATTCCTAAGTCCATAGAGAAGTCTGAAGACAAATCCAGAGATAAAGTTATCACCTGTAATATAATTCAGCCCACTGACTCTTAAACCTTTTATATGCCACAGACTTGCTCAACCCATTGTGAAGGGTTCACATCTAATGAAGAGCACTGATGGTAAAATATATTTTATTAAGGGTGGGAGAGAGAGAGGGTAACTAATGACTGCTGGGGGTACTGACTCTAAAGAAGCACATAGATAGATAGATAGATAGATTATTATTATTATTCTTTATTTATATAGCGCCAACTTAATCTGCAGCACTGTACAATAGGGAATAGACATACAGGGATAATAAATAGTAAATCATATGTGAAGAACAGAAGGATCAGAGGGCCCTGCTCGTGAGAGCTTACAGTCTAGAGATAGATAGATAGATAGATAGATAGATAGATAGATAGATAGATAGATAGATAGATAGATACTCAAGTCAGGGCCATATTCAGGAAACTGAACAAGTGTAATTCTGAAGCAAACCAGCTGCACTATATGGATACAAATTAAAATACCAGATCATGTAAATGGGGCTTTTAACTAGATGAATACTACAGAGGTCTCCAACACAGAGCAATGATTTGCTCCATCCTCTAGCAATCATTGGGTTAAAATACAGCTTATCTGCAGAAACAGCTAATTACAGAAGAGCTGCACTGCCATCTTGTGCTAGAATAATAGAATGCACACACACACATATTTATATATATTTTTTATGTTGTCTGTGTTTTAGTCTGAGATTTATTTTAGATTATATTTATAGCACCCAACAAATTTTATCATACAAATCCCTCCCACTTTTCTCATCACTTAAAATCTGGACCGATGTATTGACATTTTCTTATTGCTCCATCTGACTTGGGATACATTAGAGCCATGGATTTGGGCAATATACTCAGAAACTGTAGGCAGCCAGATGTCTCCTGATTAGATAAATCTAGAAATACATATTTTAGAGCCAAGGCTTTTTGTTTCTTTTATAGTAACCCATTTTGGCCATATGCAAAAAGAAGAAGATGCAATATATTTTATTCTTGCATTCTTGGATGCTAGAGCCCGTATTCTTTGGTGACATCTCTAGCATCCAAGGGGTTAAATATATGTTATCAGCTTTTAACCAGTTTGTATTTCTCCCTTTTCCTAGAGAAAGGCTTTGTAAATCTCAGGCTGGATGAAAATAGCTCACCATATGCTAATTTACACAAAAGCAAATTGTTTAAAGTGTTCATTGAGTCCTATCCAAAACCCACCATTGTCTGGCTCAAAGACAACATGACATTGACAGGGAACAGATCCAACCAAGTAACTATCATGAACAAAAATATATCTGAAAACAAGTGAGTAATATAATAATCATGGAATTATATTTGTCTTATTAAATAGAAAGTTAATTTTAACCCCCTGAGAATAACAAAATGGAACACTGAATTTGATTAGCAGTGTTTCAGTTTTGTATTCCATGGGTACTTTTTATATCTCTGTAAAGTTGAAGGTGTTAAGAACATTTTTTGTTGCCTAGGCTAAAGGTATTTTCTGTGCCAAGCAGCTGTGAATATAGTGGGTGGGAATCATATGAACATAACTGGGGACTTGGGTTTGACACTGAGACTCAGGGTTTTGACCGAAATCTCAGGGTCTCAGGGTAAAATGCCACATTCTCAGGGTGAGAGAGTCCAGCGTTATCTACTATATGTTTTGCCCCAATTAACTGCTTCTTTAGTCACTAAATTGATGATATTTCTACAAAATAGGCAGAGGAGAAGTCCTGCTTGTACTGTGTATTTAAGTAATGAGATTTCTTAGTTAAATCATGGTGTAGGTTGATAAATGACTGATTGGAGCACCTCTGTATTATAAGCAGAGACATATCACTTATAATATATGTTACACAGAGAGCTAAGGGTTAATATTTGTAAGATCTCAGTGTCAGCTCATTTTCAAAGTTCCCAGGAATGCATATGGGAAGCATGGGTATAGCCAGGAGTGGGCTAAGAAAGCTAGGGTACCTTGCCTATGGATATCTGAAATGTAAACCTGGCCCTTTAAATAAATGCTACTTATTTTTCTTGCAAGTTTCTGCATTTAAAGGAACAGTAATCCCTAGTTATGAAATATATAGTAGTAGGACTTTTCCTGTTAATTAAAATAAGGCTGCTCAAGGCTGGGAGATGCTTGTTTTAATCTTTTGAGTGCCAGAGGGGTACTCAATGCATTGCTTTGCAATGCGTTGTGTACTTCTCTGACACTCAAAGAGTTAAAGGGACACTAATGTGCCATAAAAAATTCTTCTTGGTTTGTAGACTATAAAAAAACAAATTATGTGACACAAATCCTATCTCTCAAACCTGATGTCAGTGCTGTGCTGACAGCAGGCGATCCTGGTCTGGGGACCAAACGGCGGCTCTGCAGCAGAGCCAAAATCGAGTTATTTCAAAATAATTAATTAATTGGAAAGGTCTATAAAGTGCTCCTAGTTTGCAAGCATACTTTGTAGACCATTCCAATGAAGTAGTTCTTTTTAAATAATGAGATTTCAGCTCTGCTGAAGAGCCTTCTCGTGTCGGCCGACTCGAATCTTCTGTTGTCAGCTTTACAGCAGACATCAGGAAAAGGGAAACTTTAGATGTGAATATCTCTCAAACCATAAATGTTTGAGAGATAGGATTTGTGCCGCATAATTTATTTTTTAAAAACTCTGCAAAACAAGAATAATTTTTTTATGGGACATTAGTCTCCCTTGAAACACTGTGACAGAACCCTTAATTTTTCTAATAGTTTGAGTTCAAGATGCTTTGCTGGTGGATGATGCTGTTGCTACTGCTATCTTTTTAACCCTCTGCATGCCGGAGGGAACTGCAATGCGTTGCGTACCCCTCTAGCACTCAAGGGGTTAAAAATGGCTGCAAACGTTCTTGAACTCAAAAATAAATAAATAAATAAAAATAACTTTTGACAGACTCATCTCCTAGGCTTTGTATTGCATAGAAAAGGTCATACAATATATTTTCACAATAGTCTTTTACTGCCCCTTTAAGCATACATATTGATATGCCCTGCTTCAAGTCAGCCTCCTTTATTTGCTAGGTATACTAGTGATCTATCTCTCGTGCGAGTGAAAGAACAAGATGCCGGACTCTACACAATCAGAGTGTTTAATGATGATGATTTTAAAGAGATTTCTTTCTATCTTCAGATTAATGGTGAGTTTTCTAGAATATTTTAACATTAGCCATCTAAGAACTGGAGGGGTATACAATGCATTGCTTCCCAATGTGTTGTAAACCACTCTTCTCCTTTAAGGCTTAAAGGGATAGTTGTGGTTAGGTGTGAATGTAACATAGATTCTTTTACATACTTTTGAATAAGGATGTGTACCTTTGTAATTGTGCATAACTTTGCCATTCTTTTTTATTCTATATTAAAGTGTCCCCCTCCCGCCCCTTTTACTTACATCATGAAAAATTCCCCTAAGCTGCACGTCATTCCAGATGGATCGTGAAGAGGGACAATCTTCTCTCAGCATAAGGAAAAACCTGCCCACTTTTGTCAAGGGGGCAGGGTTTTCCTTATACTGATACACAGAAGATTGTCCCTCATTTCGGTCTGTCGGGTCCGATGACTGGATTTTAGATCTGAGGGGAGGCTGCTTGATGTAAGTAAAAGGGAAACACTTTAATATAGAATAAAAAGAAAATGTCAACTTTGTGCATGATTACAAAGGTACACATTGTTACACAAAGTATGTAAAAGAATCAGTATTACATTTATACCTAACACTTACATAGTAACATAGTAAATTACTATCCCTTTAAAGTGTTACTTAACTTTAATGTTGATTTTATTTATTCTGTTATTGCAAACTAAATAAAATCAGATTGTCTATCATTTTTATACTTAACATTTGACACAATTTTTTCTTTTACTCTTACTTTAATAACATTATGGGGTTCTCCCCTTAGAGTAGACAACCTATGTCTTTGCAGCTGTTGGGAACTAGGGAAATATTCATGATTCAGTTTGCAGATCAATTCTGAGGACCTGAGGAAAAAATCTGGGTATGTCCGAACTGATCTGTGATGAATAGCGGAGAGACAGTTGGAAAGAGGAACAGGTTGTGAGAGGGATAGGGGACAGTATGAAAAGGAGCAATCGAAAAGAGGGGAGAGTGAGAGTAGGCCAGGGGGAAGAAAGTTAAGTGAGCTGGCGATTAAAACAGAGTGTGTCCTTACAGGGGTACTAAAGATGTTATTCCTGTTTATACTCAAATTCAATGAGGTATTTCCTAACGTCACTGGTGCTTACCTGTACACAAAGCCCAGCTTGCTATATACTGTAGTTGCAGAGCTATGTGATACATTATTAACCACAAAGTATGTTTTATACAATATGCAATTCTAACATTTCGGAGAGAGAGGCAAAACTGATACATTGTACAGTATATGATCACAAGCACAAGGAACAACCAGACTTCACCCTCAATGTTACCTCATAACAGTTAGTAATGGAGATTACAAAGGGGCAGGGATGTGATAAGCAGTTTTTTGTGTGTATGTTATGTATATGTTTATATATATATAATGGTTGAAGAGCCCGTTACACGGGCCACAGTGCCACTGGTGGGGCAGTCATGCGCAGTAGATACTGCCGTGCCGAAGCTGATACAGAGCTGGATGCTCCGAACTAGCCGTGGCACTGGCAGTCTCTACTGTGCATGACTGCGTAGTTATGTGTGTTTTAGCGAATTATTATACAGGAAGGATAAGATAGAAGTGGCCACACTCCAGATGCAAATGTACAGGTGGGAACCGAATGTTGACTTCACAATAAACTCAGCATTTTTTGCTTCATAAATTCTGTTGCACATGTCTGTATACATATCAAAACTGAATTTTACTATGGCGACTTATTACAGAACTTTATTAACTGGTAAACGTATGACCATACTTCTGTATCATTCTTCTGTTGATATAGTGCCCCCTGAAATAAGGGAGTTGACAGATATTCATCCTGCAAGTGGCGGGCAGATCGTGACATGCTTAAGTAAAGGAATACCTCCACCAAAAATCATGTGGTACATCTGCAGTGAACTAAAGAGGTAATTATCTGTTCATCTCATAATATACTTTTTAGAACAGTGTACAGCAGGCATGGACAATCTGTGACACACCAGGAGGGAGATGCACTAAAGGACAATGTTATGACAATATGTGTCTGGTGATGTTTTGATCATTTCACCATGTAGAATACAACACACTTTGCCATATGCACTAAGAATTAGCTATACTAAGGAAGGGGTAGAGAATGTAATCATTAGCATGTAGGATTGTCGTAATGCTGGTGATGTGCTAGGAATGGCAAGTGGAGGAGAGGAAAGCTTAGACTTCAGCACCATTCAGTGGTAACTATTTTTGCATGGAATCATATTTGTACACTCCCCTAACTGTTTCTTAATAACAAATTCTCTAGATGCAACAGTAAAGGGTGGGATCCTTGGAAACCACTACAAAACAGTTCATCCGAGTTGGAGTTTGAAACAAACATCACTTATCCGCAGTTGGTGGATCCAGGAAATTACACTGTAAAGAGTGTGCTGCATTTCCAAGGCTTACATGACTCCCTCTCAATCCGGTGCTTTGGGCAGAACATCATGGGAATGCACCATAGAGATGTCACACTTATCCCACACCGTAAGTAAACTTAAAGGAACACTAACACCTAAAACTGATATGGGGTTATATATGCACTTACGAAACCTGTACTACATGTTAGGATCATTTACATTTATCTATCTGTTTCCTGAGGCCTAATATCTGATCTTATCTATACTCTGCGCAGGCAGCCATTCCTGCTTTTTCAAGGCCATGTGCAAGGCCATACATATCTTGCTGTGATTGTGCCTAATTCAGCAAAGCAATAGCACACATTTTCATATAATTAACTTTGCCATAATTTTAGGCGTAGTCACTAACTTTGCCATTAATTTAAGGTCATTCTCTAATATTGCCAATAGTTTAGGAGCATGTGCTATTCAGCATCAAATGTTAGTATGTGTCTTGCATTAAATCGTGAGCAACCACAAATAGCACATACATTTATGGCTTTCAAAAAATAGTGAATGCTCCACTTTCTTGTATTCTGCACTATTCCCCCAAATCCCATTGATTCAAATGAGACTTGACTCATGAATGCTAGAGAGATCTCTAAACAAGTGCAAACAAGGTGTTAATAACTTTTTCAGCCTGCATTTGATGGGGTAAGGGTATTTTCTGTCCTACGGAACAATGGATTAGCCTATGGGCGGCGATCATACGATAACTGAATATGTGGTTATGGAGGTGGTTAAATCCAGTCCTGCTCTCTCCAAAGCAGTGGACTTGCTAGGTCTCCATAAGACACAGGTGTGGTACAACCGAGTGCATTATTAGTGCTCTGTTCAGCCCAATTCCATCACTTTAAGGGAGATTGGACAAATTACATGCCCCAAGATGGCAAAGCTGTAGCCCTTTGACTGCCAGAGAAGTTTCCAATGCATTACATTACAATGGATTGGATCTCTCTCTGGTACTCAAGAGGTTAAACATGAAACCTGGGGCTTTCCTCCTCTAAAATTACCTAACAATTGCTCCTGGTCCTAATCTTTCTCCCTGCACTGTCTGGGTGGCTGGAAAGAACTAACAGTAATGGCAAGCCCTTCTAAAATGAACTGATTAAGAAAATGTGATATAGTCAGGTGGGCAGGGTGTATGGATGCCATTTTCTTGAACGTCATGCTAACAACATAATGTAAAACAATGCAATTCATAATTTAGAGATTGTTTAACTGTATTCCTTCTGTATTACAGATTTGCCTTTGAAAGTTATGCTCATATCTGGTATCTTGGCCTTGGTGGTGTTATTTATCGTCTTTCTTATAATTCTGATCGTTTTGTGGCAAAAGGTAAGAGCTAATTTAATTCGTCAGATCTTTCTTCACTAACGGAGACATTAGGCCTATCTTCTTCTGGTTTTGAGAATTCCTTTTTGTTTTGGAAACTTCTTGGGCCCCTCTGCCTAATTCCCACTTAATCTACATTCAACTTTGGTCCTCTTCTCTTATGTTCCACCCACCTGAGTAAGCTCCACCCCCTACAGAATACAAAATTATCCATGTAGACCAATCTTACCACATGGGATTTGATCACGCTGGGATACTGGGATATCAATATATTGTCGTATTTCCATATAAGCACTAATTGAGTTGGCTGAACAAAATGTCAGCAATGTCTGGAATTCAGATGTTAATTCATATAAAATTCACATCAATTCCCATATAGGATTCTCTCTTCACTCATTTTTATGCCTGTTGCGCATATAGGGAATGAAGTCATATCTTGCTGCATGGCATAATAGTCACTAAAAAATACACAAAGACATTTACCACTACGACAGCAGTGGTACAACAGTTACAAACATTGTTTCTCCCATCAAGGCAGTGAGACAGAGACAAGAACTGAACTTGAACTTACTGAACAGTAACTGTGCAGGTAGAGTCCCAGTAGCAGTAGTCCAGAAACGCTTAAGGACTCCAACATCTATCCACTTTGTGCACTGCTGTCCGGCGTCCCACAATCACATGCAGCGTTGCTAGCCAGCCAATGAGAGAGGAGTATGACATGACAGTGCTCCTCTCTTATTGGCTGGATGGCGGAGCTAGGAGATTACCACCTAACACATGAAACCCATGGAGCACTAGGTTGGGCAGCCTTTAGATCAGCATTCCTATGATTTGCTCCTTTCAGGTCAGATGCAGAGCCTGAATCACAGTGGTGGCCGGGCTGCACTGCAAAGTATAGATTACCGGATACCATTATCCAGACAATGTGGTCACCTGCACGTACAACCAGATCCTTGCAATCCTGATAGGTCAGTCTGACCCTACCATTTGGGGCTGCATACTGAAACACTCGTGGCTTTACCCCCCCCAGCCACACCCATGGTGGTCACCTTAGCATTTCTGCTCTGCGCCCGCAGAAGATGTGCACCCTAGGCCAGTGCCCACCTCTCCTATAAGTGGCACCAGCCCTGGTCTCCAGCTCCCATCCTCCAACCTAATCAATACCAAGAGGTCCCTAACCCTACGATCATCGTTCCTATACCCCGCCCAGACATGACACCCCTCAGCGAGGCGTCTCCAGAAAATTATTGTTTTAAAACAAAAGTACGTAATACATCAATGCAACAGCAGCCCATTACTGTACTGGGCCCTACAGTGGGTGGGATGCACAAAACAAAAAAGGAGCAATTCTGGTGAAAACTAACTGTACCGTGGGGGAAAAATAAAAATATCCATTGCTTTAAATAGGGTTTTCAGCATCTTGAATGCTAGTGAGGTCTTAGATGCATTGAGGATCAAGATGTTGGAGACTTTTGTAGCATTTAAGTTGTGAAAAGACCCATTTAAAACCCTTTGAGTGCAGGGAGGTGTCCAAATCTTATCACTTTTAATGAGTAACAGATTTATTTCATTGCCTGTCCAATATACAGGCTGAAAATAACCACAAAGGTATTTCCAACATTAGTAAATTCCAGAGTATTTTCACACATTAGTAAATCTCAGAGTATGGAGAGCTTGGGGAATTGACAAGACAGTTCCAGATTTTAAATGTGTGCCCGTGTCCCGGGCAGCCTTCTCCTGGGACAAAACAAAGTCCTGGAATGAAGACTCCAGAGCACAGAGTTCTAAACACTAGAAGGAGAACTACCCATTGCCTACTGTGACAGGAAGTGATGCCTCTGCTGGGCTACAAGAAAATGGCCTCCAAACAGAGCTCTAATCACTAGAGAGAACTGACCCTTGATCCTGACATCAAACAGGAGCAGCAGTGCAATTTTCTTTTAGTGTAATGCTAGACTAAGGCTTAGGACATGTACATTATCTTGTAGCCCTCCACAGACATTGCTGTCACAGCAGCCAACAAACAGTTCTCCCTCTAATGCTTAGAACTCTGTGGCGCACCAGAGAAAGAGCAGGTTGCACACTGATGTCCAATGATGTACAGTGACTCCTCTCGCAAAGCTGTCCTAGTGCTGAGGACAAGTACTCTGCTGCTCTCTTCTCCACAGTATCCCTGAATGGCAAAATGGAAATGTGGTCACCTTACATGGCACACAAAAGAGCTATGGCACCCTGCTAAGAACCACTGCTCTAAAGGGACAGCAGCAGACAAATTAGAGGGAAAGGAGTGATCTTGAACCTTTCACAATGCAACAATTTTTAAGCATTGACTGAGACAAAATCCTTAATGTAGTAATTCCTACAAATTCCAACAAATTATGTAAAATGTATCTTAATCACTTGGTGCAGAGAACAGATTTTTCTTTGCATCCACCTTTGTACATATATGCAGCCAATCTGTATGTAAAAATAGTGACAGATACATGTTTTCACCCCCTTTTATACATATCCCCCCAACTGAGTGTGCTTTCAATTTACCCTTATCATTTCTTCGTCATCCTGCAGAAACCGCGGTATGAAATTCGCTGGAAAGTAATTGAATCCATTAGCAACGATGGACACGAATATATTTATGTGGACCCGCTGCAACTTCCATATGATTCCAGCTGGGAACTTTCTAGAGAAAAACTTGTTTTAGGTAATCTGGGGAAAACCAACTACACATGGATCAAATACAAATTTCTTGGTATTTATGTGGGGACTTTAATTATTTATTAATGTTACAGAAGTCTAAATTACATTTCATATAGATAAAAGAGGTTTAAAGCCCCCTTTTTAAATCAATGGGGATTTTGAGAATTTTTACTTACTTTCTATTGTGTACACTACCGGTCAAAAGTTTTGGGACACCTCAATTTTTGCTGCTTTTAGTTATTGCCATATAACTTGACACTGGGTATTTCTAAAATCAAGACATCCTATATAATAATTTGCTAAAGTTTGTCAGAAGCTGTCATGCGCAGTACAGATGGCTGCACGCGCTGCAGTCATGAACAGTAGAGACTGCCCGCGGCGCGGCTGATAAAAGAGTGACCCGCGCATGCGGCCATCCCTTAAGGACCACAAACCATTTTTTTCTTTACGCATCTGGTTCAGGGCTCCCCAAATGGCGTGCAGCCACTCGGGGAGCCCTGAATTCCATGGCACGTCATGGGTCCTTAACGCAAATCTACCCATGATGTGCCAGGAACGTCAAGGGTTGTTAAGGGATTAAGGCTAACTTATATAGGGGTCATAGATCCCCTATAATGTTTCTCTAAATTTCAGTACATGTGTTTATAGACTAGTCTGTGTACATATCAAAATATGTTGATCTTGCTCTAAATAATTTATTCAGTTGCACAAAGAGCTGTCAATAGCATACCTCCCAACATTTCAAATGGCCAGAGAGGGACACTTTAGATTTAGGTGGTGTTGCTGGGGTGTGGCTGGTGGAAGGGGCATTCCCAGGAACATTTAGGTTATTTTGTGACCTATTGATACCCCTTTGTGTAACTGAATAAATGATATAGAGCAAGACCAAAGCATTTTATCTTATAAAACACATAAACTGACATTTAAACAAACATTAATGTGAGTTTTATTGCTGTGTAGCAATGTGATACACTTATATACACACCGCAAAGTATCATCAAAAAAGAGGGACACTAGGGTAGGACAAAGGTATTTTGGTCTCAGAGAGGGACTGTCCCTTCTAAAGAGGGACACTTAGGAGGTATGCAATAAGTTATGAAATAACCTAAAAAAACTTATTGGTAATGCCCCACCCACCAGCCAACCCCCAGCAACACCACCTAAAACAAAAGTGTCCATCTTTGGTCATTTGAAATGTTGGGAGGTATGGGCTTGTAATGGTGTATTGATCTGCTGGTGACATATCATGGTGTATCTGTTCCATAGAGCTCTACCTCCATGGATTTGTATAACCCTTTGAGTGCCATAGACTTATTGAAAGCATTGCTCTGCAATTCAATGAATACGTCTCTAGCACTCATATAGATCCAAAGATTTCTTTTATCTCAGAATTAAAGTGCAGTAATTCTGGGTCAAACTAATTGCACCATAGGGAAAAAAAGTCAGATAACTTGCATCAATTTAAAGGAGAACTACCACCTGAACACAACTTTAGCTTAAATAACTCCCCATCTGGCGACTAGCTGCTTAGTAGCGCTAGTCGCCAGAATTATTACCTTGACAAATAGATTCAGTCTTTCTTACTGTACAGACAGCATCACGGAACATGGACATCTTGCCATAATGACGTCCTTGCACCTGTGCTGTCAGTCCCAGATGGGTCTAGGAGGCGTTGCTAGGAGCATTCCGGCTCCAAAAGGGACTGACAGCGCAGGTGAGCGGACTTCATTATGGCAAGATGTTCTCTTTCTGTGATGCTGTCTGCCCGGGAAGAAAGGCTAAATCAATTTGTCAAGGTAATAATTCTGGTGACTAGCGCTACTAAGCAGCTAGTTGCCAGATGGGGAGTTATTTAAGCTAAAGTTGTGTTCAGGTGGTAGTTCCGCTTTAAAGGGATAGTAATACTTTGTTTTTTCTTTGTTTTATTTTGTAGGCATTAAAAAAACATGAAGAAGGATATAAATCTTATCTCTCAAACCTTTATGGTTTGAGAGATATTCACAAGCAAAGTTTCCCCTCTCGCTCCTTTTACCTAGTGTAAGCAATCTCTTCTCAGATGTGGAATGCAGTCCATAGACCAGACAGATAACAGCAGGGGACAATCTTCTTCCTATGGGAACAATGAAAGCCCTGCCCCCCTTGACAAGTTTTTCAGGTTTTCCCCTTTTCTTAATTGAAGATTGTCCCTCTCTGCAATCTACCTGGGCACCTCCCTTCTGCTCTAGCTGAGCAGTGTTACATCAGTAAAAGGGGCAGGAGGGGGATACTTTGTCATTGAATTACTCTTGAACTACAACTCTGACAGAATTGAAATAACACTCGCCAAAGTCCAAATACTATGATGATTAATTAGAGCTGCTTTTATTATGAAACATTACTATCCCTTTAAATAGGGCTTTTAACCTCTAAAGAGGTCTCCCAATTTAAATAGATTATAAGTTGAATTTGTCCCCCATGACACAGTTGTTTTGCTCCAGAATGACCCCTGTTATCTTGTGTACATAAGGCCTATATTGTGTTTATGTTTCAGGTCGAACCCTTGGCTCTGGGGCATTTGGAAGAGTGGTTGAAGCTACAGCCTATGGACTAGGAAACCCACAGTCAATCATGAAAGTAGCTGTAAAAATGCTAAAATGTGAGTATTTCAATGTCTATTAGGTGCCAGAATAGAATATATTAATTGCTTATTTTCACTTAGTATCTGACAAAGAAGTATACTCATTTTAAAATGTGTTGTATAAGTTTTAACTTATAAGGAGGCATTACAATTCAGCCCTTCTGGAACCGATGTCTTAGCGAGATACCTACCATCCATTCACTAAGCTATTTACTTTCAAAATTAGCACCATGACATCACTTGCCCCAAGAGGAACGCAGTGGGGAAGTGAAACGCTATGTATTCTCAAGGTGCAGAGGAAATTTAAGTAACTATACCTGATTTCCCTAATAATGCTATAGGGGTGGCGTTTCGGAAATGCGGCTATTAAAGACGTAATGATACAGAGTTCGTGAGTGTGAAGGCAATCATACTCTCTGGTGCAGGGGAGCTCAAACCTCTCTGCCAGCCAATCAATTAAACACAAATGAATGTCGTTGACTTGGGCAGAACCTTCAGAATGATTGAAGCACAGATTGATTCACTTGTGTTCATGTGAGAGATCCTGAAAACTTGCACTGAATGGAGGTTTGATATCCCCTGCTCTTGTGAATTCCCCAACATCTAAGCAAATTAGAATGGAACCAATGCCCCAGATCAGAAAGTGAGCTACGCTGGTGGATTTGAAAATTCCCCCATAGTCATTACTGACGCCCCCTGGAAACTGACCATTTGTCCTTTTCTTTTACAGCTACAGCCCGAAGTAGTGAAAAACAGGCTCTCATGTCAGAGTTGAAGATTATGAGTCATCTGGGTCCTCACTTAAACATTGTCAACCTGCTAGCTGCATGCACCAAAGGAGGTAAATATGTGCCCAATTGAACTTAATCCTTTGAGCACCAGAAGGGTGGCCAATGCATTGCAAAGAAATGCATTGGGCACCACTCTGGTGCTGAAAGGGTTAAAGATTGTTTGTTGACACAGTTAAAGGAATAGTTGTATTATATTATGAGAAGAATGTATATTGTAGTGTTTTTACAGCTAAGAAAAACAAGGGAATTCCAAAAGATAAAACAGCACAAACTTGTCTGATTTTTTCCTTAATCAGAATTCAGTTTAAGATTAGTCACCACTGGGTGGCACTGCTGCTGTTGCTTTGTCTGGGGAACTACAGTTAGAGACCAGAGCAGAAGCACTTCAAACATTTTGAGCTTTAATGAAGTTCAAATGAAGCATCTCCCTGCAATAGGCATGTCTTTGTATTACACAAATTGAGTCATAATAAATTCCATTGATTTAAAGGGGAACTACCACTCCGCAATAAGTTCACATTATTCAATTCTTCATCTGGTGACTAGCTGCTTAGTAGCGCTAGTCACCAGAAATATTACCCGGTTTACAAGATATTCCACTTTTTTGGAGGCTCACAGTAGCAGGAAGCACGGACATCTTGTCACAGTGACATCCGTGCGCCTGCGCTGTCAGTCCCTTTTGGAGCCAATTGGACAGTGACACTGGTCACTGTTCTACCCACTTTCCACCCATTAAAGAGTCAAACCCTGACTCAGATTCCCTTAGGTCTAAAGAGACCAAAGTGGTCTTGAAAGTCTGACCTCTAAAGCTACTCAGTTAGCCAATAAATGTATCACTCTTACTCTTCTGCAAAGTTATTAAGTAATATATTAAAATGATGTATAAAAATGACGAGTACATATACAAAATCTTAATATAGTATATTTTATCATACACCTTTTCTCTTATCTTTTCCAGGCCCTGTATATATCATAACTGAATACTGCCGGTATGGAGATCTAGAGGGCTACCTGCACCGTAACAAACATACCTTCCTCCAGTGCTATGCCGATAAGGGAAGGAAAGACACTGGAGTATATAGTAATGCCTCAGTTGAAGAAAGTATGCAGAGGTATCAGCTAGATCCTTCTATCATCTTCAGTGTGATGTGCATTATATAGGCAGAAATTTTCTTCACCAGCACTCAATCACCTACTGCTTCATTTAAAAATTATTACAGCTCAGACTGTCACATGGTAGAACTTTTTCTGTGGAGAGGTTCAGTTAAAGGTCCAATTTCTCTCACACACAGTACAATAAGAACATTGCAGTCTGGGCACCAAGGAGAAGATGCACTAAGTAGAGTTGCAAAGATGAAGTGCGTTTAGCAATGTAGGGAGGTCATTTGTACCATGGAGATTATGACACATTTTGCCATATGCCCTAAGAATTATCTATACAAGAAGAAAGGGAGAGCCTTTATCATAACATATGATGTTGGCATAAAAGTTGGTTATGTGTTCAGGAGGGTGAGTGATGGACCAGAGATGATGCTCTCACCTTTACACTCAGCAGCAAGAAACAGCATCAGCCCTCCTTAACACTATGGGCCATATGTTCAAAGGGATAACGACAAAAAATTGTTGTATGAAAGACAAAAATAAATCATTGAATGCATGAACAACATATTTTCTATAGAGTATACGACAAAAAAACTAGTAATGTCCGTTGTGTAAGACACAACTCCAGAATTGACGGGCAAAGGGGCGTGGCTAGGACATGGCTAAACTATTCTCCAGTGTCGTATAGAGGAAAAGAAAATTTGTTGTAGCTAACGACAAAAAAATGTCTTTCAAAAGACAAAATTTGTACGTTAAGAAAAAAATGGAGGGAATGTGTTCTGAATGTAAGAATTTTTGTCTTTAGTTAAGACATTTTTTAGGACATTTTTTGTCGTTGGGTAAGACATTTTTGTCGTTAGGTAAGACTTTTTTTGTCATTACACATTTCAGTCAGGACAAATGACGTATTTCTGATCACAACCGACACTCTCTGAAAATATTAATATTAATTTCAATGTACTTTGAAAAGTCGTTACAGACGACAAAAGCTATTTCACTACTTCTTTGAACATATGGCCTTATGAGTTCCGTAGGGATGCTCAACCTAGTTCTCTGCAAAGCATTGCACACCCCTGTGGCACTCAAAGGGTTATAATATACACAGTCCTCTGCCCCATGTAACAGCTGATTCAACTACACTCTGTTGCACACACTGTTCAGCTCCTTTAAAGGAACATACACCAATAATGTGAGCTGTTCTTACACAGAAGATTATATATTAATATTCATACATGTACCAATAGGTAAATTAAATGTAAATATTAACGATGCCCCTTTTTCAGCAGGTTTTGGGGAAGCAGTTTTCCATTGTGCCTCACATCTTTGTCAGGAGGTTGAACTCTGCTGTATAGGACAGAGCAGGAGATAATAAGTGCGAGGAAAATTGCTTCCCCTATTGTGATAAGAAACATAACATTAACATGTTTTGCATTTATATGTGAGGTTTTTAGATGATTTTAATTTCAGACAGTTAATGATCCTTTAACCATGTAAAGTCCAAAGGGGTGTTCAACACATTGCACAGAAATGTGCTGCGTACCCCCCTCTGTCCTTAAAGGGTTAATTATATTCAGTGCATTACAAAACAATACACTAGAGGCCTATCTAGCATCCAAGGAGTTAGTCAATCAATTCATTTCAGTATAGCATTAAAATATACCCTGTTGTGGGTTGTTAAAGGGATAGTAATGTTTTAAATAAATTAGGTCACCGAGGCTTCTTTATAATAAATGTAACACAATGCGCTATTTTTAGCAGCATACTTTTCTGTAGTTCATAAGATATTAAATTTAGAAGGATCCCCCTCTTGCCCCTTCTGGCCACGTCACGCTGAATCTGCAGTCTGGTCTGGATAAACTTCAGTATGCAAAGGAAAATCCTGCCCTCCTTCATCAAGGAGATTTCCTGATAATTACCGAAGTTTGTCCCTCGCTGCATCCATCCAGACCAGACTTCAGATTCAGGGTATCGTAGCCAGAAGGGGCAGGAGGGGGATTCTTCTACATTTAATATCTTATAAACTACAAAAAGGTAAGCTGCTAAAAACAATGAATTGTGTTACATTTATTATAAAGAAGACTCAGTGGCCTAATTTATTTCAAACATTACTATTCTTTTAAGGATAAGCTTTGAAAATCAACCCTTTGAGTGCACGAGGGGTATGCAGCTCATTGCAAAGCAATGGGTTGCAAACCCCTCTGGCACAGAAAGGATTAGACAACACTAAAAAAACACCTAATAATAATAATCACCCACTGACCTGAATCTGGGCATAATGTTCACTGTGCATCACATCTATATAGACAAGTTATCCAAAATTAAACTTTAATTAACATTGATATCATGGCAATGGAGGCAGACATGATTCTTTCTTCAGAATTCCAAATTTCTCCTACTGGAGGATTTTTAGAAAGCTTTGAGTGGTAGGAGTTTGGGATCCAACGGAGAATTGTGGCTTCTTCCATAGACATGACAACCCATGCTCATTAAAGATCATACTGGAGAACCACTCATGCAGAACTGACTCCCCGCAGGTAATAGGAGTTGTTATTGTTAATTTACAAGAAACAAAAATCACAATTATTTATGTACAGGCTCTAATTATCTATTTATATATTTTCTGTATGTTAAAAATCTGAAACACTGTTTCTCCCTATATCTTGGCACAAATACTGTTTTTGAAATATCCATATTGGGATTTGTTTTCATTGTAGAAACTTTACAGTCTTTTAAATCAGTCATATAAAAAGAAAGTTCAATGAGCAAATGGTCTGTGTTTTATCTACAATCTGACAGCTTTACTGGGGTCTGGAATATCACAAAGTCATTGTGCTGTCTCCTAAAGTTGCTGTACATAAGTGGACCAGTCACCTTGATTTTTTTTTGTACATATTTGGAAATTTCATTCAAAACTGCCTTTCTGTTATGTTAACCAAAAGTCTAGCACGTGTATAGTATATTCACGCTTTTATTTCTGGGGAAAGTGAAAGTCTCCTGGTGCACAGTGCTTTATTAACATATAAAACATCACTGAAACCTTCATTGGCATATGCAATAGTATTGAAACCTTCATTAGCAAATGAAACAGCCTGATGGTGGCCATTGAGGATTTAAAGTGGACATCCTTGCTCTAGTTTACTGAAAAACATCACATGCAATATTGCATATGTGAAGCTCAATCAAAGCATGGAGATGTTTACATATACATCTGAGAGATTTACAACATGTAACTTCATGTAAGAGCATGGAGATGTTTACATATACATCTGAGAGATTTACAACATGTAATTTCATGTAAGAGCTATTTAAAGTATGAAAACTGTTGCTTTGCATGTAAGTTATAAGTCTCCAGCAGACGTATTATTATGTACTGGATGCAAAGGCTCCCAGAACAATGTGTTGTGTGCCCCTCTGGCAATCAAAGGGTTAAGTCCTATATCTTTTTTCCAACATAGTACCATACTAAAGAGGTTAAAAAAAAAAAAAAGACACAAGTCCTTCAAGTTCAACCTTTGCCTCATAACCCAGTGGCATGATAATTATATAGTTTTCCTGTTACCAGATAAGTTAGTCTTTATCAGACCTTCCTGTTTTCCCTACTAATACACAGTATAGCCCTGTATGTTCCCTTTTGTAAATGTATATAATCTTCTCTTAAATGTGTCCATTGTATCTGCCATAACCAAATCCTTGGGCAAGGAATTCCATAATTTGACAGACCTTTCTGTAAAAAAAAAAAAACCTTCCTCTACTGAAGTCGAAACCTCTTTTCCTCTAATCTCAAGGGGTGTCCCCTGGTTATTTGATCAGGCCTTGAAATGAGTAGCTCACCAGTAACACCAACCACATCAATTTCAGCCCCTGAGTCTTCCTCCTCACAGTCAATAGTACTATGATGATTACCCCCTCCTTCACTCCTAACGCTAACAAGCTGCTAGACCTTCTCCTTGTATTGACCTCTCTTATACTTGTACATTGTGATAAGATCTCAGAAGACACCATGAAATGTTGTAATGCTCTACTGATCTCAGCAATGGTGATAATGTTATTTATATGTGTGATATGAACAGGGTACACCCAAGAATCATGTCTTTTGAGAACTTAGCAACATTCCTGGTCTCCTCTCCAGTACTTTACTGTAATAATACAACAGCACCTTGAAGAGAAAGCAGATAGTCTTGAAGACAGAGGTTACTGCTGACAATAATTAATTCATTCATTTCTTTGTAGTCATGCAACAATTCCTGGAGAATGTGATGGTGGATATATGGACATGAGCAAAGATGACATGCATTATGTGCCAATGCTGAACCTAAAAGGAGAAATCAAATATGCTGACATTGAAACCTCAATCTACGGTACCACCTATGAGTTAGACAATTACTCTCCATCAGGTGAGTGAGAAATTATACAACAAATAATTGCTATGGATTAATATATTTGGATCACCTGCATAGTTTGTCTCAGGTAGTGCTAGGCAACGTTTAGCTTGCAGTGTGTTGGAGAATACAACTTTCATCATTCCCAACCAGCCAATAGCAAAACATAATAATACTTATAATTATATCATTGTGTATTACAATAGTATGTTTTAGTCAACATTTTAACTACATCAGAACAAAAGTAGTTTTATTTTAGATTTGCAATTAAATATCATTTATTTACTATTTCAGCTCCAGAGAGGACAAACAATACTATCCTCATCAATGAATCACCCATGCTCAGCTTTACAGATTTAATTGGATTTAGCTACCAAGTAGCCAAAGGGATGGAATTCCTGTCTTCAAAGAATGTAAGGAAATGAGTTAATTTTTCATATCATCTTAAGACTATTAAATCAGCATCTATAATCTTGCATACCTGGGACCCCAGTTGTGAACTCTTATGTTATGCATTCAAAGAAAATCTCTCTCTCTCTCTCTCTCTCTGTCTGACAGATAGATAGATAGATAGATAGATAGATAGATAGATAGATAGATAGATAGATAGATAGATAGATAGACAAACTACTCAACTTTGGAGATGACATTAAGCTATACAAATCAAAAAATGAAACATTTGCTTGAGACTTGTGAATGATTACAGCTCATCAGCTGGAGACAGGTTAGCTGTTAAAACATTTAACACTTTAATTCTGACTTTGGGTAGTTCATGACAACGATATTAAGCATATTGTTAACTGATAAAATGAGAGAGGCAGGATTATTTAACTGCAGCAGGTCAGATTGTCCATCCTAGCCACTGCTGCATGTGTTGGAAATGATGCAAAACTATACACATTCCTGGCACTATCACAGCCCACTGAAATATAGACCTCACTGTACAATCCATCAGGCCATATCTCAAGAACATTCCTGGTACTCTATTGCAGCAGGAAAATGCCTTCCCGTAGGTCAAACATGTTACTGGGGAAAAATTATGAAAGTTCATCATACTGCAGTGGCTTTGCAATTCCATAGACCTGTCCCACATCAAGCACTTGTTAGCAGGGCCAGATTTACATCTCAGGTGCCCCTAGGCAAGGCATTCTAAGTGATCTTAGCTCCACCCATGGCCACACACTCGCTCCTCACATGACCCCACCCACAGCCCGACCACAATTTCCTGGCACAGAAAATACCCTTGGCCTATAACAAGCAAGAACAACATAAAAAAAAAAATGTAACCCCTTGGTTATGAGAGAGATATCAAATCCATTTCAAAACAATATGTTTGAGATCTCTCTAGCATCCAAGAGTTTAAATAATAGCCTGGAATAGGGTATATAAACTGATGCAGGGAACTGATATTACTGTGGCCACAACCGCTGTTCAGAATGTAGGTGTGGTTAGCACCACTGAGGCATCCTTCAAAACTTGGAGCTCTAGGCAGTTAGACCCTATGGGTCAACACAGAACTCTTCTGCATTCACCCTGCAGGATTTGCATTCTCAAGTTGTTGCTGCATAGAATAACATTTACCAAGAAATAACTCACCATCATATCAATTTATGCCTCATAATCTAGCCATTTTTTAATCTTCTCCCATGGTGCACATACTTCCAGATTAATAAATCATTAAGTTGTGCATATTTTTGTTTTGAAATGTAATCCCTTTTTTCTCATGTTGTTAATTTATAAAGATGTGAAATTTCATATGAATCGCGTATCAATTTCCTTTCGTTTCAGTGTTCAGCAGTGTATCAAACAAATTGTGTTATGTCTTATCCAACAGTTGGTTTTTAAACTGGGTTCCAACAAAAAAGTATATGTGGCAAATGTTAGCAATGGCAGACAGTAGAACAAGGCTGGAATGGCAGATAGTGTAGTGAGGTTCTGTATCTTCCAGTGAACATTTGGGCGATTGTATCATTTTGAAAGTAACATAGTTGAAGAGGCTGAAAACGCCATGCTTCCATCAAGTTGAGCCTATGCCATATAACTCATGTTGATGCAGAAAAAGGTAAAAAAAAAAAAAAAATACCCATTTAAGCCATTTTCAGTTAAGCTCTGGGTAGAAAATTTCTTTCTGACTTCAAATGGCAGTCCTTGGATCAGCATCCTATCTGCTTTTGAAATTGGCTGTCATAATTTTCTATATTGTTTTTGAGTTAGAAAGGTATCCATAACTTTTTTTTAAGCAACTACGGTATCTGCAAGCACAGCATCCTGTGCTTTACTTTACTACCGTTACTGTAAATAACCTCTGCCTTTGTATTAGGCTAAAGTGCCTTTTCCCCTAGATTACCTCTATTTTTTTTGCTCAGCTCTTGTGTAAATAGTTCCTTAGATAGTTCTTTTTGTATTGACCTTGAATATATTTGTAAATGGTAAACAAATCACCCTTTAGATGTCTCTTGTCTGATGTGAACAAGCCCAGTTTGGCTAGTCTCTCTTCATAACTATTTTAAATTGTCCCGACCATCTAGCATACAGCTACATATAATTCTGATATTTTGTTAACCCCTTGGATGCTAGAGTGGTCTCCAATCCAATGGGCTGGAGACTTGCCTAGCCACCAAGGTGGTTCACCAAGGTGCTTTGCAATGTATCGGATACCTTTCTGACACACAAAGGGTTCCATTGTAGCAGAAAAGTTTGAGAATCACTTCTTACAGAAATAATTCTTAATGTTTATTAATTCATAGTGTGTTCATCGGGATTTGGCTGCAAGAAATGTGCTGATCTGTGATGGAAAGCTTGTGAAAATCTGTGACTTTGGACTGGCCAGAGACATCATGAAGGATTCCAACTACATCTCCAAAGGCAGTGTAAGTTCCCGTGGTTACTGCTTATCAAGACTTGGTACATAGGACACAATGAGGCTGATGTACTAAGTATAATCGAAACAATTGTGGGACAAACCAGTTGCACCAAAAGGTACAAATCAACATTTCCATTAAAGGAGCAGTAAACTTTTTTTATGAGAAAACAAATTTGATAGAGCATTTCCTGCTGAATAAAACAACGTCAATCCCACTGCTGTTGATGTTTTATTCAAAATTTATAGCAGTTCAAATAATCAGGAAGTGAATTTACTGTGTTTACTTCCTAGTAGTTCTAACTGACAGGAAGTGACAGGCAGTTTCTATCACATTCTATGGAGAACTGTATGTCTCTGACTTTTCTGACTTTCCTCTCAATTAGAATCTAACAGAAAAAACGAATTCAAATTTGACCACTAGAGGGCACTGTTAATGTAAAAAAAAAAAAAACCCAAAAAAAACAAACATGGGTTTAAACTGTAATAACTCTGGAAATATAAATTTCTAAGCAGTGGGAGTACCCTTATTTTACTCAATAGGAAAATCCCTACAATATATATTTTTTCATAAAAAGTATTTACTGCTCCTTTAAATTAAATGCGGCTTTTAACCCATTGAATGCTAATGAGGTCTCCCAACGCATTGCATTGGAGACTTTTCTAGCATTCAAAAAGCCCTAATTAAATCAAATGGAAATTGGGGGTGGTGTTTATGTGTCTGTTATGGTGCAGTTTAATTGCTGCAGAATTGTTCCAGGTAATTTTAGTACATCAGCTTGCAGTGTTGTTTGACTTTTCTTACCCGAAGATTACGGTAACGTGCTTATTTTGAGCCCCAAGAGAGGGTGCATGTGCTGCTGACAAGATGATGACATTGACGAGATTTGTGCCGTAAAGGGTGTGGGGCTTAAGCGGGTGGGCAAGCATAGGCATAATTGTGTAATAAAGTGGACGGGAAGATGAGAAGTGGGTGGGAAATGGGAGGAACATGGTGGGAAAGAGAAGAAACTCAGCCCTGCTGGAGAACCACCCTCTGTCCCCACTAACTCTGTCTGAAAACCAGAACCTCCTTGGCATATCCAGAGCGTTTCCAGGTATAGCATGGAGCCAACGCTCTGGAGACTAACTCATTTCTACTGCCTGTATAGGATTATCAAAATTATCCACACATAGGTCATACTCAGCCAGTTAAAGATAAGTAATTCTGCAGCACTCCAACAACATTATTGGGGACAAACAGACATTTCACAGATTCCCATTGCATTAAAGAAGCAGTTCACTTTTTTATGAAAACCAACTGGGCCGCTAGAGAGTGGGACACTCTTTTTTAACCCAGCAGAAAAAAAGCCCTGAAAAATATATTTTTCAAACAAAGTTTTAACCCTAGAAAGCTCGAGAGCTACAACAAAAAAAAAACCTGATGAGCACTCAACGAGAACAAACAAAATAAAGTTATTTGTTCTAAGGCATGATGGCCTCTCAGTGGTGCTACAGGTCACGTTTTTCCTCCCATGTGCCATTGTACAGAGGAAATCTCCATGTCCATATCAGACTGGTCCCACCAACAGGCCATCCTACTCTGAAATGTCAGGCAAATCCTCTCAGCCAAACCACTGATGTATGTTTCGGCCTATGTGGGCCTCATAGTTGTGGTGCACATGGAGGAAGCTGGAAAGGTCCCCATTACATTGTTTTGCAAACAGTTGAGACCTTTCCAGCATTTGAGATGTTAAAATCAATGAGAATTTTCATTAGCTCCCGATGATGAAGTTGGTTTTCTCCACAAATGCACATCTTTAGCTCCCTGCATATAATATATAGAGGCTGGTGCATATAATTTCCCCTTTTTGTTACAAATATTTTTTACCCTTAGCTCAGAGGACATAAAAGAACACATAATTAGAGAACCACATGTTAAAAAATATAGTACAGAGCCCTTAGATTCTCACTATATTTTGGATCTATTTTATTTGCTTCCTTTTTCTGCTGTAGAGTGCTCATTCTCCTTTCACTGTTGATTCCAAAGAACCCCACCTGTTCCTCAGTCGGCCCACACACAGCCCTTCTTCTCCCCAGTCACTTCCTCCTTTCTATAATCTTGTCAGTCTACATTTTGTCATGATTAATAAATGAAGCATAAACAAACAGTGTGGGGGGTGGGGGCTGTCACCCCTTTTTGACATTTCCAACTCCAATCGCGGCACTCTCGGGTGTACACTAGAGAAGTGATTCTCAGTCTGGGATTCATTGAACCCAGGTATTCCCTAAAGAAGTGAAATTGGTTTCCTGAAGTAATGGCAGACAAGGGAACAAGACTGGAGTGGCAATCAGTTTATATATGGGTCTGTGACTGCTCGTGGACATGTAGAAAATTGACAAATTTGACACAGTGCAATTCTGATTTCTGTTAGATTGTGATTGCAGCAAGCACTCGAACCTGTAGCCCTCTATGAAAACATTATCAGATTCAATTATGTGATATCTCTCACCCAATACGTTGCTGGCTAATAGTTTACTCGGTTTACCCTTGAGTGTCCTATACCGACCTGCATCTTAATACATTTAATACTGATACAGTGGAAAAGCAAACCACTCTATCATCCAAGTGGTTAAATTATTTGATTGTTAGAGTTCTGCAGGGATTTCACTTGAAACAAAAGGATGCTGCCACAGCAAATGTTTTAGAAGCACTGTACCAATGCGTATGAATGCGTTGGTGTGTGTTGGTGCACACATGCCGCTGTTGTTAAAGGGGCAGTATAAGGTCCATAAAGTACACTTTCAAATGATTGGCTGGGTTAACTGACTTCCCAAAACTCCTTGCTCAGAACTCCTCCAAGCTTTCTTTGAATTAAAGGGAGAGTAATGTTTCAAAATAAAAGCTGCTCCAATTAATTTTCATAGTAGTTGGACCATGGGGCGTGTTATTTCAATACTGTCAGAGTTGTAGTTCAAGAGTAACTGAATGATAAAATATCCACCTCCCACCCCTATTACTGATGTAACACTGCTCACGTCAGAGCAGCAGGGTGGTGTCCAGATGGATCTCAGAGAGGGACAATCTTCAATTAGCATAATGGAAAAACCTGAAAAACCTGTCAAGGAGGCAGGGTTTTCCTTATGTTCACAGTAAGAAGATTGTCCCTTGCTGTGAGCTGTCTGGTCCCAGGACCAGATTCCAGATGTGAGGGGAGGTGGCTTACACTAGGTAAAAGGGGTGGGAGGGGGATACTTTATCATTCAATTACTCTTGAACTACAGCTCTGACAGTATTGAAATAAAACTCTCCAAGGCCCAAATACTATGAAGATTAATTGGAGCTTCTTTGAAACATAACTATCCCTTTAACCTAAGCTGTAACTTTAAGACTTTAATGACAGCAAGCCCTGAATGTCTCCTCCTTGGCATGCTTAGTGAAAGGGATTATTACTCCACTTTTCTCTGTGCTAAGTTAGTACATAGTGTCCTGGCATGTCATTGATCATTAAAGTGTTAAGGATAGGACAGAAAACCTGTGACTCCTGGGGAGTCAAAGGTTTTGTCTTCTATAGTGAATATATGCTAATAATTATACTTCTTTTAACATAATTTTATCAAGCTGTTTAGTAGGTCACTCATTTCCTGTGCAGCACTTTGTTATTGGAAATCATGGGAAGGAACGAAGAGTTGATAAAAACAGCTTAAGAGATTTAATATGTACAGTTATAAAGTCATATATTTTCAAAATGTTTAGATTAGCCCAGTATATTTTCATTTATTAAAAGTCGGTCTCATTAAAGAAAAGGTTGGCGACCCCTGAATTAAAGGCATGTATAGTTAGTCCATTAGAAATCTCTAATGCATTGTAAAGCAATATGTTGGTGAAATCTACAGCTATTTGCATCCAAATGGTTAAAGCGCTAAATGAGACAGATCATATGAGTAGAACTACACTATCCAGAGTTGTCAACTACTGAAAAAGTACTTTACGGTCATTACTTGAAACAATAATGTACAACCAAAGCCTTTTATTGCTTTATTTATTTAACCCATTGAATGCCAGAGATGTACGGAAGACATTGCTTCTCAGTGTGTTTCAAACCCCTCTGGCACCCAAAGGATTAACCCTTTGAATGCCATGGGGTATCCAACACATTGCACCACTGGGGCCAGATTAGGGGTAGTTAAAAACTGTGAAAATTTTCCTGCATGATTTTTCACGTAACCGTGCCGATTTTTCTCTTTTCCTGCGAAAAATTTCGCCTTTCTGCCTTTGCAAAAATGTCCTCCTTTTCGCCTATTTTAACAAATTTTCCACCTATGTTAATACATTTTTCACCTATATTTCCTATAGGTACTACATTTCCCACTGTAATATTACTTCTTCTGAGGGCTGAAGTTTAGAAATAAGTGGCTGAAAGTCAAAGTTGTGAGTCCTACAGCAACATATGGCTTCAAAAATATGTTAGCATACAGAATGCATTTGTCCTTTGCCCACAACACTTTCTTGCTTAAGTGACACTGGCACATATTCATGTTGATATCAAGTAATGAAAAAAAAATAAAGTACAATCTACAATGTGGCAGATATGTATTGTAGTGGTGGGGTGGGGGACTGGCATGGTGTGATTTGTGTATGTATTTTTACTATTGTCATACTCTATCCTCCTTCTCAGATTACTGACACACATTACTTATCGGTCATAGCAGTGGTCCCATCTGTCCTCCACCTCCTCATCTGTGCTGCTGTTACTATACTTGTCCTGGCTTTGTCTGTCATGTGTGGTTTTTGCTACTAATACTACTACTGGAGCTAGATGTTGATGTAATTCTACTGCCACTACTACTATGTGTCAAAGGTGCAGCACTTACAGCAGCAGCACCAGAGGCACTCGTCATATCTAACACTGTGGATGTTAACCTGTTTTGCTGTTGCTGGGTAGTCAAAGCAGGTGTGTGTGTGTGTGTGTGTGTGTGTGTGTGTGGCTGAGTGGGACTTGGACTTTGAAGAGGCGATGATGCCGATGATGACTGATAGGGTGACTGTGTGCTTTTTGACATCTGTGCTTGTCCAGGGTCAGACTTTCCAATGGCTTTCTCAAACATTTTATAGAGATGCACAGTGCTTCTAAAGAGTGGTGGAAGATTCAGCCTTTGACTTTCTGCTAACCTTATAGCCCTGTCACCATTCTCACTCTCAACTTCATCTGTATCTGAACAAGAGAAGGATGCTGGAGGGATATATTCTAGATCCGCATCATCATCATTCATCATTAGGTCATCCTCAGCAGCATCAGCATCATCTGACAATTCTTGCCCACTACCCTTATATTCCTCTAAGCTTTTGGAGGTCTCCAACAATTTCTTTTTACTTTTACTGTAACAAAGTTCCCTACTATGGGTGTGTTGGTGCTTCTTTGTCTCACTATTTGATGCAGCAGGCGGTTCAGCTGCTACACCTTCCTCTATTATGCTACTGCCAGCATCATCAACACTTGAATGTGACTTGTTGTTGTCTTCAGTGTTCTTCTTATATGGTTCTTTATTTCTGCTGGCACTGGTGGTGCTGGAACTAGTTTTGCTGGGACCTTGACAAACTGCATCCTCACTTGGAGTAAGTAGAGGGATCATCATCATTGATTGCACACGCTGCAACAACCATTGCTGCAGTCAGTTTTTGAACTACTACTTTACTCTCACGTTCCTGCACTGCTCCACCCCTCCCCCTTCCCCTTGTGCATTTGCTGGACATTACGCAACTACACTGTGTTTTTTTACTGTACGGTACACAACACAACTGATGCAGCTGTATGATGCCTTGCCTAAGCCCAGTCAGCTGTTTGTCGCTGTCACGTAAGATATTTCGTTTTTTATTTATTTTTTTTCTTTTATTTTTTTTTATTTTTTTTTTTAAGTTGTCCACCCTGTTGTCTTATCACAGTCTGTTCCAAAAAATTATAACTGGAAAACAAAATCAACAACGTAAAGATGCAAAGAAAAAAGAAGAAAAAAGAGGCGCTTCCTCGTGTAATATTGCAAGTGTTGTGTATCACCACACCTCCACCAATGTAAACGTACTCACAAAAAACGTTGTCAGGCTCACACATACGTGTAGTCTGACTATTGTAGCTCAGGGATCTAATAGCCGTCCCTTATAAGGCTTATAGTGCCTTATCATTGATTCAACTTTCAGGGTTTATTGTGCCGTCCCTGCTCGGTAATATGCTCACATATCCCTTGAGAGGATCTTCAGTCTTCACTTCTCGATCTCCAGACCCCAAAGTAAATCCAAACGCTTCCCTACCGCAACAGCATTACAAAAATCTTCTATCAAGAACTATTTGCCAGTGACCCCTCTCCCATTGATTGCAAAAGAATAACTAATTGAAATGTGACCAGCGGAGGGCACTGTTTATGTAAAAAAAAAAAAAAAGAGTTTAAACTCTCATCTCGTCAGTGGGAATACAATTGTTTTACTCAGCAAGAAAAGCCATATTACAATTTATATTTTTCATAATAAAGTTTACTGCTTCACAGTTAACCCTCTGAGTGCCAGAGCAATGCATTGTGTACCCCTCTGGCACTCAAAGGGTTAAATCAATGGGAATGGTGTTACTTTTTATCTGTCCCCTATAGTGAAGTTGGTGAACTTGGCTCAATAATTGTTCTCTACACAAGGCCTAAGATTTGCTGTGTGCTGGGAATCTCTTGGCCGTATTCAGAAAATCAAAGAGATACAATTCGGAGACAAACCAGCTGCACCATTTGGAACATGTGGACATTCTGACTGAATTGAACTGAGCTTTTAACCCCTTCAACACATTCAGGGGGGTTTAAAAGCACCATGTAAATCAAAATTAACTTTAATTTATTCCCCCTCGGTGCAGATGGTTTGCTCCAGAATTGCTCATGTATTAGTGTATTGTTTTGTTTCCTAGAATATATCAAGCAATGAGCTCAAAATCAGACAAGTAAACATATCTTTGTGGTGCGGATGTCTGGATGTAGAATCACCCTATACAAACTATTGAGATTAAAGCAGAAGTATGAGATTTCACAATAAATCCTACATTTATACATACACATATACATAGTAGGTTAAAGCCCATCTAGGTCATGCAGAAGCGTTTGTAAGATACAAATAAAAAAAAATATCCTCCCAGGGCAAGGGACGGCGCGGGGGTAGTGGGTCACGTGGAAGAGCTGGCGCCCGGGTCCCAGTGGGCAGAAGATGCAGCCTGATACTCAGCTCTTCTGTTCTTGGGTTTTGGGTTGGTTTTGGTGGGTTTTGGGTTGGATTTGGTGGGTTTTTGGTTGGATTTGGGTTGGTTTTGGTGGGTTTTGGTTTGCACCCATATTACATCCTTAATGCACCCCTATTGCACTCATAATGCCTCAATATTGCACCCATATTGCATCATTATTGCACCCATATTGCATACTTAATGCAACCCTATTGCACCAATAATGTGTCAAAATTGCACCCATATTGCGACACGTTAATGCACGAAATGGTGAATGAGCCATTTGGAGCGACGCAAAATGTAGAATCTGCGGCAAAACTTTAAATGCGACACTTCAATAGTAAACCATGTCTCCCAGGGATGTGTAGTAAGTGCTGACACAGAATATACCTGGGTTGTTTTGAGGAATAGTTATGAAGTGAGGAGATGGAGTTAGGAGGTGAGAAGTCGTGTTTGGAAGGATGAGATGTTGTGTGGACTTCAATGTGTTTTGTTTTTTTTTTAATGTCTATGGTAAGGGCGGTTACTACAAGTGGAAGAAATACCTCATATGGCCAGAGGGATCGCCAGGGTACAGTTGAGTACCAAAGGTGTGTCAATCACTTCCCCTCCTCCTGCCATATTCTGCCTTCTTCCCGTGCAAGGTGATATAGATTATATATATATATATGTATATATATGTATATATATATATATATATATATATATATATATATATATCTAAAGAGAGAGCGAGAGAGAGAGATACAGTCAGCACAGGGCTTGTACATGAATCTAGTTCCCCTTGTTTACTGCTGATCAACATTTCAGTCATCTGCTGGGATCTTTATATTCTGCGATTTATAACTGAAACCAAGGCCTGATCTCCTGTTATCAACAGAGCATCCTTTCTTCAGATAGATAGATAGACAGACAGACAGACAGACAGATGGGCAAAAGAAAAAACTGACAGCTGTAAACCATACTAAACAAAATGGAAGCATAAATGGAAAGGGGCTCCACAATCCCCAAACTGTAAACAAAACAGACAAATTATGTGCAGATCCATACAAATTACTTGAAAAAGCCCCAGCTAATTTCCTTGTGGTTTAAATAAACTGACTTCAACTGAGTTCTATACAGAAATATTATATTTTTGACCTGATAAACCGCTGTGTTGCTTAAACTAAAATCTCTCTTTTTCCCTCCATCACAGACATTCCTTCCCCTTAAATGGATGGCTCCTGAGAGTATTTTCAACAATCTGTATACAACGCTCAGTGATGTCTGGTCTTATGGAATCCTCCTTTGGGAAATATTCACTTTAGGTAGGCACCGTGATGATGACATTAGTGAAAGATCACAGGCCCATACAGTCCCTCTCACATGGGTGACATTGTCACAGCAACATATAACAAAGATGTATCATAAATTGTGAATTATTGAGTCCGATGCACTTAAAGGGATAGTAATACCGGAAAATAAGTTTATTTTATATTGTAGCCCTTAAAAAAACATGAAAAATGATATAAGTCTTATCTCCCAAACCTTTATGGTTTGGGAGATATTCGAAAGTAAAGTTTCCCCTGGAGTGATGTCATTGCTCTACCCTTCAGATTTGGAATCCGGTTGCCCAACTGGCTGTGCCTCTCCAGAAGTGCTGAGATCATGACCTTTAAAAAGAACTTCTTCATTGGAATGGTTTACAAAGTGTGCTTTCAAGCCAGGCACACTTTGTACACAGTTCCAATGAAGTAGTTCTTTTCAAAGATCGTGATCTCGGCACTGCTAAAGAGCTGCCTGTTGCTATGTGGACCGAATTTCAAATCTGTCCACTAGATGGCAGACTTGGCTGAAACAGCAAAGAAAAGTGAACTATACTATATTTTACATATGAATATCTCCCAAACCATAAAGGTTTGGGAGATAAGACTTATATCATCTTTCATGTTTTTTTAAGGGCTACAATATAAAATAAACGTATTTTCAGGTATTACTATCCCTTTAATCTTTTGAGTGCCAGAAGGGTATGCAACTCATAGCAAAGCAATACGTTACATATCACTCTGGCACTCAAAGGGTTAGAACAGCTGCAGTAACCAGCTGCCCCCTAGGGAACAAATACAATTTATCTAAATTCCCATTCATTTACAATGGGCTTTTAACCCCTTGAATGCTAGACAGGTCTCCAACACATTGCAAAGTTAACCCTTTGCGTGCCAGAGGGGTACGCAACGCATTGCTTTTCAATGCGTTGTGTACCCCTCTGGCACGAATCCCCATTTGAATCAACAGATATTTGTCCCATATGGTGTGTTTGATTTGTCCCAGAATTGCCACGGTCGTTCAGCCAACCTGTGCTAGTCATGTAAGATATCTGGTGGAGATCTCTCTGGCACTGAAAGGGTCAAAGGCACATAAATCAATGTGAAAACCGGTAATTTTTATTTGTAAATCAATGCTTAATAGCAGACTTTTTGCACTGATAATAAAGGGATTACAAACTAAAAAATAGGAAATGAGAAATAAAGTATTTTCTCAAACATAAATTGTAAATTGGCTTATTAGTAAATCTTGATTAAAGGATAACTACCTCCTAATAATACCCCCCATACCACTTACCTCACTGTGGCCAGAAAACCTTAATGGCCTCTATGAATTTCTCTTTGGAGGCAGACATGACAGATTTTTTTTAATGGAAGCAGGCAGAGTATGTTGAGATGACCATGTACAGAGTTCGAGCTCCTGTGGTCCTTGGTAGCAAATGTCATGTCCGCCTCCATGAGCATGACATCCAAGATTGATTAAAGAGATTATCTCTAGACGAAGGCACAAAGGCAAAATTAACAGTGGCCATTAGGATTTTCTGCTGTTGTAATATGAATGTGTGTGTGTGTGGGAGGGGGGTAGCATTACGAGGTGCTAATTCTCCTTTCATTTGTGTGTTAATAATGTCAGATGCCACCAACCACCCTTATTGGTCCATGCAGAGTTCTTATGCCTCAGCTGAAAGTAGAGGGGGACTGATAAGTAGAGATAGGTGGCATGAGAAGTCTAGGGGCGTGTCAGTGGGAGGGGCTAGGTGTGTCTGTCTAGCATGAATGAAAGTGAGATACAAACCCAGGTCAGTTTCCCTATTATCATAAACTATTATTAAACTATTATTAATATTTCCTCCATTTTTTTTCCACAGGAGGAACACCATATCCTGAACTACAAATGAATGACCAATTCTACAATGCCATAAAACAAGGCTACCGGATGTCAAAACCTTCCTATGCTTCAGAGGAAATGTAGGTTTGAGCCATTTGATGACGGATTGCTTTTTTTAAATGAAACCGGACTATCCCAAAACATGACTGTTTCACTGCTCAACATACAAAGGGATGACTCTGATTAATAGTATTTATTATTTATATATAAAGAAGCAAATGTTGCGACAAACACCCATCGAGAATGAACAAGATAAAGTATCTTGCTTTTGGGCATAGTGACCCCCTCAATGGTACTACAAGTCTTATTTTTCATTCACATGTGCTATTGCAGAGAGGAAATTTCCATATTCATACCAGACTGGCCCCGCCCTCAGACAGTCCAGCTCTAAAATGTCAGGCAAATCCTCCCCACATGAGAGAATCAACACCACCACAGATGTACGTTTCGGCCTTTGTGGGCCTCGTCAGTGTGGTGCAGCTGATTCCTTCTAGGAACATGGAGAGCAAGGGCCCATTCCTGGGATGCCCTTCCACTTTGGGAGACAAAAAAACACATGTTGTGACAAGCCCCCATTGAGAACGAACAAGATAAAGTGTCTTGCTCTTGGGCTTAGTGACCTCTCAATGGTACTACAAGTCATGTTTTTCACTCCCATGTGCTATTGCACAGAGAAAATTTCCATATTCATATCAGACTCAACCTGCCTCAGACAGTCCAGCTCTAAAATGTCAGGCAAATCCTCATTGCACAAAAGAATCAGCAAAATCCCAGACGTACAGTTCAGCCTATGTGAGCCTCGTTGGCGTGGTGCAGCTGACTCCCTCTAGGCACATGGAGAGTAAGGGCCTATGCCTGGGATCCCCTTCCATTTAGGGAGACAAAGAAACAAATGTTGTGACGAGCACCCATCGAAAATGAACAAGATAAAGTTCTTTCTCTTGGGCATAGTGACCCTTCAATGGTGCTACAAGTCATGTTTTTCACTCCCATGTGCCATTGCAGAGAGGAAATTTCCATATTCATATCAGACTGGTCCCGCCCTCAGACAGTCCAGCTCTAAATTGGCAGGCAAATCCTCCCTGCATGAGAGAACCAGTCTGACCAGTCACAACATTTGTTTCTTTGTCTCCTTAAGTGGAAGGGGATCCCAGGCATGGGTCCTTGCTCTCCATGTGCCTAGAAGGAAAAAGCTGCACCACAGCAATGAAGCCAATGTAGGCCAAAGTGTACATCTGTGGTTTTGCCTGATATCTCAGAGCTGCACTATCTGATATGAATATGGAAATTTTTGTTTTGCAGTGGCACATTGGAGTGAAGATGTGACTTGTAGCACCATGACGCGGTCGTTTTGTCTAAGAGCGAGACACTTTATTGTGTTTGTTCTCAATGGGTGCTCGTCACAACATTTGTTTCTTTGTCTCCCTAAGTAGAAGGGGATCCCAGGCATGGGACCTTGCTCTCCATGTCCCTAGAGGGAATTAACTGCACCACGCCGATGAGGCCCATATGGGTCAAAACATACGTCTGTGGTTTTGCTGATTCTCTTGTGTGGGGAGGATTTGCCTGACATTTCGGAGCTTGACTGTCTGAGGGCAGGACCAGTCTGATATGAATATGGAAATTTCCTTTCTGCAATGGCACATGGGAGTGAAGATGTTACTTGTAGCACCATTGAGGGGTCACTATGCCCAAGAAAAAAAAATAAAAAAAAAATAAATATGTATATATATATATATATATATGTATATATCTATAACTTTATTGATACAATAGCATAAAAGAGGCACTTTAACCAATTCTTTAAAAGTAGTAAATGTTTTGCTAGAGATGTGTGCATGAGCAGGAGATGTATCGAGCATTAAGGGGTTCATGGGCTTATAATATTTTAAGAATCTTCATTAACCCTTTTAGTGCCAGAGCAATGAGTTGAGTACCCCTCTGACATTCAAAGGGTTAAAGTTTTTTGGGTATTTTTGCTGGGGGAGTTAGCACTTTTGTGCAACACACCTTTTTCAAAGTTTATTTTTAAAAAAATATGTATTAACTCTTTGAGTGCCAGAGAAGTATCCAATGTATTTGCATATTGCTTTTTTACATCTATTTTTTTACTGACAGCAAATGTTGTCATAATTGCAAAGAAAGAAGCTATTCATCGCTAAATTGCAAATATATCTATTAAATATTATCAAACTATTCTTAAATAATAAGGAAATATACGTTAAAGAGCTGAGCAAAACAAAGGCACTCCAACATGCTGGGTTATTTTTTATTCAAAGTTAATTAGAGCTCATACTTAATTTTTTTGTATCAAGTTACTAGGAAAAGTGCTGGTTAGAATCCAGAAGGCATGTTTTATTTATTTATAATGCACTCAGTGG